>OX632358.1:44931349-45346349 GCA_951751655.1 Ophion costatus
GAAAAATATAATTAAAAAGCAGCTAAACGACCAAAATAATTGTATTGTATATATTAATACGCAATAGAATAACTTTTGTCTTTGGTTCTTTCTATTTGTTTTTTGATTATATTTTTTTTCCATTAGACAAAAGTTACAAAAATTGTATTATATATATATACCGGCCAAAAGTCTGAGTACACCGGTCGAAATGTCTTGCCACACTAAAAGCTAGATAGCGGACTCAAAAATTAAGATAATCGAATTCCCGAAGCGGCATTTTAAAGGACACAAATGTACTTTCATTTTGACTTATTAGAAAAATTTTTACAATTTTTTCGGGCCGAATACGCCTTTTTGAAAATGGCTATTTTTCACCTTTTTTTTGCTTGTCTAAAACTACCCGCATAACTTCTGACGAATTTCTCCGCTCGTTTTTTTCATGACAAACTTAAAGAGAGCATCAAAACCTACATTTTTCTTTTTTAGAAAGTTTCGTACGATTTTTTTTCACGCCAGTATTGCATTTTTAGCTAAGAAAGACATGTTTCAGAAAAATAGGCGTAGTCCAATAACTATGGGGCTTCGGAGAAAATGACAAGAGTGTAAAAAGTTGCATAGGTTCACACTGGAGGTGCCAGAATTTTTTCAGAATTTTTTTTTGTAAACATTTGGTAAACTCGATTATCTTAATTTTTGAGTCCGCTATCTAACTTTTAGTGCGGCAAGAAATTTCGTCTGGGGCACTCAAACTTTTGGCCAGTAGTGTGTATATATATACATATATATATATATATATTTATAATAGCGATGTACCTTTCAATGGCTAAGTTCGAATGGTGAACCTGGTCCTCGATTTGGGTGGATAAAAAATAATAATTAAAAATAGAAAACCCTAAGTTCACCAACTAAGACTTTAAAAAATTATTATTTTATCCACCCAAATCGAGGACCAGGTTTACCATTCGAACTCAGCAATTGAAAGGTGCCACTCTCAAATGCAGCATTTTTTTCACATCGTCCACACACAGGATATACCATGATAAATTTAATTCTTTTTTCTTCCGTTAACCTCATTTATTCACGATGTACCCAAGTGTCATCCGAATTTGAAATGAAAAGAAAAAAAATAAATAATAAACAAAAAATGTCACACTCGCGCTTGTTTTCCATTGCGAAATATTTTTTGGCAACATCGCGTGAAATATTCGTTGGCAGTTATACTTTCGTGGAGAAGGGCAACGCGACAACGTACTCGCTCGACGATCTTGAAAAGTTCGACGAAACTTTACGCGATAATGTCACAGGAGGCTAGACAGGAAGTGAGGCGAGATGCAAGACGGCGATGAAAATTGGCCATTTTCCAATGAGACCGCGAACGAGAATCCGAGTCGGTTATGATCGCTGCGAGGCACGTTCGCGGCGAACGAAAAACAAAAGGGAAAAATATGGCATTTCAGAAGAAAGAAAGAGAAAAAAAACAAATGGTACGAAAAATGGTTGAGAAACGTAAGAATTATCGTCCGTCATCATTGGCAGGAATGATTTATTATTTTATAATTTAATAAGATCGATCGATTGCCCGAGATCTTCGCATTTGGATCATCGTCCCTCGACGCTCGTTCGATCTTATCTCGCGCTCGGATCTCCCATTTTGATAAGTGGACAGTCAACGTGATCGTACAAATAAGATTGTGCTGCTTTAAAATACGGAAAAGCTGCCTGTGTATAGTGAAGAAAAATAAAGACGTAAATCTCCAATTTGCAAACGTAAATCTACAATAAAATATACAATTCGAAGAATTTCGGAGACCCAATTCTGGAGCGACCCCAGCTCCATTAACGAGCTCCGAAATTATATTTCGATTAGCTACAATCAATACCAAACCAATAATGATGATAAGGAATATCGTTAGGATTTTTTTCAGCGATAGCCAAATATTTCAACACAAAAAAGAATAATAATAAAAGAATAATAGATATTTTTCCCTGATACTCCAATAATTATGAATCATCATTAATTCGACAATTCATTATTTATATACTATTATTACGAATCGTATATAAGTAATAATAACAATTATTATCATTACGAATATTTATTTTTCGCTGATAGTCGATTGTACTAAAAAAAAAAACATTATTATTATCATCAATTTTGCGATTGGAATATAAATAATAACAATAATAACGATAATGATTAATTTTGTTTACCGATAATTAAAGAATCAAACGTAAGAAGAAATAATACTCTTAATTATAACTATGCATAATAATAATTTTTATATATTTTTCGTGTAATGTAAATAATAATGATAATAACAACAACAATAACAAATCCTTTCTTCGTAAGAATAATAATGAAAGAATAATAAATATCTTTCACTGATACTCAAATAATGATGAATAAGTGCATCATTAATTCGACAATTCATTATTTATATACTATTATTCCGAATCGTATATAAGTAATAATAACAATTATTATTATTACGAATATTTATTTTTCACTAATAGTCGATTGTACTAAAAAAACATTATTATCATTAATTTTACGATTGGAATATAAATAATAACAATAATAACGATAAAGATTCATTCTTTTACAGATAATTAAACAATGAAACGTAAAAAGAAATAATACTCTTAATTATTACTATGAGTAATAATAATTTTTATATATTTTTCGTATAATATAAATAATAATAATAACAACAATAATAATTCCGTTCTTCGCCGAAACTCATATAATTATAAGCAAGAAAAAATCAGCATCATTTCTATAAATCGGATATAAATAATAACAATTATTACGAATATATGTCGTTCATGCTTAATTATACTAAAACGAAAAATTATTCTCATCATCACCATTACGAATGGAATATAAATAATAATAATGATAATAATCCACTTTTTTACCGATACTCAAAGAATCATACGTAAAAAGAAATAATACTCTTATTTATTGTTAAGAATAATAATAATTCTTATAATTTCATATATTATTCATATAATACAAATAATGATTATTATTCTTCACTTTTTCATCGATACTCATCAGCTACGAGCTAGAAAAAAAATCAGCATTATTACAAATCGTCTTTAAATAATAATCGCAATTATTGTTTTTAAGAATCTATATTTTTCGCTTATTTCCATTATTGTTACGAATGAAATCAATTAAAAAGCGTAACACAAGAAAAAATAATACTCTCAATTATTGTTATGAATAGTGATGATTATCAAAATAATGATATATTTTTTTACCAGCAACCAAATAATTATACAGTAAATATAATAAGGGATTAATTTTTATTTCCCGGAGTTTGCCCCCTTAAGCCCACAGTGTTGGAACGATTGACGGTGACCAAGTAGGCCACCGTCCATGACGGCCGTTTCTTACCAAACAGGTTCCCAATGCAAATTACCGTTCGTCGATAATAAAGAGCAAACAACATTGATTCCAAAATCCTCCATAGGGATGGTGCTCGAAAACGATAGTATTTGCGTCACGCGTAGTTTGCGATCTCTACATATATTTATTTATTTATTTATTTATTTATTTATCCATTTATTTATTCATTTATTCATCTATTTACCCATTTATTTATTTATTTATTTGTTCATTAATTTATACATTTTTTTTTTTCGTTCTACACTAATTATATCCGAATTTAATGAGAGCCGTTTATTTTACGCTCATACTGTCACCCGCTACGTGAGGCGCAGAGTATTTTCGGGGCGAGAAATTTGAATGCACGAGACAATGAGAAAAAGTGGCGCGCGTATATGAGTATCGTGCCGCTAAATGGTAGCAATGAAGGTCAAATAAAATAATTGACAATGATGGTAAACAGTACAACGAAAATCAACTAATTTGTTGGTTCCCTCCTACACGTGCTAATACAGTTTTAGAGCTCGATTTAGTGACGAGCGCATCGTGGTGTTATGTTTGCTAAGCAATGAGCGTCGACGTTGGAAGTGCAACGAGCACACACGAGCTATTGTACAGTCCGCATCGTTAATGTCCGTGTGACGATTTTTATATTGTCACGTCACATGCCCGTGGAAACCACGTGGATACGTGTGAATATATATATATATAATTTTTTGGGTACTGGAAAAAAATGTGTTTGTAATAATTATTACTTTTAGCAATAATAATGAAATTATTTTTTCTTGCATATAATTATTTGAATATCGGTAGAAAAAGATCAATTCTTGTTATTATTATTATTATCGTAACATATATAAGAATAATAACAATAATAATCAAATAAATTAACATTATACGAAAAGTATAATAATAATAATACTTATTATAATTATTATATTATCGTTTGTCGGGACGAGAAGAACGCAGTCCGGCCTTGAATCGGAACACACAATTTTGTTGCACATCTATATATGTATAATAATAATAATAATAATTATTATTATACATATATAGATATGCAACAAAATTGTGTGTTCGGATTCAAGGCCGGACTGCGTTCTTCTCGGCCGGACAAACGATTCATCGCACTCGGCAAGGGTTAACTTTAAAATTCATTAATAACAATTACGCAAAGTCCTGAAATGTCGATCTGGTTACTCTCGCGGTAAAACAGGTCGGTTGATTATTTCTTGTATATTCTTTGATAGGTTGGCGAAAAAATTGTCTCACAGAAGACCCATTCAATTTTCAGATAAATTATTGGGATTTCCGGCTCGGTATAATAATTTAATTGAATAAAATGAATCCATTCGTTCATTTAATTTAATTCGTCCATTTCATTCCATTTATTCAAAACGCTTTATTCGTTGAATTTATTTAATCCACGAAATTCATTTCATTCGTTCAATTCGTTTCATTCATTTTATTCATTTGATTCGTACAATTCGGTTCGTTCATTTTATTGAATTCATTTCATGCAATTCGTTTCATTCGGTTCATTCTATTCAATTCATTTCATCCAATTCATTTTATTCAATTCATTTGATTCAATTCATTTGATTCAATTCATTTGATTCAATTCATTTCATTCAATTCATTTCATTCAATTCATTTCATTCAATCCGTTTCATTCAATTCGTTTCATTCAATTCGTTTCATCCAATTCGTTTCATCCAATTCGTTTCATCCAATTCGTTTCATCCAATTCGTTTCATCCAATTCGTTTCATCCAATTCGTTTCATTCAATTCGTTTCATTCAATTCGTTTCAATCAATTCATTTCATTCAATTCATTTCATTCAATTCATTTCATTCAATTCATTTCATTCAATTCATTTCATTCAATTCATTTCATTCAATTCATTTCATTCAATTCATTTCATTCAATTCATTTCATTCAATTCATTTCATTCAATTCATTTCATTCAATTCATTTCATTCAATTCATTTCATTCAATTCATTTCATTCAATTCATTTCATTCAATTCATTTCATTCAATTCATTTCATTCAATTCATTTCATTCAATTCATTTCATTCAATTCATTTCATTCAATTCATTTCATTTAATTCATTTCATTCAATTCATTTTATTCAATTCATTTCATTCAATTCGTTTCATCCAATTCGTTTCATTCAATTCGTTTCATTCAATTCGTTTCATTCAATTCGTTTCAATCAATTCATTGCATTCAATTCATTTCATTCAATTCATTTCATTCAATTCATTTCATTCAATTCATTTCATTCAATTCATTTCATTCAATACATTTCATTCAATTCATTTCATTCAATTCATTTCATTCAATTCATTTCATTCAATTCATTTCATTCAATTCATTTCATTCAATTCATTTTATTCAATTCATATCATTCAATTCGTTTCATTCAATTCGTTTCATCCAATTCATTTCATTCAATTCATTTCATTCAATTCATTTCATTCAATTCATTTCATTCAATTCATTTCATTCAATTCATTTCATTCAATTCATTTCATTCAATTCATTTCATTCAATTCATTTCATTCAATTCATTTCATTCAATTCATTTCATTCAATTCATTTCATTCAATTCATTTCATTCAATTCATTTCATTCAATTCATTTCATTCAATTCATTTCATTCAATTCATTTCATTCAATTCATTTCATTCAATTCATTTCATTCAATTCATTTCATTCAATTCATTTCATTCAATTCATTTCATTCAATTCATTTCGTTCAATTCATTTCATTCAATTCATTTTACTCAATTCGTTTCATTCAATTCGTTTCAATCAATTCATTGCATTCAATTCATTTCATTCAATTCATTTCATTCAATTCATTTCATTCAATTCATTTCATTCAATTCATTTCATTCAATTCATTTCATTCAATTCATTTCATTCAATTAATTTCATTCAATTCATTTCATTCAATTAATTTCATTCAATTAATTTCATTCAATTAATTTCATTCAATTCATTTCATTCAATTTATTTCATTCAATTCATTTCATTTCATTCAGTCAATTTCATTCAATTTATTCAATCAATTTTATTCGTTTCATCACTTTCACTTATTTCATTAATTCAGGCCATTCAATTAAATGAATTCATTTCCATACATAAAATTCTCATACCGAAGAGCTCTTATTCTTATTGCCACTTGAAAAAAAAACACGCGACACCCTCTTTCAACCGAGAATCGATGCACTCCAATAAAAACTCGAAGCAATCATCGCTCCTTCGAAAGTCACACCGCGCGGAAGTCACTGAATAATTCGACAATCTCCAAAATCCCGTCACTCCCGAATTACGCGCGCGCCCCAACCGCGCCGAAATTCACAGGGCCCCCGCGTGGCGCTCTTTGTTTCGATCGATGAACGAGACATGACGGCAAACTACTCACCCTTCGTGATCGTCGACGAAAGTATTGTAATTAGCGCGGTAGGCCATGTCCGGTCAACGAGGGATACGAACGTTTGTGGGTGCAACGAGCATGGGACACTTCGTTAAATAGTTGAGTTGGTTTTATCGTTTTTGTTTGGACCGCCGTCGCCGCCTCGTCGATCACATGCTTCATTCGCGTATCATATTGCTCACTCCCGCCGACCCGCGCGGTCATGTGCTCGCGTCCGTGTCGTAGATTCTGCATGTGAGTTTCGATCTTGTTTCTTTCTTTTTTATTCTCTCCTTATCGCCTTTGCTGTTTCGCCTTGCCTTATCGAGTGTTCCCGAAGCACATCGCCAAAATACTAATCGGACACGATGAGTCTTGTTTTGACCAGACGTCACTCAATTTATTCAAGATCAGTAATCGAAAAAAGCAGTTTAAAAAATGGGATTTTTTAAAAAGATAAATAGTATTGTAGATACATACTTAAGGATGTTGAGTCCCAAATCGCAAATGATGATAAAATTCTGAAAATTTGGTATGTTTTTGTATGAAGTATTTCAGAGGTCGTGTAAAAATTTCACGACAATTAGGAAGCTCGTTATTGAACAATCAACATTCACAAATAAAATGTTGTTTTATGGAAACTGATGTAACTTAGCGATAAATTTTTTTTTTGACCTCTCAATTTTATAATATCTACAATATACTGAAAGCAACGGAAACAAAACGAAGTTTATTGATACATTTTTTTTTATTTCTTTTAAAAATTGTTCTTAACAAAATGTTGATTTTTTAATAACGAGCTTCCTAATCGTCGTGAAATTTTAACACGACCTCTTAAATACTTCATACAAAAACATACCAAATTTTCAGAATTTTCTTATCATTTTTTATTTCAACCCTTAAGGAGGTTGAAGTAATGATGATAGAATTCTGAAAATTTGGTATGTTTTTACATGAAGTATTCAGGAGGTCGTGTAAAAATTTCATGACGATTAAGAAGCTATTTATTGAACAATTAACATTAACATGCTTCATAGGGACTCAACATCCTTAACAGTCAACTGAATAGTGAACCAAAATGCAGACTGAAAAGATAAATACCAAGTACTATGCTAAATACTGAAAAAATAAATACTAAATGCTAAAGGAAGTACTAAAAAAGAACTAAAAAGATATAGGTTGAATACTAAACAAAATACGAACAAAAAATTGAAAAGAAGTTTTAAGATAAATACTCCAAACTAAACAATATACCCCAAAATTGAAAATAACTAAAAAAAATGAATTCTTCATACTAAACAATATACCAAAAATATTGAAAACAAATCAAAAGTACGGGATACAATATACCGTACAATATACTTTACACAGTATACAATATCCTAGTATACAATTTACTGACTTTTTCAAAAAAACTAAAACAGTACTAAATACTAAACCAAATACTAAAAAAAACTTAAAAGGGAAAGACCGAACACTAAAGGTACTAAAAAAACTAGAACGAGGTACGAAAAAAAACTAGAACGACTACTAAATACTAAACAAAACACTAAAAAAAAAACATCCAAAGAGGTAAATACTGAATACTGAAGGTCCAAAAGATAAATCTAAAACGATCAGTAGTAAATACTAAACACAATACTAAAAAAATCTAAAAACTTACGTACTGAATACTAAGCGAACTACTAAAAAAACCAAAAAAGCGAAATACCGAATATTCAACTGAATATAAAAAAAAGCAAATAAAAAGATGAATACTTAATACTAAACAACAAACTAAAGTAATTTATTTTAACTAAAAAAATTAATACTATCCACTAAACGAAATAGTCAAAAAATTTTTTGAACTAAAAATCGAATGCTGAATACCAAAAAGATAAATACTAAATACTGAACAAAATACGAAAAAGATAAATATCTACCGAATAATAAACAAAATACTAGGAAGATAAACACCGAATACTAAACAAAGAAATATTAAACAAAAAACGTGACTTTTTTCAGATAAATACCAAACCAAAAATACCGTTGTTTTTTTCAAGATGAATACTCACTAATCGGAGTTCGAAGATTCCTCGCCGTACGTATCGTAATCCATGTGTGTCATTTCGATCTCAACGATCGCGGTTGATAAGCACTTCGAGACAATAGCCTCAGAACGAACAGAATAAATAAACAAATAAATCGATAAAATTTCTCGCGACAATTAATTTCGCGGGGTACAGGTAGGAGTGAAAAATCGTCCCGAGTGGGTTCGAGAGCGCGAACACCTTCGATACGCATCGAGTACATCTGTGCGGGCAGGATGAGGGGGTCCGTCGATTAAATACCCGGTTCGAGGAATTTATTATCAGCATTGAGAATCGAGTATCGTACGGCTCCGTCACGAGACCGCGATATCACGAGTCGTTTGGTCATGTGACGACGAGTCTTGGAAAAAACGCATAAAAAGAATAAAGAAACCAACTTAAATGAAAAAAAGGCGCTAGAGAAAGAAAACCGAGCCACGACGACGGGACTCTTTTTCCTTGCGCGCCCACGCACGCGAATGCTCGAATTTTGTTATTTCTCCGTGCAAAGCCACGTGAGAATGACAACCAACGTGACGAGGATTTCGGATCAAGAAACTCTCCTGGATGCGAATGAGAGAAGAGACTCCGAACTTGCGTGAGAAATTGTCCGTCTGACCACATCGGGACTTTTCCCCTCCGAGCTTCCCTTCCACCCGTTCTTGCATGCTAATTTTATCGCGCCAATACCGCGCACACGTATCGATGCGAAACGTCCTCGACCTCGTCACCGTGAAACGCCAGACGAAAATCCTACACTGCACAACCTCAGGAATTTCACCCAGAAAAAGGCATATTTTCTATATTTAAAAAAAATATACCATAGGAATGATTTTGTGCAAAATATTAAGGGGGGACATCACAGTAGCACACAAAAAATAGGCATATTTTCGGGAATTAATTTTGGCTGAATAAAAGTATCAATCGAAAATCTGTAAAGTAGGTTTTATAGCAATACTAAAAACGTACAAAGGGTAATTTTTTCAATAAAAAATATTTAAAAATGGCGGCTCCGCAGCATATGCCCCAAGGCGCCTATTTTTGAAAGCGTGTCGATGGCCGAAGACGTAGACTCCTTAATTTTTGACCTGGAAGAAAAAACCAAAATTTTTTAGTTTCCATATAACAACAACTAGCGAGCTACGTAGGATTTTTTCGATATATTGATTGTTCGCAAAATGGTGCATGTTTGAAAATAGAGTTAAATTTTTAACAAAAAAAACGCCATGAAATCGTCGATAAAAAAAAACTAAGCCATATAAAATAAAAAATCCTACGTAGCTCCGTGGAGAAAGATGTTTCGAAGCTACTGTCAAAATTTCAAGTCGATCGGTAAAGATTTGCTCGAGTTATGTCTTCGGCGAGCTCAAAAAAAGTGGTTTCGAGAAAAACGCGTTTAAAGTTTTAAGTACTGAGAAACCATATGAAAATTTCATATACCTCTAATCTGCAATGCCTGCACCGTACAGTCGATTTTCGTACGCAGTATCCTTTTTCGTCTCTTTTCTAACACGACTCGACGATGTGTCACTATTAATGACAATGATTTACAAATATCACTGTTTTTTATCACTATTTATGTTATATATGTATGCACGAAAGTGAAGCGTCGTGAAAAAGCATTGTATTCAACGCAAGAAATTTGGGCAATCGGACACTTTTGCCGTATTCCATCATTTGGTGTATTATTTTCAAGACCCTAAAGCACCTTTTAAGCGAAATTTTTTTTTTTCGAAAAATTGAAAATTTTACTGTGATTTCCCCCCTTAAGCACATAAAAGAAGAGGGTTTCAACAATATTGAAAAAAAATTTCATCCGAAAATTTGGAAAACACAGCCGGTGGGACCTGGTTTCCGGAGACCCCTTAAAAAAAGTGTCCTCGTGGCGGTCAGAACTCATGATAGTTTTATCTGAAATTAAAAAATCAAATTTTTTCTACTAGTTGATAAGTGTAGCTCGTGATTGAACGAAGGATTTTTGAAAAAAATTCAAATTTGCATTTTTGGCCGAGTTGTATGGAAAATAGTTTGATTTTTGGTACAATTTACACTACGTATGGAGTTGTAAAATTAGTTGTAATCGAAAAAACAACCTTCGTACAATCGCTAAAATAAAATAACAATAAAATTGAAAAAATAGATTTTTTTTATTTCCAAACCCACGTAACCTCTTAATAAATTCATGGAATTATTGTTGTCGCACCGCTCAGCCGTACGATCTACGAATTTTATTGTTCTTTTTTTCGATTTTTTATTGACGATCGTATCGTGCGAGTACTGTGGCAAAAATCTAGATTTTTGGACAAATTCGCCTGTGGGAAAAATATTGGTACACAAGTTGCTCGTGTGAGTGGTTATTGGCAATTAATTCGCAATTAGATGTGGGAGAGATTTAATACGATACTTTTTATTGCACTATCCCACTATCTACTTGACGAAAATCACATTTTTACTATAGAGTTGAGAAAAGAGCATTTATGTAAACCCCCTTAAAAAGGCTATACAAGGAATAAAATACTACTACTACTACTATGTTTTTCTTGTATGATAATAAATTAAAATAATTAACTGAATACAAATTAACTCAAATAATAATAATTAATTTAAATATAAATTTTAAATGTGGAACAATAGATTACTTTATATATATATATATCTATTTAGCCATTCTTGCCTCTTGAGCTCAAGAATCTCACATCAAGTAACAGTGGTTGCATAGTTCTTTCTTATACTGTTCGCAAGTGTATAGAAAAATATATTTATCTATAATGGCGAAATAGTGCATTGAATTTAAAATTCAAATTTATCATTTTTCTTACGAAACAAAAATAAGCCACGTCAAGCTTTTAGGTTCATGCTCTAAATACAGATTAATAATCTTTTTTATCCTAAAGTGCCTCAAAACGGACATTTGACTGAATCGAATGCATTTTTACTACACACATTCTAATTTTATTTATTGGGATGAGTAGTGGAATTTGGTGGGGAATGTAACAAGGGAGAAAACCCCGTACAGTGGAATCTACAATAAATTTGAAAAATTAAAATACACACCGTCACCGATTTATATGTAGTTATAATATTTGTTTAAACAAGTAATAGAGCGGTGCAACAAATAGTATCGGATCATATATCAGTGCACATAAAATTGTCAATATATATTTTTTTAACCTGTTAGGAGAAAAATGGTACAATTCATGGGTTTCATTAGCAATTAGTAACTAATGAACAATCAAATGAGTACAGGGTCCATTTGATATTTTACATTTCAACATGTTGCGTTTTTTCGAAATAAATATTAAATAAATATGTATATTAAAAATCGAAATAAATAAATAAATATATAATAATTGAACTTCATATCGGAACAGTAAATATTCTATGCTATATATGAATATATATATGAATAAATATATTATAGAATATTTGACGAGGACGATGGGTGGAACGATCTGCAGCCTCCGCAATTTAATTAACTGCAATTTACTCATCGAACTAAAAGTGTACAAAATAAAATTGCTGATGGTTAACCTCGTGCGATAAATAAAGAAAACAGAATTGGGAAAGAACAAGAGTGTTCTCACGTGGACAAGCCATGCGAAAGAACTTGGCGATGTCCTCGCGACGACGTGATAACCGGAAAGTTTTTTTTAATCGATCGAAAAGAATCCTGTTCGGGACATCTCGTCCCTGCGCGGCGGTAAACAAACGTTTCCATCGCAAGCGTTGCGCATCGGGAGATCGTATAATATCAGACTGCCCGAAGAACATCAGTGCGATCCTTGTAGACAAATTGTTGCATATTACATTACACGTTTTTATTTTTCGCTCACCATAAATGTCGAAGCGCACGTGCGACTAATAAATTGTTTGGTTCAAGTTTAGGGTTTGTTTGGGTTAACAAGAAAATATGCGAGAATTTTTGGTCCATTGTAATTGTTGCATATTTTATTAAACGTTTTTCCCTTTCGATCGTCATATTTAACGAAGCGCACGTGCGTTTCGAAAATCGTTTGGGTCAAGTTTGGGTTAGTTTGGGTTGACAAGAAAATATGCGAGAATTTTTGGTCCATTGTGATTGTTGCATTTTTTATTAAACGTTTTTCCCTGTCGATCGACATATTTGTCAAAGCGAACGTGCGTTTGGAAACTTGTTTGGTTTAAGTTTGGGTTGGTTTGGGTTAACAAGAAAATATGCGAGAATTTTTGGTCCATTGTGATTGTTGCATATTTTATAAAACGTTTTTTCCTTTCCATCGGCATATTTAACAAAGCGGACGTGCGTTTGGAAACTTGTTTGGTTTATGTTTGGGTTGGTTTGGGTTTATAACAAGATATGCAAGAATTTCCGGTCCACGGATTTTTTTTCCCTCGGCATGTTCGTCGAGGCGAATGTGCGATTGCAAAATTGCTCGGCAAAAGTAAAGTCGTGTTATCCAACTTGCGCACTCGAGCGCGCGAGAGATGGTAATTAGGGATTTGTCGAGAAAACTCGAACAGGTTTGCACGGATTGGAAATGGCATTGGCAACACACGTCGGAGCTCTCTATCATTCGATAAACTCGATAAAATCCATCATAGAGCTGATATCGCGTTTTGAATTTCCCGCGAAAACCGCCGCAGATAGCAGCGCCGCCAACGGTCTGAAAAGTTCCCGCCCCTGTGTAACGGACATTTTTCGAATAACGGACAAACACGAGATTCAAATTCGAATCCTTAAATCCGTCAAGGTACACCTAAATATACGTTAACCAACGGTTTTGATTGGTGAACTATGAGAATTTCGACTGTCTCTGGAATAACACGAAATAACCTTGCGCGCCTTTTGATAAACGAAAAGATACGCTTTTGCGATTTACAGCAACGCGAACGAGAAGTCCTTCGAGCGAATCGTATAATTGAGATTTATCTAATTTTCGCTGATGCTCGATAAGATATATTCCATATTTAGAGAAACAATTAGCACGACTGAGATTTTCCGATAAATATTTACAATCGGTGTAAGGTCGATCTGGAATTGGTTCGAATCTCTTTGAGGATTGTCGAATGAAGAAAAATCTTTTCCTATCTACGAAATCAGTCGATAACCTCCTGCTGTCGAAAACATATTCCTCTCTCTGTCTATTTCTCTCCCTCTTTCTTTTTCTCTATAAATACATCGCAGCCGCGTCATCGAGGAAAAAGATAACCTAACCTCAAAGTCAACGCGCACGACCGATCGACTATTTGATCTCTGCGATATTGAACTGCGTCTAATCGATTGCATCATCCCGCTCACGAGAATGAAAATCTCCGGCAGACTGTTTGGCGTCTGTGCGAACGCCTTTGAACTCTGTGTATTCCTGGCTTTCTCGTCAAGCCTCAAAAAACGTCGCCGCCATTACGCGTTCGCCTTGCGTCCTCCATTTTGTTGGCATCTACGAAGGACTAGAGTCCAATCGCCGCACTTCGAAGCGTTCGCAGAATTGTCATAAATAATAGTGCCACTCAGGTGGCGCTGATGTAGATCGAGTCCGATATGTTAAGGTTAGGAACGTAACCTCATATATTATTTTCACAGGAACGTAACCTCAACTTTTTTTTCGGTATTGATCGAAAGTATGCAATGTGAATGCGGGTATAATGTTGAGTATGAAGAGTATATTAGAATGAAGAGGTATTAATATGTTTTTAGAAAAATTTCGAACCGTGTATAGTATATAAATACAATGGAAATTGATAATCATTTTCTAGTGCCTTGCATTATCGGCATGTGTATACTACAAAATAGTATATCATTGCAAAAAGTACCAATCTTTTGGTTTAGAAAAAATGCCAATCTTTGAAAAAGGTACTAGTTTATTATTTTAGCAAGTACCGATCGGAGTGTCACGGTCACTTTCACTTTGCGCTCCGGTTATTATTACTATACTGCTCGGTCGCTTGTTACCGAAGCGACCCCAGTGGTGAAGTTTTGTACCTGAATTTTTTGCATTTTCGCCGAAGCTATTTCTACCGCTACTCCTATGGAGTTTCGTCTCGTGTACTCTAACCTCCAAATTCCCGTCACTGTATTTATCGAATAACGCGCCCTTTCCGCCAAACAAAAACATTCCCGCTCAAATTCAAAATGCACCGGCCCATGGAAGACATAATTTTACATTTTACGAGCCCCAGCCACTAGTTCCATCATTTTCTTCCTGATTAAAATTCCCCTAGTCTTCTCTCGTATTCTCATTACTGGAAACACAAGACCGCATCGATTCATGTATAATCGAAAAAATATTTCTCCTCGAACCGCCGCAGTAGCGTCACGACGGCCATTTTCTTCACAGCCTAACCTCACTTTTGCACCATAAGCCGCGGCACGAAGGACATTTCGGCGCTTATCGTAATAATTATTCAACAAACGTGGGAAGTCTGCGCCCGAGAGGAGGAAAACAACGACACGACCTCAAAAGATAATGCGTCTGGCACATGAGAAATTCTTTTGGCATCTTCCTTTCGAGTTTGCGGCGATCGATAATATGGATCGCGCGCGGGGACCTCGGCAAATATTGGTCCAAGCTGTAAACACACACGCGCGACCATGGAACACGCGCCGTAGAAACGTTACGCGAAACGAAAACAGCCGAGGAATACTTTATTCCCTGCTAACCGAGTTATTATCGTCGATTCATGTACTTACGAGCACGGACAGGAGGCGTACGGCTGGTACGATTTTAGTATATATGTATAATTTGGTATATAGTATATAGTATATAGTATAGTATATAGTATATAGTATATAGTATATAGTATAGTGTATAGTATATAGTATATAGTATATATATACTATATATATATACAGGGTGTATCTTAATTACTCGTTTTCCGTTCGTGAGCATATAGGGTGTCTCTTTCCGAGCAAAACGCTTCTTTTAAGGATGTTGAGTCCCTATGAAACATGTTACTGTTAATTGTTCAATAAATAGCTTCTTAATCGTCATGAAATTTTTACACGACCTCCTGAATACTTCATGTAAAAACATACCAAATTTTCATAATTCTATCATCATTACTTCAACCTCCTTAAGGGTTGAAATAAAAAATGATAAGAAAATTCTGAAAATTTGGTATGTTTTTGTATGAAGTATTTAAGAGGTCGTGTTAAAATTTCACGACAATTAGGAAGCTCGTTATTAAAAAATTAACATTTTGTTAAGAACAATTTTTAAAAGAAATAAAAAAAAATTTATCAATAAACTTCGTTTTGTTTCCGTTGCTTTCAGTATATTGTAGATATTATAAAATTGAGAGGTCAAAAAAAAAACTTATTGCAAAGTTACATCAGTTTCCATAAAACAACATTGAATTTGTGAATGTTAATTGTTCAATAACGAGCTTCCTAATTGTCGTGAAATTTTTACACGACCTCTGAAATACTTCATACAAAAACATACCAAATTTTCAGAATTTTATCATCATTTACGATTTGGGACTCAACATCCTTGATGCGCGGCAATGTACATTTGGTAAATGAGGTTTTCTTTGGAGAAGCAATGAGGTTTTCTTCGGAAAAGCTTTCATGTATTCGTATTTTTCGAAATTTCGAAAAGTGAATCATGAACCCATAGCCCCCATAGCCAGTTGGATATATTCGAAGAAAAAATTGTTTGTTCTACTTTCATATTACATTTGAGCCTGGCAAAGATCCCGCCGTTTTGGGCCTCCCCACTGGAGGACTGCAACGTCAACTGCAGCGCCACGAACACTGTGAAAAATTTTCTTCCGAAGAAATTACATTGTAACCACAAACATGTGTATCACATGCTGGGAAAAAATAATTTATTCCAACCAATGTGTTACTAGAAACAAATTCATCATTCGACCCCTCAAATTAGCCTTCCAGAGGAGGATACCCCGTTGAAAAATTCCTCTTTTTTTGGCCACAAGGTAGGCGTAACCCGTTAAAAAAGTAGCAGGCTCAATGCCAATAATTTACGACTGTGTCATACATGCCCTATATGTTTAATACACCTTCGGGAAATTGATCTTTAAAAAGAATCGTTAAAAAATAATAAACACGGAGACTAGCGCTGCAAATCGATAATACGATTCAATAATTTGCGTTTATTATTTAATACTGTAATTTTTGTCGCACGAAATAAAAAAAAAGCATTTTGCTCAAAATTACACCCCCTGTATGCTCACCAAGGAAACCCCAATAATTGTGAAACACCTTCTACATACATGCATCCATATATAATAAAATAATAAAATAAAAAAATAATAAAATTGTATATATATATATATATACATACAATTTACACAAGGTACCTCGCAAGCCCGAAGCTCTGATCGTCTTAGCACATAATTCTCCGCTATTTTCGTAAAAACGAAAGTGTTTACGTAACAATGCAAGATCAAGCGTGCCGCTCGTTTCCTCGTGGAATTGCGCAAAAGAGGGGAAATAAAAATTACAACTCGTGAGTACATTTAACTTTTCTTTGGGATTATATTTCCCTTATCAATCACGAGGCTCCGTTTGGTCTATAAGCGAAAGATCGAGCGCCGTATGACTTTGTAATCTCCCCGTGAGCGTTTACACATGTGTGTGCGAGTATAAAACTAGTACATTTTAATCTTTTAATGGCACGTGCCCGTCAGCTTGTTTTCAGTCCCCGTTAATCGCGAATCCAGCAATTTCCTTTTTTCTCCAACGAGCAATAAACTCGTTTACAGCACTGAATCGTTACCGAGACGGATTTGCAGGCGGAGCCGAAATGTGATTTGAAAAGCACGATTGATCGCGATTTATATGGAGGCTAGAGTCCAAACTTCGTACGGCAAATGGTAGAGAAAGCGTCCTTAGGAAAGTAATAAATTCCGGTACCAAATTTGACCACCAGGGTCGCTGTGGTAACGAGGGACCTAGCGATCAGGGGGCTGACACTGGGATAAATTCGCTTAACAGTAACGTGTCCCCGTATTGTCGCCACGTAACTAACCCACCATGCGGCGCTAGTAGTCACCCGCATGACCCCCACTCCGCAAAGCACCTCTCCGTATTATTTCGTCATTTTTCTCGATCTGTCATTGTTCTCGAATAAAAAAAATCGTAGTGTGGTAAAATCGTAATTATTTTATCACATTAGAAGAGCGATTTGTGGCTCATCGCAATTCAACACGTGTTTTCGAGTCTATATTTGACGACGTGTATAACTATGAAAAGCTCTCTTTTCCGTGTATAGAACACGCCGATAGTGTTCTTTTACACATAATACAATATTACGTATTGATGCGGATGCAGCAATATTCTGCACGTCTCAACGCAGAACAAAAAAAAAGCAATCTCGACAAGAAAAAAATCGCAAAACATTGTACAACGTGACTAATCTATTATTTAAAAAATATTAATGTTATCTGCTTATTTCGTTCAATAAATATTTTTAAATACATAATATTGCAACAAGTGTAAATATTGCATCCCTTCCTATATACACATATACTTTTAAATTCTATTCTAAAGAATGAATTTTCCATACGCGTCGAATGCAAATTATGCAGACGCTGCGCGACTGGAGTGGGGGTCATGCTGGTGACTACTAGCGCCGCATGGTGGGTTAGTTTACGTGACGATAATAACGAGACACGGTAGACCCGGCAGTGCCAGGGGGCTGCTAGCGACACAGTAATTGCTGGAGCCCATAGTGGAAGTCATTATGACTAGAGCATGCACACTGGTTTTCGATAATATCGAACAAAAAATCTGATACTGAAAAATTCATATCGGCCACGAATAATACCGATATTTCGATATCAGAGTTGGAAAAATTGAAATATCATCGTAATTGGTATTGTTTCGATTTGAGTTACTTTTACTCGTTTTTTGACTACGTTTAACAGCCTTGAAAAATGATTACCTGCATCAAATATGGGTGTAGTTCCGAAAAGGACATACAGTGGGTAAAAAAGTATTCCTACACGTCGTCTTTTTCGAATGATCCTTCGAAAAAATTAAGGGGTTACCCCCACTTGCGATTAAAAAAAATCGATTTTTTTTATTGCATTTTTTTGAAGTATACGTATCTGAGAATATGTCCTGAAAATTTCAAGTCGATCCGAACAAAATTGACTGAGATATGAGCGTTGAAAGAGAAGAATCCGTGAATTGAAGAACTGAAATTGAAACTTTAAACGCGTTTTTCTCAAAATGGCATTTCTGAAGTCGGTGACCAAGATTACTCGAACACTAATGAACCGATCTTCTTGAAATTTTGCAGCCTTATTTAATACATAAAAATGTAGTCTTTAATAGTTCCATTTTTTTTTTCGAAAAAAATGGCCGTTTTATAGCCAAAAAACGGCCGTTTTTGTTCGTTAAAATCGAACCATTAACTTTGACTGTCCGCCATTTTGTGAAAAATGAATATTTTTTAAAATCCTTCGATTAAAGACTAGTTTATACTTATATTTGACTAAATCCATCCGCATTTTTTTTTCAGATGATCCACTTCGCCGCAATGTTGGTCACCGCAAACCGTGTATATAAAAACATTATTTCATTGACGGCCATTTGCCACTAAACAATGTAATATTTTTCAATAAAAAAATTACTGAAAGTTCTTCAAGATGTGTTCTTTAAGATGGTATATTGATCGATTAAAAAAGTTTTGTAGTTTTCTTGAAAAAAATTCATGAAAAAGGCCTTTTTTTGCGCTACAAGTGGGGGTAACGCGTTAAACCCTCTATGAAGTTTCTGCATTCGATAGCTTATCCCAAATACACATGGTGGCTGTTTACGAACATCTTGAGAAAACACGCACTCTTTACTAAGTGTCATTTCCTCAGACGTTTTTTTCTCCAACAAATTATCCGTCCACAGTGAAGCTTGTTAATAAATTACACGTCAATTGCAGTATCGTAAATCTTCTCGATTACATATCGCCGGTAACCTATTTTTTCCCGCCCGGGAATGATCCTGGAATAAATTCCCGCGCATGCGCGCACTGATAAAATGGTTGAGGACGCCACCACCCGATGCCACCGCGCTAATTCTCCGACGGGATACGAAAAAAGGAAGCGAGTCTAGCGTTAGGTTTGGACAAATTTTGCACGGGGTCAATAGTTCGATGGAGTGGGAAAAAAAAGATATCGTTATCGCGGAAGCGATTAATCGTCGAGTAAAAAAAAAAAACGTTTTAATGTCAGTCACGAGTGTACTCAGCGCTCCCCCATCACCGCAACAAAAACACACGCATGTGACTCTTTTTACACCCTCGCCGCTCCGCCGCACCACGCACCGCGGTCATATGACTCACTATTTTTTCTCTCTTTGTACTCTTATTTTCGCACGTATCTCCGCGTGACTTCGAGTCAGCGATAACGCCCTCTCTCTCTCTCTCTCTCTCTCTCTCTCTCTCTCTCTCTCTCTCTCTCTCTCTCTCTCTCTCTCTCTCTCTCTCTCTCTCTCTCTCTCTCTCTCTTTCTCGACGAATTTTATCGAAACGATGCGATTTCGTAATTAAACACAAAAGATTTTTGACGTCAAAGCTACGACGCGTATTCCGTTTATTTACTGTGCCTCCACGTATTATTGGAAATCGAAACGCTCGCTATTCGTTCCTGCGGAAGATGAACAAATTTTTTTCCCGCTTTTCACTTCGCCGACTCGTTCACAAATTAAATTGACGGGTATACTCGAAAAAATGTGCACATCATCGATGTTTTTCTCGTACGTTAGAACGTTGGAGCGCAATCCCGAAACTGAAATAACACGTCACGGAAATAACTCCCGATAAATACGAGGATCAACGAGGAAAATTATCTCTCGCTGGTATCTCGACTGGAGAAACGTACGCGGCGGAAAATGCTATTTTTATGCGAGGCTTGAGGTATTGTAGGCAATTAAAAAAAACGTAAAAAAACAAAATAAAAAAAAAGTTTTTATGGAAAAATATTGATAAACAATGAAGTTATTATCATTTAAACAAAGCGCCGCTGTTGCTGCATGGCCAATCGGTGCAGGTGGATCTATAACTATCATTAGCTATAGTAGAAAAAACAGCTAAGAAGAAGTAGCTGTTTCTTTTATTTAGTATTTTTTCAGGCTCCGAATACAAGTCAACACGTGTACAAAATTACACTTTTTTTAACACCAGCCACTTTTTACTTTTTTTTTCGAAAAACGCCTACGTACGATGAGAATTACATATATAGATTATTAACGCGTTACCTCCACTTGTAGCGCAAAAAAGGCCTTTTTCATGAATTTTTTTAAAGAAAACTACAAAACTTTTTTAATCGATCAATATACCATCTTGAAGAACACATCTTGAAGAACTTTCAGTAATTTTTTTATTGACAAATATTACATTGTTTAGTGGCAAATGGCGGTCAATGAAATAATGTTTTTATATACACGGTTTGCGGTGACCAACATTGCGGCGAAGTGGATCATCTGAAAAAAAAATGCGGATGGATTTAGTCAAATATAAGTATAAACTAGTCTTTAATCGAAGGATTTTAAAAAATATTCATTTTTCACAAAATGGCGGACAGTCAAAGTTAATGGTTCGATTTTAACGAATAAAACGGCCGTTTTTTGGCTATAAAACGGCCATTTTTTTTCGAAAAAAAAAATCGAACGATTAAAGACTACATTTTTATGTATTAAATAAGCCTGCAAAATTTTAAGAAGATCGGTTCATTAGTGTTCGAGTAATCTTGGTCACCGACTTCAGAAATGCCATTTTGAGAAAAACGCGTTTAAAGTTTCAATTTCAGTTCTTCAATTCACGGATTCTTCTCTTTCAACGCTCATATCTCAGTCAATTTTGTTCGGATCGACTTGAAATTTTCAGGACATATTCTCAGATACTTATACTTCAAAAAAATGCAATAAAAAAAATCGATTTTTTCAAAATCGCAAGTGGGGGTAACCCCTTAAGCATTTTCATTTTCATTTTTTAGACCAATCATTGTCAAGTTATTGATCTGGCCGTTAGATCACACTTTTTATACAGAGCCTCCATTATACCTCAATAAGGTGGTTGATTGTTCATTTTTTCAAATAAAAATTTACGCGAAATAGGTTCAATGTATGCTTAAGAAAATATCTTTTTTCCAAATCCAAAAGAAATAATCTGGTAGATAAAAAATAATTGGTTGGAATAAATTAATTTTTTTCCAGCATGTTGTACACATGTTTGTGGTTACAATGCAATTTTTTCGGAAGAAAATCTTTCAAAGCGTTCGTGGTGCAGTTGGCGTTGCAGTTCTCCAGCGGCGAGGCCCGAAACGGCCTCAAATGCAATCGGAAACGAAAACAAACAATTTTTCCTTCAAATATATCCAACTGGCTATGGGTTCACGATCCACTTTTCGAAATTTCGAAAAATACGTAAAATGACAGCTTCTCCAAAGAAAACCTCATTTTTATCTCGAAAAACAGCATGCTGAAGTCATTGTTATTAACAAATGGTTAATCCAATTAAAAAATGCGATCGTGAACCGAAAATGACTACTGTTTGAACGCTATCTGTGCAAATTTAAGTCAATAGTGTGAAAGTTACTCAAGATATCAATCCCACCGTGTCAAGATACGTAGTTTCGAGATAATCGCGTTCAAACTCGACGGAACGCGGTCAACCCGACGCACACTCTTCCACTAAAATAGGTGTAACTTCGTCAATTTTTAGAATTCCAGAGTCCGCTCGGTCTCAAAATATTCTTGAAAATTCACACAATTAAATTTAATTAAATTTAATTGTGTGAAAAATTTGAATAAAAAATAAAAAATTTGAAAAATTTAATTAAATTTAATTGTGTGAATTGACACAATTAAATTTAATTTAATTGTGTGAATTGACACAATTAAATTTAATTTAATTGTGTGAATTGACACAATTAAATTTAATTTAATTGTGTGAATTAAATTCACACAATTTAATTGTGTGAATTAAATTCAATTAAATTAAATTGCGTGAATAAAATTAAATTGTGAGAATTAAAATTAAAGCTATATGCAAAATATGCAAAAAAACGATTTTTTTTAAGTTTCCAGACAAGGAACCCCCTTAACTCCAAGTTCACCCTTAACAAATGGACAAACTCATTTAAAAAAATCATCCGGTCATACGATAGAAAATGTTCTGAACTAAACTCCGTCCACAGTGAATAAGAAGAATACACGAGATACGACTAGCACCGTTTCATAAATCCTAATGTTCGAGAATACGTCAAAAGAAAAAAGGGCAAATCGCAGCGGGGTCGCCGTAGCGCAACGGGCGATCTGACTCTTCACAGAAATCCTCCTAGCTCGGTGAATTTTTTGAATTCTTACAAAATATTCTTTGCAAATAAAAAATAAAGACTCCCTATAAAAATAAAATAAAAACAAAGTCCTCGAAATGATGCTATAAAAAAATATTATTCAAATTCTAAGCTCGTGCAGTTTAAAAAAATCGAAAATTTCATTTTTCCAAAAATGATTTATTTGCTTTCTTCAATGACGAGCTAGCCCAAGGCATTCTTTTCCCTTCACCGTTCTCGATCGAAATTCGATGAGTTTCCAATTGCAGCAAAATCCGTAGTCTGCCGCAGCGAACGAGAGAAAATCCCTCGCGAAGAAAAACCATCCTCTGTGACGTGACGATCGTCGCAACCATTGCAAAAAGTCACCACATCGAGCAGGAGTTTCAATTAAACAATTAACGACCGCGGAGAATTTTGCGGCTATTTGCGACATTCGTTTTACTCCTATATACTACTGTTATGTAAACACCTCGATTAACATAAAACTTATGCTTCCCATTAGAGTTATATGACTCGCAGCGTTCGCTCCGCGGTTGTGCAAGCGACTCCATTAGAGTTAAATACTTCGAATTTTTTCTCCCCTCGACTGTGTTAAGCGAGTTAAATGCTACGTGTTAGACGTTAGTTTTTCTTTCTCGCAATTTTGATTTTTTTACGATTAACAACGTCTGTGTATTGCCAAGAATGATTGTTGAAAATTGACAATAAAAAGTGACGGTTCCTTGGCAAATGTAAAGCCGACAATTTGTCGTCGATGTGATTCACGAATTGTCAATATTATTCATCTTTCCATTCACTTACAAACTATGGAACAAATTATTGCGAAATATTGTAGGTGATATTTTTAAAAATAAATATATAACAAATATTTATTTTACCAATTTATTTACCAATTTATCAATTTAACAATTTACCAATTTAACCAATTGGTAAATTGTTAAAGTAAGTTAAATTAAAGTTTAGTTAAATTTATTAAAATTAAAGGTATTCAATTTAGGTTAGTTAGGTATTAAATTTAAGGTTTTTAATTTTAATAATTTTATAATTTAATATAATTTAGTTAGTTAATTTTGTTTATAATTTAATTTATTTAGTTTAGTTAGTTTATAATAGTTTATAATAAATTTAGTTTATAATTTAATAATTTAGTTAGGTATTAAATTTAGGTTAGAAAGGTATTAAAATTAGGTTAAATAAAAAGGTAGTAAATTCATTAAAATTAAAGTTTAGTTAAATTTATTAAAATTAAAGGTAAGTTAATAAATTTACCAATTTAACTCGTTTAAAATATGTAAAATATCTAATATAACGATAAAAAATAAATATCTATTCATTTTATTATATTAGATTACTCATAATGATGTAATATAATATATATGTACTAATAATAAATACGATAATTATAACGATATGCAATAATGATAATAATAATGTGTCCATTATATAGGAGAATACATTATGTATGGATATCAATTTTGAAGTGAATTGTTATTATTATTTGAAAGGATTAATAAATATTTTGTACAATGCGAAATTGCGTACAATTGCGAAATATTGTAAGTGTTTTCTTCAATAAATATATAACAAATATTTACTTTACCATTTTTTACACACATTTAAAATATGTAAAATATATCATATAATGATAAAAAATAAATATTTATTCATTTGATTATATTAGATTACTCATAATGATGTAATATAATAAATGTATACTACTAATAAATACTATAATTATAACGATATGCAACAACGATAATAATAATAATCGTCTCCATTATATAGGAGAATAAATAATGTATGCATATCAGTTTTTAACTGACTTGTTATTATTATTTGAAAAGATTAATAAATATTATTGCGAAAAAAACTATATTAAAAATTACAATACTAATATATATTTCATTTTTTGCACGTAATAATATAATACAATAAATGTAAACCAAGAAAAAACACGACAGTATTATTATCAACAATAATAATTATATTAATAATAAGTGAGTTGTACACAAAAATAAATTATACACGTGTAATTCCCATATTGATTTATTCCTGTTATAATTAACAATTAATAAATATTATTACGAACGAATGATATACATAATTATTAGGCTATTGTACATTGTGTACACAATAGCATAGAACAACAAAAATATGCTGACGATAAATACAATAATAAAAATAATATGTGTAATAATTATTGTTATTAATAATAAAAGTCATTGGTAGATTTTTAAATCAATAAACGTTATCCTATTAAAAAAGTTATTAATAATAAAATAATGATATTTTTGATTATTAACACAGTTATCAATGATAAAATAATGATATTTGTTATTATTAACAAAGTTATTCATAAAAAAATAATAATATCTGTTATTATTATCCTTTAAGGGTGTTTACACACACTCCCCTTAACATACTATTCTCCTAGGCATTTTTTCTTCCAAATTATGTGCATAAGCTTCCGTTTATTATTATCAATGATAAAACACGAATTATTATTATTATTAATCATTAATAAATAATAAATAATAATAATAATAATAATATAACTGATAAATTTAGTGACATTTAATTTTACAATGCTTCTGAAAATTCGTCGCTAATCGGCGACGAGGTTCGAACTGCACAAATCCGCATGAGTAGGAAAACAGAAGCAATTGCAGCTCACGCACTTCGCTATTTTGTACGCATAGCGTATCAAACGGCTATTTTTCTATTCGTGATCCAATACATTATGGTAGGTCGTGCTTGGCTCGCGTAATTACCACTGAGAACGAGGAAGCGCGCACGTGTCGAGCTCGTGATCAATTCATCGAGTTGAAACGTTTCTGCGAGAAGGGGAATAAAAAGAGCGGGGGTAAAAAAAAATCAAAGCGGCGTCGATAACGCGGGAACGATATTTTCTACGGTGGAAATATAACAATAGGAAAAATGTGTCGGTAAGGTAGGTGATTTTGCAGTACGTTATCGGCCGCGAGAAATTTTATCGGGAGTACGTTGCCTTATCGGCAAAATTCTGATGTTGGACCATTTTGGACCAGATGCCTGGACAATTGGTACGAAGAGATTGAACACGTTGGTGGTCCTCGTTGATGAGTAAGTCGATAGCTTCTGCATAGCTTGGGCCCAAAAAACGGGCCGATATTCTACTGTGACGGCTAAGAAAATAAGCTATTTTTGATAATTTATTTTTTTGAAAACTGTTGCATGTATCGGTACAAAGTTTTTTTTCGCTTAAAGGCACACTCTTACAGAATAGAAAATAATTTTTTTGTTGCATATACATGTAATTTTGCATAATAATAATATTAATAATTTTGCATAATTGCATAAAATAAAATTCTGCATATAATAAATTGCAAAAATTGCATATAATAAATGCAAAGATTGCATATAATAAAACTGCATAATTACATATAAATAATTGCATAATTGCATATAAATAATTGCATAATTGCATATAAATAATTGCATAATTGCATATAAATAATTGCATAATTGCATATAAATAATTGCATAATTGCATATAAATAATTGCATAATTGCATATAAATAATTGCATAATTGCATAATTGCATATAAATAATTGCATAATTGCATAATTGCATATAAATAATTGCATAATTGCATATAAATAATTGCATAATTGCATATAAATAATTGCATAATTGCATATAAATAATTGCATAATTGCATATAAATAATTGCATAATTGCATATAAATAATTGCATAATTGCATATAAATAATTGCATAATTGCATATAAATAATTGCATAATTGCATATAAATAATTGCATAATTGCATATAAATAATTGCATAATTGCATATAAATAATTGCATAATTGCATATAAATAATTGCATAATTGCATATAAATAATTGCATAATTGCATATAAATAATTGCATAATTGCATATAAATAATTGCATAATTGCATATAACAAAACTGCATAATTGCATAAAATAAAACTGCATAATTGCATATAAATAATTGCATAATTGCATATAAATAATTGCATAATTGCATATAAATAATTGCATAATTGCATATAAATAATTGCATAATTGCATATAAATAATTGCATAATTGCATATAAATAATTCCACAATTCCATATAAATAATTGCATAATTGCATATAAATAATTGCATAACTGCATATAAATAATTGCATATAAATTGCATAATTGCATATAAAAAATTGCATATAATAATTGCAAAAATTGGATATAATAAATTGCAAAAAATGTTGCATATAATAATTGCAAAAATTGCATATAATAAATTGCAAAAAATTTTGCATATAATAAATTGCAAAAAATAATAATTTTGCATAATTGCATAATAAATGTATATTTATTTATCAATTTATAATCGTGTAAAGGCATGGAAATAAAAAGTATGTTGCTGGCGTTGATGAATTGTGTTCTCCAGGTAATCGGAAACGAAACGTTCAAAAAGATTCCCAGTCTGTATGAGTGTCGCTAACGCCCGAACTAGGATAATTATTTAATATTGCAAAATAAGAAAATGGCGTCGTTTTTTGCCAAAGTGTTCGGAAAACACGTTTTTTTGGTCGGAATTCGGGGGAAAGTATGAGTTAATGTTAATACTTTTTAATAATCCTAGTTCGGGTGATAGCCATACATATGCTGAAAATGCAGTAAATTTTTTAGCCCAATTGGTTAAGCCGTTTTTCCAAAATCACTAACGCCAGGTGAAAGAAAGTCGTTAAAAAAAACGCGCTTAAGGATGTTGGCAGCTGGCTCATTTGAAGTGAGACATAAAAAAATTACATTGGCTAAAGAATAAAACTTTCGTACGACCCGATGCTTTTTTGAAGTTTTGAACATTACGTAAATAGCGAGCCGTTGAGAAAAAGATCGATTTTAGACCGAAACAAATTTAGTTATTTGTTAATAACAAATGGATAAACATATAAATAGATAATCTGGTCATCCGATAGAAATTGTTGTGAACTATTCTCATTCCGAATTTGACGTGAATCGGACGAATAGATTTTGACATACAACTTGCACCGTTTCATAAAACATCGTTTCCGGAAAAACTTAAAAAAAGCAATGCCGCGGAGTCGTTCTGAATTTAGAACCTCCACAAAAATCGTCATAAATCGGTGAATTTTTGAAATTTTTATAAAAAAATTCCTGCAACGTCGAGAATTTTTGGAATTTCAAGTTACCCCAAACCCCTTAGCGGTCCTTAAGGGGGACCTTCAGGCGAGGAAATTTTTTGATGTTTTCCATGACTTTTTTTAAACAAAAGATTTCTTTACTACTCTTTAGACTTGGGGTATGTTTTATTACTGCTTTTGGCTGTTACGCGGTATTTTTTTATCAATAGTGGGCGTGACTTATATCTCAAAAAACTATTCGACCGATTCTCATGAAATTCGGTATAAATCTTTCTACCCTTATTGTTTAAGCCATCACCCTAAATGTTTTTAAAAATAAGAAAAAGTGTCGTTTTATTGCAAAATATAGTCATTTTTTTCTGAAAATTCAATTTTTGTGTTTCAAAACGCAGCATTTAATCGATTTTCAATATTTCTTACTTTTTCTTGGTTCATATTCTGCGTATGAGTGTTACGAAAAGAAAAAGCTTCGTTGGTTTTTGTTCAGATCAGTCCTGCCGACGCTACGTGTCACGCCGTCCGACAACATCCACCGCAACCTCCGCCACTTTCAAAGATTAACAAATAAAAATACCATGCAACAGCGACAAGTAGGAATAAAACATACCCTATGAATAAAAAATGGCGAAGGAGTTTTTCGAATTAAAAAAAAGAAAATTAAAAGCAGCAATTCCCCCCCCCCCCCCTTAAGGTACCCCCTTAACGGGTTACCCCCACTTGTAGCGCAAAAAAAGGCCTTTTTCATGAATTTTTTAAAAGAAAACTACAAACTTTTTTTAATCGATCAATATACCATCTTAAAGAACACATCTTGAAGAACTTTCAGTAATTTTTTTATTGAAAAATATTACATTGTTTAGTGGCAAATGGCCGTCAATGAAATAATGTTTTTATATACACGGTTTGCGGTGACCAACATTGCGGCAAAGTGGATCATCTGAAAAAAAAATGCGGATGGATTTAGTCAAATATAAGTATAAACTAGTCTTTAATCGAAGGATTTTAAAAAATATTCATTTTTCACAAAATGGCGGACAGTCAAAGTTAATGGTTCGATTTTAACGAAAAAAAACGGCCGTTTTTTGGCTATAAAACGGCCATTTTTTTTCGAAAAAAAAATCGAACGATTAAAGACTACATTTTTATGTATTAAATAAGCCTGCAAAATTTCAAGAAGATCGGTTCATTAGTGTTCGAGTAATCTTGGTTACCGACTTCAGAAATGCCATTTTGAGAAAAACGCGTTTAAAGTTTCAATTTCAGTTCTTCAATTCACGGATTCTTCTCTTTCAACGCTGATATCTCAGTCAATTTTGTTCGGATCGACTTGAAATTTTCAGGACATATTCTCCGATACTTATACTTCAAAAAAATGCAATAAAAAAAAATCGATTTTTTTCAATCGCAAGTGGGGGTAACCCGTTAAGACTTGTATCCTGCGCCCTTCGATTCTGCATGACTTAAAACAACCTTCGCTCGAACAATCTCACCCAATTCCGGAATTTCCCTGATCGAGAAGTTTCCGAGTGCAGAATTAAAATTAAAACTCGAACGAGAATTTCACCTCACGTCGTAAGTTCACTGCACGTGTCTCGAGCCCGCGTAACACGACGAAAAATCAACGTGACGGAAGCTATGGATCACGTGTGCCGGCGCCGAGGATGACAAAGTTTACAGGGCCACGTGCGCGACTACAACGGATCGGTAAAACAGAACTAACACCCCTCCCCCCCCCCTTAAGCCGCTAATTTTCGAACAAAACGTACCGTTGCCAATTTCGTTCGGGACGAAAATTTCCTCGGAATTTCATTTCGACAAAATGATCGGAGCCGAAATAGTTTTGGCCGTGGTCCAGTGTACGCGACGAGATGCAGTTGCGGCCAAAAAACGAACGGGAATCGCCACAGAGATGGGCTGATATTTTCGTACGATGACGCCCGTCAACCAATAGCCCTGTCTCGTTCGTCTTTGTTTTTATTTTTGCTTTTTTCGTTTTCTTTTGCAACCCTTATTTTTGCGCAATAAAGTGCAAGGCCGATTAAAACGGTCCCCCGAACGTCTCTTCAGTCGTTGGCCATCGGTCGTCCTGCGATGTCCGGAAGTTCCCAGGCTGCTAACATTGACGACAAATCACGTGATCACCGGTGTAGCATTGCCAGTTTCTTTCAGGTAGTTGTTTCATTTAAATGCAAGATTTTGATGCGCGATGAAAAATGAAGAAGATGATGATTGTAATAGTTGAAGATTTTGAGAACGAAATAACCATCGTAATAAGTCATTATTAAAGGCTTAGGCCACAGTGACGGGTATAAAAGCATGCGCGAATTTAACAATTTTTTTTCGTATGAAAAAGTGATTCACTCGTAAAATTAATTACACATCTATTTGGTATGAATATCAAGCTGTTAGAAATTTCTTTTTTTTTTTTCGATGTACAAAATGGCCGGCTACTAATATTTTCTTTTGTTATCCACAATTTTTTACCTAGAACGAAAAACAAAAATTCTCGTCAATCTACATTAGAATACCTGGAGAAATACGTACGAAATTGAAAAAAATATTGTTCTATTCAAAACTTGTAGGTATTTGAACGTAAGAAATTAATTTTCATTGAAAAATTTCGTTATAACTGCTCATAAACTGCTCATAAAAAGAAAAGTTTTCGATTAATCAGAAATTCCGTACGTACTTCTCTGCGAAATACAATTAGGAACATAGCTTTTAAATTTGAAGTAAATCGAGTAAAAATTGTTGAAGTTATTTGTCACGCCATTTGGAAAAAAGCTTTTTCGAGAAGTTTCGAGTAGTCGGCCATGTTGTACATCGAAAAAAAAAATATATTTTCCAACTACATTTTCTTGATATTCATACTAAATAGATGTGTAATTAATGTTATGAGTAAATCACTTTTTCATGCGAAAAAAATGTGTTAAATTCGCAAGTGATTTAGTTACTAATTTTTAATATAACTAATATTCATGTTTACGTCTTCAATAAGGCACTGTTTATTATTGTGACAATTTGGAATTGAGTATTGTAACGATTTATAATTGAAGTAACAATTGAATTGTGACTGATTTAAAATAGTTTTTTCGTAGAATATTATTAGTAGGTAAAATGACAAACTATCTCAAACAAACCCAAACGTAACAAATATTCATATTTAATTTTCCCTCCAAGATCATTTGTGAATGGACACAAAATAAAGGCTCCTCAAAAAAGCGATATTCGACATGTTTGTATTAAAAATGACATATGTCGTTTGACAGTATACGTGTTTCATAATAATATATCATTTATATTATAATAATATATCATTGGGACGTATTTTACAAAAATTTTCATTGAAAAATATTTTTAAATATACGAGATACAACAACGAACAATTTATATGATTTAAACAATCATTTTTTTTCTTCAAATGATTTAAAAAAACATTTTTTTTTCTTCAAAATTTAACAAAACGGCAACCTTACCCAAAAAGTCACTTTTTGGGACAAAGATCTTTGTTTTTCCTAAATAAAATTGAAACTTATCATAAAAATGAAAAATTCGTTAACGATTTCCCTATCGTCATCTGCTACCGGAATCCTATCGTTTTTTAATTTCGGACGAACCATTTCGTTGATGTCGTGACTTTGGTACTGACGAAAAAAAATGCGTTCCAGGGACCTCCTATATTTTTCGTTTTTTTGAATGAAAAAAAATAACAAAATAATCTAACGGGTGGCACATAGTTCGTGGCAGGAAAAAAGATGAATTTTTGTAATTTTTTTGGAAAACGTGTGCGCGTTTACAAATTATTATTTTTTTTACAACAAAGAGTATGATTTTAAGTATCTTTTACAATTTTTATTTTGAAAAATATTTATTAATGTGATACAATGATTTGTGCAGAGCGCTGTTTAAAAAACGTTCTCCGCGCTGCCCACTGCTGCTCGAAAACAAATGATCCGAAATAATACAAATCAATCGCATTTAGTTCTTGCATGAAATTAACCTGTGCTTGGCTGAACGGTTTAATAAAATATTGATTTTTGAAAAAATGCCCGCAGTCAAAAATGATTTTCGGTGAAAAAATGCTCTACTTTCGTTTATAAAAGAAAACTATGCATTAAAAAAAAAATCCTCGTTCAAGCACTGCTTTTTGATATGTAAAAGAAGCTTGTGAAATTTGAAGTCGATCGGGGCAGTGATTTTTGAGATATCGTCGTCACCGTTATTGAAATAGTCATTTTGAGAAAAACCCGTTAAGGGGGTTTAAGGGGGAAGATATAACTTCGGACGATGAAAAAATTGCTGATTTCCATGGTTTTGGTTTAAAAAAAGATTTCTTTAGCAATTTTTAGACTCATAGGGTATGTTTTAATATGACCTTTGGCTGTTATATGGTATTTATTTTTTATGAATCTACAAAAATGGCGGAGGTATGGCACGGTCTTTTAAACGGTTTGCGGTGGACGTTGCGTCCGTCGGGATTAATCTAAAAAAGACCAACGAAGATTTTTCTTTCATTAACACTCATACGCAGAATATGAACCAAGAAAAACTGAGAAATGTTGAAAATCGATGAAATGGTACGCTTTAAAACTAGAATATACAATTTTCTAAAAAAAATAACATTGTGCCAAAAAAAAACATTTTTTTACTTTGAAAAACATTTAAGGTCATATTTGAGACAATGAGGTTGGAGAGATTGATATAATATTTCATCAGAGATACGCTTTAAAAAAAAAAAGATTGATTTTTCTGAAAAAAATGACTACATTTTGCCCGAAAAAAAAACATTATTTATTTTCAAAAACATTTAAGGTCATATTTGAGACAATGAGGTTAGAGAGATTGATATAATATTTCATCAGAGATACGCTTTAGAAACAAAAAGATTGATTTTTCTGGAAAAAATGACTACATTTTGCCCAAAAAAAAACATTATTTATTTTCAAAAACATTTAGCGCCATATTTGAGACAATGAGGTTAAAGAAATGAATATAATATTTCATCGGAATCAGTCGATCAGTTTTTTAGCTATACGTCACGCCATCTTTGAAAATGCAGTTTAGAAGACTTCCGCCGTTTTGAAAGATTAATAAAAAAAATACCATGTAAAAGTCAAAAGTTGTAATAAAACACACCCTGAGTCTAAAAAATGGTGAAGAAATCTATCCGTGAAAAAAATAATCATGAAAATCAGTAAACTTTTTCCTCGCCTAATCCCCCCCTCCCCCCTTAAAGTTCTCCGGTGCGCGGAACCTACCAATAAACGCCTCCAACTCCTTCAATTTCAAACGGATCGACTCGAAATTTCCAGAGAATATTTTTGAAAGATTATATCATAAGAATCCGTCAAAAGCGAAAAATCGATTTTTTTTCCAAAATTTCCAACTAGGTGTAACCCCTTAAGGATGTTGAGTCGCAAATCGCAAATGGTTATAAAATTCTGAAAATTTGGCATGTTTTTGTATGAAGTATTTCAGAGGTCGTGTAAAAATTTCGCGACAATTAGGAAGCTCGTTATTGAACAATTAACATTCACAAATTAAATGTTGTTTTATGGAAACTGATGTAACTTTGCAATAAGTTTTTTTTTTGACCTCTCAATTTTATAATATCTACAATATACTGAAAGCAACGGAAACAAAACGAAGTTTATTGATAAATTTTTTTTAATTTCTTTTAAAAATTGTTCTTAACAAAATGTTAATTTTTTAATAACGAGCTTCCTAATCCTCGTGAAATTTTAACACGACCTCTTAAATACTTCATACAAAAACATACCAAATTTTCAGAATTTTCTTATCATTTTTTATTTCAACCCTTAAGGAGGTTGAAGTAATGATGATAGAACTCTGAAAATTTGGTATGTTTTCACATGAAGTATTCAGGAGGTCGTGTAAAAATTTCATGACGATTAAGAAGCTATTTATTGAACAATTAGCATTAACATGTTTCATAGGGACTCAAGATCCTTAAGGGGGGATTGTCTTTTTTTTCGCAAAATTTACCGCTTTTTGGGAATTTTTTTGTGAAGAAAGTATACAACGGAAAACTTGTGAAACTTGGCATATAGTTTTATTGATCTGTTTACTACATACAAAAAAATTTTTAAACAATTTCATAAAAAAATCCGCCTCCCACCCCCCTCGACGCGCGATGGTCCTTTTTTGATGGTGTGCACGATTACAGCCTTCACGTTCATCCTGCAACAAAAACCCAAAAAGCATTTTACTTTAGACACATATAGCTATCGTTTGATGAAGCAAAAAAGCAATACGTTTAATAGTTTTTTATTTATAACAAAAAATCGATCCATTTTTTTCGAAAAATCGATACTTCAAGTTCAAAACGTCACCAAATCGTCAATTTTTTTTTCCCCTTCATCGAACGATAGCTATATGTGTCTAAAGTAAAATGCTTTTTGGGTTTTTGTTGCAGGATGAACGTGAAGGCTGTAATCGTGCACACCATCAAAAAAGGACCATCGCGCGTCGAGGGGGGTGGGAGGCGGATTTTTTGATGAAATTGTTTAAAAATTTTTTTGTATGTAGTAAACAGATCAATAAAACTATATGCCAAGTTTCACAAGTTTTCCGTTGTATACTTTCTTCACAAAAAAATTCCCAAAAAGCGGTAAATTTTGCGAAAAAAAAGACAATCCCCCCTTAATGACATTGTACGCGTGCGTAAAAAATGCATTGCCGTAGTGAAGCAAAGAATGGTCGAAATTTTCCTTTTTCCCACGTGCGTGCGTAACATGTCAAGATAGCGGTCCGATCGAAAGCGAAAGATCGAAAGCCATCAATGAAGAGATCCGGCGCCCATTGAGACGTGACCTGCCGTGTCATGGACAAATCGAGACACGATCCGAGCGACGATTGTTACGGACAAACCGTGCTCTCGCCCGGCTATTTTAGCCCCGGAAAGTGGGTCCATTAGCCGTGTCGTTCGCCCGGTTGACATGCGCAATTCCTCCCGCACGAGAGCCACGTGTGTACGCGACCCGAAGCCCGGAACGTTATTATCCTCGCACGTGACGGGCCGTTCGTGTACCGGCGCGCGCGCGCGCGAGCTTCCGCGGGGCTTCGAGCTTTCCCGAAGGTTAAAGTGATTAAAAAGATAATGGAAACAGAGGTGGACGGTAGAGAAGAGAAAATGCGAGCAACAATCGATGACACTTATAAGAGGGCACGACGAGGTTCTCCACTCGTCATTTCGTCGTCCGAACTCCTCGGTGACGGACAAACATGGATTTCACCCACAAGAGGATCTATCAAATTTTGTCATCGATCCTCGAACCTCTCGAGAACGTTTTGGCCAACGAAGACCGCGCACCCGTCGACGAAGACAGTGATTGACATTTTTTCATTTATTTGTTTATTTTTCGGCACCCGCAAAAAGTACCATTTTCCGACGATGCGAAAGAAAATTACCGATCGCTGCAGCACCGAATGACGGAAATTCGTCTATTGGCACTTTTTTTTTTACGAATTTGTAAATCTATTGAAATTTAAAGAGAAAATGAGCCGAGCAAGGTGCTGCCGATCGAAATCGGCTACCGATTTTTACGCGACGAAGCTAAACGTTATCGATCGTTTGCTCGAAGCGAAGAACTCCCGCGTGAAAGAATCGAAAAGCACGTTTTTTCGCGTAAGTCTTCGTTCGTTGTTCTTTTCGCCGAGGATACTTTCGCCATCTTTGAATTTCCGAGGATCGCGGCGAGAGTGATCGAGATACAACGATAACGATTTTTTTCATTTTTGTGCAGTGCGAAAAGAGTGAAAATTTGAACAAGGACGATGAGGACAATTGCAACGAGGAGCCGGTAAATTATTGGCCAAATTGCGACACCTCGATATGGATGAGATCCTGCGAGGAGGAGGTCATTTTACCGATCTCCGGCAACGTCACCGGCGCCGTGCCCAAATGGCTGTGCGGCACTCTGCTGCGGAACGGACCCGGAAGCCTTCAAGTTGGCGAACACAGATTCAATCATCTCTTCGACAGCTCGGCTCTTCTACATCGGTGAGATTTTTTATACCGATTTCTACACCGGCTTTTTACCGATTTGTAACCGATTTTTTTACCGATTTTTTTACAGATTTTCATGCCGATTTTTTACCGATTTTCATGCCGATTTTTTTTTACAGATTTTCATGCCGATTTTTTACCGATTTTCATGCCGATTTTTTCACAGATTTTCATGCCGATATTTTACCGATTTTCATGCCGATTTTTTTACCGATTTTTTTTACATATTTTCATGCCGATTTTTTTAAACCGATTTTCATGCCGATTTTTTTGCCGATTTTTTACCGATTTTCATGCCGATTTTTTTACCGATTTTTTTACATAATTTCATGCCGATTTTTTTAAACCGATTTTCTGCGATTTTTTTGCCGATTTTTTTGCCGATTTTCATGCCAATTTTTTTACCGATTTTCATGCCGATTTTTTATCAATTTTTCGTTCCTTCGCCCTACGAAATTTCACCCAACTCTTTGGGTCACCTCTGGTCAAATGTTAAATACGGAGACACAATTAGGCGGCCATAAGTGGAATTAAATCTTGTCGGAGATAAATTGGTGGGAGGGGAGCCCGGCGAGAATTCAATTCCGGCTAAGCGGGAAGTGCGAGTGAAAGTTCCTGGAATAAAATGAACCAAGCCCAATAATTCAAGGCCGCGAGGGGAAGATCACGCCGGCGTCAGATTGAACCGGCTCTCGCAGTTCACTCCAAATTCATTATTCAATTTATTGTTCACCCTCGCGCCTTGTCATGTCAAGCGCAATTCACCTTTCGCTTTGATTCATTCCTTTCGGGCTTTTTTAACTTCATTTCCGCATTTTTATTTTTTTCACTGTATGTCTCAATTTTCAAAAAAAGTTTTCGTACTTTGTATTTGTGATTGTTTAAATATGATTTACTGGTATTTGTAATTTTCATTTTCTCAGCGTGTTTTCATAATTTTATAATGTAATTACTTGACTTTTTGAATTAATTTTCTGTAACATTATTTGACTACTTTGTTCTTCTTATTTACCAATATAATTCTAGTATCTCTTTTTCTATTTTTAATGAAATTGATTAACTTTTTTATTTCAATTTTTTAATATAATTTACTTATTCTGTATTTGTAGTTATCTAATATGATTTTTTTCACCACGTTCTTCTAACTTTTCGATGTAAATATTCGTTGCTTTTTTAAAATAATTTTCCGATATAAAGTGTCTATTTTCACTTCAATTTATTAATTTTTCTCTGTTGTCAGTTTCGAACTGTCAGGCGGTAGCGTGACGTACCAGAGGAGATTCGTGCAGACTGACGTGTACAAAAAGAATCACGAGGCGAAACGAATCGTCGTGACGGAGTTTGGCACAAAAGCCGTTCCCGATCCCTGTCAAAGTATTTTCCGAAGGTAACTTGCAAAAAAGTAAAGTATAATTAAAATACATTTTTTCGGACCTCTGTCGAGAATAATTAATTTCACAGTGCAGTTTGCATCACTGTACTTCGAATTACTCAGTTTTTTTTTCGTTCTTTCTTTTTTTTTTCAGCGTGGCAGCAGTATTCAATCCCATCGAAAATATGTCGGACAATTCGATGATATCGGTTTATCCGTTCGGTGACGAATTTTACACGTTCACCGAGGCGCCGGTGATCCATCGCATCGATCCGAAAACCCTCGAAACCCGGAACAAGGTAAAAAGATAACACCTGATTGTCATAATTGAGATTAAAATTGGGGAAAAAAAAAATCTTACCTCAGCGCCAAAAAAACTTTACGCGATAAAAAATTGTAATTCGATAATTGGTGATCTTTCGAAAAATATTTATTTATCGTTTTGGTCCACCTTAAAAAATTCTGTGGATGGGCAAAAATTAAGAGAAATTAATATTCAAATTGGTGAATTATTCGTGAAATCATTGTGAATAATTATCAGCGAAATAATTATGAATAATTATTAGGGAAATAATTGTGAATAATTATTATCGAAATAATTGTGAAATAATAGTGAATAATTATTACCGAAATAATTGTGAATAATTATCAGTGAAATAATTATGAATAATTATTAGTGAAACAATTGTGAATAATTATCAGTGAAATAATTATGAATAATTATTAGGGAAATAATTATGAATATTTATTAGTGAAATAATTTTGAATATTTATTGGTGAAATAATTGTGAATAATTATTATCGAAATAATTGTGAAATGATAGTGAATAATTATTACCGAAATAATTGTGAATAATTATCAGTGAAATAATTATGAATAATTATTAGTGAAACAATTGTGAATAATTATCATCGAAATAATTATGAATAATTATTAGTGAAACAATTGTGCATAATTATCAGTGAAATAATTATGAATAATTATTAGGGAAATAATTGTGAATAATTATTATCGAAATAATTGTGAATAATTATTATCGAAATAATTGTGAATAATTATTATCAAAATAATTGTGAATACTTATGAGTGAAATAATTGTGAATACTTATTAGTGAAATAATTGTGAATAATTATTATCGAAATAATTGTGAATAATTATCATCGAAATAACTGTGAATAATTATTAGTAAAATAATTGTGAGTAGTAATTAGTAGTGAAAAATTTAATTTAGTGAAACTAAATTAATATTCACTATTTTTTGACGTTACGGAAACTCATGAGTCAATGTCGTTGAATTAGGTGAATCTGACGAACTACGTAGGCATAATAAATCACACGTCCCACCCGCATGTGATGAGCGATGGAACGGTTTACAATATGGGCATGAGCATAACGTCGAAAGGGCCGGCATACAACATCGTTCGGTTCTCCCCCAGTCGTGTAACGATAGGTATACAAAAAACAACCGCATTTTTACAGCAAACAAAAATTACGGAAAATTCATGCTTTAAGCGCAAATAACGCTAGGAGAGGGAATTTCATTGTAGAAATTTGAGATATCGATTAAATTTTTTATATTTATTTGACTTACCAATATTAATGAAATAAATTAGTGCCAAGTAATTTTTTTTTCATTTGTTTCAATTTTCAGTCTCAAGGAACTGTGTTAACATTGAATCAATTTTATTCATCGAATGTTTTATACCCATTTGACGTTTCAACATCAATTAAACAAATGAATATCGCATCAGTTTTATCAACTAAATTTTGTACATTCGTTGAATCTTCACATACTAATTTCCTTTACATTAAACAAAAATAATTAAGGTGTGACAAATTTACCCAATTGATTATTGGAATATTGATTTGACGTTTTGATCTATCTACGCTACTCCAGAAATTCTAATTATATCCATATAAAAATTCAACCGCAAACGCAAATTTCACTAAGAGGCAATGTTATTATAAAATTCAAGCAATTTATTGAATTTTTTACATTGATTTCACTTCAATATTAAGTAAATTAATAAAAATTGTATGGATTTCATTAATTGAATGTTCATATCTATTTGGCGCTTCAATATCAATGAAATAAATCAATATCGAGTCAATTTAAGGGGTGTTCCCTATCTAGACACTAAAAAAGAATATTTTCATGAATTTTTTTTTGATAGGTTTATATTATAGATATTTATATAAAAGTTGGTACACAAAATAAATAAAGCTTCGAAATACATTTAAAAAGGAATTTATTTATTAAAGTGACTATTTATAGACGAAAATGGTAGTTAAAAAATGTCCTAAAAAAATTGTAGCTCTGCGCTGTTGACGAAATCTCGGAGATGGATCATCCGAAACAAAAAATCAAACGGTTTCAGATTCAGTACGTTAATGGCTATTGCGCATATCATACGAATTTTTATACAAAAATTGTTTTTATACAAAATAACAAGAAGGCGGACATTTTTCGAAAAAACAAAAAGAAACGGTTTTTTTACCGTTTTTTGCAAAAAAAAATAGTACATACCAAAATTTAAAAAAAATCTCGTTACCCGCTATAGCTATAGTTGTAAAGAATATGTGGTTAAAATTGCATAAGGATCGGTTCCGTAGTTTCGAAGATTTTATCAACGAGCCGTCGAAAAACATTGTTTCGAGAAAACCGCGTTAAAAGCTTGGTGGGTTACGTAATACATAAAATTTTTGTTTTTTAATGTGTTCCGAAAGTCTATTTATTAAGGCCCTAGGCCACAGTAACCGGTATAAAAACATGTGCGAATTTAACAATTTTTTTCGTAAGAAAAAGTGATTTACTCATAAATTTAATAACACATATATTTAGTATGAATATCAAGCAGTAAGAATCTTTTTTTCGATATCTTTTTTTTTTAGGCGCTCCGCCGCGTGACATTTAGCATCCACAATTTTTACCTAGAACAAAAAACAAAACTTCTCGTCAATCTACGCTAGAATACCTAGAGAAGTAGGTAAGGAACATAAAAAATATTGTTTTATTCAAAAGTTGTAGGTATTTGAACTTAAGGATGTTGAGTCTCAAATCGCAAATGATAATAAAATTCGGAAAATTGGGTACGTTTTTGTATGAAGTATTGCAGAGGTCGTGTAAAAATTTCACGACAATTAGGAAGCTCGTTATTGAACAATTAACATTCACAACTTAAATGTCGTCTTATAGAAACTGATGTAACATTGCAATAAGTTTTTTTTTTGACCTCTCAATTTTGTAATATCTACAATATACTGAAAGCAACGGAAACGAAACGAAGTTTATTGATAAATTTTTTTAAATTTCTTTTCAAAATTGTTCTTAAAAAAATGTTAATTTATTAATAACGAGCTTCCTAATCGTCGTGAAATTTTAACACGACCTCTTAAATACTTCATACAAAAACATACGAAATTTTCCGAATTTTCTTATGATTTTTTATTTCAACCCCTAAGGAGGTTGAAGTAATGATGATAGAATTCTGAAAAGTTGGTATGTTTTTACATGAAGTATTCAGGAGGTCGTGTAAAAATTTCATGACCATTAAGAAGCTATTTATCGAACAATTAACATTAACATGTTTCATAGGGACTCAACATCCTTAAGGCGTTACCCCCACTTGTAGCGCAAAAAAGGCCTTTTTCATGAATTTTTGTAAAGAAAACTACAAAACTTTTTTAATCGATCAATATACCATCTTAAAGAACACATCTTGAAGAACTTTCAGTAATTTTTTTATTGAAAAATATTACGTTGTTTAGTGGCAAATGGCCGTCAATAAAATAATGTTTTTATATACACGGTTTGCGGTGACCAACATTGCGGCGAAGTGGATCATCTGACAAAAAAATGCGGATGGATTTAGTCAAATATAAGTATAAACTAGTCTTTAATCGAAGGATTTTAAAAAATATTCATTTTTCACAAAATGGCGGACAGTCAAAGTTAATGGTTCGATTTTAACGAAAAAAAACGGCTGTTTTTTGGCTATAAAACGGCCATTTTTTTCGAAAAAAAATCGAACGATTAAAGACTACATTCTTATGTATTAAATGAGCCTGCAAAATTTCAAGAAGATGGGTTCATTAGTGTTCGAGTAATCTTGGTCACCGACTTCAGAAATGCCATTTTGAGAAAAACGCGTTTCAGGGGCGATTGTCTTTTTTTTCGCAAAATTTACCGCTTTTTGGGAATTTTTTTGTGAAGAAAGTATACAACGGAAAAATTGTGAAACTTGGCATATAGTTTTATTGATCTGTTTACTACATACAAAAAAATTTTTAAACAATTTCATCAAAAAATCCGCCTCCCAACCCCCTCGACGCGCGATGGTCCTTTTTTGATGGTGTGCACGATTACAGCCTTCACGTTCATCTTGCAACAAAAACCCAAAAAGCATTTTACTTTAGACACATATAGCTATCGTTCGATGAAGGGAAAAAAAAAAAATTGACGATTTGGTGACGTTTTGAACTTGAAGTATCGATTTTGCGAAAAAAATTGATCGATTTTTTGTTATAAATAAAAAACTATTAAACGTATTGCTTTTTTGCTTCATCAAACGATAAAAGGATGTCAGCTGACCATTCTGTCCAAATTTGAAGGCAATCGGTTGAATAGTTTTTGAGAAATCGTGCACACCATCAAAAAAGGACCATCGCGCGTCGAGGGGGGTGGGAGGCGGATTTTTTGATGAAATTGTTTAAAATTTTTTTTGTATGTAGTAAACAGATCACTAAAACTATATGCCAAGTTTCACAAGTTTTCCGTTGTATACTTTCTTCACAAAAAAAATCCCAAAAAGCGGTAAATTTTGCGAAAAAAAAAGACAATCCCCCCTTAAAGTTTCAATTTCAGTTCTTCAATTCACGGATTCTTCTCTTTCAACGCTCATATCTCAGTGAATTTTGTTCGGATCGACTTGAAATGTTCAGGACATATTCTCAGATACTTATACTTCAAAAAAATACAATAAAAAAAAATCGATTTTTTCAAAATCGCAAGTGGGGGTAACCCCTTAAGAAATGAATTTTCAGTGAAAAAATTCCTTATAACTGCTCACAAAGTGCTCATAGAACGAAAAGTTTCCGATTAATCAGAAATTCCGCACGTACTTCTCTGCGAAATGCAATTAGGAACATAACTTTTAAATTTGAAGTAAATCGAGTGAAAATGATTGAAGTTATTTGTCACGCCATTTGGAAAAAAGCTGTTTCGAGAAATTTCGAGTAGTCAGCCATTTTGTACATCGAAAAAAAAAAAATTCTACCAGCTTGATATTAATACTAAATAGATGTGTAATTAATTTTATGAGTGAATCACTTTTTCATACGAAAAACATTGTTAAATTCGCACAGGATTTTATACCCGTTACTGTGGCCTAACGCCTAAAGTGCAACTTTTACATCAATATCTATCGTACAAACCGATCAAAAAAATGCTCGAAAATAGCCTTTTTTCCGTTCAAAGTTAGGAGACCCCTTAATGAATTGAATTTTATACGTTCACAAAATATCTTCATACGTTTTTTCTATACTGAATAGAATGAATAATATTTATCGAACTACATTTATCGATTTGTTCAACATCGACTGCGTTTCGATTAATAATTAAATCGACAGACGATTCCGGGGAGGAGAGGGAATTGTCGATGTTCGATCAGGCGACGATAGTGGCGACAGTACCGTCGCGATGGATCTTCAACCCTTCGTACATGCACACCTTTGGAATAACGGAGAATTACTTCGTAATAGTCGAGCAGCCACTAGGCGTTGCGCTCGTCACTATGGTGGCATGCCAGTTCAAGAACGAGCCAATGTGCTCGTGCCTAAAGTGGCACGATAATGAAAACGTAAGCATCGATCGCGACGTTCAGTTTCGTCGCAATTCTCTTTGCCGGTCGTTGATCACATTTTCAACTTCGCGCGATTGCTCAGACTCTCATCCACGTGGTCTCGAGGGACACTGGCGACGTTGAGAGAACTTTCGTTGCCGAAGGTTTCTTCTATCTTCACATAATCAACCAGTTCGAGACGCGCGATCGCGAGTACGTGGTCCTGGACATTTGTTGCTATCGAGACGCTAAAATGCTCGACTGCATGTACGTGGACGTTATGAAGGTCAGTGCCAAGCGAAGAAAAAAATTTGTCCTTGTTTTTATCGATGACACCGCTTTCTTTTGTTTTTTTTTTATCGGAGGCATTTTTATTTTATTTTTATAACTGATTATTTTTTACGAAGAACACGTTTTTTTTTATCAAAATTTTCTTATTTTTATTCAAAGAATTTTCTTATTATTCAAGAATATCAAGAAATTTTATTATTATAAAATTTACAAAATGACAAAGATTCTTTAATCTACTTCTTAATTTTAATTCTTCTTTAATTTAATTCTTAAAACTCTTTCTTTATTATTATATCTTATTATTATATTATATTTATTATTTATTATATAATAATAATAATAATAATAATAATAATAATAATAATAATAATAATAATTATTATTATTATTATTATATTATAATATATATATAATATAATTAATAATATAATATAATATATTATAATATTATTATCATATTATATAATAATTATATAATAATATTATATTATTATTATTATTATTATTATTATTATATAATATATTATTATTATTCTTATTATAAATTGTTATATTATTATTATCTTTATTATTATATCTTTCTTTATTCTTAAAATTCTTTCTTATAATTCTTCTTTAATTTAATTCTTAAAATTTACAAAATGACAAAAAAAACTTTATTGAGAGTTGTGCAAATGAAATTCTCTAATTATTATTAGAGAATTTTATTTGCACAACTTTCAATAAAGTTTTTTGAGAGTTGTGCAAATAAAATTCTCTAATAATAATTAGAGAATTTTATTTGCACAACTCTCAATAAAGTTTTTTTGAGTTTTCTTTTTTTAATCAAAATTTTATTATTTTTATTCAAAGAATTTTTGTCATTTTGTAAATGTTATTATTATTAGAGAATTTTATTTGCACAACTCTCAATAAAGTTTTTTACGAAGCTTCGACAATACTACATATATATTACTGTTTACATCTCTTACCTTCTTACTCGCTATTTTCTTTCTTTCGATCATTTTGTAAATTGTATTACTTTCATTGAAGTTTTTACATTCTTCAAATTTTATCATTTTTATCAAAGGAATTTCATATTTATTTCAATTTGCTATATTTATCGAAGGCGTTTTTTCAGTATTTTACTTGTTATTATTTGTATCAAAGACATTTTTTAACTCGTCTCAATTTTTTTATTTTCATCACAGGAATTTTTTGTCGTTTTAAAGTTTGTTTTGTCAAAGCAATCTTGTCATATTTTATTTTTTATTTTTATTTAGGCACTTTTTTACATTTTAGCATTTGTATTAAATTATTTGTTTTTATTTCCCAATTTCTTTAAAAAAAAACGTAAAATAGAGAAATTCCTTCCAAAAAAAAAATCCTTTAATAAATACTATACCGAAAAACATTTATTTAAAGGACTATTCTACCGTGATGGCTAAAAAAATAAGCTATTTTAAATAATTTGTTTTGGAAAACTGTTGCATGTATCAGTACAAATTGTTTTCCGCTTAAAAATATACTTACACAATAGAAAACAATTTTTTTGTTGTTGCATATAAATGTATATTTATTTAACAATTTATACTTGTCTAAATTAAAAAAATACGCTGCCGGCCTTATTATTTGCGCTCTCTAGGCAATCCGAAACAAAAAATTCAAAAAGATTCTTAATCTGTATGAGTGTCGCTGTAGCTCCAACTAGGATTATTATTTTATATTGCAAAACAATGAAACCGCGTCGTTTTTTGCAAAAGCGTTCGAAAACACGTTTTTTTTGTCACATATTGGGCGAACGTATTTGTTAAAATTAATATTTTTTAATAATCCTAGTTCGGGCGATAACATATGCTGAATACGCAGTTAAAATTTTAGTCCAATTCGTTAAGCCGTTTTTCCGAAATCACCAACGCCAAGCGAAACAAAGTCGTTTCGAGAAAAACGCGTTTAAAGCTTGCTGTACTACACTATACAATACTAACCGTTAGAGCGCTTCTTTACTCACAAAGTGAAAAGAGGGACTACTGTTAGATAGTAAATGCATAGAAGTATACGTGTATATGTGTATACTCGGGTATAAATTAAAAACAGCTGTTTCTGACAGCTGCCAGGAACGCGCAGTGGGCAGCCGTACTAGAGCGCACGCACGGAGCGCTTCTACATTGATGCGCCGTACTGAGTCGACAAAGTGAAAATTGACTTTACCAGCAGTCGGATATGAATTTGTTTGGGTTTGTTTGAAGCGTTCTACTGAGCCGACAAAGTGAAAATCGACTTTACCAGCAGTCGGATATGAATTTGTTTGGGTTTGTTTGACGCGCTCTAGTGAGTCGACAAAGTGAAAATCGACTTTACCAGCAGTCGGATATGAATTTGTTTGGCTTTGAAGCGCTCTACTGAGTCGACAAAGTGAAAATCGACTTTACCAGCAGTCGGATATGAATTTGTTTGGGTTTGAAGCGCTCTACTGAGTCGACAAAGTGAAAATCGACCTTACCAGCAGTCGGATACGAATTTGTTTGGGTTTGAAGCGCTCTACTGAGTCGACAAAGTAAAAATCGGCTTTACCATCGATCGGACATGAATCCTATGAGCGAATAGAGTTAAAAAATAATACAAAAATCGATGTTTTCATCCCGTCACGGTAGAGTAACCCCTCAATTGAAAAAAATCTACTTCGCAATTTCCGCACCAAATGTACGCCGATATTTCAAAATGTAATAACAGGACGAACGATATGCAAAAATTTAAATTCCCTCAAAACCGTTTGGCCGATCGTTCCAAAATTTAGCCTAAAGAAAAACCTCGTCGACTTCTGGTCCGTGAATTTAGCCGGATCTCTAAAAACTTGTTTGCTTGTTGCACGGTTGAAGGATATGCACAAGAATCCGGAATATTCGAGGCTGTTTCGCGGGCGACCATTGCGCTTCGTCTTACCGATGAAGCAGCCGAGCGCCGATGTACCGACGGAGCACAATCTCGTGAAAGCTCGCACGGTAAATCAGAGCTTGGAGCTTTTCGGCAAACTCGAGATTCGCGACGACCGAACGATCGATGGCGAGGTAAATTGCTTCCGTCCACTTCCGGTGGCACCGGAAGTGGACGGTTTGCTGGGCCGACGGGCCACCGCGCATCGACTTCCGGACGGCAGCGTATTCGTCAAGCCCGAATTACTTTGCGATCTCGGCTGCGAGACGCCGAGGTTGAATTACGATTCTTATCTCGGACGGGAGTATCGTTATTTCTACGCGATATCGAGCGACGTCGATATCGAAAATCCGGGAACTTTGATCAAAGTCGACACCGTTGAGAAAACGAAGAAAACGTGGTGCGAGAAGGGACTCTTTCCGAGCGAACCGATCTTCGTACCGGACCCAAATGGCAAGGTAATCTTCACGAACGTTAATCATTGCCGATATAATTTTACGATAAATAATATCGGAGGACCTGATCATTTTTAAATAAATATTCTCGTGATTTATTTTTCATCGCTAATTTATTGCGATGTATTTCACTATTTTTATAATAAAACTATGGATTTCGATACAATATCGAAAAAATTATTAACTTTTCGATAAATATTTTTGCGACACATTGTGAATCGTAAAAATTGTTGTGATTTTTTTTTTCATCGCAATTTTAGTGCGGTTTATTTGATTATATTTTAAATAACAACGATTGCGATATACAAATATCAGAAAAATTATTAACTTTTCGATAAATATTCTTGCGACAAATTGCGAATCGTAAAAATTGTGATTTTTTTTTTCATCGCAATTTCAGTGGGGTTTGTTTTATTATATTTTGAATAACAATGATTGCGATATGTAAACATCAGAAAAATGATGAACTTTTTGATAAATATTCTTGCGACAAATTTTTTATCGTAAAAATTATTGCGATTTTTTTTTGTAGCAAATTTTCTGCACTTTGTTTTATTATATTTCAAATCAAAATTCTTGCTACGTATAATATCGGAAGAATTATTATTTTTTAAATAAATGTTCTTGCGATTAATTTTTTTTATTTCGCAATTCATTGCGCTTTTTTAAATAAATATTCTTTCGATTAATTTTTTTTTCGCAAATTCATTGCGATTTTTTAAATTATATTTTGCGTAACAATGTTTGCGGTATATTTAATATTAGAAAAATTATGAACTTTTCGATAAATATTCTTGCGACAAATTTTGGATCGTAAATATTATTGCGATTTTTTTCTTAGCAAATTTGCTGCACTTTGCTTTATTATATTTTAAATCAAAATTGATTGCGATTTAGTTGATAATATTTTGAGTACAAACGTTCGCGATTTATTTAATATCAGAAAAATTACGAACTTTGCGATAAATATTCTTGCGACAAATTTTTTATCGTAAAAATTATTGCGATTTTTTTTCTCAGCAAATTTGCTGCACTTTGTTTTATTATATTTTAAATCAAAATTTTTGCGACGTATGATATCAGGAGAATTTTCAATTTTTTAATAAGTATTCTTGCGATTAATTTTTTTCATCGCTCATTCATTGCGATTTATTTGATTATACTTTGAATAAAAATATTTGCTATGCATATAATATCAGAAGAATTATCAACTTGAAAAAAAATATTCTCGCAACATATTCGCTATCGTAAGAATTATTGCGATTTATATTTCATCGCAAATTCCGTGTGATTCTATTTATTACATGTGTGCAAAAAATATTTGCTAACCGTCAGAAGAATTATGAATAATAACATAAACATTTTTGCGATAAATTATCAAAATAAATAAACATGCGAAAACTTTTTTACCGTAAGAATCATTGCGATTTATTTGACGAAAAATTGATTGAAAAATTTGCGATACATAGTATCACAAGAATAATAATTTTTTTAATAAAAATTCTTGCCATAAATCGTCCATCGTGAAAATTATTGCCATTTCTTTAAAGACGTTTGCGACGTACAATACTACTACACGGAGAGAATTTTTAAGTATTTTTTACGGTGAAATCTCCTTAAAAATTACATAAAAAATTTGAAACCGGTGACAAATGTGCACATAGTCAAAAATTGACACTAGCTTTTAATATTTTGCTTTCATTCATGTAAAAATTTAAGCAAGTAGCATAATTTTTTACATTTCTTTCAGTAAAAATTCTGACACATTCTCATGTAGAATTTTAACAATGGGCTGCCTCAAAAATTCCAAGTTTCTACAGTAAAAATAACCTGGACAAATTTGAAATTTCTAAAATCCCTAGCGAAAAATTAATTCCCTATGATTAAATAAATACTCTATATACGCGTTTCTGAACATTTGTGTTCTTGATTGCTACTTATTTTAGCATATCATCTTTCCGTACCATTGTAGACGTCCTTTATCGAAGTTTCTTTTCACGTTTCTTTGTTTTCTTGCGTAGAACTGCGTAGAACACGTTAGACTGCACGAGACCACGAGGCTTTCTTGGCCCATGCTTCGTACTATAATGCGCATGCGCGGTACCGCTGTTGCTAAGCAACGCGGGTCGGCGTCGTTCGTGCTCGTCATACTGCGTCATACACAAACCCACTCTACAGCTTGCGTTCACGTATACGCACGCTCGCACACAGAGCTCACGCGTACGGTCAGGCGACCCAGCCCTAACTGATTTTACTATAAAGAACGTAAAATTCCGGTGGACGCACGGAAAATTTCGGCTTCCTTTTTTAAATTTTTATGGAAAACACGCAAATTTCTCAATGTTCCACTGAAAAATTTCATTTATATTAGCACTTTTTTAACTTATTGTCGTAATCTTTACGTTTCATGAAATTTTACTATTAATTTCAGTAAAAATTCTGGAAAATATTTTAAATTTCTGTTACGCAAAAGTAAATTTTGATTCATTTCCATGAAAATTTATAATTTATTTCCTAAAAACCTGAAGAATTGCACATTTGTCACCCTGTTACTGTGATTTCACAGTAAAAATTACTTAAAAATTCTCTCCGTGTAGAATTATTAATCAATTGATAATTACTTCTGCGTATTTTCCAAACTCACTAATGTCCGTCAAATTCGCAAAAGTCCGATGGATTTTTCTCTCACGTTTGGCAAAAACAGAACGAGGACGAGGGAGTCGTACTGAGCGCGGCGGTCTGGGGCAAGGAGCGGGACAACGAAGTGGCCCTTTTGATACTCGACGCCTCGACCATGACGGAAATCGGCCGAGCGAGTTTCGCGACCCCCGGACCGGTGCCGAAATGTCTCCACGGCTGGTTCAGTTTCGATCAATGATTCGCACTTCGACGGCTTCGATCATTCGTTGCTCCGATTAATTTCCTACCATCGTGCTTATTTTTCATTTTTTCAAAAGATACCCATCACTCGCCCGTCCCATTATAATAGCTTGCCACAGAGCTTTGACGTCTCTGGAATTACGTACCTGCGAATAAATTATATTTGTATACGGAAGAACTGCTGTGTTTGTTTATTAGCGTCCGTTGTCGCTTATTTTCCTCGCAATTCATCAATCTCGGTGAGCCTACGTAGAATAAATTAAATTTAATGTCTTTTTCGTCTTTTTTCTTTTCAACGATGATATACAGTATTTACAGGTGACGAAGGTGGCGATCGACGCGTTACACATAGTCACTAATAATCGCAAGCTTATCGTAATTAACGTCGCGCAATTTATATATACGAGGCGTTCCATACCATTTCGAACGGTCAAAAAGTTGTCCACTCTCAAAAAAATTAACATTTTTTTTCAAATTATTTAATTATATGAAAAAAAAACAGTGTAATTTTTTTCAAAATTTTTGGAACGCAGTTTCTCGAGTTTTTCAAAATTTTCCAAAATACCGTTATATCTCGTGAGCATTTGATTTAACAGAAATATGTTTGAGACAAAAAAGTTGCAATTTTACATGAACTTTGTGAGAAAATTTTGTTTTGAATTTTTCGAGTTTAAAAAATGCCCATTTTCACCAAAATTATACAAAAATATTTTTTTTCGGACGGTATATCACTTTTGATTTTTCTCAAAAAATTCCAGAAAATACTCTGGGATGTGTAGAGTGACACTAATTTTTTTCAGAGTGGGCCGATTCGTTGTTCCAAAGCTGCGCTTTGTTTTATTATTATGAGATATTTTTTTTTACACAAATCAATTATTATTAAACATTATTCTCTCCCAAATTTTTCTCACTTTTTTCAGCGCGCATTACTTTTCTCACATTTTTCGGCGCACATTACTTTGTATGACAATGTTTATATTGGGCGGTCAACGATACTTTGTATCACAATTGTCTGTTGTTTAATACCTGAAAAATGTGAGAAAAATTTCGGAGAGAATAATTTTTAATAATAATTGATTTGTCTGAAACAAAATATCTCATAATAACAAAACAAAGCACAGCTTTGGAACAACGAATCAAGTCACTCTGAAAAAAATAGGTTTTACTGTACACACTGCATAGTATTTTCTGGAATTTTTTGAGAAAAATCAAAAGTGACATACCGACCGAAAAAAAATATTTTTGTATAATTTTGGTGAAAATGGGCATTTTTTAAACTCGAAAAATTCAAAACAAATTTTTTTCACAAAGTTCGTGTAAAATTGCAACTTTTTTGTCTTAAACATTTTTCTGTTAAATCAAATGCTCACGAGATATAACGGTATGTTGAAAATTTTGAAATTTTGAAAAACTCGGGAAAATGCGATCCAAAAAGTTTGAAAAAATTTACACTGTTTTTTTTTCATATAATGAAATACTTTGACAAAATTTCAATTTTTATGAGAGGGGACAACTTTTTGACCGTTCGAAATGGTTGGAACGCCTCATATATATGTATATATATATATATTTATATATATATATGTATATATTATGGTGATGCTCAAAAATCGAAACTTTGTGTTATTTTCCATACGCAAAAGTGTCAGCATATGGCGAAGAAATTCTCGTTTAAAGTCAGCCCCACAGCTCAATTTTAAAAGATCGAGCAACCAGTTTTCACCTAGTTTTCTTAATTTTCTCTCAAAATCATGATTTTTCACGCGTTCAAAAAAAAATAGAAGATGGGTTAAAAAATATCAAGTAATATGTAGTAAAAAGAAATCCATTATTTTTGCATGAAATTGAAGGCCAAAATAATGGATTTCTTTTTACTACACCTAATATCAACACGTGATAAGTCTCATTAGCAAGCCTAAAAACAATTTTTTTATCGTACCAGAGAGCGCTCCGATCCGGAGTTGGGCGTAATTCTATTTATAAATACGAATACGAATTTATTCACATCGTGTTTTTCATGTGAATATAAATACAAATATAATTGTATTCACAAATATTCTGAACATACAAATAAATTCACAGGAAAAATTGTGAGTATTCACAAAAAATGTGAATATTTACAAAAAATCGGGTGAATTAAAAAAAATTCACCGAAAAATTGTAAATACAAAAAAATTCGCGAAACAAGTGAATTTTTTCGTATTTAAGACAAATGGACGTCAAATTCACAATGATTAGATTAAAATTTATACCAAAAGCGAGTTCTTACGTATTTCGCGAGAAAACATTGCGGTCGAGGCAAATAAATTTTTGAAAAAAAACTTGTTAGTTTCAAATATTACAGTATAAATAATATTTATAATATTTACAATGTAATTTATTTCTATGTAATTTATTTATAACGTAATTTATAATATTTATAATGTAATGTAATAATTTATATAATATTTATAATGTAATATTTGAAACTCACAACTTTTTTTGCAAAAATTTCTTTGCCTCGACGCGATGTTTTCTCTCAAAATACGCAAGTACTCACTTTTGGTGTAAATTTTAATCTAATCATTGTGAATTCGATTTTAATTTGTCTTAAATACGAAAAAATTCACAACTTATTTTGTGAATTTTTTTGTATTTACAATTTTTTGTGGACCCATTTGCATTTACAGATTTTGATGTGAATTTTTTTTTAATTCACAAGATTTTTTGTATACATTCACATTTTTTGTGAATATTCACAATTTTTCGGTGAATTTATTCGTACGTTCAGAATATTTGTGAATACAATTGTATTTGTACGCATGCATGTGGATACAAATAAGTGAAGTATGAATAAATGTGTATTTACATTCACATGAAAATCACGATGTGAATAAATTCGTATTCGCATTTATAAATAGAATTACGCCCAACTCTGCTCTGATCCGACATTAAGGGGAGGGTAGGGGTTCGCACTTTTGGAAAAATCGATGTTTTTGTCTTTTCTTATAGTTAAACATTTCAAGAATATAATCCCAAAGTTTCAAGTCGATCGGAGCAAAAATCTCGAAGTTATTGACTATTTAGTCCCACTCCTCTAACACTGTAGCTCGCGTGTCAAACTTTAGCTAACACTTCAACCGCCTTTTTCTCGAAACCACTTTTTCAAAGTCCGTGTTCACTGCCATTTGAAAACTACATGACCGATTTATTTCAAACTTGGTACACACTTTCTACATACAAAATGCCTCCCCCCAACGCTTAGTTTGAGATTTTTTTTTACATTGAGGGTGCTTTCCACCCCCAAAATGGCAGAATTTTTGGTGAAAAATGGCACTTTTCACTTTACACGACCACGAAAAATTGAGAAATGAAAAAAAAAAATTATCAAATACCGTTGGGGGGAGGATTTGATGATACTTTGACTAAATTTTAATGGTACTTGATTTCAGATAATTTCTACCTGAGATACAGTGAACACCGTGAAACGTGTTTTTCCAAAGGCGTTCTTGGAAAAGCTTTGTCACCGGCTTGTTTGTGGATATTTTCGCGTACAAATTTCACGGAATGTTCTTGAAACGACACTCAACAATGTACAAAAGGTTTCAATAAATTTACTCTATCCGTATAGACGAAAAAAAATTCGCAAAAAAGTGTTTTTTTTTTCATGCTGAAACCCCAACCCTTCCCTTAAGGATGTTGAGTCCCTATGAAACACCTTAATGTTAATCGTTCGATAAAGAGCTTCTTAACCGTCGCGAAATTTTCCGAATTCTATCATCATTACTTCAACCTCCTTAGGGGATGAAATAAAAAATAAGAAAATTCGGAAAATTTCGTATGTTTTTTTACGAAGTATTTAAGAGGTCATGTTAAAATTTCGCGACGATTAGGAAGCTCCTTATTAAAAAATGAACATTTTGTTAAGAACAATTTTTAAAAGGAATAAAAAAAGAATTCATCAATAAACTTCGTTCTGTTTCCGTTGCTTTCAGTATACTTATTCAGTATACAGAACGTATAAAATTCAATTAATTAAGGGGTCTTCTAACTTTGAACGGAAAAACGGCTATTTTCGTGCATTTTTTTGATCGGTTTGTACGATAGATATTGACGTAAAAGTTGCACTTTAGGCGTTAGGCCACAGTAGAATCATGTGCGAATTTAACAATTTTTTTTTTCGTACGAAAAAGTGATTCACTCATAAAATTAATTACACATCTATTTAGTATTAATATCGAGCTGGTAGAATTTTTTTTTTTTCGATGGACAAAATGGCTGACTACTCGACACTTCTCGAAACAGCTTTTTTCCAAATGGCGTGACAAATAACTGCAATCATTTTCACTCGATTTACTTCAAATTTAAAAGTTATGTTCCTAATTGCATTTCGCAGAGAAGTGCGTACGGAATTTCTGATTAATCGAAAACTTTTCATTCTATGAGCACTTTGTGAGCAGTTATAACGAATTTTTTCACTGAAAATTCATTTCTTAAGGATGTTGAGTCCCTATGAAACATGTTAATGTTAATTGTTCGATAAATAGCTTCTTAATGGTCATGAAATTTTTACACGACCTCCTGAATACTTCATGTAAAAACATACGAAATTTTCATAATTCTATCATCATTACATCAACCTCCTTAGGGGTTGAAATAAAAAATGATAAGAAAATTCGGAAAATTTCGTATGTTTTTGTATGAAGTATTTAAGAGGTCGTGTTAAAATTTCACGACGATTAGGAAGCTCGTTATTAAAAAATGAACATTTTGTTAAGAACAATTTTTAATTGTTCTTATACAACAATAAATAGTTTGTGAATGGCGTGAAATTTTTACACGACCTCTGAAATACTTTATACAAAAATGTACCAAATTTTCCGAATTCCATTTGCGATTGGGGACTCAACATCCTTAAGGGGTTACCCCCACTTGCGATTTTGAAAAAATCGATTTTTTTTTATTGTATTTTTTTGAAGTATCTAGTATTTAAAGTATTTGAAGTATCTGAGAATATGTCCTGAAAATGTCAAGTCGATCCGAACAAAATTGACTGAGATATGAGCGTTGAAAGAGAGGAATCCGTAGTGTAAACGACCGGCTAGTAAACTTTAAGGGGTTACCTCCACTTGCGATTATGAAAAACTCTTTTTTTTTGTATTGCATTTTTTTGAAGTATAAGTATCTGAGAATATGTCCTGAAAATTTCAAGTCGATCCGAACAAAATTGACTCAGATATGAGCATCGAAAGAGAAGAATCCGTGAATTGAAGAACTGAAATTGAAACTTTAAACGCGTTTTTCTCAAAATGGCATTTCTGAAGTCGGTGACCAAGATTACTCGAACACTAATGAACCGATCTTCTTGAAATTTTGCAGGCTTATTTAATACATAAAAATGTAGTCTTTAATCGTTCGATTTTTTTTTTCGAAAAAAAAATGGCCGTTTTATAGCCAAAAAACGGCCGTTTTTTTTCGTTAAAATCGAACCATTAACTTTGACTGTCCGCCATTTTGTGAAAAATGAATATTTTTTAAAATCCTTCGATTAAAGACTAGTTTATACTTATATTTGACTAAATCCATCCGCATTTTTTTTTCAGATGATCCACTTCGCCGCAATGTTGGTCACCGCAAACCGTGTATATAAAAACATTATTTCATTGACGGCCATTTGCCACTAAACAATGTAATATTTTTCAATAAAAAAATTACTGAAAGTTCTTCAAGATGTGTTCTTTAAGATGGTATATTGATCGATTAAAAAAGTTTTGTAGTTTTCTTTAAAAAAATTCATGAAAAAGGCCTTTTTTTGCGCTACAAGTGGAACGCCTTAAAAATCAATTTTCCCAGCGGAAATCGTATGTATCGACGTCAGAATACATTTTTAAACTCATCATTTCATTTTGACGTGAAAAATCACGATTTTGAGCAAAAACGAGGAATTTCCTGAAAATGGATTTGGCCACGTCTCAGTTGAACCATATGCTTCACTTTTTCAAAATTTTTTTCTCTCACCGAGTACATTTTTCAGTTCCGGGCGGAATGAAACGAAGGATCGATTGTTTCGCACCACCCTTGTACATGGACGAGACGATTTATCATGTGAATTTCCGCAAGATCGTCGCTCTCGTCGAGTTGGATGGAATGTAAAATAAACGATTGGCAAACAGGCCCGCGCCCGGGCCGAAGAGTCGCTAGAAATCGCGCGAATCGCCATAAACGTGGGTGTTTTTGCGGGATAAAAATTAATTCCGCCGTGAAAATGATATTTCGAAGATTTTTCCGTTTTCATAGGATTTTCAGGATCGACGTAGGATCCTGGAGATTGTTTTTTTCTTTCTCCGCCGTCTTCTCGCTAATTCGACAACAACAATAACAATTGTCTACTTAACTTACGAACAATATTGCCGAGGCACATTGATTATCGTATTCGTACCTCCCTCCCCCCCGCCGTTCTTCTCGCGCGCTTGCCCTTGCGGTTATTCGTTTTTTCTTCCCCGTTGATTCCTCCGTACATCGTTAGGATAGCGTAAAATTTGACACTTATCAGGTCGACGTCGCGATCCTCCGCGCGACGCGACTATCACAATTTGTTACGTTTTTTTTTTTTGTTGCTTTTTGTTGTTTTGTTTCGTTTTTTTGGCATTTTTGGATTTTTTTTCAGACCTCGTCGACCTTGTCGTCAGCTGCGATGACGTCGACCGCGTTTATGGAGTTTATCGGGGTCGCCGCAACGGCGCCGTTCTCGGACGCCGGCTTGACTTCCGGTTCGGTGTCCTGCTCGATCTCGCTGCGCGTTGTCAAACTCGAGATCGACGCTGTCCCGTATGCTTCCTGATGCATCGGCAGGATACCCGAATTCGCGTCCTCTATGGCTTTTCGCAGCTGCAGAGGAGAATGGAGAAAGAATTTTGACATTTTTATGGCAAATGGCGGCGCTTCCAATAAGGAGCAACTTCCTGGCGAGTTTTTTTTGTCACGTTTCACGGCTTGCCTAGCCGCCATTTTGATTTTAATGCAACGGCCATTTCGTTGAACTGTAATGGCGGAGTTTGAAGCGAAGTGCGCGCTGTACCACGTGACGTACGAGTGCGAGAGCACGGTTGAAATTTCCGGACGGAGATTCCTCGGAGAGGAATAATTTTCAGGGCAGAAGAAAAACGTCAAGCTCTGCTTGAATTCGGCGGAGAATTCTACAGAGCCTGATGCTTTATTTTTTCGTAAAAAGGCTCAACCGTACGTGGAAGAACTCTGTTCGAACATTTGTGAGGTTATGCTTGAAAGAAGAGAAGTTTTCACGATTGCCCAGCCACCATATTGGTTTTTGATGCAGCGGCCATTTGCTGAGACCACAATGGCGGAGTTTGAGGCGAAGTGCGCGCTGTACCACGTGACGTACGAGTGCGAGAGCACGGTTGAAATTTCCGGACGGAGATTCCTCGGAGAGGAATAATTTTCAGGGCAGAAGAAAAACGTCAAGCTCTGCTTGAATTCGGCGGAGAATTCTACAGAGCCTGATGCTTTATTTTTTCGTTAAAAGGCTCAACCGTACGTGGAAGAACTCTGTTCGAACATTTGTGAGGTTATGCTTGAAAGAAGAGAAGTTTTCACGATTGCCCAGCCACCATATTGGTTTTTGATGCAGCGGCCATTTGCTGAGACCACAATGGCGGAGTTTGAGGCGAAGTGCGCGCTGTACCACGTGACGTACGAGTGCGAGAGCACGGTTGAAATTTCCGGACGGAGATTCCTCGGAGAGGAATAATTTTCAGGGCAGAAGAAAAACGTCAAGCTCTGCTTGAATTCGGCGGAGAATTCTACAGAGCCTGATGCTTTATTTTTTCGTTAAAAGGCTCAACCGTACGTGGAAGAACTCTGTTCGAACATTTGTGAGGTTATGCTTGAAAGAAGAGAAGTTTTCACGATTGCCCAGCCACCATTTTGGTTTTTAATGCAGCGGCCATTTGCTGAGACCACAATGGCGGAGTTTGAGGCGAAGTGCGCGCTGTACCACGTGACGTACGAGTGCGAGAGCACGGTTGAAATTTCCGGACGGAGATTCCTCGGAGAGGAATAATTTTCAGGGCAGAAGAAAAACGTCAAGCTCTGCTTGAGTTCGGCGGAGAATTCTACAGAGCCTGATGCTTTATTTTTTCGTAAAAAGGCTCAACCGTACGTGGGAAAACTCTGTTCGAACATTTGTGAGGTTATGTCGACCGTGTACACAGGCTTGAGACAAAATGGCACGCGAGTTCCGCGGGTTGAGAAATTTGTGATCGCTTCGGCACTTCGCGATTTCATCGAACATTTTACAGGACCCTGGAGCCGTTGTATTTTGTGGAAAAATGAGGGTGAAAATGTCCAAAAATGATAAACCGAACGATCGTCGACGACCTTACCTCTTTGAGACCAACGACACCGACGAGTCTGCCGATGGCCGTGACGTACGCGTGATTGACGCCGACCATGCTGAACAGGCTGTGCACTTTGAGAAGGGAGGTTCTCTCCACCAGTTGGAAGGGCGCCGGGTCGATGTGACACCTCGAGAAGTCAACTTCCAGCGCCATTTCGCTTTCCTCCCATCTCTTCTGGTCCTCGGCCGACATGTCGATCACCCTTTCCCTCGGCTGGTATCACAATTCGCGTCTTACTCCTCGCTCGTGTTACATTACGCGGGACGCGCGTCGTGGACAATTTTCGGACACTCACCAGTTGGACTTTTTTGGAGGTGACCGAGCTCGTTGACAGCATCGGGTGGTGGGCCTGCGGGCTCATTTCGTCGACACTGTCGCGTCTCGTCACCCCCACGTTGCTCACCGAGCCTAGCTCGGGATCGGGATCGACGTCCTGGAGGGTTGCCGATTTCCGGAATATCGCCTCGAACGCCAAACGAATTCTGCGCGTGGGCGTGTGTTCGCAAAGCATACAGTGGCGAGTTGGAGATGAAGGCAAGTTTGTTTTTTTTTTTTTTTTTCGCAAACTACGTGTGCACGAAGAGAAAACGGAAGTGTGTAATTACCGGCTCTCGGCTCCGGTCACCGTGGTGTAAGGCGTCACGGCGGGACTCACGAGCGGGCTGAATCCCTTGAGGGTGAAAGAGTTGGTCTTCTTCAGGATCGATTTTTTCGGCTGACAGCCAAATATCGGCGAGTGATAGGTGGGCTGCGAGCCGAACAAACAGATTCGAAGATACGATCACTTCCGCGGGGTCGGAAAAGAGGCCAAATTTATTTTACCCCCAGCTGCTCTGATCGATGTTTACTTGTGTTGATTATTCGTGTTATCGATCATAGTGTGACAAACGTTGTGGCGAATGATGAATTTATTGCACGTGAAGAAACAAAAACTGAAAAATTCGATTGTCAACGACTCGGTAGTCATCTTCGTAATGATAATATTAACGTATCCACCGTAAAAGCGGACTGAAAAGTGAAAAAAAATCAGCCGGAAACCTATCAAAATACAAACTTGATGGACAAAATTGAGATACGTTCGTGAATTTTTTTAAGGGGTTACCCGCACTTGCGATTTTAAAAATATCGATTTTTTTATTGCATTTTTTTGAAGTATAAGTATCTGAGAATATGTCCTGAAAATTTCAAGTCGATCCGAACAAAATTGACTGAGATATGAGCGTTGAAAGAGAAGAATCCGTGAATTGAAGAACTGAAATTGAAACTTTAAACGCGTTTTTCTCAAAATGGCATTTCTGAAGTCGGTGACCAAGATTACTCGAACACTAATGAACCGATCTTCTTGAAATTTTGCAGGCTTATTTAATACATAAAAATGTAGTCTTTAATCGTTCGATTTTTTTTTTCGAAAAAAAATGGCCGTTTTATAGCCAAAAAACGGCCGTTTTTTTTCGTTAAAATCGAACCATTAACTTTGACTGTCCGCCATTTTGTGAAAAATGAATATTTTTTAAAATCCTTCGATCAAAGACTAGTTTATACTTATATTTGACTAAATCCATCCGCATTTTTTTTTCAGATGATCCACTTCGCCGCAATGTTGGTCACCGCAAACCGTGTATATAAAAACATTATTTCATTGACGGCCATTTGCCACTAAACAATGTAATATTTTTCAATAAAAAAATTACTGAAAGTTCTTCAAGATGTGTTCTTCAAGATGGTATATTTATCGATTAAAAAAGTTTTGTAGTTTTCTTTAAAAAAATTCATGAAAAAGGCCTGTTTTTTGCGCTACAAGTGGGGATAACGCCTTAAATACAAAGAAAGTCAAACAAAGTCGAACAGCAGAGTTAGTCTGCGATTCGAGTTTTTGAGTTTGGATATCTTCGAGTTTTTTGGTGGGTTCGTTTGTTCATGTTTGAGTTTGTTCAAATTCTTCGGGTTTATCCGAGTTTGATGGATTCATTTAAGTTTGCTCGAGCTGTTTTGAGGTTTGATTGGATTTGTTCAAGTTTATTTGCGTATTTTTTAGGTTTGTTCGAGTACGTATGGATTTGTTCAAGTTTGTTCGATTTTGGGTTGCGTTTGTACGTCTCCGTTTGTGTTAGTTCAAGTTCATTTGCGTTTGTTTGGGTTTGATCGAGTTCGTTTGGGTTCGTTGAATTTGTATGGGTTCGCTTTGCGTTTGTAGGGTTCTGTTTGGGTTTGTGCGAGTTCGTTTGGGTCGATTCGGTTTCGGTTGAGCTTTATTGGGTTTTCCTGAGGTTTGTTCAAGTTTACTTGCGTTTGTTTAGGTTTGTTCGAGTGCGTTCGGACCTGGTGGAATTTGTTTGATTATTTTTGGGTTCGCTCAAGTTCATTTGCGTTTGTTTAGGTTTATTCAAGTTCGTTCGGGTTCGCTTGAAATTTTTTTTGTTTGGTTTGTGTTTGATGGGCTCTTTTTGGGTTTGTTTGGGTTTGTTCGACCTTCATTGGGGTTTGTTCAAGTTTGCTTGGGTTTGTTTAGGTTTATCCGACTACGTTTAGGTTTGTTCGAATTTGTTTTAATTTTTTTCCAGTTCGTTTGGGTTTGTTTGGATTTGCGCGAGTTCGTTTGGGTTCGTTTGGGTTTAGTCTATGTTTGTGGAGCTCTTCTTCGCGTTTGCTTGGGTTTGTTCGACCTTCACCGGGGTTTTGTTCAAGTTTATTTGCGCTCGTTTAGGTTTATTCGAGTACGTTTGGATTTGGTGGAAATTGTTTGATTTTTTTGGGCTTGTTCAAGTTCATTTGCGTTTGTTTTGGTTTAATCGAGTTCGTTTGGGTTCGTTTTTTTTTTTGGAATGCTTTGTTGGGGTTTGTTCGACCTTCATTGGGGTTTGTTCAAGTTTATTCGCGTTTATTTAGGTTTGTCCGAGTACGTGTGGGTTTGTTCGAATTTTGTTTAAGTTTGTTCGAGTTCATTCACATTTGTTTACGTTCGTTCGAATTCGTTTCAGTTCGTACGAGTTTATTTTTGTTTATTTCGGTTAGTTTGGGTTTGTTTTTTTTTTTCTTTTTCGATAGTGTTAAAAATTTGCCGGATTTGGATTCTTCGAAATTAAGGGAGCTTTCCAGTGTGAAATTTTCAAAAAATCGATTTTTTTTTTTTTTTGCTTTATCGAATAGTATACACTCTTCCGAATATTCCCTGAAATTTTCATGCCGAAATTCAGATTATTTCGGTTACTGTACAGCATTTCTTGGAAGAAGGCAACGGAGCGCTACAGCTACAGCGAAACTTTGAACACGTTTTTCTCGAAACAGCATTTTTCAAAACGGTGTCCAACTTGGAGGGCAGAGTTTTAAAGCTATCGAGTTGAATTTTTTACACAATATTCTTAACGTCATTGTTTATCGTGCTATGGAAGCTTTTTTTTTTTTTTGACATCTTCCTATTTTTTTGTAAAAAAAACTGCCAAAAAAAAATGCTAAAATCGATACTTTTTGTTCAAACCGGCGCTATTTTTGCAAAAAAAAAAAAAAAAGCCTCCATAGCACGAAAGCCAATTATATACCGATCAATAATCTTTTTGTGTTTTTTGTTTCAGATCAAAATTGTGACCCCCAACGTGGACACCACATCCAAGTGCATTTTCTGCAACAATTGTTTCATCATTTTTATAGATATTAATTAATAAATAAATCGATCTTTAAAAAATTGTTTTGTATTCTTCAATACCCAATTAATATACAAAAAAAAACCAGACCGATTAGATTATTTTTTCTTTAAAAAAAAAAATCGCGAAAAACAGCGATTTTTCGGGCTGTCACACTGGAAAGCTTCCTTAATTATTTTGCAGAAGTTGCAATGAATTGCGTTCGAACGGACATGGATTTCACGAATTATTTGGAATTCTCGAAGCGAAGGATGATAATTATAGTGGGAAAAAGGCATCAAACTCACGTTGTCGCCATTGCCAGATGTCATCGACAGATCGTTGACACTCTGTCGCTGCATTTTGAGGATGTCGGGTGCTGGTATAACCTCGAATCTCGAAGGTCTTCGGGTTCTCTCTTGTTCCCTGATCTGTTTCTCCATCTCTTCGCGGGCTCTCTCCTCCGCCTCCTTGTGCAACTTTTGGGCCACCTGAAGACGCCTCTCCCGGCCGATGTGCTTCTCGATGAGCTTGATCAATTCGAGCCTCTGTATCGAGCCCAAGAGTATCATCGATTCCGGATTATCGACGAGGGGGAAACCCCGAAGCTTGCGATTCTCCTTCAGTATTTCCTTGAGCCTCTCGTAGCTAATGCCGTGCCATATGTGCCTCACATCGCGTACCATGAAGTCCTCCACGTAAACGTTGTACATGCCTGAAGAGACGAGAAACGACGATTCCTTCGGTTATCGACTCATCGATTATCAGAGATACGTCTATCGTCGATTTACCTCCGAAAACAACGATCATCCCTTAACGATCGACTATTCCGTTGCGCGGAAGCGCGAAACGATTGCCCGTTATTATTACGGAGTACCGATCATTGCAATGTTATCTTTGATTCTGTATTTTTTGATGATTAAGATTCTTGAATCGGGCGAGATTAATTACCTGAACTGGAAGGCAGTAGATCCGGCAAATACGGCAATTTCTTGATCAATATAATACTGTCGTATATGCTGGGCTGCAGGAGAGCGGCGATCGCGTTGCTTATCAGTACGGCGATCATGATCGGTACGATGTGAGTTATCTGACCGGTCATCTCAAATATTATCACGCTGACCGAGATCGTGTGGGTGACCGCGCCGGAAAAGGCGGCCGCGCCTACGGTAGCGTATCCACCTGTTGTTCGTGCGAAATCATTCTCACAATTGCCCAATAACTCTCCACCATAGATGTGAAAAATCGGCAACGTCGCGCGAGAACGGTTAATGATTATGCCGATTTTTCGATGCGACGGTGTCGACACGGTAAAGATGCATATGCGATGAAAATAAGAATGGTTGAACTATGTTCAAAAACGGTTACCGATCTTGTCGGAAATCGGTTAATAATTTTAGCGAAATCGGTTACCGATTTTTCTGAAAATCCATGACTGATTTTGCCTAAAATCTGTCACTGATGTTGGTAAAAGGCATTTATGGAGTTTGCCGATCGTCTATTACCGATTTCAAGAAAAATCGGTCACCGATTTTTTCTAAAATGTGCTACCGATTTAGGCGAAAAGCTTTTGTGGACTTCGCATCTATAAACTCTTGTCTAGTACCGATTTTTAGGAAAATCGGTTACTGATTTTTAAAAATCGGTTACTGATTTTTTTAAAAATCAGTTACTGATTTTCTTAAAAATCAGTTACTGATTTTTTTAAAAATCAGTTACTGATTTTTTAAAAAATCAGTTACTGATTTTTTTAAACAAATCGGTTGCTGATTTTTTTTCAAATCGGTTACTGATTTTTTTAAATCGGTTACTGAGTTTTTTAAAAATCAGTTACTGATTTTTTTAAACAAATCGGTTACTGATTTTTTTTAAAATCAGTTACTGATTTTTTTAAAAATCAGTTACTGATTTTTTTCAAAATCAGTTACTGATTTTAAAAATCAGTTACAGATTTTTTAAAAATCAGTTACTGATTTTTTAAAAATCAGTTACTGATTTTTTAAAAATCAGTTACTGATTTTTTAAAAATCAGTTACTGATTTTTTATAAATCAGTTACTGATTTTTTAAAAATCAGTTACTGATTTTTTTAAACAAATCGGTTGCTGATTTTTTTTCAAATCGGTTACTGATTTTTTTATATTGGTTACTGAGTTTTTCAAAAATCAGTTACTGATTTTTTTAAACAAATCGGTTACTGATTTTTTTAAAAATTGGTTACCGATTTTGTCAAAAATTTGTCATCGATGTTGGTCAAAAGCGTTTATGGACTTTGCGTCTAAAGACTATAGTCTATTGCCGATTTTTATGAAAATCGGTTACCGATTTTGCCTCAAATCTGTCACCGATGTTGGTAAAAAGCGTTGACGGACTCTGCTGATAGTCTATTGCCGATTTTCATGAAAATCCGTTACGTTTCGAGAAAATCGGTTACCAATTTTCCCTAAAATCGGTTACTCGATCGATTTAATTGGTTTCGTCTAAAATTGATCACCCATGTTGGTGAAAAGCATTTATGAACTTTGCGTCCGCAAACTTCTCTCTATTACCGATTTTTCCAAAAATCGGTCACCGATATTTCCAAAAATCGGTCACCGATTTTCCCAAATATCTGTCACCGACGTTGATTCAAACCGTGTACGGACTTCGCATCTATCACCGATCGTTAGAAAAATCGCTTGCCGATTTTTCCGTAAATCGATTCCAAATTTCGCCGCAACAAGATAGAAAAAACTCAAGCAATTTTACCCGGTATAATCGGCGTTATAATACCGCCGTAACGAACACCAGTGGGAAACCAAAGTGCCATCCCTTCGCCGACGGCGCGTCCGAGAGCAGCACCGATCTTGAAGACTGGAATGAAGATACCCGAAGGTACGGGGACCGTCGAGCTTATTATAGAGAAAACGAACTGGAACCCAAAAGAAGTTTGTTTTTTAACCCACGCACCCTCCGAGTCGTCCGGTAGTTGGACTGAAAAAAAAAATCGTCATAAAAATCTGCACAACGAACTCACTGTGAACAGAACAAAGCCGAGGAGTCCAACGAACACATCCGAATAGGGAGTGGACCAGTGTTCAACGACGCTCATCTCCTCAACGCTCAGATCGCTCTTTGTCCACGTGAAGTTTGTAAAAAGTCCGTGCACCTGATCGTGCGTGTTGAGATCGCCAGCCATGAATTGTCCGAGTCCCAGGGGAAAGGAGACGGACGCGGCCAGCAGTGAGACGATTCCAGGATAGAGAAACCGACTGGTAACGAGACAGAAAGACAAAAGTCAAGTGATGACGTGCGTAGGAGCTTCCGAGCTTAGAACGTCAGAGGTACATCAACCCCCCAGCCTAATAGCGAAAAGAAACAGGAGGGAGCGTATGATGTCAAGTGAATCAGACGGAAGTCCACCCGAGTCGAAATTTAGACCCTCCTTTGAATGCTCGAGAACCTATTTCCTTTGTAACGCACAGACCGCCGCCCTCCTTTGACTCCCCTTGAACCTATATGGAGAAATTTGCACCGTTGGCGACCCTCCTTTAGCCCTACTGAACCTTCTATTCAACCTCCTGAGCCTCCTTTAGGCCTATGGGCTCGGCTTGCGTGAACCTACACAACCTCGTTTTGGCCTAAAGTCCTATCTGTACCCTACAGAACCTCCTTTGAATCCAAAGAAGAAGGAAAATGAAAGATTGGATCCAAAGGAGGTTCTGTAGGGTCAAGCTATATCTGAAAAATAAATTATATGTGTGAATTAAAAATATGATGTTTGATTATTTATTATAAGATTGATTTATTCATTCGTGAAAATGGACGTGAAAATCCATCGGATTGGATCGTGAAAATGGACGAACGGAATATGAAAAACTATAGTTTTAATACGTTTGTACTATAGTTATAGTACAAATATAGTATACGTTATTATAATCTAGTAAAGTACGCTGGTACTACATTTGTTTGTGTGTTATTCAAGTTTACCATATTTCTATATTTGCACTATAGTATAGTACAAATAAAGTATACGTTAGTAGTCCAGTAAAGTACGCTGGTACTACATTTGTTTGTGTGTTTTCAAGTTTATTTCATTATTATAAATAAATGATATATAGTTTATCTGAAAATATTTTTTAATTATAATTATCCCTTCTTTGGAATATCGGTGAACTGCGGATGGGAGAGAAGGGGGGGGGGGAGCGGAGGGCAGCATATTGAAGTAGGCTTAAAGGAGGGTTAGTAGGGTCAGAAGAGGTTTAAAGGAGGGCTATGAGGCTCTGCGAGCCACCGGTGAAAGGAGTCAAAGGAGAGTTAGTAGGGCGAAGGGAGGTTTAAAAGAGGGTCTGTAGGTTTGCGTAAGCATTAAATCAGGCTCACTAGGGTTTAAAGGAGGTTCAGATGAACCTACTAAACCTCCTTTGAGTGAAAAAGTCCAATTTCTGCCACTTTTGGAGGTTCAGTAGGTTCTGATATACATGTTTTTGAGATTTCCATTTGAACCTCTTGAACCTCCATTGAATGACAAATTGGGATCGAAAGGAGGTTTAAAGGAGGGTCCAAATTTCGACTCGGGCAATCATAAGAAGTGCCGCCTCGAAATTCCCTCCTGTTTCCGGCCTTGAAGCAGAAATCGGTAATACCAACTTTTTCTGGAGGAAGCTGTTCATGCTCTTGTTCTTGCGCATGAAGATGACGTATTGGCGATGAAGCCAAACGTAGAAGGCGCCCAGGAGGCCGCTGCCGACGCCGATCAGCGCAAAGGCGAAGAGCTCCTGTGGATCGAAGGGAAAGTCCATCGTGAAGTTGGTCACGAACATGGCCGTTATGGTCTCTTCGCGCTGGAACCAAATGGCCAATAGGCGGAACATCGTGGCGCCGCAAACGGCGGTGAAGAAGCCGCGCCAGTAATTTCTCACGGCGAAGTAAACGGTGGTGACTTCGATGCTGAAAAGGACACCGCCGATCGGCGCGGCGAAACAGGAAGCCACGCCGACGGCGCACGCGGCCGCCAACATTTCGCAGTTTCGGCTCTCGTTCTCGTAGATGCCCTGAAAACTGGTAACTAGCTTCGACAGCAGGGTGGCAACTATGCTGGCTATGTGGACGAAGGGACCTTCCTTGCCGAGGGGCAAACCCGAACCCAGAGTGGCCGTCAGGCCCACCACCTTGGCCACCAGGGTCCGGAAGGTCAGGTACTCCTTCAGCGCTACACCTCGGAGTATCGTCTTCATTTCGGGGATACCCGAGCCTATGCTCTGCGGCGCTACTATGTGGACGAAACCCGCACTGAAGAGGATCAGGCAGACTGGCAATGACACCCACGCCAGATACTGTAACGCCGGATGTGAGGTCAAGTCCTGGTACAGCCATATCCTGGCTGGTTAGAGGAGAATATCCGTCAAATCGGGCATGACGCTTCTGCTATGTCAGTTGGTGACTTTGGGACTTCAGCAATGGAGGGGGGGGGGAGGGTTTGTAGTCACTGGGAGAAATCGGCAATTGTGTTGATGATCTCTGTAGGTGATCTTGTCTAGTTTCAATGTGGAGTTTTATAGTCTAGGGTCTCAACTTCAATATGCAACAAAGATTTTGCAAATGTTCCAAAAATCGATCGACTTTCGACGACTTTTGTGTAGGGCCAACGCCATAAGATTGACTTTTTTCTTTTGCCTTTTCCTCGGACCCTATTTTTCATAAAACGGTGCAAGTCGTATATATTCATCCGATTCGCTTCAAATTCGGACAGAGCGTGGTATGTCCGAATGATTTTCTCATACGTTTATCCATTCGTTAATGACAAATGATTAAAGTTGTTTTTTTTCGGTCGAAAGTCGATTATTTTTCTCCAGCTTGTCATTCTCATATCTTTCAAAATTTCAAAAAAAAAGTATCTGATCGTACGAAAGTTTTATCATTACGCCAAAACTCCATTTCTTATTTATCATTTGAGATGAGCCTAGTAGTCAGGACGACCCATACCCATTGGCTATGCAGCCACGATGGCACTTTGTTTAAATAATAAAAACTCGATTGATTCTCAATATTTTCCGCCCCCAAAAAAACTGAAACTTGCCAAGACCATGTACCAATCGTGTGTAAAATTCCAACCTCGTAATCCCAAAAATCCCATGACAAAAAAATATTGAAAACCGAGTTTATGCAGACCCATCAAAAAGATCGATCTCCATCTTTTTATGGGGTTTATGGGCCTTTTTATGGGCCTTGTGGGACTTTTATGGGCCTTTTTATGGGCCTTATGTGCTTTTGTGGGCCTTTTTATGGGCCTTTTATGGGGCTTTTATGGGCCTTTTATGGGCCTTTTTACGGGCCAGATAAGATCGATAAAATTGTTAATTAGAATTGCGAAGCGAGTGTCTCGACTGACCGTTGTTGCACATGGAAATTCCGCGATCCATCGAGTAACTCAACAACGCCATTATGACACCGAGAAGAGCGAGGAATACCCAGTCCTCCCCCAATCTCGCGCCCGTGTGCCTCCAAGCGAATGCCAAAAGTGCAATGAGCTTCTTGCATAGCGGACCACGTCGTGACTTTCTCAGATCCTCCGCCCTGACCTTGTCGAGCTTTCGCCTTGCTTTGTCGTGGGACTTGAGTCGTCGCGCTTCTTCCTTTGCGAATTCACCGAGATCCTTCGTATACCGGCCATACATCTGAAGGAAACAAATCCCAAATCAGTGCGAATCCATTCGGTGAAATAAAAATTAAAAAAAAAACAAACTAGACAGTTTTTTTTTTAGTACGAGAAATCGCGAACAATCGCGTCACGATGCATCGTGAGAATGAAAAATGCGAGTTAGAGAAATGCAACAATCCATGAAGATCAATCCACGAGATGTGTTATTGGGAAATAGATTTTTTTTTTCGCCGATATTTTTATATTAATTTTTTTTTCAACTCACCCATTGCTTTTTTTTTAAATACCGAACGGTAAAAATCTGTTCCAATAGGCGGACTTAAGCTCCAATTTTGAGGATTCGAACGATTATCCTTCGTCCTTTTTTTTTAATTGTCACGTATCGAACGCCTAATGAGGGTGTTATTTATATTTATTGTTGTTATTCATAAATGATTTATCAATATTGACAATAAATATTGCCATTTTTAATATATATGATTATTATTCATGTATATTATTGCTATTATCTATAAATAAATAATAATAATTATTATTATTAATATATAAATAATTATACATTGATAATCTATAGTTTATTATCATAATTTATATTATTAATATTTAATTATATATATATATTAATACCATATATTATTAATATATAAATAATAACGATAATATTTATTACTGTTATTATTTATTATTATTAATATTAATTGAATGTTCCATATTTATTATTTTTTATATATTGTATATTGTTTAACATTAATCTTTTTTTTATGAATATAATTATTAATCAAATGAAGTTTTATTTTTACAACTTTTTCCAGTTTTTTACAGAACATAAAGAAATTATTAATATTTATTTATTTTAGACGATCCTTCATTCGTCACATCGATCGCAAAAAAACGTGACGATCCGGACGTGAATTTTAGATTAATCGGCGTAAGGCGCACATTCCGAGGAATCGCAAACTCGAGCCAAATTATTTTTAGGAATTGTTGGAACGATCAATCTCCGAGTTAACTACTCTCGGCTACAATGATTATTTATTTTTATCTGCATTTAACGAAATTCAAGAAAATCGAAGCCAAAGTGGGCAATTAGAGGCGGTGTCATTAAGCTCGACTACGATTGTGTGCAAAGAAAAAAAATCACTTGGATCAACGAGATTGTTTATTCGCAGGTGGTCAACGAAATATTGAAGGATTTTATTATTGAAGAATTTCGTAGTATCGACGTAGTATTCGATATTTCGAATAAATTATTCGTTGGCACCCGCTAATGACGGATTTAGTCAGTCCGAGTCATTTTCTTTCGGTGTGGAGGTTGAAAAAAGCGACCGAGCGCATTTCGGAATAGACGTAGAGGCTTAGGCAGCATATTGAGGTACGCGAATAATTGTAATATTCAATAATTCAATATTTCAATATTCAATAATAACTTAAAAATACTCGACAAAAAATATTTCTTGAAAATCAATCAAAATAAAAATAAAATCATTTAAAATTTTCGAAAAGGTTGCATATTAATACGTTACTACCGATAATTATTACCGGTTTTCCTCCCACCTATAATTACAAATGTTTGACGTGTAGAGTTTTTCGATACCAAGCGATTTGACGATGAATATTAATTAAAAATTCATAATAATTGTTCAAAATTTGCAAAAATTTATTGAAATTTACCAGATTTGAAAATTAATATTAATTCAAAATTTGCCGGAAAGTTCCGGAACATATATTACTACCGATAATTACCGATATTTGACGTTCAACATTTTCGGACCGTCGTCAAAAATACGGCGACCAGAAGCTTGTCGAATTGAAAATCATTTTGCTAATTTCTTCCGAACACGATTTTACTGTGACATAATTCCACTTGACAATATTTGCTAACCAAGTTCCTGATAATTAATTTCATACTTCATAACCCTACAAAAATACGCCTATCAATTTTTCCCAATGGCAAATATATATAATTGAATTTTCCAATGGAAAATATGTGATTGACTTTCCCAATGGAAAATATATAATTGACTTTTCCAATTGCAAATATATAATTGACTTTCCCAATTGCAAATATATAATTGACTTTCCCAATTAAAAATATATAATTGACTCTCCCAATTGAAAATATATAATAATTGATAGAATAAAATGCAACGATTTTCCCGCGAGGCGACCATAGTCTCCGCAGCGATTTCAAAATAGCGCGTAGCGATCACAGCCAAAGGTTAAATCCGTGAGTAAAAGCCCAAATTTTTTCATCCCCCCGAGCCATCAAAGTCGGCACATAGTCTGGTCAGGATGTACAATTAAAATTGCAATAATTGAATGCCAGTATTATCTTTTTTTAATCGTTAGGGGGGTTCATTGATAGTCTAAATTCAAATTTTCGACCGTATTCTGCCGGAGCTTGTTCCGCCATAATGAATTTAAGGGGAATTTGTTTTTGTCAAATAACTCGGCCAGTTCCAATTTCTGTCTGAAATTGTCATAACGAAATTTGTAGCAAATTTAATTTTCTATAACTTCGGATATAACAGTTTTTGGTCTGCGACCGATATTTTCCGACTTAAACTGGAGAAAGGGAGTGCAATTGAATGACTGCGCTATTTCGTTTATTTTCAACTAAATAATAAAATATAAGAATAAAAATCTCGACAACTTTGGTCATTATCTTTTCTCGCTAGGATCAATATTTTATAAAATCTTCATTGACCTAGGGCCCGACCCCCTAGGCCTCCCACTTAAAAACCAAACACGCCGGAATCTCTACCCCTGCCGAGGTGCGGAAAAGCATTTTATTTTAAAGAAAGGTAGTTCGCATTTTACGTGACAGAAAGCCATGCAATTATCTGACGGATAGTGAAATAATTCTCTTACACCCCTCTCTTCCTTTACCGTAGGCGTAAGTACGCAAATAAGTACCCCCGGAAAAAAAAGATAACGACCAAAGTTGTAGAGAATTTAATTTCCTGCAAGTTTGTTCATGCTTGTTCATGCGCTTAAGTTGAAAATAATCGGAATATTGCATTAATTAAATTACACTTCCTTTTTCAGGTTTAATTCGAAAAATATCGATCGTGGACAAAAAACGGTTAGAATCAAAGTTGTAGAGAATTGAATTTCCTTCAAATTCAGTCTAATCATTTTCAGTCAAAAGTTGAAAATGCGCGAGTTATTCGACAAAAACAAATACCCCTCAACTTCAAGACAGCGGGCGAAGCTCCTGCAGAATCCAGTCGAAAATCCGGATATTCGGAATACCAATGACCTACCGATTGGAAAAAGAAAATCCTGGTATTCGATGATTGCATTTTTCAGATGATTTTCTCGTACGTCCCGACTGACATTTATTTTCATCACTCTCACTCGTAAAGTGCCGAAATCCTTGGGCCATAATGATCTTGGTGCGGCTTACACTTACAACGTAGTCATCGTTACAGACGAAGTAGGCCCTGTTAAGGAGGGGGGCCGGCATGTAATCGGGGATGACTCCTTGGGCCCCGTTGAATCGCCGATCGGTATTCCGACGGGAACTCCCCTCGTGGCAAAAATTCAAGCCGCGCTTTCGCGCCGTTCGGTCTATCGGCTTTTCAAGTTACGGACGCGTCGGCGAAGTACCGAAGCAGCGGGCCACACCGATTCGCCGATTTTTCATTTAGCATTTTTTTACAAGCTCGAACAATCGTTCGGAACCGCCCACGACGGACGACTGTCGCGTCCTCGCGGGTGCGCGTGACCGTGGCAAAAAAATCGGCATCGATCGGCAAAAATCGGCAACCCGAAATACCGATTTTTTCGCACGATCGAAGCCTTCGTTCTCGCGAATCGTGTGTCGTAAAACTTTGCGATGACGCGTTATCGTCGCACTTTCCTTGGGATGCATTCGCGCGCTCGCGTATTATTTCGGCAAAACGGCGAGGCCGAACTGACGTCGTCGAACGCTTCGAAGACTCTAGCCCAGCCGAACGGCGCGCGCGCTCCGTCGCGTTATATCGTTGAATTTATCGAAATTTGGCAAGAGTCGGAAAAACATTATTTTTAGATCACTGCAGCTCGGGTATGTATAATATATGTGCATAAAATGTGCGCTCCCGAGGACCCTCTCGCTATTGTTTATCGTCCCGTAACGGCCCCTGCCGTTGTCACGTTCCTACCGATCGATGTCAACTTCTCCATTTTTCCTCGTCTTTTTGTACCGTTTTGTACGCGGCGAAAAGTTCCTTTTTCCTCCGGACGACATTTCCCTCGATCGCGAAATTATCGACTCAACGATTTTTCGTAAAATTCATCATTAATTGACACGATTGGGGTTGATTAATCGAGCATGCGAACGGCGATGTATTCGGCGACGCGAAATTCGTAATACAATATTATCACGACGATGATGAGGACGTACATGATCGTATTTATTTTTCGTTATGAACAATTCATTTGTTACGAACAATTAATTACGGGGAATTCACTCGCGAGATCGGCTCATACAATTGACAATTCTTCTACGGATTTCTCTGAGATGTGCGCGCGCACGATTTTTTTCCCGTTCTTCTCGACTCTCGCGCATTCTGTCAATTTTTGACGTTTTTCGCGCGCTTCGCTTTGCTCGTTGCGGCTAATTTTTGCGTTTTACCGAAAAACGAGGAAATCGAAAGTAACGGCCAGACGCGCGCTGATCTTTTCGACTCGAGACCTCGTTTTTGACTGGGGCGCGCGCTTCCTCCGCGCGCCCGCTGCCCTCGCCGATACTTTGACTTTTGGCAGCGTTCGATCACAACTGAGTTACTTATGACTATTCTCAAGGGTCGCACAGGATATAAATAATGCACCGTGGCGACGAGCCGCGAGAGGAAAAGCCATCGGGCTCGGGAAAACGAGGAGAGACGTCAGGATGCGTGGTGACATGTGGCCGAGGTGAAAAATCGGCATGTTGATAAACGGAGAGAAAAAAAGGGCGATGTGACACACGCACAACGTACCGGACGTTGAAGTTTGGAACGCAGCGAAAATTCATTTTTTACGGTGGTTTGGGACAATTTACAAAATATTAACATTTTATTTCAATTTATAGAGGAAATTCTTTCGTTTAGGGTAATTCCGGGGGTGTTGGCCATGAGAGAGACACGGCCAACAGAAATGTTTCGTACAACCGCACACTGGATTTCGCCTGTTACTGCTTAAGGGGTTACCCCCACTTGCGATTTTGAAAAAATCGATGTTTTATTGCATTTTTTTTAAGTATAAGTATCGGAGAATATGTCCTGAAAATTTCAAGTCGATCCGAACAAAATTGACTGAGATATGAGCGTTGAAAGAGAAGAATCCGTGAATTGAAGAACTGAAATTGAAACTTTAAGGGGGGTTTGTCTTTTTTTTTCGCAAAATTTACCGCTTTTTGGGAATTTTTTTGTGAAGAAAGTATACAACGGAAAACTTGCGAAACTTGGCATATAGTTTTATTGATCTGTTTACTACATACAAAAAAATTTTTAAACAATTTCATCAAAAAATCCGCCTCCCACCCCCCTCGACGCGCGATGGTCCTTTTTTGATGGTGTGCACGATTTCTCAAAAACTATTCAACCGATTGCCTTCAAATTTGGACAGAATGCTCAGCTGACATCCTTTTATCGTTCGATGAAGCAAAAAAGCAATACGTTTAATAGTTTTTTATTTATAATAAAAAATCGATCAATTTTTTTCGAAAAATCGATACTTCAAGTTCAAAACGTCACCAAATCGTCAATTTTTTTTTTTCCCTTCATCGAACGATAGCTATATGTGTCTAAAGTAAAATGCTTTTTGGGTTTTTGTTGCAGGATGAACGTGAAGGCTGTAATCGTGCACACCATCAAAAAAGGACCATCGCGCGTCGAGGGGGGTGGGAGGCGGATTTTTTGATGAAATTGTTTAAAAATTTTCTTGTATGTAGTAAACAGATCAATAAAACTATATGCCAAGTTTCACAAGTTTTCCGTTGTATACTTTCTTCACAAAAAAATTCCCAAAAAGCGGTAAATTTAGCGAAAAAAAAAGACAATCCCCCCTTAAACGCGTTTTTCTCAAAATGGCATTTCTGAAGTCGGTGACCAAGATTGCTCGAACACTAATGAACCGATCTTCTTGAAATTTTGCAGGCTTATTTAATACATAAAAATGTAGTCTTCAACCGTTCGATTTTTTTTTCAAAAAAAATGGCCGTTTTATAGCCAAAAAACGGCCGTATTTTTTCGTTAAAATCGAACTTTGACTGTCCGCCATTTTGTGAAAAATGAATATTTTTTAAAATCCTCCGATTAAAGACTAGTTTATACTTATATTTGACTAAGTCCATCCCCATTTTTTTTTCGGATGATCCACCTCGCCGCAATGTTGGTCACCGCAAACCGTGTATATAAAAACATTATTTCATTGACGGCCATTTGCCACTAAACAATGTAATATTTTTCAATAAAAAAATTACTGAAAGTTCTTCAAGATGTGTTCTTTAAGATGGTATATTGATCGATTAAAAAAGTTTTGTAGTTTTCTTTAAAAGAATTCATGAAAAAGGCCTTTTTTTGCGCTACAAGTGGGGGTAACGCGTTAAGGAGTGAGATGCAGTAAGAGACGTGAAAAAACGAGCATTTTCAATAATTTTTTTTTTTATAGTAATTAAGCTTGTTTTACAAAAGTGGTTACACAGACTTTTTACGTTATATTTCAAGTTGACTTGCACAAATTTTCAAAGAAAAATATTGATTATTTATAACAATATCACCATCTTTGTCGGACCCCCTTCGGCATGTAGTGCTTTGCGGTACCACTTTAACTCGAAAACCACTTCATGGATTTTGATGAAATTTGGTGTGCTTATTAATAGCATTAAAAACGAGTCCTCAAACGAAGCTTTTCTTTTTTTTCTAAAATTAACAAAATGCCGGCTTCCGACATATAACTTTCGATTTTCGACCAAAAAATGGCTCGTTTATTGTTAAAAAAAAATAGAAATTTTCAACAAAAATGAAAATCCTCCGATTAAGGACTAGTTTTCAATGCTATCAATAAGCACACCAAATTTCATCAAAATCCATTAAGTGGTTTTTGAATTATGGTGGTCACCGCAAAGCACTACATGCCGAAGGGGGTCCGACAAAGATGGCGATATTGTTATAAATAATCAATATTTTTCTTTGAAAATTTGTACAAGTCAAGTTCAAATATAACATAAAAAGTCTGTGTAATCACTTTTGCAAACAAACTTAATTACTATGAAAAAAAATTATTAAAAATGCTCGTTTTTTCACGCCTCTGACTGCATGTCACTCTTTAATTCGCTTCGCGTACGACGCGAATTAAGGAGGTACGATCACTTCCACGGGGTCAAAAAAGAGTCCAAATTAATTTTATCCACAGCTGCTCTGATTGATGTTTACTTATGTCGATTATTCGTATTGTCGATTATAGTGTGCCAAGTGTTGTGGTAAATGATAAATTTATTGCACGTGAACAAATAAAAAGCGAACAATTCGGTTGTCAACGACTCGGTAATAATCTTCGTAATAATAATATTATATTCACCATAAAAATGGACTAAAAAGACAAAAAAAAAATCAGCCGGAAAACTATTAAAATAGGCTAGAATTACCTCAGAGGAATTAACACGATAGGCAGAATATAATTATACATATTGATATTAATTTCTGTACTTTTATTTCGACGGATCCTTGAAAAATCTGTGGCCAAGTAACCCAGACTTACCCTATTGAATGTCCCCTTCAAATTTTAAAAGGATCGTCTACACCGTTTCTATACATTTTATTTTATTGAAACGACACTTTTCATCATAGGGAGATGCCTACAATTATCGCGAATGGCAATTTTACGCATGAAAAAGTGTGAAAAAATGTTTAAAATGTTATGCAAAACTGTCAAATCACTCGTTACGTTATGACAATTTTGTCATCAGTGCTGTATTGTACTTCTTATGTTATCTGATAATAGGCATCTCCCTACGTTAAAAAGTGTTCTTCAATTGTAAATTTTGAAGAAACGGTGTAGACGACCGATTTAAAATTTGGAGAGTGCATCCAGTATATGACAAAGAATTTACTGCATACATTTGAAGCAAATGGTAATATTTCCTTATTTGCCCCGAGACTCCTTAGGCCTTAGGCCACAGTAACGGGTATAAAATCATGTGCGAATGAAACTATTTCTTTTTCATATGAAAAAGTGATTGCCTCATAAAATTAATTACACATCTATTTAGTATGAATATCAAGCTGTTAGAAAAAAAATATATATATATATATTTTTCGATGTACAAAATGGTCGACTACTCGAAACTTCTCGAAACAGCTTTTGTCCAATGGGCGGGACAAATAACTTCACCAATTTTCACTCGATTTACTTCAAATTTAAAAATTGCGTTCCTAATTGCATTTTGCAGAGCAGTACGAACGGAATTTCTGATTAATCGAAAACTTTTCATTTTATGAGCACTTATAACGAAATTTTTCACTGAAATTCATTTCTTAAGTTCAAATACCTACAACTTTTGAATAAAACAATATTTTTTAAATTCCGTACGTATTCTAATATAGATTGACGAGAATTTTTGTTTTTTGTTCTAGGTCAAAAACTGTGGATGCTAAATGTCACGCCGCGGAGTGCCTAAAAAAAATAAAAGAAAATAGTAGTCGGACATTTTGTACATCGAAAAAAAAAGAAATTTCGAACAGCTTGATAATCATACTAAATAGATGTGTAATTAATTTTATGAGTGAATCACTTTTTTATACGAAAGAAAATAGTTAAATTCGCACATGATTTTATACGCGTTACTGTGGCCTAGGACCTTAATACTTTTGGATATGTATACTTTCGAAAAAATGTTATAAAGAACAAATGGATTTTTTGAATATTGTAAAGTGAGAAGAGGCCTTAAAGTTAGAACGGGCACACTTGATGACTCAAATATTTTTTTCGCCAATGTAGGTTGGCACAATTATTCAAACGTTTCCTCGTGTTCTTATTAGAAACTGACGACCATGCGAAAAAGGCTTTATATAATGATCAAAAAGATTAATAGAAAATAAAATGAAAAAAAAAATCGTTGCACTCGAATGATGCAAATTGCAACGTCATGAGTGCACTAATTTCTGGGTAGTGAATTTTCGACGTACAAAAGTGACGCACGGCTGTCAAAAAAAAATAATTCGCAATTTTTCCAGTTTGAGGTTTTCGTTTTTATTATGATACCAACGCAGAGGATTGACTTTATGGAGAACAGTTGCGAGATTATGATGTGACGAAGAATCAGTGGCCAATACTTCTGGACTTTCTGGTGCATTAAGCGGTTTGCATGGGTTGCAATAAAAATCATTTTGCATAGTTTCATAGCCTAGGGTGCTATCTTCAATTTTCTGGAAAAAATTTGTGAAAAAATTGCAAAAATCAACTGAATGGTGACGATTTTTGGGACGGGCCAGATTTACACTAATTCTCGAAACTAAACTAGGAGCTAAGTAGCTTAAACTAGCCGCTAAACTAGCTTAAACTAAACTAGCTTGAATTAGCTTAAACTAGGGGCTAAACTAACTTAAAGGATACGAAAAAATCTCTAAATTTTTAGGTGATTTTCAGAAGGCTATTACTTAGCGAAAAATGGTCGTAGAGCAATAAGAAAAAAAGAAAATTCAAGCTTGAAGTCTCTAGTTTCGAGATCTAGAGGTCAAATATTTTTGTCACTGACTGTTTCTGAACAAGCTTAAAGCAGTCGACGGAAAAAAAAATTCGAAATTTTTGCCTGTCTTTTAAGAGGCCCACGGGCTTGAATAATTTTTTTTCAGCAATGTCATTTTTAAGCTCTTTTAGCTTGATTCTTCCTCTTTAATTTGAGCGGTTAATGGGTTTTGTACGATGATTTTTCGCTGAGTTATCGGCGTACAAAGCAAAAAAGACTTTTTTGGCTTTGATAATTCATTACTCGGGAACTAATGATCGTGCAGAAAATAAAAGGAGGGTTTTTAGAAGATTAAAGTATCCTATATAGGGTGTAATTATTGTTTTACTTTACATTCGAACAGAGCGTAATGAATAAAATTTCCAATCGTATGGCCGGATGATTTTTTCATATGTTCATCCATTTGATCATAACAAAATAATTGACGTTATTTTTTTTTCTCAAAAGTCGACATTTTTTCATCGCTAGACATTTCCGTGATTTTCAGAATTTCAAAAAAATATCCGTTCATACGAAATTTTCATTATAATATTAAGAGTACATTTTTTATTTTGATTTCATTTTAAAGACCACTGTCGCGGATCGAAAAATGTATTTTTTTTGCATTTTCTCAAAGTATACATGTCCAAGAATAAGTGAAAAAATGTTCAAGTTAAAATATTGAAAATTTACCTAGTTGAATAAAACAAAACTATAATTTCCGTAATTGCTGTAGCTGACGTTTTACCTAGCCGTTTTTTTTTAATTTAGTATTTTTTAAGCCTCCGAATATGAGTAAAAATTTCGCCAAAATCACACTTTTTTGGCACACTTTTTGCTGCACTTTTTTTATTTGGCCTTTGGATCTTACTTTTTATACGGAAGCTCTATTATACCGTAATAACGTTGTTAATTTTTAATTTGTTTTCATAAAAATTTACACGAAATAAGTTCGATGTATGCCAAATAACATGCCTTTATTCAAATCCCAAATAAATAATACAGCAGCCAAAAAAAGAGGGAAAAAGCTCCCTCAAATAATAACTTTATTATTTATCAATATTTTTCAACCAAAAAAATACTCAAACTCGCCAAGACTACGTATGAATCATACACAAAATTCCGAGCTCGTGATTCCAATACTCCCATCGCGCAAAAAATATTGAAAATCAAGCTTATGCAGGCCCCCTAAAAAAATAATCAACCTCGATTAGAATTGCGATCCACCGTCTCTCCTAAAACGCCATTTTCAACTCAATTATTCCTAGTTCAGCTCTACAAAGCGTTACATTTAAGGATGTTGAGTCCCAAATCGCAAATGATGATAAAATTCTGAAAATTTGGTATGTTTTTGTATGAAGTATTTCAGAGGTCGTGTAAAAATTTCACGACAATTAAGAAGCTCGTTAATGAACAATTAACATTCACAAATTAAATGTTGTTTTATAGAAACTGATGTAACGTTGCAATAAGTTTTTTTTTTGACCTCTCAATTTTATAATATCTACAATATACTGAAAGCAACGGAAACAAAACGAAGTTTATTGATAATTTTTTTTTTATTCCTTTTAAAAATTGTTCTTAACAAAATGTTAATTTTTTAATAACGAGCTTCCTAATCGTCGTGAAATTTTAACACGACCTCTTAAATACTTCGTACAAAAACATACGAAATTTTCAGAATTTTCTTATCATTTTTTATTTCAACCCTTAAGGAGGTTGAAGTAATGATGATAGAATTATGAAAATTCGGTATGTTTTTACATGAAGTATTCAGGAGGCCGTGTAAAAATTTCACGACGATCAAGAAGCTATTTATTGAACAATTAACATTAACATGTTTCATAGGGACTCAACATCCTTAATACTTTCACTAACACATTCCATACGAAAAAAAAAGAAAAAAAAAACGAAACGCGATTGAGTCCACGTGGTATGCAATTATGACTGCATGCCTATCTGCATGAGCCAATTCGTTTCGTTGTTCCGTATAGGGCAGAAGTGGTTCGCGAAGTCTCGTAACATTTGTGTACTCGTTACTATTAATTTTGGTGTCGGGGCGTGCGAGACGCTCATACGTATAGCACGCTAGTCGAATTGACGTCAGTAACGACCACGTCCTACTGGGCAATCGGCCCCCGATCCAATTTTAGCAATTGGGCCTACATAATTAGCTATTTTTTCTATTAATAGAAAACTCGGCACGAGAACGAATGATTTTTGGATGTTCGGCACGCGAAAAATATCGCGAAATAAGGGAGAGGAGACGATGCCCTCGATCGCCCGTGGCAATGTGCGCGAAACGTTTATTCGTCGAAACAGAGTAGTGCCAATTATTGATCGTCTAGTATGCCTTTTTGAACGTGTGTTTTTGTATTTTTCTATTTATTCGTTTAATTAGGGTTTTTAATTATTTGTATAACAAAAAACTGGTTTTAAATTTTTATAATGTTTTTCCTATTTTTTGTATTTCCATTATATAGATATATATATATATATATATATATATATATATATATATATATATATATATATATATATATCATATAGAAATATAGAAATATAGAAACATATCATATAGACATTTTTTGAAATATATATATATATATATACATAATGGAAAAGCAAAAAATAGGAAAAACATTATAGAAATTAAAATCCAATTAAATCAATTAAATTAATTAAATTAACAAACTTAACAAAATTAATTAAAATCCAAAATACATATATATATATATATATATATATATATATATATATATTTATAGAAATATATATGTATATCAAAAAAATTTTTTTAATGATTTGCATAACTAAAAATTGTTTTTTAATTTTTATAATGTTTTTTCTATTTTTTGCATTTCCATTATGTATTCATTATATATATATATATATATATATACACAATCGAAATGCAAAAAATGGGAAAAACATTATAAAAATTAAAAACCAATTTTTTGTCATACAAATCATTTTTTTTAAATTTTTGTCCGGGACGATAGGAAAGCCCTATGCAGTAAAAAAAGATCTCAGTGAAACTGTGCCCTATGGGTCGATCTTAAGGCAGTGAAAGTCACTTTCATGTTTTTATCGACTTTTTTGCTCAAAATCATGATTCTTCCCGTTTGAGAAGAAATTTTTTTTTTTTTATGTGTTTTGACGTTGAAAAATATGATTCGTGTTGGGAAAATCGATTTATTGACTTGTTAGATTGGATCGGAGTGCTGTGGCGCGAGCGTGCAGCAACTTGCGCCCGGTGCGTGTGTTTTTCCGCTCCCTGAGCGTAAATAAGAGACTTATGACGTGGTAATATTTTTCAACCCATTTTCTAAGTATTTTTTTTTATTCAGGACGTAAAAAACCCTGATTTTGAGAAAAAATTAGGAAGGTAACTGAAAATTGCTTGCGTTTTTTAGGTTAAGGTGTAGGGCTGACTGCGCGAGAATTTTTTTTGACATATGCTAATATTTTTGGCTATGGCACGATGAAAAAAAAGAGGATATTTTTCATTATATATATATATATATATATATATATATATATATATATAATGAAAAATATCCTCTTTTTTTCATCGTGCCATATAAAATAATAATATATATAATAATATAATAATATAATAATAAATATATAAAATAATATGTATAATATAATATATTACATTAATATTATAATGTTAATATATATCAGTGTTTGTGTGTGTGTTTTCGTTTTTGCGCCATTCGGATATTCCCGGACTGGCGTTGCGTACCGGAAATAGTACGACAAACCGGCCACATGGAGCACGGTCACACCACTTGCTACATTCAAACTATATAAATAAAATGAAAATTCCCCACGCGTATTCCAAGATCAAGAGCCGAAATAAATATATTCCGGACATTTGTCCCGGTTCTTACGTCTACGTCGATTCAATTGGACCATTGTAAATGCTCACTCCAATAATTACGAACACCTCGTACCTATAAATATTTCGCCCCCTTCGATTATCGCGCGACTTTAATTCTTCGTATCCTCCCCCGTCTCGCCGTCAGTACTTTGAACAAAAAAAAAACGACACCTCATCTCCAAGCGTACCATCTCGATAAATCGACTTGATATTTTTATTAATTATCGACGAAATGACAAATTTGAGAGGAAACAAAATTGTAAAAAAAAAAAAAAACAGAAGAATTAGAACTGGATGGCAGGTGACTCGAGGTGCTAATGATGTCACGAGTGGAGCATATACCTGTAAATACGTGAAACTGTGTGTACATGCGAGAAATGCAATCACGTATCGCGTCACATGACGACTTTCCATGCTGGTCACGCATATGCCTCATATGCATAACGAGCCTGCATAAGCTCTCTCTCTCTCTCTCTCTCTCTCTCTCTCTCTCTCTCTCTCTTGCGTTTCTGCGCTTATATGCACGACGAGAGATGCTTGTGTCACGTGCATAGGTTGGCATCGGTCACAGAAGCATTGAATATGAAGCGCTTTACGATTTTCTTTCTCAACGAATTGTTACGTCCTCGCAACCACCTTTTGTCATTTTCTTTCGCGATTAAAATCTTTATGGATCACACACAGACACGCACATACATATATATGTCATTTTCTTGTCGTTGTCATTTTCTTTCGCGATTTAAGGGCGGGGTAAAGTATTGAAATTTTTTTGTTCATTTTTTAAATGAATGCATAATATATCAAGAATATTGTGTTAAAATTTCAAGTCGATCGGAGTAAAATTGACGAAGTTATGAGTATTTGAGCGTCTATTGCTCCAGGCCGGGTTTTATACCTGGGCGCAGCAGCTGCGCGGCGCGCTATTGTATTTTTCGACCCCGAATAAATTTCTTGATAAACGGGCCTGTTCCGGTCCCGTTATGTATATTCGAGGCGTGGTGAATATTAGTATACATATTAGTGGTGTATATTAGTATACACATTAGTGTTGCTAAAAAGATGCTCTCGATAATCTTGATGGAAGCCTTTTGCTCTACGGACCTGGCATCGACGACTTTGAATGAGTATAAGAAAATTATCGAGTTTCATTTTGAATTTCTAAAAATTCAAAGATAATTGAAAAATCTGAAAAAATTCATACGTGTTGAGAAAAATGAACGAATCACGAAAAAAAATTGGGTTGCGGGGAAATTTGTTGACTAATTTTTTTTTTTCATCATTTTGTTAATAACATTTTGGAATTATTATTATGCAAAATTAATCTTTTGAGTACCTTTAATATGCATGAATTTTCTCAGATTTTTATGCAATCGAGAAGTGTTCTCAAAGTTATGTGCAATGAGCGCTAAGCGACCAAACTCTTCTACGTTTTTCAAACCGTTTTTCTGAGACTTGTCATATTTGAAGTCCGTGTGCACGATAACTCAAAATCTACTGGACCAATCGCTTTGAAATTTTGCACAGTACTTCTCCACATAATTCACCAGGTATTGTCGAGAGCTTTTTTGTTTTTTTTTAATAATTACTAATTTTTCAACAACAAATTAGCCGATTTTTTTTAGCGAAAATCGGGTTTTTGGCTCCCAAGTGCTACGAAAAATCGAAAAATCGAAAAAAAAAAAATCCTCCCGTCATTATCTCGAGAAACATCTCCTTTAACAAATGCATTTTGATTTTTTTGTTCCAGATGATTCTGTTGCGAGTTATGGTGCACACCGCAAACCAACTTTTTTTCGAGGCGCCTCCGGGGTTTAATTTTCACTCGCTCAATTTTGAATATTTTGCAATGCAAATTTAGGAGAATGTTGTTCAAATGTTACTTTATTATATGTAAATTTTTCAATAAACGAACACTATTCGTTACGCCAAAAAAAATCTTAAAAACATGCCTTTTTTCGCCGAATTAACTTTACCCCGCCGTTAAGGATGTTGAGTGCCTATGAAACATGTTAATGTTAATTGTTCAATAAATAGCTTCTTAATCGTCATGAAATTTTCACACGACCTCCTGAATACTTCATGTAAGAACATACCAAATTTTCAGAATTCTATCATCATTACTTCAACCTCCTTAAGGGTTGAAATAAAAAATGATAAGAAAATTCGGAAAATTTCGTATGTTTTTGTATGAAGTATTTAAGAGGTCGTGTTAAAATTTCACGACGATTAGGAAGCTCGTTATTAATAAATTAACATTTTGTTGAGAACAATTTTTAAAAGAAAGAAAAAAAAATTTATCAACAAACTTCGTTTTGTTTCCGTTGCTTTCAGTATATTGTAGATATTATAAAATTGAGAGGTCAAAAAAAAAACTTATTGACAGGTTACATCAGTTTCCATAAAACAACATTTAATTTGTGAATGTTAATTGTTCAATAACGAGCTTCCTAATTGTCGTGAAATTTTTACACGACCTCTGAAATACTTCATACAAAAACATACTAAATTTTCAGAATTTTATCATCATTTGCGATTTGGGACTCAACATCCTTAAATCTTCATGGCTCACACACAGACACACACGTACACATATATATGTCATTTTCTTGTCATCGTGATTTTCTTTCGCGATGAAAATCTCTATGGATCACTCAATGGTCATTTTCATGTCATCGTCATTTTCTTTCGCAATTAAAATCTCTATGGATCACACACAAATATGTGTGTGTGTGTGGCCATACATATGTGTGTGAGCATATATATATAGATACCCACACATATGTATATCGGGTGTTGGGGACGATGCAAAGCCTTAAGGGGGTGATAGGTCACCTCATCAGGAACATATCTAACCTAGGTTAGCTTAGTCCAAAGTCTAAGGATTTCGAGTTATCGTGGTGAGTATGATTTTTGGAAAATTTCCCAAAATTAGGCACTTACTCGTTTACCTCTTACGTTATTTTCTTTAATTGCTATTTTTTTTGAATGGCATTAACATGAGAGGTATTTTTATTTTTTGATAAGTTTTTAATTATTCAACACGTCTCATTTAGTTAGTTGTGTGAATACAGATGATTGTATTGGTGTTTGTCGATTGAATGCACATTGAGCAAATAAGTTGTTAGTTGCCAATTATTGTCTGTTTGAACATTATGAACGAGTTAGTACCTAAATTTGGGAAATTCTCCAAACAATCAAACTTAACATGATAACTCGAAATCATTAGAGTTTGGACTAAGGTAAACTAGGTTAGATATGTTCCTAACGAGGTGACCTATTACCCCCTTAAGGCTTTGTAACACCCTTCCTAACCCTTCCTAACACCCTGTATATATATACATGTGTGTGTGTGTGTGATCCATAAAGTACATATATATACACATATATGTGAGGTATTCCACGTAAATCCGGTGGACTTTTTCCCTGACCTCCGTCAATACGATTAATTTTTTTTATCTGATTCCATTGAGTCTAAAAGACACCCTGAATTTTTTTTACATTTTTCGAAACAACTCTCAGTCAAAAAAACAAAATTTCAGAAGAAACACACGATTTAAAAATATGAAAAAATTCCCAAAAATGCGTGATTATATGTAAAAATTTTCAACCTACCACCCGCAGTGGAAGTATGATTTTTTCTGTACTGAAAACGACTTCAATTGAAATTAACACAAGAACTTTTTGACTGCTAACTGTTCAAGGTCCATAATTGTGATTTGGCTATTCAAAAATGGTGAAAATATTCATTGTGGGTATCAAAATATTTCAGCACCCGCCCGAAGTAAGCGGTTCTTGAATTTTCCCGATTTTTTTAACGTTAACTGCTCAGAAAGCACAGAAAAAATCGAACTTCCGCTGCGGGTGATAGCTCAAATTTTTTTACATATAATCACGCATTTTTGGGAATCTTTTCAGATTTTTTAATCGGAGCGTTATTTTTTCGGAAAAAATTTTTTGTTTTTGTTTAAGGGTTGTTTCGAAAAATGTTGAAAAAAATTCAGGGTGTCTTTTAGCGTCAATGGAATTAGATAAAAAAAAAATCGAATTGGCGGAGGTCAAGGAAAAGGTCCACTGGATTCACGTGGACTACCTCATATATATATATATATATATAATATTAGACAGGCCAAAGAAAAAATTTCCGATTCGGGCTCTTACCCCTTGAAATATTACTCGATAATGAAACAAAGGTTTGTGAAAGGAGCAGCCTATAGGTTAATTCTAACAGGTGACTCATAAGGTTTTTTATTCTCCATTTGATTTACACGTGTTCAATTAATGTTTGTTTTCCAATGCAAACCATTTACATAGATACAATTAATGAGTGGTCTGGACCAATCAGATTAAAGCTTTTACATTCTTTTCTTTTAATCTTGATCAACAAGTTTCGAAGATTCCGAAGGGCCAGTTTATATATATATATACATATATACATTCATTTTTCAAACATATATATATATATATATATATATATATAAACATAGATCTAAATATGAACATAAATATAAATATAAACATACATATGTATATATTCATATATATATATAAATATGTTTATGTATATTTATCAGTGCTAATGCTTATTCACGATAATCATTTCACCGGCATAAACGAAAAAAAAAAAAAAATAACGCGGCAGGAGGGAAGAAGTCTCGTGATCCGCGAAACCTACGCAGCAATCAGCTGATCATTGACATTTTCATGTTCTCGCAATTCCGGTTATGGAAGAGTCACGAGGTATCGTTTTGTGCACGTGTGTGTGCGTGTGCAAAAAGAGGCTGAAACAAAAACGTACAAAAAAACAGGTGGTACTCGAGTCACGAGGTGCGATAATAAGTGTCTCCCACCGTTAATACGAGAAAACGCGTTCGATAACAAAATCACGCGCGTCCGCGGTGTGTGTGCGTGCGTGTTTGCTGCTTTTCGTACAAACGGACGGCCGGACTTTCGCAAGGATCGTATACACATCGTCACGAGTACGCGATGGAAGCGTAAATCTTGGACGAATGAAGAAAAAAATTAACATTTTTTTTAAATAAATTAAAACGTGATTTTCAGACAAATTTAAAAAACGCCATTCGCAGAAAGATTTAAAGAAGGAAAATTTATTTTTTTCTAAATTTTTAAAATTTCTCCCACAAGCTTCTTCTTCAACAAATATTCAACTTCTTCAATTTCTTTTACAAATTAAAGGAAAAAAATGATTTTTTTTACAAATAAAAAAAAACGTTACTCTTAGACGAGTGAAAGAAAAACTGAATTAAGTTGTTCTTAATTGAATATTTTTGGACTAAATTTGAAAAAAAAAAAACGTAATGTTCAGACAAATTTAGAAAAAAAATGCTGTTCTTATACAAATAAAAAATAATCATTTATTTGTTGTTAATTGAATATTTTTAGACTAAATTTTTTTAAACACGTCATTTGAAGACATATTTAGAAAAAAAAACATTATTCGTAGTCACATTTAAAAAAAGACGTAATTCTTAGACAAATTTGAAAATTCGTATCTCTTAGACAAATTAAAAAAAAAAAACATAGTCCTTGCGAATTAAAAAAAATATTTCGTAAAAACAAAATGCCCGTAAGTTTCGACACGGCAAATCTCATTTTCCAAAATCCCAATTTCCACGCGACTACTGAGAGGAGGAATTTTCAGAACCGACCGCGTGCTTCTCGTCTCGGGAACAAGAGTCGAAAGAATTTGAAAAATTTTCCAAAGGTTGAGCCAATTTATGTTTTCGCCCCTGCCACCCCTTCGCCGCGGCTCGTCGTAAAGCGAAGCGCAATTTTAACGACTGCTCGAAAATCTCTATGAACAAAAACCACGACATTTTCTGAGAATATTCTCGACAGTGTGGGAAGAGAGAAAAAAAGTTTTAAAAATGAAGAAAAAACAACAAACGAAAGAGAAACTCTAGCAGGATGCGAAACTTTGATTTCTGGCAAGCGTTGCGCACTTTTGTCTGCGAGGCGTCTGCCCCGTTTCCCCTTGCCTCCCTCGTTGTGTGCGAATAGTTTAATTATAAATAGTGCAGCGGCGACGTTCATTGCCATTGTGCACTCGTTTGATGCAACGTATAGAAATATATATATATATATATATTTCTTTACGCTGCACTTATTTATATATATATATATGTATATATATATATAGGGTGGCTTGAAAAGTGACGTCCAAAACGAAAATCTAGCTGCCTCGTATCAATACCTATCTAAATCAACCTAATGCATTTTTTTTTTCATTTTCCGATTTTTTCTCTACCATAGGTTTTTATTTTTTCACCTTCTGTGTGCGTACTTTCCTCTTCTAATTTTTTTTCAAGAAATTGCGAGCCCTTTATTCTAGTATAAGTTTTTTTTATCAATCTGAACTTTAGTAACAGTTCCTCTCAAACCTTTTTTTCAATTTTTTTATCAAACCTAAGGCATGTACGATTTTTTTTACCATTCGGGATTTTTTTCTCTATTTTCCGAGTTTCGCTTAGCATAGGTTCTTATTTTGTTCCCTTTGGGTGTGCGCTTTCCTCTTGGAAGCTTTGTGGAACCATTGGGAGTCATTTATATTAGTGTGAGTATTTTTTTATCAACTAGTCAAGGATTCTTTCAAACCTTTTTTTTTTACTTTTGATCAAAACCTAAGATATCAACTGCACGGTTGGTCATTTATTTACTGTTCGATGGTGCACTTCACAACGATAATACAGGGACGAAAAAAATCGCGAGATAAGTGCATACAGGAAAGAGGAAATTAAAAAAAAAATGCTCGTTTCGAAAAGTAAAAAATATCGTAGAACGTAGAAGGGGGGGTGGATGCGGATAGGTGGTGATAAGAGGCATTAAAATTTTTTTTCGAACGTCACTTTTCGAGTCACCCTATATATATATATATATATATATATATATATATATATATATATATATATGCATGCGCTGCAACGCGGCAAGGTTCCTCGTAAACAAAAAGTCTCGCGGACTTACTCGTGTGTCCTATATCTACGCGAATCATTTGCGAAACGTAGAAACAAAAGTGATTGTCACACGAGCCAACCTACGACGCTCGAGCTCTCTTGTCCACTATCCAAAATTTGAGAAAGTGCGATAAAGAAGCTAAAACGAAAAAGCCACTTTGGTATTTTATAAATTGCACATGCGATTACAATTCAGCGTGAAAATGCATGTATGCATCATGCACGACTATCATTTGAATTCTTGGTGGATATTTTCGTGAAGACTCTTACGATCGTGTTTATGTAGTCGAAGGGATCGAACTCGGGCTGATCATCCTCGGGATTCGGCGGAGGACAGGGGTAGAACGCTTGCGAGGGTCTGGCAAAAAAATTGTCGATGTTTTTTTTTCAAATTTCATACACGGTTTGTTAAGGGCGGTGGTGGTTTGGCAGGTGAAAAAATAAATTTGTGGAAGATTTTTTCGAAGTAGAATAAAGTTTGCGAAATTTATGTGTTTTTTGGTACGGTAAAAAAAATTAATATCAAAGTTCATTTATTTACCCGAAGAATACCCGAGAAAACTATAATAGTTTATAAATGTTCATCTTTGAGAAGCTATAATAATTGATATTTGTTGATTTGTTGTGAGTAATAATAATTGATTATTTTCAATATTTGCTGGCCTTAATAATTGATGATTGCCAATATTTGACAGGCTGTAATAATTTATAATTGTCGATACTTTTCAAGCTATAATAATTAATAATTGTCAATATTTATGAAGCTATAGTAACTGACAATAGCCAATATTTTTGAGGCTATAATGATTTATAATTAACAGTATCATTCAAGCTTCCAATAATCGATAATTCTTGATATTTCACTAGCTATAAGAATTAATGATTGCCAACATTTGCGAAGATATAATAATGGATAGTTGCCGATATCTTCCCAGTTATAATTATTAATATCTGTAAATATTTATCAAGCTGTAATAACTGATAATTACCAATATTCTACCAGCCTGACAATTGTTAATATTTCACAACCTAAAATAATTCACAAATTTCAATATTTGACAGACTATAATTATTGATAATTTCCCATATTTTTCAAACTATAATAATGGACAATTCTTCACATTTGACGACCTACAATAATTGATCATTTTTAACATTTGACAAGGTATAAGTAATTAACGATTGTCGATATTTAATAAGCTTCAATAATTGACAATTGTCGATGTTTCTCAAGCTACAATGATTGGCCAATGTCAATATTTGACATTTAAAGTATTGCGAACAGTGTCGAAGTTATGACAGTTGGAAGCTTGTCAACATGAAAAGCGTTTTTTTCGTTTGTCCTTCGAGACTGATTTGTTATTAAAGTAACCGCAATAAGCCAAACTGAAATAAATTGAAAACTCAATAATCCAAACCAAGCGAATCCAAGATGAAAATTCAATACTACAATTATGCATTGGGTTTGGATGAAATATCATTTTAAAGAATAAAATCAAACCCAAGCAAATCCAAACAAACCCAGATGAATTGAACCCAAACTTACATAAAATAAAAAAGAGACCAAATAAACCCAAGTTACTCAAAATAACCCAAACAAACCCAAAAAGACAGATAAACTGAAGCAAACTTGGATGAACTCAAGAAAACCCGAATGAATCCAAGCGAACCCAAATAAACCCAGATCAACTCAAGCAAACGCGGATGAACAAAAAAAAATCCCAAGGCAACCCAAACATACCTGAATATACCCAAACAAAGCTAAACAAACCCAAAAACCCTAAATAAATCGAAGCAAACTTGGATAAACCCAAAAAACAACCAAACAATTCCCAAAAAGAACCGAACAATCCCAAGTAAACCCAGATCAACTTAAGCAAACGCGGATGAACCAAAAAAAATCCCAAGGCAACCCAAATATACCTGAATATACCCAAACAAAGCTAAACAAATCCAAAAACCCCAGATAAATCGAAGCGAACTTGGATAAACTCAAAAAACAACCAAACGATCCCCAAAAAGAACCAAACAATCCCAAGTAAACCCAGATCAACTCAAGCAAACGCGGATGAACCAAAAAGAAAAACCCAAGGCAACCCAAACATACCTGAATATACCCAAACAAAGCTAAACAAACCCAAAAACCCCAGATAAATCGAAGCGACCTTGGATAAACTCAAAAAACAACCAAACAATCCCCAAAAAGAACCAAACAATCCCAAGTAAACCCAGATCAACTCAAGCAAACGCGGATGAACCAAAAAGAAAAACCCAAGGCAACCCAAACATACCTGAATATACCCAAACAAAGCTAAACAAACCCAACAACCCCAGATAAATCGAAGCAAACTTGGATAAACCCAAAAAACAACAAAACAATCCCCAAAAAGAACCGAACAATCCCAAGTAAACCCAGATCAACTCAAGCAAACGCGGATGAACCAAAAAAAATCCCAAGGCAACCCAAACATACCTGAATATACCCAAACAAAGCTAAACAAACCCAAAACTCCCAGATAAATCGAAGCAAACTTAAATAAGCCCAAAAAAGAACCAAACAATCCCTAAAAAGAACCAAACGATCCCAAGTAAACCCAGATCAACTCAAGCAAACGCGGATGAACCAAAAAGAAAAACCCAACGCAACCCAAACATACCTGAATATACCCAAACAAAGCTAAACAAACCCAAAAACCCCAGATAAATCGAAGCAAACTTAGATAAACCCAAAAAACAACCAAACAATCCCCAAAAAGAACCAAACAATCCCAAATAAACCCAGATCAACTCAAGCAAACGCGGATGAATAAAAAAAAAACCCCAAGGCAACCCAAACATACCTGAATATACCCAAACAAAGCTAAACAAACCCAAAAACCCCAGATAAATCGAAGCAAACTTGGATAAACCCAAAAAACAACCAAACAATCCCCAAAAAGAACCGAACAATCCCAAGTAAACCCAGATCAACTCAAGCAAACGCAGATGAACCAAAAAGAAAAACCCAAGGCAACCCAAACATACCTGAATATACCCAAACAAAGCTAAACAAACCCAAAACCCCCAGATAAATCGAAGCAAACTTAGATAAACCCAAAAAACAACCAAACAATCCCCAAAAAGAACCAAACAATCCCAAGTAAACCCAGATCAACTCAAGCAAACGCGGATGAACCAAAAAAAAACCCCAAGGCAACCCAAACATACCTGAATATACCCAAACAAAGCTTAACAAAGCCAAAAAAACCAGATAAACTGAAGAAAACTTGGCTAAGCCCAAAAGAGAACCAAATAAACCCAAGCAAACCCAAATGAACCAAACAAATAAAAATAAAAAACCCAAATATACTGGAGCAAACTTGGATAAACCCAAAAAAATATCCAAACAAACCCAAATAAACCCAAACAATAATACCTTAATAACGTAAAATACGGTTTTACAGCAATTTACGATTTTTAAACCAATACGTCACAAGACCATGACCGGGCGGGTGAGGGGGGGGGGGGGGCTACGTTGCCAAGACGGATAAGTCTTGCCAATAGCTACGGAACTCCAAAAAAACATTTCCAGCGCCATCTTCGAACTTCCGTGCATTTCCTTCGCGCAATCTCTACCTGTGCGGACGATTCGTGCCCTTTTCGCGTAGCTTCGCCATCAGCCTCGTGAATTCTTCCCACTCTTTGTCGACTTCCTCCTCGCTGCCTTCCGGATGATGATTGAGGAGGCTGTCCTCCAGAAGTTCCTTCTTGCCACTCTGACCCGCCATCTTGATTTTGCCGTTGCTTATTGCCTTTTCCCCCCCAATTTATTCTTCGATCACCCCTCACCAACCCTCGAGAGGCCGAACAAGCCCTAAACTCGTCACTTCCGCAGTCGCGAGGTCGCTGAGAAGAAAATGGACCAACCGGACACAATCAACCGGAAATGGCACATCAGAGACACATTTTTTTTTTAACTTTCTCCCTCGTGGTGATCGTATTGCACTCGTCTGGAATTTCGGCGGATAGAGAGAGAAAATGATCGTCACTCGATTACATTCCACGGTCCGTTTCGATGGTGATTGGCCGTACGGCAATAATCGCGGGTAAAAACGACGAGAGAAGGCGTAAATTCGTCGAGAGACCGGCCATTGTCGATGGAGGCGCGTGTGAGTCACACTGAAGCCTATCGAGGCGAGCGAGCCTGACGAACACCACGGGCGGACTCGCTCGCGCGGCCACATCATCATCAGCCTCGCAGCAGTGCCTTCAATTTATAAACTCATTAATCCTCGCCGACCGTATCACGGGACGGACTCGCGGACACGCCAATTTTACGCGCGATCACGAACTCTCCGCTCCTACAAACTGTAACGCGCCTTCCAGACGGAACCCCCAATAAAAAAAAAAAACGCCGAGACAGCACACGGCAGTTCATTCTTTCGATGGGTTTTTTTTTTGGCGTCGACAACGCCAAAAGTCGTCAACGCTGGTGACCGTGAATTCGATCGAAAAACGAGGACGTCGAGTCCGCATGGACATTCGGAAACTCGCGTCGAGAAAAATTAGTCCAATCGAATCCAGCCTGAATGGCAACCCAAGGGACTGGAGGGGTCCAAGAAATTTGATGGGGGGAGAAGGAGGAATTAAAATGAGGGGGAGAAGATTGAATTAATATGGGGAAGGAGAATATGGAATTAATATGAGGGGGGGGGGGGGGAAGAAAAGAAATTAATATGGGGGGGTCTACGAAATTTAATGGGGGGGGGGAGAAGATGGAATTAATATGGGGGGGGGGGATGGAATTAATATGGGGAAGGAGAATATGGAATTAATATGGGGGGGGGGGGGGGGGAAGAAAAGAATTTAATATGGGGGGTCTACGAAATTTAATGGGGGGGGGGAGAAGATGGAATTAATATGGGGGGGAGATGGAATTAATATGGAGGGGGGAGAAAAGAAATTAATATGGGGGGGTTTACGAAATTTGATAGAGGGGGAGAAGATGGAATTAATATGGGGGGGGGAAGATGGAATTAATATGGGGAGGGGGTAGAAAAGAAATTAATATGGGGGGTTCTAAGAAATTTGATGGGGGAGAAGAAGGAATTAATATGGCGGGGGGGGGAGAAGATGGAATTAATATGGGGGAGGAGAATATGGAATTAATATGGGGGGGGGGGGGGGGAAGAAAAGAAGTTAATATGGGGGGGTCTACGAAATTTAATGGGGGGGGGAGAAGATGGAATTAATATGGGGGGGGGAGATGGAATTAATATGGAGGGGGGAGAAAAGAAATTAATATGGGGGGGAGAAAAGAAATTAATATGGGGGGGTTTACGAAATTTGATGGAGGGGGAGAAGATGGAATTAATATGGGGGGGGGGGGAGATGGAATTAATATGGGGAGGGGGTAGAAAAGAAATTAATATGGGGGGTTCCAAGAAATTTGATGGGGGGAGAAGAAGGAATTAATATGGGGGGAGGAGAAGATGGAATTAATATGGGGGAGGAGAATATGGAATTAATATGGCGGGGGGAGAAGATGTAATTAATATGGGGGGAAGGAAATTTATATCGAGGAGTCTACGGAATTTGATGATTGGAATTGGGTTGGGGACTGGGATCACACTGCTCTAGGATTTTGGAAAAATCGTTTTTTTTTGGCTTAAAAAATTCTTTGGGGTCATGAAAACAATATGCAATCGGCCCTGTTGCAAAAAAAAACTCCTAAAAGGTTCAATTATCGATTTTGCCGTAGCGCCTCTTCAATTAAAACGCGTTTTTCTCAAAACCACTTTTTCAAATTGGGAGGACGGATTACTCGAAACACCTTTGCATGGAGCGATTTGGAATTTTGATAGTAGCTTCACAATTACATTTTCTATAGGAGTACGTAGCCGTTTTTTTATTGAATGGAAACTTTATTTTTATAAGCAATTTACAGCTTATTTTTTGGGCAATAAATCGATTTAATTCTTTCAAAGCGGGCCATTTTTTTTCAAAATTTGGTAACAAAAAAATCCCTACGTAGTCCCATAGGTAATAATATATAGATTATAATTTTTTTTTGGTTTTTGTTCCAGATCGTATACTTTACGAGAAAACCGTCCTCCCGTGAAGTTATTTGTAAGAAAGACGTTTTTCAAGATGGGCTCGGTCGGCGCCATTTTGTATGAAAATTATAATAAATTTTTTCGTATACTTTAATATGTGTTAAATAAACCCTCTCGAAAAAAATTCTATTCCTTTTTTCATACTCCCAAAATGAATTGTCAAAGTTAGGTCCAACTTTCTGCCGCTAGAGTTGTTTTCCCTCAAGTCCAAACAAACCCAAACATATTGGATATTTAAGTTAAAGGGATACTTTATTCAGCCAGGGAGAATTGGTCTTCTGATGGAAAGATGGACAACGCTGACGACGTGGACGTTTAATCCAACCGAACCCAAACTAATATTTTAATCAGCTTGAACAGGATACTGCATCAAGAATTAAAATGTATTTTTCATGCTGATAGCTTTGACGTCAAAACCCAAACGAACGCAAAAAATGTTTTAATTGGCCGGAAAAAAGACACCGCACATAGGAACAAAAACTTTTTTTGACGCTGATAGCTTTGACACTATACTCAAACGAACCGAGATTTTTTTAAATTAGCTTGAGAAGGAAGCTGCGGTTAAAAAAAAATGTTTTTTCGACGCTGATAACGTTGATACTAAACTCAAATATATTTATATCAATTTTATTAGCCACAAAAGAAAACTAGATCTAAAAAAATGTATATTTTACGCTAATAGTTTTGGCACTAAACTGAAACCCAAAACCCAAACATATAAATGCAACAAACCCAAAAATATTGTATGTTTGGCGTTGTCCCTTTAACTTCGTCCCTTTAAATAATATCCCTTGAACAACTTTTAAAGGGATATTTTATTTTGCCGGGAAGCATAATTCTCTTGATGGAAAAAATGGACAACGCTAATGGTGTATACCAACTACAAACGGAGCCGAAAAAAGATTTCAATCAGCCTGAAGATGAGACTGCATCTAAAAAAATGTATTTTTGACGTCAATAGCTCTTCCGCTAAACGCAAACGAACCCAAGAAAATATTTAAATCGACCTGAGAAGGACACTGCGTCTAGAAATAATTTTTTTTTACGCTGATAGTTTTCACGCTCACTCAAAAAAATATTTTATCTCGCCTGGATAGGTAAATGCATCTACATTTTTTTCGAATCATTAATGCTAATAAGTTTGACAATAAACCCAAACGAACCCAAACAAACATTTTAAGGATGTTGAGTCCCAAATCGCAAACGATGATAAAATTCTGAAAATTTGGTATGGTTTTGTATGAAGTATTTCAGAAGTCATGTAAAAATTTCACGACAATTAGGAAGCTCGTTATTGAACAATTAACATTCACAAATTAAATGTTGTTTTATGGAAACTGATGTAACTTTGCAATAAGTTTTTTTTTTTGACCGCTCAATTTTATAATATCTACAATATACTGAAAGCAACGGCAACAAAGCGAAGTTTATTCAGAATTTTTTTTATTTCTTTTAAAAATTGTTCTTAACAAAATGTTAATTTTTTAATAACGAGCTTCCTAATCGTCGTGAAATTTTAACACGACCTCTTAAATACTTCATACAAAAACATACCAAATTTTCAGAATTTTCTTATCATTTTTTATTTCATCCCTTAAGGAGGTTGAAGTAATGATGATAGAATTCTGAAAATTTGGTATGTTTTTACATGAGGTATTCAGGAGGTCGTGTAAAAATTTCATGACGATTAAGAAGCTATTTATTGAACAATTAACATTAACATGTTTCATAGGGACTCAACATCCTTAATTAGCCAAAAAAGGGAACGGCTTTGAATTTTTTTAAATTGAGGAATGTTTAGTAATAAGATTATAGACGACAACCACAAACAAATATTTAACCTCATTGAAAAACGACGTTGCTTCTGTTGAAAAAAAAAGAACGTCCGACCCCAGCAGCATTTTCATTCGATTATAGATTTTGAGCCTATTCACGATACGATCACAGTGCAATGTTCCTGCTCGGAATGTGACGCACACACGACGCTCTTTGTTCCCGACCGCGAAACATTCATTTCAATCCGACAACTCATTCGCCGGATAATTTACTACCAAAGCATTTGTTTGTCTCGACTAAACGATCCCTTCCGAGTTGAGAGGTTAGTCCATAGTAAGGGGTCTAAAACCGTGAGCGAATGTAACAATTTTTTTTTGTATGAAAAAGTGATTCACTCATAAAATTAATTACACATCTATTTAGTATGAATATCAAGCTGTTAGAATTTTTTTTTTTCGTTGCACAAAACGGCCGACTACTAATACTTTCTTTTGTTATCTTTTTTCCAATTGGCGTGACAAATAACTTCAACAATTTTCACTCGATTTACTTCAAATTTAAAAGTTATGTTCCTAATTGCATTTCGCAGAGAAGTACGTACGGAATTTCTGATTGATCGAAAACGTTTTATTTTATGAGCAGTTTTATACGAAATTTTTCACTGAAAATTCATTGCTTAAGTTAAAATCCTTACTCTTATTCACTTGTTAATACCAAATGATTGAAGTTCTTTTCTTGTGTCGAAAATCGAACTTTTTTTTCTACACCTTGCCATTCTAGCAATTTTCAAAATTTCAAAAAAGCCTCCGGTCATATGAAACTTTTATAACCATACTAAAATAACAGGAAAAAAAAATATTTTAGGAAGACATATTCACCGATTGGCCATGCAGCAACTTATTATTTCTTTAAATAATAATAACTTCATCGCTTATGAATATTTTTCAATTAAAAAAAAACCCAAACTTAATTTAATGTTTTATTTTATAAAATTTAATGATTCACGATTACAACGATATCACTGCCAGTCGAACTTTAAATTCCTTTTTCTTGAAACTACGTTTTTCAAAACGGTGTACACGATTTCTCGACATCTAATGAACGAATGGACTTAAAATTTAATACACTCATTTACTGTAATAATAGTTTAGTCTTGACCGACGTTTTCCTTCCCAACATTTTTTTTCATTAGGAACTAATAATAATGATGTCATTATTCCTCAAAAATTCGAAAAAAAATCCAAACATTTTTTTTTTCATCGTCGACCCACGATAACAAAAAAAATCTCGGTCAAGCCCTAGCCAACATTGTTTACTTCAAACAAAAACTCGGTTTTTCCGTTTCGGATCAACCGGTCGGCCAAAATCAAGTACACCATTGAGCCCCTCACAAAGGTTTTTCACAAGATTCTTTATAACTTCTTCAATGAACATTTTTTACTGAACTTTGGTACACAACTTTATTAATCTACCCACAAATAAGTGCCCAAACGATTTTTCAATCATCTTGCTTGTTCCTTCGGAATGAATTTTTTTACCACCTCCGATTTCCGGTTCGTCGCAGTATCCTAGCCCCTCAAAGATACACGAATGAAAATTGCGAATAATTATTCCGCAATATTCACGCTTCACTCAACCCTGCCTATTACTCATGTATAGATTATTTACACCTGAAAAATGGCCGAGATTTTGCATACAATCGTGTGAAGAAGTAATTTAAAAATGGCTGTGCGTTTCGTGAAAAATGAATGGTTCGTTTTTACGATCGAGAGTGCGCAGTGGGGGCGTGAGATTTATAGCGCGGACTGTACGAAGTTGGTTCCGTAATGGGCCACTTCCCTCCGGAGAGTCCGGTGAGCAATCCGAGGCTTCTATATCGTGCATATATATATATATATATATATATATATATATATATATATATATATATATATATATATATATATATACAAAAACAGTCGCGTTACAGCACCGGGTACCAGTTTCAGAGGGCTCGTAGGAAGCTGACTTCAAAGTCACGAGTTATCATTGATCAAAATTACCACGCAATTTGACACACGTCTTACAGCTATACGCGACTTCCCCCGCTCTCCGGCCGCACACGCATACACACGCATGTCCCGTCGATTGCGGCGTCGCAACCGCGTACGACGAGGGCCAACTTAAATTTTTTACTTGTATTTACTATCCGTATATTTCTCACTCAAGAGCGCGGCACTATTTCTCTCGTCGATTTGCAAAATCTCGCAACAATAATCTTTGTGCATGCCGGCTGTGCAAATGGGGAGTGGTGAGAGAAAAGCCCTTGATGTTTGTAACGAGCGCCCATGGCGAAATATATGAAAAGTATATATTAATGTATAAGAAATGCTATATGATATATATATATATATATATATATATATATATATATATATATATATATATATATATATTATATGATATATGATATATGATATATGATATATATATGATATATTATATATGATATATGATATATGATATATATATAGAGCTACAAAATATATTGATCAATATCGAGATCGGTATCGACATATAAAATATATTTATCAATATCGTAACATATATAAATCGATATATATATATATATATATGTGTGTGTGTGTGTATATAATATATACATAATATATTTAAGCAATATCGAGATCAGTATTGACATATAAAATATATTTATATATATATAGATAATAATAGATATATTATAATGTAGAATAATAATATTCTATATAATATATAGAATAATAATATAATAATAGATTATATAGATACATATATATAAAATATATTTAAGCAATATCGAGTTCAGTATTGAGATCTAAAATATATTTATCGATATTAATATCGGTATCGATGGATAAAATATATTTATCGATATCAATATCGGTATCGATATATAAAATATATATTTATCGATATCAATATGTGAAATACATATATCAATATCGAGATCGGTATTGACGTATAAAATATATTTATCGATATCAATATCGATAACGATATACGAAATATATTTATTTTATCAATATCGAGATCGGTATTGACATATAAAATATATTGATCGTTATCAATATCGGTATCGATATACGAAATATATTTATCGATATCGGTATACAGCTGTCAAATATATTTATCAATATCGAGAGCGGTATCGATATATGAAATATATTTATCGACGTCGATATTGGTATCGATATATGAAAAATATATATCGGTATATATAAAATATATTTATCGATATCTATATCGGTATCGATATATATATACGAGGGTGACTCAAGAAAATCGACATTTTTTTCTTCGTCACCACAGTAAAAGCTGTCAGCATAGGGTAAAAAAAATTGTCGGGCAAAGTGACCTCAACTTTGAAAAGTGACGCGAGCAATTTTTTGCTAGCTTCCTATTTTCTTCTCAAAATCATGATTTTTCACGTTTTTAATGAAAGGAATAGTCAGACGATGGGTTGAAAAATATAAGCACGTGGCAAGTCTCATTAGCGAAACCAAAAACAACTTTTTTGATGTACCAGGGAGCAGAAAAGCGCAATAAAAAAAACGAACTAAAAAATCGATTCTTTCCGACAGATATATTTATCAACTTCAAAACACATTTTTCGACTGTTCTTCTTATCGTAGAAGTAGGTTTGGGTTGAGTGAAAGAAATGAATCAAAATGACTTTATTGGATCCTTACAAGAAGATATTTGAAAATGTTCATGATATTCGGAAAATTGCGTGGAGCACAACATTCATCCGATGCTTGACGCTTTTAACTGACTTCCCTTATATTCCCCCTTTCACGTATTGGGCTGAACGCAGCCTCGTAGCTTCTAATCAGGGCCCGTTCCCACGTAAATGTGAAAAATCATTATTTCGAGCCAATATTAGCAAATCGTCCATTTTGAAAACCTATAAAACCTTTGCTTTACTGCAAATCGTTTAATGAGTTTTTACCAAAACGTGAAATTTTCTTCGAAAAAAATTAGAAATATTTTTCTATTGAAAAAATCCAAAAATATTTTCTCTTAAAAAATCCACACGTTTTTACACTTTTTTAAGGGGGGATTGTCTTTTTTTTCGCAAAATTTACCGCTTTTTGGGAATTTTTTTGTGAAGAAAGTATACAACGGAAAACTTGTGAAACTTGGCATATAGTTTTATTGATCTGTTTACTACATACAAAACAATTTTTAAACAATTTCATAAAAAAATCCGCCTCCCACCCCCCTCGACGCGCGATGGTCCTTTTTTGATGGTGTGCACGATTACAGCCTTCACGTTCATCCTGCAACAAAAACCCAAAAAGCGTTTTACTTTAGACACATATAGCTATCGTTCGATGAAGGGGAAAAAAAAAATTGACGATTTGGTGACGTTTTGAACTTGAAGTATCGATTTTTCGAAAAAAATTGATCGATTTTTTCTTATAAATAAAAAACTATTAAACGTATTGCTTTTTTGCTTCATCAAACGATAGCTATATGTGTCTAAAGTAAAATGCTTTTTGGGTTTTTGTTGCAGGATGAACGTGAAGGCTGTAATCGTGCACACCATCAAAAAAGGACCATCGCGCGTCGAGGGGGGTGGGAGGCGGATTTTTTGATGAAATTGTTTAAAAATTTTTTTGTATGTAGTAAACAGATCAATAAAACTATATGCCAAGTTTCACAAGTTTTCCGTTGTATACTTTCTTCACAAAAAAATTCCCAAAAAGCGGTAAATTTTGCGAAAAAAAAAACAATCCCTCCTTAAATGAAAAAAATCCAGACTTTACAATACGTTGTCTATTTTGAAAAAGTAAACTTTTTGGCACTCTTTTAATTAACAGGATCCAAACTTTTTCATACTTTTTTATGTCATAAACAAATCCAAAAACGTTTACCTTTGTTCATAAAAAAATTTGAACTCTCACTTAAAAAAAAAGTCCGAACCCTTTCGCCCTTCTATTGTTCGAAAATCGTGTCCCCGTCGTCGACAAATGAAAAAGTATATCCTTTCACCCCTACCAAAATACTTCACGCGCGAAAAAAAATGCTACCTCGTCACGCTTCGTTTTAGCGAAAACATTTTTTTTTCTCGCGCGAGTGCAGATTAGAAAAATGTACATACCTTGGACATCGTAAATGCGATGATAATGAACGTTTCGTGTTTTTTTTTTCGCACAAAAGCCGATGCGATTAAAACGCTCTTCTCCCGTGGCGGAGATAAACTGAAAGAGTCGATTTTCAAATCTTGCATCGCGCCGAAACGATTACCTTTATCCGCTGGTAAATTTAATCCTCTATTTGTCACGTGCAACGCGAACAACGAAGTTTGTTTGATTATTGAACCTCGAAAAACAGAGAGCAGATAATGGCGGCGCGGGATCTATGTTGACTCGAATTTTCGAAAAGGGTACCGCGCCCGCTCGCTCTCGGCAAAATTCTCGAGCTGCGCGCTAATGTGTCACGCGCGCACACACACGCTCAGATAATCTCGAGACGAAGGTCGAGGTATCAATACAAATTTCATCATTTTATTTATAATAATGACAATTCCAAAAGTTTCCTCTTTCGAAAATACTTCCGGAAAAATTTTCGTGCGAGAAAAACAAAATTTGAAAGAAGAAAAAAAACACAAGGCTTTTTTTTTAATTTGCCTCTCAAAAGTTTCCTCTTTCGAAAGAAAAAATGTCGAAAATACTTCCGGAAAAATGTTCGTACGAGAAAAACAAAATATGAAAGAAAAAAAACACATGAAAGCTTTTTTTTAATTGAATCTCGACGTTTTCCATTTTACGAAAAATTAAAAAAAGACCGTCTTGTGTTTTTTTTGAGAATTTTTTGAGCATTTGAGCATTTTTTCGTTCACACGTTCAGATAATTTCGAAACAAAGGTCGAGCAGGTACCAATAGAACTGTCATCATTTTATTTATAATAATGACAATTCCAAAAGTTTCCTCTTTCGAAAATACTTCTGGAAAAATTTTCGTGCGAGAAAAGCAAAATTTGAAAGAAGAAAAAAACGCAAGGCTTTTTTTAAATTTGCCTCTCGAAAAGTTTCCTCTTTCGAAAGAAAAATTGTCGAAAATACTTCCAGAAAAATTTTCGTGCGAGAAAAACAAAATATGAAAGAAAAAAAAACACAAGAAAGCTTTTTTTTAATTGAATCTCGACGCATTCCATTTTGCAAAAAATTCAAAAAAAGCCTTCTTGCGTTTTTTTTGAGCATTTTTTGAGCATTTGAGCATTTTTTCGTTCACACGTTCAGATAATTTCGAAACGAAGGTCGAGCAGGTATCAATAGAACTGTCATCATTTTATTTATAATAATGACAATTCCAAAAGTTTCCTCTTTCGAAAATACTTCCGGAAAAATTTTCGTGCGAGAAAAACAAAATTTGGAAGAAGAAAAAAAACGCAAGGCTTTTTTTGAATTTGCCTCTCAAAAGTTTCCTCTTTCGAAAAAAAAATTGTGTCGAAAATACTTCCGGAACATTTTTCGTGCGAGAAAAACAAAATATGAAAGAAAAAAAACACATGAAAGCTTTTTTTGAATTGAATGTCGACGTTTTCCATTTTACGAAAAATTTAAAAAAAACCGTCGCGTTTTTTTGAGCATTTCTTGCCAAAACAAACGCAAACAAAATTTGAAAAAGAAACGAAAGAAGGCGTTTCCATTAATTTGTCGAAAAATGGAAAAGGTCGGGAGGCAAATGAACGAATTTAAATTCGCGATTGTGTTGGGAATGTAGTGAGCGTTTTTTCGCGTTTTCTCAAAGTATACATATTCAAGAATATGTGAAAAAAATGTCAAGATGAAAAATTGAAAATTGACCAAGTTACAGAGCATTTAGTGAGAGCAGGCAGCGCAATGATTTACGTATAATAAAACTTTTAATCGCGTTTTTTCGACGTGGCCGGAATCATAACTCTAGATAAAATTGTTCGATTTTTAATTTTTTTTAAATCAAAATTATCGGAAATGCAGCAGCTATCGTTGTACGTAGCGGTTTTTTAACTGTAGTATTTATTGACGCCTCTGATTATTTAAATGTAGTAGTATATTTACACCTCCGACTATAATTAAAATTTTCGCCAAAATTACACTTTGTTTTGAAAGCCCGCTATTTTTTGATTTTTTTCGGAAAACGGCTACGTAAAACGAGATCTGCATTCATATAGATTATAAAAAAAAAACTATTTTTATTTCTATCTTCAAATTTGAAAGAGTACATTTACGGATTTCACAGAAATAAGTCCGAAATGAAATAATTACGGTTGATGGATTTTGTTAATGATATTAGTAACGATAGAATGAAATATGTTTTGGCATAAAATCGATTGGATTGAACAATTCTTTAATATCTTCGAATTCGAATAATTGAGCCGCAGTCGAATTGAATGTTGGTCGCTGGTGCAATTCGAATAATGAATCCGGATTTATTATTTTTCAACGCGAATAATGAATCTTTATTGTTATTTTGTTATTTCAATAATTGTACCTCATACGTTAAATTTTATTTCGAATAATTGATCCAGATTTACTATTTTTCAACTTCATCGATACATTCTGATTATTTTCTGATCCGAATAATTTATTATCTTTTCGACATATATAATATGTCATTTTATAAATACGAATAATCAATTACTTTTCCACTCGGAAAATTAACTCATGTTCATTTTCATTTATTTAGTTATTTTTAATTCAAACTATGTATTTATCATTTTCGTTTGGAATAATTTATTATTTCCGCTCGAATCATTTCTTCATTTTTTATTCGTACATTTATTAATCTTTGTTTTGAATAATTTATTGTTTTTCAATGCGTTTAATGAATCCCGATGTAATACGGATGCTAAATAAAAATAGTAAATTCCAGTGGTTCATCCGTTGCGGTCAGCGTGAGACGAAATGACCGAGTAGCCCACGAGTTCAGAGTGCACATCCATACGGGAGCAGCATGGGTTCCATGACCCCTTCGAAGCCTACGAGCCCTATCGCAAGTACATTCGTCTATGTCGCTCCGTAGGTATTGCCCGACACTGAATTACTTAATGCGTGTCAGATGGGGACAAGGAGAGCAGTGAATTGCCATCGTCACGAATGCATCCCTCCCGTCCATGTGATTGCATTTTGGACAGGTCATTTTTCCAATTAGTCTTCCTTCCTGTTTAGTCGAGTCTCTCTCCCCCTCTCTTTCTCTCTCTCCCTCTCTTTTTCTATCTCTCTCTCTCTCCCAGGCTCATTGCAAATTACGGGGCTACATCTACCTAACTGGGCCAAAAAATTGCATCTTTTGAAAATATTTTTATTTTTAGAAAATATTTTCATTTTAGAAAATATTTTCATTTTAGAAGATATTTTCATTTGAGAAAATATTTTCATTTGAGAAAATATTTTTATTTTAGAAAATATTTTCATTTTAGAAAATATTTTCATTTTAGAAAATATTTTCAGTTTAAAAAATATTTTCATTTTTATAAATTATTTTCATCAGAAAGTATTATTATTTTTAGAAATTATTTTCATTCTAGAAAAAAAATGTATTTTTAGAAAATATTTTGATTTTTAGATAAGATTTTTATTTTTAGAAAATATTTTTACTTTTAGAAAATATTTTCAACTTTAGAAGATACTTTTATTCGATAGTATCACCATTTGGCTATATTCCCTACAGATGCTATTGAAATATACCTAAAATGGAATAAATTACAGCTTCTAACAGTCGGCCGAGCGCTATATAGCAGCACCATACTTCAAACTTTAAGGATGTTGAGTTCCAAATCGCAAATGATGATAAAATTCTGAAAATTTGGTATGTTTTTGTATGAAGTATTTCAGAGGTCGTGTAAAAATTTCACGACAATTAGGAACCCGTTATTGAACAATTAACATTCACAAATTAAATGTTGTTTTATGGAAACTGATGTAACTTTGCAATAAGTTTTTTTTTGACCTCTCAATTTTCTAATATCTACAATATACTGAAAGCAACGGAAACAAAACGAAGTTTATTGATAATTTTTTTTTTATTTCTTTTAAAAATTGTTCTTAACAAAATGTTAATTTTTTAATAACGTGCTTCCTAATCGTCGTGAAATTTTAACACGACCTCTTAAATACTTCATACAAAAACATACCAAATTTTCAGAATTTTCTTATCATTTTTCATTTCAACCCTTAAGGAGGTTGAAGTAATGATGATAGAATTCTGAAAATTTGTTATGTTTTTACATTAAGTATTCAGGAGGTCGTGTAAAAATTTCATGACGATTAAGAAGCTATTTATTGAACAATTAACATTAACATGTTTCATAGGGACTCAACATCCTTAAACGTGTTTTTCTGCCATAGTTTGTTTTTTAAGCTGATAAAGTTGAAAAAAATGACGAAATTCGGTACTTAAGGGCTTCCTATGAAACATGCTAATGTTAATTGTTCAATAAATACGTTCTTAATCGTCATGACATTTTTACACGACCTCCTGAATGCTTCATGTAAAAACATACCAAATTTTCAGAATTCGATCATTACTTCAACCTCCTTAGGGGTTGAAATAAAAAATGATAAGAAAATTCTGAAAATTTCGTATGTTTTTGTATGAAGTATTTAAGAGGTCGTGTTAAAATTTCACGACGATTAGGAAGCTCGTTATTAAAACATTAACATTTTGTTAAAAACAATTTTTAAAAGAAATAAAAAAAATTTATCAATAAACCTCGTTTTGTTTCCGTTGCTTTCAGTATATTGTAGATATCACAAAATTGAGAGGTAAAAATAAACTTATTGCAAAGCTACAACAGTTTCCCATAAGACAACATTTAATTTGTGAATGTTAATTGTTCAATAACAAGCTTCCTAATTGTCGTGAAATATTTACACGACCTCTGAAACACTTCATACAAAAACGTACCAAATTTTCCGAATTTTATTATCATTTGCGATTGGGGACTCAACATCCTTAACTTTAAAAACCGTGCCAAAAATTCAATTTTCCATATTTTTGATATCTTGATTCTAGTCCGGGCGAAAGTCCCAAATCTAATAATTAAAATGCCATTTGTCGTAAAGTCAATTCAACTCGCCATTTTCGTTTGTTAAAATTCTAAGAGACTATAAAAATGTTCACAAATGTGTAGTAAAAATGAAAAAATAGTGTTTTAATAATTCCCAAAAATAAATCCCCAAAAAGCGAGAAAAAAACAGCTGTCACATGGGATGACCCTTTAAATAGAATTTCCGAAAAAAAATATATACCATCCATTATTTTCCCCAGCCATTCCATTCTCGTGCGTAGAAAACAAAAAAGTTCTCTCCAAGAAAAGAAATGCAGAACCCGATTGCGCGCTATCGGGAAAAAAAGATATATATATATATATATAAAATACTTTAGTGTCGGAACGGGCGAGCATATCGAATTTTCGATGAAGACGGAATCCACGTAACGCAAAAACATTCTCCCAGACGTACGGGAACGCGAGTTATCGATGACTTTTTGAACTCGCGCGCGTCGTTACACACGCGAGAGTGAGATAAGCCGCGAGCGCGCTTGGGGACCCGCGACCAAGACGGAATCACAATCCCCGGGTGTTCGGCTGAATTATTGCGAGGCCCGCGACCGCGAATAAATTAGTCGCGATTTTATATCCTTACGCGAAAAATAAAATCACCCGGATCAACGACGAAATAAATAATTCTTGAAATCCAATATGGCGTTTTTATCAATAAATCATCCGGCGGTATCCTCCGATGATGGATTTAACAACCCAAGTAATAGTTCTTTTTCAGGACAGTGGGAGGAAGCTGCAAAATGATTGCAAAAAATTCTAATCTTAAATATTATTATTCGGGGCACCACTGTGACGAGGCAAAAAAATCGATTTTTTTTTTTTATTTTCTCGAAGCATGCATATTCATCAAGGGGATGTGAAAAAAATAGCAAGAAAAAATATTGAAAATTGACCAAGTTACAATCGATTTAGTGAGAGTAGGTAGCGCTACGATTTACGTATTTTTTATTCGTTTGTTTTATTGATTTTTGTTTGGGTTAAATAATAAGTTACTTTTCCACTGGAATAATTAACTAGTTCTCATTTTGATTTACTTTTTTCCTTTTGTTACCAATAATTTATTGATTGTGATTTCGAGCTATTTGATTATTTTCTATCCGAATGATTTATTGATTTTTTGTGGAATAATTTATTATTCTTCCTCTCGCATTTTTCTCGGCCTGGCTCGAATCATAACTCTAGCTATGATTGTCCGATTTTTTATTTAAAAAATAGAACAAATTTCGGTCATTGCAGTAGCTATCATTGTTTGGCGCCGTTTATTTTTATTTAGTGATTTTCAGGCCCCCAAATATAAGTAAAAATTTCGCCAAAATTACACCATTTGGGAACATCCGACATTTGGTGATATATTTTTTTTCGAAAAACGGCCACGTACAACGAGAATATTACATTTATATATATTATAAAACGTTTTTATTTTTATTTCTCCGACTAACCAAAAGCTCTATTGTACGTCAATAACGTTGTTAATTTTCAATTTTTTAAAATAAAAATTTACACAAAAAAAGTTCAATGTGTGCTCAATAGTACACTATTTTTCCAAATTCCAATTAAGTAATCTAGTAGACAAAAAAAAATCGGGAAAATGACCTTTTTCGGTTCGTCAATATCGTGTCCTCCTTTAATAAAATTAACGATCACTCGAATATGATCTGAATATGATTGAGTGTTAAATTTATTCAATGTTTAATTCAAATATTGACACGAAGGGACCAAATCATCCGGATCAACAATGGAATTAAAGATTGTCGAAATAATTCGATATTCCATTTTGTAAATAAATAATTCAATGGCATTCTCCAATTATAGATTTGGACAACCCAAGCACGGTTTTTCTTTCTTTTTCTAACTATTTTTTTATATCTGCGGAACCTGATTTTTAAGGGGCGAAACGCACCCTCGAAAATAGGGGTGTCTCGTTTTTCGTCGATGACGTTATTGTTCTCATCTCCAATGTATAGTACGCGAAAAAATAAACATTGTTGCAATTTGAATTTTATTCATATCTCGTACCGTGGAAAAGGCTTTGGACGAAAAATGAAAAACACCCCAACTTTCGAGGGTGCGTTTCGATCCTTCAAAATCGGACTCCGCAGATTAAAAAAAAATACCTGTCGCCTATTTTTGCACATTCTACGCAACCTTCCCTTATAAGTAGGAAAGAAGCTTTACGATTTCCATAATAATTCTAATACTCAGTTAAGGTGCTATACCAGTGTGACACTTTAAAAAATCGATTTTTTTGCCTTTTTCGACAGTTTATACTTTCAAAAATATCCTGTAAAAATGTCAAGGCTGTATCTCTAATACTCCCCGAATGGCAGCCTTCTAAAGAGCAACCGCTCGTAGCTATAAAATGCCCCAGTTAAATCTTCAAACGCGTTTTTCTCGAAATGAGATTTTTCAAATTTGCTGACATTGCAACTCAAAGAGGAATTATCCGATTGACTTAAAATTTGAACTGAGTACTCTTGAATATATTTACTCTACAATGACGTAGGATATTTTTGATTGGATGAAAATTGACGATTTGGCATTGAAAAAAACGACCACTTTATAGGCAAGAAAACAGACTTTTGTTTCATAATTACGCCATTTTGTTAGATTTTGATATTTTTCGAAAATCCTATGTCATTGTACAGTAAATACCTTCCAGTTTAACGACATGTTTTTCTTTTTCGGTTTCGGTTACTCAATCGGCCGGAATCATGTCAGCAGTGGAGGAACTTTTTTTTGGCGTCTCCGAAGGCAGCGCATAAGTCGCTTGTATCTCAATATTTTTTTATGAAAAAATTCTGTAATATAGGTCAAATATAGCCAAATATATTCTCAATTTTCCGAAACATTTCATCGAGTACTTTTCTTCCAAAAAATTTCCGAAAATCAGCAAAATTTTCAGCGTTCACACCGGTATAGCCCCTTAAAACTAAACTTATCCGGGAATTTTGCGAACCAATATTGTCAATCGATCGACGAATTTCATTCCACAGTTGAATTTGTATGCTGATTTTTTTCACTCCGTTCAAATTGAGCGAGGTTCAACGACGCCTGAACAAGACCAAAAGCGGAGCATCTCCTTCAAGGGAGAAAAAGATGTGTCAAATTTGTCGTCATATTAAAAAAAAAAACTTGCCGCCGTCTATGATTCCAATATGAGTGATGATGGTTTGACTATTTTTTTAAGTCTCTTTACTTTCCAATTTTCCTCGATCCATTTCGTTTCGAAATTTATTATCGTCCGAAGCCTATTTATCTACTTATCAATCTCCCATACGCCATAAATTCTCCAAAGTGTATCAATTGAATTGATCAATTCGAACATTGCGCCAAATGCATCAGTTCAAGTTTCGTTCAGTCCGATTATTTTTTTCCTCGTCTAATTTCAAATTTGCAAATTTTTTCCCGCCAAGTTTCGACCGGAACTCAGCCGGAGGTCTAAGCCACCCAAAGATGACACATTCCCTCCAACTCGTTTGATTTCGCCAACCGCTCGTAACAACTCCGTGTACAAAAATAAAACATCCATTCGGTCGCGCTTCTGTGTACCGATCTTTATCTTGTTTACAGAATCAGGCCTCCTTGTTCAAACCCGGCGTTAACGTCACGACACGTGACGACAGCGCCCTGCGGAATCGCCGTAGGTAACCTCCAAAAAAAGCAAGAAAAAACAAAACCCGTGTAAATCGTCGCGCCTCGCATTTTCGTTGGCCTCGCGCTCAATGCTGACTTAAAATTTTGTTTTTTTTTCCTGGACCAACAGATTCGCACAGTTGGCGTGCTAAACACCGCGCGCTAATGAGAAAAAAAAACGTCTTTGAGGTTAGAACGTTCGTCGACTGTAACAAAATCAACAAAATATATCGGCGAGGCGGCAATTATTACTGTATATCTGTGTGTGTCCGCCCGAGTGTGTGTGTGTGTTTAGTTTAGTTTAGTAAAACTTCCACGGTTTTCGAGATTTTTAACATTATGTTATTTGTTGAAAAAAAATCATCTGCTTTTGGTTTTCGCATGCCATTCCTGCAAATCAGTGTTTTTCAACCTTCTTGAATACGCGAACCCTTTACAAGACAAACATTCTGGTGAAACAACCCCCCCCCCCCCTCCAGAGCTTTTAAGGGAAGCTTTGAAATTATTAGTACCATTTGCCACTTCCTATCTGTGTGAACTAATAGTCCAGTGAAAGAGACGAAAACCCAGCACTTTTAGCGTAGAATTAAAATTTTCGAATGAAACCAAATGTCTGCATACTGAAAGTAACCCCATTGAAACTTTGCCCCTCAACTCGCCCCAACCATAAGAATGGGGGTTGAAAACATAAATATCGCCGTATCTCGATAATTAATAGCCCGATGAAAAAATGTTTCGAACAAAAGTTGTTTGGAATAATAAAATACGTATTTATTGGTATGACGTTCAACCCCCTGATTTTTTTGTTTCCAGTTACCTGGGAAACGCTCATCATTAACGCCAGCAACATACTTTTCTTCATGCCTTTGCACGATTATAAATTGTTCAATAAATATATATTTATATGCTACAAAAAAATTCTTTTCTTTTCTGTAAGAGCGTACCTTTAAGTGAAAAAAAACGAATCCGAACATCTGACGTCGATATCCTGCAGTGTAAAAAAATAAACCACTAAAAATAGACTCTAAAAAAATAGACTCTTTTTTCTATATGTACTTTCCTCGCGATTTTTTTTACTTGTTTTATCGTTATGAAGTGCACTGTTGATCGACAGATAAAAGACCAACTGAACACTAACGATGCTGCCTTAGATTTCGATAAAAAATTAAAAAAAAAAACAAGTTTTTAAAGACCACACACTAAAGTTCAGAAGATAAAAAAAACATACTTATACTAGTCTAAGTGACTCCCAATTGCTCACAGCAACTTCTAACAGGGAACTACATACATAAAAGAGAAAAAACAAAAACCTACACTACAGGGAAATTCGAAAAAGTTTTTTTAAGCTCTTGTTCGAAAAGTAAAAACGAACGTAGAACTACACGGGCGTGATTCAGATAGGATAAGAGGCATCTAGATTTTTCTTTAGGGCGTCACCTTTCGGGTCACCCGGTCTATATAGACGTTAGGAATGTCAATGCAAAGCCTTAAGGGGGTGATACGTCAGCTAGTAAGCAACATATCTAACTTAGTTTACCTTAGTCCAAAGTCTAAGGATTTTGACTCTTCATGGTAAGTGTCATTTTTGGAAAATTTCCCAAAATTAGGTCCTAACTCCTTTACCTCTTGTGTTAATTTTTTTTTCAATCGCATTAACGTAAGAGGTATTTTAATTTTTTCACAACTTTTTATTCTTTCAACACGTCCCACTTAGTTGTGTGGATACAGATAATTGCATTGGTGTTTGTCGATTGAATACACATTCAGCTAAGACGCAAATAAGTTTTTAGTTACCAATTATTGTCTGTTTGAACATCATGAACGAGTAGGTACCTAATTTTGGGAAATTTTCCAAAAATCATACTTACCATGATAACTCGAAATCCATAGACTTTGGACTAAAGTAACCTAGGCTAGATATGTTCCTAACGTGGTGACCTACGACCCTGTTGAGGCTTTGCATCGACCTTCCTAACACCCATATATATATATATATATAACATATATTTGCGACCAATCGTGTAACTTCGAACCCGGATTCTTTCATCCGCGTCCATTTATTTATCGGCAACGCTCTACATCGAGCTCCGCAAACATGTTGCAAAAAAAATGAATAAAACTACACATTAGTTGCGTATACATTCCGACAATGCGAGCGCTCTCTCTCTCGTGCGCGCGATCTTCATTGCCGATAACGATCGACATTGGCACGTCTCTTGAGTGAGTGATACTTTTTATAACGATGATGCTGCAAGACTCAATACTTTTCGATCTTAATTAGCTTGTTTATTAAATACATATATATGCACGATAAAATTTTATGTGCAGTCATTTAGATGTGCCTGTGTGTTTGGCTTAACTGTGTAAGACAGATATATATATATATATATATATATATATATATATATATATATATATATATATATATATATATATATATAATGTGTATGTGAGTATGTAATATACTTAACCCGACATACACACACACGCACAATTTTATACGACTGCGCATAAAGTATTAATATATAGCACACTTATCAGTTACGAGTGAAGAATATTACATAGGGAATTCCAGGCCAAATACATCCGAGTCGTAACGCCCCAGCACGAAAGGTTTGCAATGCTTTTTTTTAAATTTAGCTAGAAATGGAAAGAACGGAATTTTTCTACTATGAGTGCTATCAAACTTCGGATAATTTTGTGTGTGAGAATATATATATATATATATACGCTATGCAGAGTGTCATAACTGTAATGCGTTATATTAATAATAATAATAATAATAATAATAATAATAATAATAATAATAATAATAACAACAACAACAACAACAATAATAATAATAGTTTTACTGAAAGTACACGAAATAGAAATTAACCCAAACGAAAATGGCAATATATATGTATGTATATGTATATATATATCGATGTCGGTATCGTGCTGTATATACAGGATCAGCCGCCTCGTTCCTGTTTGCAAACGTTCACTCTTTTGACGAAATTGTCAATGATTTTTGGAAAATTTCCCAAAATTAGGTACTAACTCGCTCATAACGTTCAAACAGACAATAATTGGTAACTAAAAACATATTTGCGTCTTAGCTCAATGTGTATTCAATCGACAAACACCAATTCAATCATCTGTATACACACAACTAAATGGGACGTGTTGAATAATTAAAAACTTGTCAAAGAATAAAAAATACCTCTTATGTTGATGCTATTTTTTAAAAATGACATTAACTTAAGAGGTAAGCGAGTTAGTACCTGATTTTGGAATATTTTCCAAAAATCATACTTACCATGATAACTCGAAATCCTTAGACTTTGGACTAAGGTAACCTAGGTTAGATGTGTTCCTAACGAGGTGACCTATCACCCCCTTAAGGCTTTGCATCAACCTTCCTAATACCCCGTATATGTATATATATATATATATATATATATATATATATATATATATATATATATATATAATTTCAAAAACTTCGTTTTTTGAAGCCTGAAAAAAAATCGCATTTCTAGGAAAGGTAATTTCTAGGAAAAATGCAATATCATTTAAATTCAACTACGATAGTCAGTGTATACATATATATGCACTGAATATATTGAAAGTATAAAAGTTTTTTATACATATATACTATAATAAATTATTTTTAAAAAAAATATATATATATATATATATATATATTTATATTTATACTTTATACTTATACTTTCTCATAGTATAAAAGTATAAAAGTAAATATGAAAAACTTTAAATAAAAAGTTTTTTATAAATAAAATAAAATATCAATCTATATTTTATAAATAATAATTCATTTACAAGTAATTTATTTACTTATAGTAATCAATTTATAAGTAATTAATAAAAAGTTTTTAATGTACTGAAAGTATAAAAGTTTTTCATACTTTTATACTATAAGAAAGTATAAAATATATATATGCTATGACGTATTATGTATATAAATATATATATATATATATATATATATATATACATATATACATACACATAATACGTCATAGTATAAAAGTATAAAAGTAAATATAAAAAACTTGAAATAAAAAGTTTTTTAGAAATAAAATATCAATTTATATTTTATAAATAATAATTCATTTACAAGTAATTTATTTACTTATAGTAATCAATTTATAAGTAATTAATAAAAAGTTTTTAATGTTCTGAAAGTATAAAAGTTTTTCATACTTTATACTATAAGAAAGTATAAAAAATATATATATATATATATATATATATATATATATACATAATACGCTCATGTGTTATGAATGCTCAGTATTGTGTAAAAGTTTACACAAATGAGATTTGACGAGAAACTCAAGGTCATCCTGTTCGTTTCCGATCAAACCACATCCGTTGCGTCATCATATATCATCTGTGTGCCGCTATCGCGCTGCGCTCACTATGGAAGATTAATGCACGAGAGAGTGAGTGAGAGAGAGAGAGAGAGAGAGAGAGAGAGAGAGAGAGAGAGCTCATTTGAGATCACGACAAAACCGCGCGCGCTCAATAATTCAGCGATCCGAAAACGAACAAAAAATGTATGCACATGCATCATCGTCAGTATCGTGGAGTTATTGAATTGTGCCGAGGGAGCTCGATCGGTAACGATTTTATCGAGCGAGGGAGAGAGCGACGGATCCCTGAGACGTTCGGAATGATTTAAGGTCGCGCGTAAATTTGACGAAGACCCAGCCAAAGCGTCTGACAATGAGATATAAATATAATCACGTGGGAAGTTATCAGGGTATAATTGCGAAATTTTTTTATTGCGGTGCCTGAACATTTTCTTGAATTTTATTAATCACCACTGTACAACTTTTTTTATTCCTCACATTTTTTTCGTCCTCCATTCTTAATTCCAGACACTTGTCGACTTAATTTTAATTACATTTTTTGTCGCTCATGACATCATACATTTTTGCGAAACAGTACATTTTTCCAAAAATAATTTTATCCCCGAAGTTACCCTGGATGATCGGCAATCTCCGAATGAAATTTCCCTACAGGAATAAGTAATGGCTAGTTGGGAATTTTTTTCTCGTACTTGAGTTTCAATCTCGGGAAAAAAAGTTCTCGAGAATCTGGACCAGTTTTTTTTTCAGGGTAGGAAAAAAGCTCTACAGTTACGAAATTAATTCTACCAATAAACCTAGAATTCTCTGGAAAGTTTGCGAAACAATGTTGTCAATCAAACGACACGTCTCGACGCTTTTTCTTTCGCAGTCGAATTTTTGTTCGGATCTTTTTTTCACCCAATTTGAATCGAGGGAGACAAAAACGAGTAAATTTTGTCGCCAGATTGAGAAAGACAGTTGTCGACGCTTTTGATCGAAACATGAGTGATGATTGTTTGAAAAAAAAATCATCAGTCATATTTCAAAAAATACTATACACATATTTCATTATTCGGAAAAATTCTGAATATTGGTACGATGCAATATTCATCGGTGTGTTTCGATCCGAATATTATTATTGTGCAACGTCAACGAAAATGTATAGCAAATATTTTTACGTTCTCATATTCTCCGGCGTGTTTTGATTTGAACGTTATTGTCTCCCGAATTTTATTTACCAATTGTATCATCCATACATAATTAATTCGCCGAATTATGTTAATTAAGGGGGATACCTTCGGGTGAGGAAAAAAAATTGCTGGTTTTCTTTATTTTTTTTAAAGGAAAGATTTTTTCACTTTTTCTGGGAAGTAGGGTATATTTTATTCCTACTTTTGACTGTTACACGTTATTATTTAAATTAATTTTTTTAAATGGCGGAAGTAGGGCACGGTCTTCTAAACTGCATTTTCAAAAATGGCCTCACGTCTAGCAAAAAAAACGAGTGGACCGATTCTGATGAAATCTGAAAAAATATATATATATATATACACATATATATAAAGGCTATTTCCTGACTGACTGACTCATAATCGCCCAGCCTAAACCGCTAAATGTAGAAACGTGAAACTTGGAGGGCATGTTGATTTTATTATGTAGGCACTATTTAAGAAATTTAAAAAAATTAAACCCCAAGAGGAGAAGTGGTGGCAAACTTTGTACGAAAATTAAAAAAAAAATGGTCGGATATACTTGAAACTTGGTATTTGTGCTTGTTGACATAATTAACGAAGCACGTATTTCAGCGTTTTTAGACATTCAACCCCTAAGAAGAGAAAGGGGGTGGCAAAGCTTGTATGGAAAATTAAAAAAATCTGGTCAGAAGATTTACCCGAAACTCGGTATCAATGCTCATCAACACAATTAATAAAATACGTATTTCAGTGTTTTTCGAAATTCAACCCCTAAACGAAAGGGGGTGGCAAAACTTGTACGAAAAATGAAAAACGATCGTGTCAAATTTACTAGAAATTTTGTATAACTGCACAATTAACGAAGTTGAGCGTTTTTGAAAATTCAATCCTTAAAGGGAAAAGAGGGTAGGAAGTTTGTATGGTGAAGGAAACATCCGGTCAGATTTACTTGCAACGTAATATTAATGGTTTTCAACACAATTCTACGTGCTCCTCAATGAAACATTTCAGGGGCACATTTCATTAAGCAGCATTCAGCACAAGTCTACGCGAGCGAAAATTTAGTTTGGTATAAATCTTCTACCTTTATTCTCCAAAAAACGACCATAAATAAAAAAAAAAAAATTAAAAAAACGTACTTTTTATTGCGAAATGTAACCATTTATTTTCGGAAAATTCAATCTTTTTCTTTCAAACCGTATTTCCGATTAATCCCGCCGGCGCTACGTGTCACGCCGTCCGCCAAGATCCGCCGCAACCCGTTCAGAAGGCTGTGCCAAGCTTCCGCCATTTTTAAAAAGCAGTAAAACAACAAAAATACCACGCAACAGTCAAAAGTAGTACCAACACATACCTCAAGTTTCAAAAATGGTAAAGAAATTTGTTCTCTCAAACAAATCATGAAAATCAGCCATTTTTTTCTCGGCTAAAGGTGCCTGCCCCCTTAAACCTGAGCTCATCGTTCCATTCGATCCGAGCAATTTTCCTTCGCGATCAATTTTACTCGGGGACATTTTTTCCGGCATTTTCCTCCAGGGTAAATTCCAAAAGTCATTGAAATTTCTATATAGGGCCCCCATCGATGAATCGTGGTATCGCATATTCCGATTGGCAAGCAAGTTGCCTAGACCTTCCTGGGAACGAGTGTAATCGGGTCGACTCGAAGTTTGTTGGCGACATCGATGCACGAGTTGATCTGATTCAAGTGGTAAGTGATGCCACCCTCCCGGTCGACCCTGGCCATGCAAGTTCTCTCGGGATCGCCAGCCACGAGTACTTCGCCATCATCCGTGTGCGGCAAGTCGCGAAGTTGTTGGACAAGATGGCCGAGGCGTTCCTTCGAGCCGGGGCCAAAGGCCTCGGGATCAATGACGATAAAGCAGTGGCCGAGATTGGCAACGGCGTTGCCGGACTTCCACGATCTGACGTTGGGTCCGTAATTGCTGCCGCTCAAAATGCCGCATAGTATTTCGACCATGAAGGCGAGGCCGTAGCCTTTGTAGCCGGAGTTCTTTTCGGCGCCACCAAGGGGCATCAGCATGCCGGTCGCGAAGGCTTCCGGTGCGTTGGTCGTAACGGCCCCGTCACTGCCGAGGGCCCAGCCTTCGGGTATGTCATGCTCCTTGCGGATCGCAAGCTCGATCTTCCCAAGAGCAACCGCGGTGGTCGCCATGTCGAGAACAAAGCTGTCGGACTCGCGGACGGCGGCCATTCCGAGTGACAACGGATTAGTACCGAGGGCTGCCGCTCTGCTGCGCGTTGGCGCCATCAGGGGGCTCGTATTGGTGCAGCTGAAGCCCACGAGGTTCTCTTTCATCGCCATCATCGTGTAGTAGCCGCAGATGCCGTAGTGATTTGAGCCACGTGCCGATACCATACCGATGCCGAACTTCTTCGCCTTACCGATCGCCAATTCCATGCAGTACTTTCCGACCACCTGGCCCAGGGCGTTTTTGCCGTCGACCAGGGCTATGGCCTGCAAAGAAACGCCATCTTTTTCGTCTTTGGTCTTACCGATCTTGGGATAACAACGGTATGGCGGAATACCTAAGGGGGAGGTTCTAGAGCTGACCACGAGGGGTTCTTTGGTGGAGAGATTGGACCTGATCTTGGGAAGGTTGTCTTGGAGGGTGATTGGACCTGATCTTGGAAGGATTGCCTTGGAAGGCAAGTGGATCTGGTGTTGGGAGGATTGCCATTGGACCTGATCTTGAGAGGATTGCCTTCGAGGGCCATTGGACCTGATCTTGGGAGGATTGTCGTGGAGGGCCATTGGACCTGATCATGGGAGGATTGTCGTGGAGGGCCATTGGACCTGATCTTGGGAGGATTGTCGTGGAGGGCCATTGGACCTGATCTTGGGAGAATTGTCGTGGAGGGCCATTGGACCTGATCTTGGTAAGATTGCCTTGGAGGGCCATTGGACCGGATCTTGGGAAGATTGCCTTGGAGGGCCATTGGACCTGATCTTGGAAAGATTGCCTTGGAGGGCCATTGGACCTTATCTTAAAAACGGACAACTAAGAATGGTACTGGCTGGTCTGACGTGGTCGGTAATCTTCTCGGCTTTGCGCGGACTGGAAGATCGAGCGTGTGACGCTTGGCACGTGCAATCGAGCTTATCGCTCACCACAATGGCGCAGACTTCCGATAAGGCACGACCGTTGCTTGATCGTCGAGGCCAAAGGTGGCTTCAAGGGTCGCAATTTATCGAACCGGTACGAGTACTACTATTAAATCGCTGCTCAATCTTTCACATGCTACAGATAATGCAGACGGACCTGTGCTTGAAAACTCGAGCAAGGTTAGCGGCTATTTAGGCTAAATAAACAAAATTCAAGGGCGGAAGATTTTAGCGTAGCAAAAAAATTCCAAAGTTGAACGCGTTGTGACGTTTTTTGGTAAGGGTGAGGTCGTCTGAAGTCCCACTGCGATTTCTGCCCTTCTTTTTCTACAAAATGTATGTTTTACGACATGATGGATCGTAACTCAAAATCTAGGAGTTCGATTCATTTGAAATTCGGACGGAGCATAGTTTATAACTTTTTCTATCATTTTACCGGTGGATTTTTTCATATGTTTATTCATTTGTTGATCATGAATCATTAAAGCGGTTTTTTCGTCGAAAATCGAACTTCTTTTTTCCACAGCTTGGCATTTTCGTGAGTTTCAACATTTCAAAAACGTATCCGGTCGTATGAAAATTTTATTGTTACAGTGAAACTATACATTTTTTTTATTTTTCATTTCAGATGAGCCTGGTTTCTGGGAGCACTTACACCAATTGGCCAGGCAGCGACGATGGGCCTTTTTTTAAGGGGAGAGATACCTTTAGGCGAGGGAAATTTTTGATGGTTTTTACGATTTATTTTTAAAGAAAGATTTCTTTACCATTTTTGACGCCTGGGGTACATTCTGTTATTACTTTTGGCTGCTACATGGTATTTTGTATTTTTATTAATCTTCGACTACGGTGGACGTATGGCGCGGTATTCCAAACTGCATTTTCAAAACTGGCGACGTATAGCTGATCGACCGATTTCGATGTAATTTGGCATAAATCTTTCTAACCTTATCGTCTTAAACACGACACTCGTGTTTTAAAAAAAACTTAAAGAAAGTATTTTTCTTGGCGAAATGTAGCCATTTTTTCGGAAAATTTAATCTTATTGTTTTAAAACGTACTATTTCATCAATTTTCAACATTTCTCGCGTTTTCTTGGTTCATATTCTGCGTACGAGTGTTAATAAAAGGAAAAATTTCCCCGGTCTTTTTCCCGATTAATCCCGCCGACGTTACGTGTCACGCCGTCTGACAACATCCGCCGCAACCCGTTTCGAAGATCGTGCCATAACTTCGCCATATTCAAAGATTAATAAATAAATAAAATACCTCGCCAAAAGTAGTAACAAAACATACCTTTAGTCCCAAAAATGATGAAAAAATATTTCCTTTAACAAAAAATCATGAAAAACAGCATTTTTTTCCTTACCTAACGGCATCTCCCCCCTTAAGGCCTTATGTACCTTTGATGAAACAAATTTATGTTTTTTTAATTGGCTTCAATTACGTATATACATCCCAAGAATAATATGGCCCGAAGAAAAAAAGGTTTTTTCAAACTTCAAACGCGCTTTTCGTGAAACAATGTTTTCAAAATCGAGCGGTCTCGTAGATCCCAACATTTTCAACCGATTAGCTTCACAATGTAACTGCAGCTTCTCAGGTAGATTTTCCCGTGAAGTACACGCGATTTTTACGATCGATTAATAATTACATTTTTTATGAACAAACTAATGTCATTTTTCAAATGAAAATCCAACTTTTTCCTCGAAACGGTGCCAAATTTGCAAAAATCAATATTTCGTAATAATCGTGTGTAGTTCTCTAGCAAAACTCATTTAAATTACGAAAAAAAAATAAAATTGTTCCAGGTGCTCATGTGCGTCGTCAACAAGTCCGCCCGTGGAAGGCCTCAGAAAAAAGCGTTCTTTTTCTACCTTTCCCTGGGTGGCCATTTTGTATCATTTTGGAAAATAATAAAATTGATTTGAGTCCCTACAGATATGTAAAATAAAACTCCAAACCTCTCTTTGATCGTTTTAGTAGTTTATTTTTTTAACCCAAAAAAGTCACGTTCTCCGCCCATCGAAAGGTATATTAGGCTTCAAATAATAATAACATAATTGTTTATTAATACATTGCAATTAAAAAAAAAATTAAACTCAGCAAAACTATATACAAACTGCGTGTAAAATCTCAACCTCGTCATCCCAATACTCTCATCAGAAAAAAATATTGACAATTGACATCCGGATCTAAGCAAAAAACCATCAATGCAGCTCTTCAGGGAATCGCTCGAGGCTCCATGCCGATTTTTTCCTCGCCCGCGCGCGACTGTGATCTCGAGCAGCAAATTACTTCCATTAGCCGGGAATTTCGAGAAACGTCGAGGCGCGCGTCTCGTATTGCGAATTGAGAAAAACGTAGAGGCAATTCTGAGTCACAATCGCATTGGCACGAAGGCAGCCGTTGCGTAATCGGCAAAACAAATCGTCTTAATCAAGAGTGCTAAACGCGTATGCGTATCTTATCAGAGTAGCATCGGTCATTAATGTATCGAAGGCCGCGTCTGTTCTATGTCTCGTTCCGAATAATTTGCCGCATATTTTTCGATTGCTTGCGAATATTTTTCGCGTGGCTAACGCAACGAGGACGAGTCAACGCGCGAAATTGCCATTGACAAACCAGCCAGTACTCGTTCCGCTCCGACAAAAATGCCCTCCAAACATTCGGACATATGACAAATTTGGGGGAATTTTATTGGCCACAGGTGATCCCGAACGCGTATGATTTTTGGCCGCCTAGTAAGTTCGACGTAGGTACTGAAGAACGACTAACTATTGCGTAGTAAGCAGGGAACTGGTAAGTAGTTGCTAGGGAACTACTAACTATTGCGTAGTTACTAGGGAAGTACTAACTATTTCGTAGTTATTGGGGAACTACTAACTACTTTATAGTTGCTTGGGATCTACTAACTACTCTAACTAGTCAACTAACTAGTCAATAGTTACTAGGGAACTAGTAACTATTTACTAGTTACTAGGGAACTAGTAACTATTGACTAGTTACTAGGGAACTAGTAACTATTGACTAGTTACTAGGGAACTAGTAACTATTGACTGGTTACTAGGGAACTAGTAACTATTGACTAGTTACTAGGGAACTAGTAACTATTGACTAGTTACTCAGTAGTTCGTAGTTGCTAAAGAACTAGTAACTATTGCATACTTACTCGGAAAGTGATAACTTCTACGTCAGTACGTCACTATTGAATAGTCACTAGAGAACTAGTAACTATTGCGCAGTGAGCAGGCAACTACTGACTATTTCGTAGTTACTAGGTAACTAGTAACTATTGAATAGTTACTCAATAGATTGTAGTTGCTAGAGAACTGGTTACTATTGATTAGTTACTCGGAAACTGGTAATTTCTACGGAGTCCCTACAGAACTAGCAACTATTGAGTAGTCACTAGGGAACTAGTAACTATTGCGAACTTACCAGGGCACTAGTAACTATCGCTTCCTCACTAGGGAACTAGTAACTGTTCCGTAGTCACTTGGGATCGAAATTTTGCAGTTACCGGTAAATTACTAGTAACTAAAAAAACGACCGGTGTCTGGAAAGTATAAATCCCTAGTAACCACCTGACGGTTGCTACAGATTATGTAGTCACTAGAAAATTACACACTCCGGCATAGACGCAGTTACTACGTAACTAAAGTCGCAAGAGTTACGGCCTCGAGTAAATACTACCTATTCATCAGGGAATTACAATCACTAGTTACTCTTTCTTAGTTACAAGGGGATTCGATCCCTAGTGACTACTCCGCAATGACCAGGGTATTTTTATTCCTAATGATTATAAAGCAATTACCAGGCAATCTCAATCCCCAGTAACTATTACTACAGTTACTAGGGAATGACAACTCCTAGTGGCTATTACGTAGTTACTAGGGAGGCACAATTTCCAGTGACTACTACGCAATCACCAGGGAATATTAATCCCTAGTGATTGTAACGCTATGACCAGGGAATCTCAATCTCCGATGACTATTACTACAGTTACTGAGGAATCACGATCCCCAGTGACTATTACATAGTTACTAGGGAGGCACGAACCCCAGTGACTACTACGCAATCGCCAGGGAATATTAATCCCCAGTGATTATAACGCAATTTACCAGGGAATCTCAATCCCTGGTGACTATTGCTACAGTTACTGCGGAATCAGCATCCCTAGTGAGTAATACGTAGTTACTAGTGAGGCACAATCCCCAGTGACTATTACGCAATCGCCAGGGAATATTAATCCCTAGTGATTATAACGCAATTACCAGGCAATCTCAATCCCCAGTAACTATTACTACAGTTACTAGGGAATGACAACTCCTAGTGGCTATTACGTAGTTACTAGGGAGGCACAATTTCCAATGACTACTACGCAATCACCAGGGAATATTAATCCCTAGTGATTGTAACGCTATGACCAGGGAATCTCAATCTCCGATGACTATTACTACAGTTACTGAGGAATCACGATCCCCAGTGACTATTACATAGTTACTAGGGAGGCACGAACCCCAGTGACTACTACGCAATCGCCAGGGAATATTAATCCCCAGTGATTATAACGCAATTTACCAGGGAATCTCAATCCCTGGTGACTATTGCTACAGTTACTGCGGAATCAGCATCCCTAGTGAGTAATACGTAGTTACTAGTGAGGCACAATCCCCAGTGACTATTACGCAATCGCCAGGGAATATTAATCCCTAGTGATTATAACGCAATTACCAGGCAATCACAATCCCCAGTAACGATAACTACAGTTACTAGGGAATCACTATTCCTAGTTACTATTACGTGCCTAGGGAGGCACAATCCCCAGTGACTAATGCGCAATCACCAGAGAATTTTATTCCCTAGAGGTTATAACGCAATTATCAGGAAATCTCAATCCCCGGTGAATATTACTATACCTACTTAAAGGAAGGCACACTGCCTAATGACTATTGCGCAATAACCAGGGAATAAAGAAAAACCCTAGTGACTACGGAAGTCCACAGGGAGAAGGGCATACGCGGATAGCGACCTGAAAGTCAGTGACGATTTGAGGCTTGGCGGCCGGATCGGTGAGCCTCGTCTTGATGTCGTTGACGTACATTTGCATCCGATTCATTCCGTGGCTGAGATGACCGCGGTAATCGGCGGTCATTAGATGATGAGCGACGGTGGCGGCGTCCTCGTCGGTAGTACCGGCGCGCATCATGCACTCGGCGATGAACCTCGTGACCTCGTCCTTCGGTGCTACGAGGTTGTCGACCTCGGTCACGTGGTCGGCCATTGCCGCGACAGCCGGAGTGGCAGTACCGCTCGCCAGGTGGCGTCTCGACGAAAAACGCGGGAACGGCACGAGCGCGACGCCGCGGGTGGTGACACTTTGAACTTTTGGAATCACGTCGACAACGACGCCAGCACCGCGTACGATCGTCGAGAGGAAACTATTGCCACTGAGGATTCTCACCATGATCGGGCCACTTTTTAACGTTGCCGCACTCATTTTCGTTTCCGCTATCTCTCGTTTACCGATTTCTCACACTTATCTCCTTATTGTGCGTATTGAAACTCGTTTTTCCTCCTTTTTTCGTCTCCGTGCGCGCAACTCTCGAAAAATGCCTCGTTGCGACACGGCGTCGAGATATGCCACGCAATAACTAGCCCGTGTGGTAAACAAGACAGCGAGAGCGGGGGGGGGGGGGGGGGGGGAGCCGCGATCAACGGTGTACACAAAGCTACTCCTTTTCTCTCGTTTACGAATTACACACGCACGTTTATGCACGATATTTTTTTAATTTTTACACATACGTGTCTCTGTCGCGGTACGTGAGCGTCCCCACTGCGCGCTCGCGGCAGATACATTATCGCCCTGCGGAGCAGCCCTGCCCTGCTCTGCCCACGGACGAACGATTACACAAATATATTTCGGAAAGCTGTCCGGAGGGGGGATAGCGAGTGAAAAAGATGTTTCCTCATCGATGAATCGGCGCTCGTTCTCGTACACGTGCCACGCTCTGCTGCGATCTTTCCTCGGTTAAGGGGGACCTTTGGGCGAGGGAAAAACTTGCTGATTTTCGTGATTTTTTTTTTTTTTCAACGACAGATTTCTTCAACATTTTCGAGACTTAGGATGTTTTAGTAGTCCTCGTGGATTTTACGTGGTATTTTTTCATTGGTCTTTCAAAATGGTTAACGTCATTGTCGAAAACGTGACGTTAAATGTTTTGAAATTTTTTTCAAAGTACTTTTTTACTGCAAAATGTAGCCATTGCTTTGGAAATTCAATCTTTTCGTTTTAAAGCGTACCATTTCGTCGATTCTCAACATTTCTCACTTTTTCTTGGCTCGTATTCTGCGTATGTGTTAACGATAGATAAATCATCGTTATGGTTTCTTTCGGGGTTTTCAGAAGCTTCATTTTTGAAGATTAATAAAAAAAATAAAAATACCATGCAACAGCCAAAAGTAGTAACGAAACGTACCATAAGTCTAAACAATGATGAAGAAATCTTTCCATTAAAAAAAATCATGAAAATCAGCTTACAAGGACGCTTTTGGGTTCGTACACGTCGTTTTCTCACGATCGATTCGTAGAAAAATCCAATTTTCTTGTTCGTTATTTTATCCTCGTCGATTTTCTTTTTTTCGCAGAATTATGAAAATTGCCTTGAGTCGTTTCGTCTCGTGGCCTGTTTGAACTGTGATTACGTCACGTTTGGTATGGATTCGAGTGAGACGGTTGCATTGCGGTAGCTCGAAACGAGCGAACGAATCGTATCTGGAACGATTCAGTAATGATGATAATGATAAGAACCCCAATCACGTGCGACGATCGTAATTATAATAATAATGATAATAGCAGCAATTATTATTATCATTATCTGTACAAGAATAGTACAACAACAAGAGTAGTATGGTAACTAACGATAAAACGATAATAATAATAATAATAATAATAATAATAAGAGCTCACAATAAATATTATTATTAAAAATACAACTTAAACAAAAATTAATGAAGTAAATAATCATAATTATTAAAAATACGACAATAATAACTATGATGATAATAATTGATATTATTATGGTTTCGACATTTTTAGGCATCCAACCAAATGATTATTGCAATAATTAATAACATGTGGAAATGTCAGAAAGGACGAGAACAAGGAAATGTAAACGCCAAATGTAGAATGCAAGTATTAGGAAGAAAAAAAAATGTAGAATGCAAGAATAGGAAATTGAAGATTTGAAAGGTTTGCGAGTTAAGGTTAAGGGGAAAGGTTTAAGTTAAGGTTGCGCGTTAAGGTTAAGGGGAGACGTTTGCGAGTCAAGTTAAGGGGAAAGCTGAACCAAGAAATCGATACATTAAAAAAAAACACATCCTGACTGATACATCAACGCCGAGCGAAGACCGGTAAAGCTAATTGCATGAAATTTGGACAGTAGGTTGCTTTTGTGACACAAGCACCCACTAAGAAGCGATTTTTAGAAATCGAACCCTTAAGGAAAGAAAAGGGGCGGCAAAGTGTGTATGGAAATTTTGAAAAATCTGATCGGATTTACTTGAAATTTGGTAAATACGTTCGGAAATATGTCGGAAGGTTCCGCACTGACGAAACGTGTGGGATTCTTACATTTTAAGACAATCATGATAATAATGAGAAGAAAAAAAGAATAATAGTGAGAAAAATCATAATAATAATGAAATAATAATGAAATAGTAATAACAATAATAATAAGATCATTATCTAATAATTTCCATAATAAGAAAATAACATTCTTATTAAGAGTTCCATTCCATAATAAGAAAATAACATTCTTATTAAGAATTCCATACCATAATAAGAAAATAACATTCTTATTAAGAATTCCATACCATAATAAGAAAATAACATTCTTTTTAAGAATTCCATTCCATAATAAGAAAATAACATTCTTATTGAGAATTCCATTCCATAATAAGAAAATAACATTCTTATTAAGAATTCCATTCCATAATAAGAAAATAACATTCTCATGGAAATTATTATTCAATAATTTCTATAATAAGAAAAATGCGTAAATATTAAAAAGCGGGGCTCCTGGTAGAATCAGATTAATTTTTCTTTGGATTTCTGAAAACCTGTTTCGATTCGTTTGGGTTTATAAAATACCAAAAAACAATTGACCTGATTCTATCAGGAGCCCCACTTCCGAATATTTACCGAAAAATAAATAATAATCATGAGAAGAAAAATAACGAATAAAAATAATGAGAAGAAGAATAATTAATAATAATAATAATGAGAAGAAAAATAATTAATAATAGTGAGCAGAAAAATAATTAATAATAATGAGAAGAAAAATAATTGATAATAATGAGAAGAAAAATAATAAATAATAATGAGCAGAAAAATAATTAATAATAATGAGAAGAAAAATAATTCATAATAATGAGAAGAAAAATAATTAATAATAATGAGGAGAAAAATTAATAATAATGAGAAGAAAAAGAATTAATAATAATGAGCAGAATAATAATTAATAATAATGAGAAGAAAAATAATTAATAATAATGAGCAGAAAAATAATTAATAATAACGAGAAGAAAAATAATTAATAATAATGAGCAGAAAAATAATTAATAATAACGAGAATAAAAATAATTAATAATAATGAGCAGAAAAATAATTAATAACAGTGAGCAGAAAAATAATTAATAATAATGAAAAGAAAAATAATGAATAATAATGAGCAGAAAAATAATTAATAATCATGAGAAGAAAAATAATTAATAATAGTGAGCAGAAAAATAATTAATAATAATGAGCAGAAAAATAATTAATAATCATGAGAAGAAAAATAATTAATAATAGTGAGCAGAAAAATAATAAATAATAATGAGAAGAAAAATAATTAATAATAATGAGAAGAAAAATAATTAATAATAATTAGCAGAAAAATAATTAATAATAATGAGAAGAAAAATTACTAATAATGAGCAGAAAAATAATTAATAATAATAATGGGAAGAAAAAGAAGAACGATAATGATAATAATAATGCGGAATTAAGACGCCCCCGAATACATCGAGTGTGTTAAACGATACGATAACGAACGTGCGCAACGTCACATTTGGGTGCCATTTTGAGCAGCCTCGGTACAAGATGGGACCGAGAGAGAGAGAGAGAGACTCGAACGCGATACAATTCTCATCTGCTCAGAGCGATACGCCTCTCGCCCGTACCCGTTGTAAATAAAGATATAGCAACGCACAAGGCTCACACCTGTTGAGCCGCGTGTGGGCCACGGAGGCCTCGCGACGATTCGAGCAATCTAATCGATCAAACGACTCTCGCGTCAAAGAGACTGCTCGGGCCGCGTCCTTATGCGTGACCTCACGAACGATATTACGATCGGCCAACCGTTCGCAGCCGATCCTACCGAAGAATTAATTCATATTCGTCCCTTTTACTTTCGTTGTTTTTCACGAAATATTTTCGTTCGACAACTTTTCTCGGTTTTTATTTTATTTCTTTTTTTTTTCGGCCGTGAATATGGCGAGGTTTATAGAGGATGCTGGTGGGTCTGTGTTTTTGTCGATGTACATTTTTTTCCAATGCTTCGTCGTGTTCCTGTGTATTTTTTAAAATTATTCTGCTTCGTTAATTTTCTTTAATTGTCTTTTCGTCGATTTTCGATGGGGCGAAATATTAATGAGCATGGTTGAGAAGAATTATTAGTGTAAGTTAATTAAGTTTATTAATTAGTTAATTGGTTTAAGTTAAGTTAAGTTCAAGAATTAAACGTTTGTGTATGTGTCATGATCGATCTCCATTTTTGTTATATCACGATACATAATCAAGTGATCAATGAGTTGGCTCAAATTTCTAATCGATCGGCTCATTGAAGTTTTGAGATATTGAAGATTATTGACGAAAAGTTGAATCAAAAGATGGAGAAAATCATCTTTATGTATTTGATCTCTTTAAATATTGAATTTCTATTATATTTTGATAGAAATATATGCGCGATATCCGTTTTTCTACGTCTCTTGATTCAATTTCATTTTATTCATTCCTGTCGTTACAATTTTTTCCGTTTGCAAATTTTTACATGATTCGGTCCATTTTTTTTCTTCTCCATTGTATACGTCAAAGTGATAACTGAATTAATCCATTTGCTGATAATTTCGATCACGGGGATAAATTATTAAAAATACACACATAGGCACACACGCAGTTCTGGCCGAGATAAAGTATGCAAAGGCAATGCATATTCAATGCGATTCAATGCCTACTTCATTGTGTCCAGTGTAGTATATAGTACTGATAAGTATTTGGTTATATATATATTTAACCAATTGAGGTACAGTGAAACTTCAGTTGGGCGTTTTTCAAGGAGTACATCGAATACGAAATATAAGTGAAAATAACGTAAAATTGATAAGAGATATGTAATCACAGTACATGCATACATAGTCGAGGTCAGAAACGTCAAAACATTGAAACATCAAAACATCAAACAAAACATCAAAACATTAACGTATAACTGAGAAAAAACGAACCTCGAAACCGATGCTGGGGAATAAAATTGATAACGTATAAGCGCGAAATACGTATAAGTGAAAAACGTAGAAATGGAAACTTTATTACCATCTTTATGAACGGAATCTGCCGGGGCTAGGAAAATTTGACGTATAAATGATTAAAACGTATAAGTGCAAAACGTATAAACGAGGTTTCGCTGTATATACATGGAGAAAACAGGGGCCTCGAAGTTTAGAATTAGTGCAATGCTTCTACAAAAAAATATCATTGAATATCAAAAAGTATTGAATGGAAGATAAAAATTGTAATTATGGTATAGTAATAATGAAGAAATTTAAATTTCAACTTACGATATGGCACGTAAACTGATACAAATAATACATTTTATTCGGCATATTGTGATTTTTTGTAGTATTCAAAAAATATTTTGCCCACGTAACTGGAACAATTAGTTACTAATAACTTCGTAATATTTTTCGCTATACGCCGAAGATTTATGCTACGCGTATAGTGAAATCTATACATACACGAAGATTCGTGCTATACGTATAGTAAAATCCATATGAAAATATTACAATTTTAATATCCAATAATTTTTTCACAGTATTAACATTTATAATATCCAATAAATTTTCTACAGTATTAACATTTTTTAATATCCACGTTACATTATTTAACGTTACATACATAACGTTACGTTATTTAATATCCACAAATAATACCTTTAATTAATAAATAAGAATGTTAGGTCACTTTGAGACACCCTATTCAACGAAATGAATTATAAATTATGTCGTGAAAGTCAAACGATGAATTATCTTCGAGGCTATCGACGGACCCATCGAATGTCAATTTTTTTAAAGACGATCAAACGATCCCACATCCGTGATCAAATTAAATCAAAACGTTGGGTGTTTTATTCTTATTTTTATCAGTGATGAAAAAATCAGTTACGTCAATCTTTGCTTTATGATCATTATTTCATTATTATTATGATTCATTCGTGGCAATAATTAGTTACTTATCATGTTTTCATAAATTATTATTATTTTATTATTTGGTATTGATTATAACTTTTTGTGATTGATATTTTGATATCGTTGATTGATTATCCATTATTATTATTATTTGATTTCTATTTATTGAATATGAGTTATTATTATTCATCTGATTATTATTATATTTTTATTATGCGTGTTATTATTATTATTGTTATGCGTAATTCCGGTGCACCGCGGGGGTTTAGACCAGACTGGACGAGACCAAACATAATTGGCTGTCTCATCGCGCTTGGCTCCCACGTCGGCACTCACAGTCGGATCCTCCTGCGCTCTCCTTTGTCACTTTACCAAATCGTATTTCCTCCTTAAGGCCTCAGGCCACAGTAACGGGTATAAAAATCATGTGCGAATTTAACAATGTTTTTTCGTATGAAAAAGTGATCCACCCATAAAATTAATTACACATCTATTTAGTATGAATATCAAGCTGTTGGAATTTTTTTTTTTTGATGTGCAAAACGGTGTACTGCTCGAAACTTCTCGAAACAGCTTTTTTCCAACTGCCGTGACAAATAACTTCAACAATTTTCACTCGATGTACTTAAAATTTACAAGTTATGCTCCTAATGGTAAAATCCATATGAAAATATTAACATTTTTAATATCCAATAAATTTTCTACAATATTAACATTTTTTAATATCCAATAATTTTTTCACAATATTAAAATTTTTAAAATCCAATAATTTTTTCACAATATTAACATTTTTAATATCCCATAATCTTTTCACAATATTAACATTTTTAATATCCAATACATTTTCCACAATAGTAAAATTTTTAATATCCAATAATTTTTTCACAATGTTAACATTTTTAATATCCAATATTTTTTTCACAATATTAACATTTTTAATGTCCAATAATTTTGTTACAACATTAAAATTTTTAATATCCAAGAATTTTTTCACAATATCAAAATTTTTAATATCCAATCATTTTTTCACAATATTAACATTTTTAATATCCAATCATTTTTTCAATATTATAACATTTTTTTTTTTACATTAAATTATAATTTAATAAAAATATTTTTTTTCTACTAATCTCGTTTAATAGTTTTAAGGACTCGCGCCTATGCGGGAATAGTTTCAAATGTAATATGCACGTATCATTTTTACTATACGGTGTGAGAATCATTTTTACACTTCTACAACAAGTCTTAGAATACCGAACTGGGAGGAAATTGCTATACTTTTCTTGCACTGGATATTAGAATTCTGGCAACCAGTGTTAACATTTGAGGCCGTATTTTTCTCCGTGTACATCGAAAAAAAATATATATATTTTTTCTAACAGCTTGATATTTAAGGGGTTACCCCCACTTGCGATATGGAAAAAATCGATTTTTATTATTGCATTTTTTTGAAGTGTAAGGATCTGAGAATATGTCTTGAAAATTTCAAGTCGATCCGAACAAAATTGACTGAGATATGAGCGTTGAAAGAGAAGAATCCGTGAATTGAAGAACTGAAATTGAAACTTTAAACGCGTTTTTCTCACAATGGCATTTCTGAAGTCGGTGACCAAGATTACTCGAACACTAATGAACCGATCTTCTTGAAATTTTGCGGGCTTATTTAATACATAAAAATGTAGTCTTTAATCGTTCGATTTTTTTTTCGAAAAAAATGGCCGTTTCATAGCCAAAAAACGGCCGTTTTTTTCGTTAAAATCGAACCATTAACTTTGACTGTCCGCCATTTTGTAAAAAATGAATATTTTTTAAAATCCTTCGATTAAAGACTAGTTTATACTTATATTTGACTAAATCCATCCGCATTTTTTTTTCAGATGATCCACTTCGTCGAATGTTGGTCACCGCAAACCGTGTATATAAAAACATTATTTCATTGACGGCCATTTGCCACTAGACAATGTAATATTTTTCAATAAAAAAATTACTGAAAGTTCTTCAAGATGTGTTCTTTAAGATGGTATATGGATCGATTAAAAAAGTTTTGTAGTTTTCTTGAAAAAAATTCATGAAAAAGGTCTTTTTTTGCGCTACAAGTGGGGGTAACGCCTTAAAGAGAGGAGAGAGAGAGAGAGAGAGAGAGAGAGTTCTCGTCTCTCTTTTTTTTCTTCCATCCGCAAGAGCATATTTATGCTGCAGTAAAATGGTGCATCAGCCGTCCTCGACCGCGGTGTGCAAGCACACTCAAAAGTTTTTCGCACAAGCGACCCCTTGGTTGCAATTTTTGCAAAATTCAGGCTAAGAGTGATGTTTATGTTTCGTTTATGTGGTTTTGCATTTTCTCTTCTCGGAACATTCTTCTCCCGGCAAAAGTTGCGCGCGATTTTTTTCGCCACTTTCCAGCGAGCAAAAGTTCGCGTCCTCACGCTTCCGGTGGACGAGAAAAGTAGACGGCGAAAAAAGTAGCAGTGCGACAAACATCGAGACAAAGCCTCGAGGCTTCGCCACTTACCAAAGTATTCTGGTATCCAAGTCCGCATTCTCGTTCCTCCCTCGATCTCCTGGCCGCCATATTGGAATCTTCAGTCCTGATTGTTCCGCGACTATGCGTGTCCTCGACGCGTCTTATTATTTTTATTATGTACTCCGGAAAAAACGTCTCCGAATATTGGAGGCAATGTTCCGAAGGTTCGTGAAAAAAAAAACGCGGCCTCGTTTTTCTCCCGCGGAGCTTCAAAATTCCGCGCGGAAGATGACGCGAGTCTTCCGGAAGTCGGCCATTTTTGTGGACGTCGTCGAGAAACAAACCCAAACACACACAACGAAAATTCGTTACTTCGTGATATACCGTATCGACAGTTCGTTCGCTGGTACTGTGTCCGTTGACCCGCGCGTGACCTCTGTCGGCGACTCCGGCCGCACTTCACTCTACCGGCGCCCTCGACATCCACAATACAATAGCGTGATTTCGTAAATCTCGGCGACGCTCTATTGCTGTACGCGCGGCTGTCCTCCAGGATCATTAAACGCTAACATTTCCGAATTCGGACCGCGACTGTCCGTGCGCGTGACACCCTCGTAAACATGTATCTATGTATCTATATATCTAGCTGTGTCAATCTATTATCTATACATCTAGATATATATATATATCTATTTCTCTATATATCTAGATACACATCTACTATCTATATATCTAGATATGAAACTATTGTCTATATATCTAGACACACATCTATTATCTATGTATCTAGATACACATCTATTATCTATGTATCTAGATACACATCTACTATCTGTGTATCTAGATATAAATCTATTATCTATATATCCATTATCTATACCTCCATTATGTAGGTATCTATATCTATTATCTATGAATCTAGATTAATCAAATCTAGAAAATAGGTCAATGTATGTGATTTTACGTGTGGTTAGATGGGCTAGACGTTAACGATACGAGTGATGTAATTTTTTTGGCTCTTCAGCACCAAGATAAACCATTTCTAACAGCGGATTAACCCAAACTAAACCTTTCTAAACATTTCGAAAAAAAACCCATCTGCCCATCGTAAATCCTATGTATTCGATATTAAACCATCAAGGTTTAATAAAAGATTACGAATCTTGACTGGCGTATGAAGAGCACTGCTGCCAACCTCAATGTCCGCGAAGTTGACGTATTTCGCCAACACTTAACTTCAATTAATGGCAATAATAAAAGATCTCCTAACATAAATATTGTCATAATTATAAATGACTCAAAATTTCATTCCGGTTTGTAAAAAACATGCGCTGACGCAGTTTTTTCATGATAATCATCGATAATGTTATACTTTCCTAAGTTGGTAGTAACACAAAAATTGTTCTTATTCACGTAATAAAAATAGAAAAATAAATCATTTTGCCCTTTAATTATATATTGCACGAAAAATAAGCATCTACGGAATAAATCTATAGCTAGTATGCATTTTTGAGATTGAACAATAAATCCATAAGCCGTCATTTGACTCAACCTCCTTAAACCTTCATATTTTGCGTTTGTTACGTGATTATAAACTATTGTCAATTTTATTATAAAAATCGATGATTGTGAACAAAGCCACTTTTTTTCTCAGGTCGGCACCCTCTGGCCTCCCCAGACAAAAATTCTAGCTGTGCCAATGCACATCTATTATCTATATATCTAGATATGCATTTATTATCTATGTATCTAGATATACATCTATTAACTATGGATCTAGACATACATCCATTATCTATGTATCTAGATATACATTTATTATCTATGTATCTAAATATACATCTATTATCTATGTATCTAGATACACATATATTATCTATGTATCTAAATATATATCTATTATCTATGTATCTAGATATGCATCTATTCTCTATATATCTAGATATACAGCTATTATCTATGGATCTAGATATGCATCCACTATCGGTGTATCTAGATATACATCTATTATCTATGTATCTAGATACACATCTATTATCTATTTATCTAGATATGCATCCACTATCGGTGTATCTATATATACATCTATTATCTATGTATCTAGATATATATCTATTATCTATGTATCTAGATACACATATATTATCTATGTATTTGAATATATATCTATTATCTATGTATCTAGATATGCATCTATTCTCTATATATCTAGATATACAGCTATTATCTATGGATCTAGATATGCATCCACTATTGGTGTATCTAGATATACATCTATTATCTATGTATCTAGATATATATCTATTATCTATGTATCTAAATATACATATATATCTATGTATCTAAATATACATCTATATCTATGTATCTAGATATACATCTATTATCTATGTATCTAGATACACACCTATTATCTATTTATCTAGATATATATCTATTATCTATACAGGGAGCCCTGTTACGAATGGATAATCCTGCAACTGTCGATAGGTCAGACCGTGCCCTACTATATGCTGGAACGTCAGTTCAGTAAAAGTCCCACGGTTTTCGAGATAAAAATCATCTGCTTTTGGTTTTTCGCGTGACAATTCTACAAATACCTTTTTCACCCGGTTTAAAAAGAAATATTCTTGGTTATTTGTTTTATCTAGAAAAGCCTTTTTAACCTAAAATTTTAAGGAAATTTTACGAAAAGAGATCTTATTCAGAAGTTTTCATACAAACCTATTCGAACATCTGACTTTGATAGCCTGCGGTGTGAAATATGTACTACGCATAGCGTGCCAATTACTTTAAAAAGCTGCTCAGTTATGTTCGATTCATATCATTTGTAGAAATGGCGTGTGAAAAATCAAAAGCGGATGATTTTTTTCGACAAAATAAGATAAAGCCGAAAATCTCGAAAACCGTGGGACTTTTACTAAACTGAAATTCCAACATATAGTAGGGCATGATTTGTCCTCGGCACGGTTGCAGGATAATCCATGTATATCAAGATAAGTATCTATTATCTATATATCTGAATATCTAAATCCGGGACACCCTGTATATCAAGATATGTATCTATTATCTATGTATCTGAATATCTAAATCCAAGAGACCCTGTATATCAAGATATGTATCTCTTATCTATATATCCGAATATCTTAATATATACGTATGTCAGTATTCCTCTGCTCGAGGATGCATCGTATCCCCGGATCCCAACCGTATCAGTGCACCGCACAAATCTCCGCGACTCGTCAGAGTTCAAAACATCGTCACAATAATTAACGTTCCAATCGGCAGATCCATCCATACGTGCAAACGCACGTTCCTTTAGCCACGCGCGTCTCTCCTCGTAGTCACCGAGATAGCACAAAGAAAAAAAAAGCGGAAAACAGCGCAAATATCGGCGCTCGCAAATCGGAACACTCAGCGATGTTCGCGCGATAATTTCATCGCGTCCAATTATCGTTCGCGCTGATAAAGAAAAAAAGTAAAAGGATCTCTCGGTTGTGTATTTCGTGGCGACGATCCCAACGTGTCAGTTTATTACCGATTTATCGAAATAGCGAGAAAAAAAATCTCCGCGTATATTACTCGATGAGTAGTGAATTTCAAACTTTCCGCGTTGCGAGTCGGGCAGTCGAAAAAGTGAGAAAAAGAAAACAAAAATAGTTTATTCGTGCGCGCATGGACGTTTGCGTTGACGACGACGACGACGACGACGACGACGACGCCGTTCGCGGCGTTTCGACGACGTCTGTCCGGCGGGACGGTCGTGGCTCGACTGATAGGTGTATGTGTACCACGAATAAAGTTCCGTGATTTCTTGCGGTTTGTCGGAATATCGAAAACGTTCTCGTGTTTATGTCTCCCTCTCTCTCTTTTTCTTGCGAAGCTCGCGCTTACGCGGCTTGTGTCTCGTCGTGTAGGTGGCGATATGTCACTCTACGATTCTACACGTGAGCGCGCTTGTTCGCCGCGCGCCACACGATTCTCGCGCAATATTTGCGGAGTTTTCGACAAACGCGCCGGGCGGGGAGCGCCGTAACGAAGGGTGCGAAAAAAAAAGTTGCCGTTTTTACCGGCAATCTTCGAAGTCCCGGCGGTTTTCTTTGCTGTGAAATTTTACGGTTACGAAGGAACAAAAGAACGCGAAAGACACGCGCCGACTATTTCGTACGGCGGTTGTCGAGTTTTTTTTTTCTTCGTCGATGAGGAACGAGCAGTTCTTATCAGTGATATTGATAAGCGATCGATTGCGGTACGTGTTCAAGGTGGCGCGAATGTTTTGCTTACGATGTACGCGCGTTTGCTTGGAGAGCCGAGAAATAATGAGGGCACGCACGTCAACGAACGAAACGAACGTTTGTGATCCTTGAGGTCCAGCGAGTGGTCTGAGTGCCTTTTGCCTTTGACGAGGGCCTTGAGTATCGCTGTAAAAGTGTTTCGAGGGCTTTTGTAAGTTTGGGTTTATTTGGGTTCCGAGTGTCTTTGTGATTTTGTTTGGGTTTTATTTTGGTTCCGAGTGCCCCTGTGACTTCGTTTTGGTTTATTTTGGTTCCGAGTGCCCCTGTGACTTCGTTTGGGTTTATTTTGGTTCCGAGTGCCCCTGTGACTTCGTTTGGGTTTATTTTGGTTCCGAGTGCCCCCGTTTGGGTTTATTTTGGTTCCGAGTGCCCCTGCTTGGGTTTATTTTGGTTCCGAGTGCTCCTGTGACTTCGTTTGGGTTTATTTTGGTTCCGAGTGCCCCTGTGACTTCGTTTGGGTTTATTTTGGTTCCGAGTGCTCCTGCGAGTTCGTTTGGGTTTATTTTGGTTCCGAGTGCCCCTGTAGGCTCGTTTGGGTTAATTTTGGTTTCGAGTGCCCCTGTAAGCTCGTTTGGGTTAATTTTGGTTCCGAGTGCATTCATGAGTTCGTTTGGGTTAATTTGGGTTCCGAGTGCCCTAGTGAGTTTTGGCTTATTTAGGTTCCAACCAAGGGCGTCGCCAAGGGGGTCCCGGGGGGGCAGGTGCCCGCCCTAGATATTTGAAAGCATGTATACGAGGGTCTAAAATGTCTAAAATTCGTATTTCCCCCACCCTCCCTACCGCATCTTGCTCCCCCCCCCCCCCCCGGCCCATTATTTAGCGACGTGCTTGGTTCCGAGTTCCCTCGTCAATTTGTTTGGATTCCATTGGGGTTCCAACTTGGAACCTCAATTATTACACTTATCAAGATATTACACTAGAATAGATAGTCCGATATCAGAGTTAAAATTTTTTTTAAATAATCATCATAATTGTTATGATTTCCATTTAAGTTACTTTTACGAAGAAAAAAAAGAAAGAACTTGTTTTTTTATTCACTACGTTCAACAGCCTCAAAATATTATTACCTGCAATGAATATTTCCGAAGTGTCAACTTATTTATCCACGATTGTGGAAACAGGAAGAGCCTTTTCGAGTTTCAGAGTGCCCTTGTGAGTTCGTTTGGGTTAATTGGCGTTCCAAGTGTCCCGCGAGTTCCAACGAGTTCCTCGGAATGGCCCCAAGTGCTAGCGAGTGCCCTGAGTGTCTTTGATCACCGGTGAGTGGTCTTTCACGACGACGATCAATGACGACGAGCCACTGGCTACGAATCTAAGCGAGTGCCTTGACCAACTCCAAGTGCCAGCGAGTGCCCTCGAACGACTGCAAGTATTGGAGTCCGTCGAGACGACCACGAGTACCAAGTGTCTTTGAATCCCAATCGGTCCTAGCGAGTGCCTCAAAATGGCCACGAGCACCAGTGAGTTCTTTCGAATCGTCGCCATCGGTGGAGAGCGCCTCCACACGGCTATGCGTGTCACCAAGCGACTCCCTCACCTCCCATCAATTACTGTTCAACATTCGACGCACAAAAAAACAAATACTACGGGTTCAACTCCGATCGAGGCCAGAGTTCTCGTTGGCGTCGCGATCAACGAACGGAAGGGAAGCGCCCGAGAGGAATAATAACAATCAATGAAGAAATTAAGGAAAAAAAAAGAACGTTCAATAAGAACCGAGCGGCTCGTGACACAGACGTATCGTGTATATGATATATTAAATATTAAACGTACACAAAAATACAACGTACAAACACGTTACAAGAGTTTTTAACTCGCACGCGTGACGCGTCGTGTTTGTTAGTTTTCTCTTTTTCTTTGTTCCTCGGATTAGTATCCCGCCCTTGTGATTTCCGGTTCTTTGTGCGTGATATTCGTTTTGGCCACGAGAAAAAAAAACCCAATTATTGGCCCCTCTACAACCGCGTGACGCACCCCCCCCCCTGTCCTGCTGACAACAATTACTTAGACAATATTGGTAGCGATAACGAGAATAACAACGAATATTATAATTCATGCGGAAGACGGCAAGACCCCTCGCACCCCCGCAAATATTATTCCGACTTTCAGACTCTACTTTGAATTGTTGCTGTAAAAATATTTCCCGTTCTGTATAGTTTTCCCGTCCATGTACACGAAGATCTACGGCTTATCGTCATCGTTAGTTCTTGGTTAGGCCGTCGCGGCGCTGCCGAGACCCCGCCACCTGGTGGCAATTTTTCAATGCGCTACTCTGATCCGTTTAGGGAATTTAGCCGTTTGGAAGTGAAGATTGCGATCGTGCGCGCATTCGTCGGTCAACGAGGACCAGGCGGCGCGTCCACCAAAGACGGAGATGGGAAGATGAAGAAATGAAAGGAAGACGCCTATTGGCTTGCCAAGGGGCCGTTGAGAGATCCCATTGGTTGAGCGCGACCCAAGCCTTGACGGGGTACCAAGTTGTCGATTTTCAGCGCATTCGTCAGGGTCGCAGTCGAGTCGGGGGAAAAAGGGTCAAAGCAGGCGCCTAACGATCACGATCTCGATTAGATCGTCTGACGAACGTTCCATTTTGACGTTGGGTGGGCGAGGGAGCTTGCGCGCCTTGTCGTCATCATCTCCGTAGCGTTGGCTCCGTAACTTCGTTATCGCCTTGCGCCGGCTGCGGCTGCCGATGATGCTGCCGATGATGACGCCGCTGCTGCCGCCACCGGCTCTACCGGTTTCGATGAGTCCTCGCTCGAGCTCGGCAGCACGGAAGCTGCGGAAAGCGAAACGGTATCGTGAACGAAAATAAATAATTTGCGGCATCGAGATGCTCGTCACGTCGTCCGACTGACGCAAATCGCTCGCTTTACTCGTCTCGACTAGCGTCAAATTGTCGGTTCGTTTTGCAGGCTGGTGCTGGTAGGGTCGAGATAACGCGGCGAGACGGTATCGAGAAGGCATTTTGCCCGACCGAGGGAAATTTACGCATAGAGAAGGTCTCGTTGTCGTCATCGAGAGACTGCGGTGGCACTCGGAATAATTTTAATCTTCGATGACGCGTACGACGATTCAGGCTGCAGCTTTTAAGGGGTCTTGTCACTTTAGACCCTAAAAAAGGCTATTTTCATGAGTTTTATGACAGGGCTATATTGTAGATATTGATATAAAAGTTGTTGCACTTAATAAATACACTTTCGAAAGAGATTAAGGAGGTACGATCGTTGCTCAGAATCCAACTTTCGAATTTGAATTTTTTATATGCTTTTGACGAATACTTTAGGCGCCTATTGCAAAAATTTGAGCTATTTTGACCGTTTAGTTTTTTTCGCAATAAAACTGCAAAGTCGCGCACTTTGAGTTACCGAAGCACGTCGTCTTATGGAGACGGTCAACCGGAAGTGCGGCGATCGTGGGTTTTCTGCTCACGTATCCAACTAAACCCGTTGGAAAACTGAAATTCGATAGATTAGATGTAACAGATATTGTAAAAAATAAGAAAATCAATCTTCACCGGGTAGTTAAGGGGTTACCCCCACTTGCGATTTTGAAAAAATCGATTTTTTTTATTGCATTTTTTTGAAGTATAAGTATCTGAGAATATGTCCTGAAAATTTCAAGTCGATCCGAACAAAATTGACTGAGATATGAGCGTTGAAAGAGAAGAATCCGTGAATTGAAGAACTGAAATTGAAACTTTAAACGCGTTTTTCTCAAAATGGCATTTCTGAAGTCGGTGACCAAGATTACTCGAACACTAATGAACCGATCTTCTTGAAATTTTGCAGGCTTATTTAATACATAAAAATGTAGTCTTTAATCGTTCGATTTTTTTTTCGAAAAAAAATGGCCGTTTTATAGCCAAAAAACGGCCGTTCTTTTTCGTTAAAATCGAACCATTAACTTTGACTGTCCGCCATTTTGTGAAAAATGAATATTTTTTAAAATCCTTCGATTAAAGACTAGTTTATACTTATATTTGACTAAATCCATCCGCATTTTTTTTTCAGATGATCCACTTCGCCGCAATGTTGGTCACCGCAAACCGTGTATATAAAAACATTATTTCATTGACGGCCATTTGCCACTAAACAATGTAATATTTTTCAATAAAAAAATTACTGAAAGTTCTTCAAGATGTGTTCTTTAAGATGGTATATTGATCGATTAAAAAAGTTTTGTAGTTTTCTTTAAAAAAATTCATGAAAAAGGCCTTTCTTTGCGCTACAAAGCACTACGTTACAAGAAAGTTTCAATTTCCGGTTGAAAATGGTCGGAACGACGAAACAGCAGCCACAGACTTAGCAACGTCGCGAGTAACAGCTGATGCGTTTGGCGAACATAACCCAGCTTTGTTTTGAAATTAATTTGAATCGAAGCCGCCACAAAATATGCAAACAACAATTTATGGAGTTTTATCATTTATCACATATCAATAATATGTATAATTATATTCTGCCTATCGCGTTAATTCCCCTGAGGTAATTCAAGCCTATTTTAATAGGTTTCCGGCTGATTTTTTTTTTTTGTCTTTTTAGTCCGTTTTTATGGTGGATACGAATAATCAACATGAGTTGATCAATCAGAGCAGCTGTGGGTAAAATAAATTTAGACTCTTTTTTGACCCCGTGGAAGTGATCGGACCTCCTTAAAAAAATGTTTTTTTAAATGTATTTTCGTAACCCAAATAAACTTTGAACGCGTTTTTCTCGAAACAACGTTTTTCGACGGCTTGTTAATAAAATCTTCGAAACTACTGAACCGACCTTTTTTGAATTTTGATATGCACGTTTTTTTGCCAAAACGGTGAAAAAACGTTGTTTTTTTTTTTTAATGTCCGCCATTTTATTTTTGCATATATCAAAAATCGTATGATATGCGCTATAGCCACTGACATACTGAATCTAAAACCGTTCGATTTTTTTGTTTTGGATGGTCCATCTCCGAGATTGCGCCAACAGCGCAGACCTATAACTTTTATAGGACCTTTTTTAACTGCCATTTTCGTCTATAAATAGGGACTTAAATAAATAATTTTTCTTTGTATTTCGAAAGTGTATTTATTAAGTGTAACAACTTTTATATCAATATCTATGATATAAACCTATCGAAAAATGCATGAAAATAGCCTTTTTTAGCGTCTAAGTGACAAGACCCCTTAAGGTTGAATAGAATCTTCGTGTGCTTGTTGTTGATACTATACTTAGAATATTAATTGCGAATGGTGTATTTATCATACTGATACGCAATTGCAGTGTTTGCTTGTACATCCTTTTTCAGGCTGATATCAACGTTTAGGTGGGTCAAAAAATTGCTCTTTCCAACAATATTTTTCTTCGATAGTATCACCTTTCAGATATATTCCCGGAAAATTAATTTGAAATATTCCGAAAATTTGTCGAGCAATTTAATGATAAAATTTAATGAACATTCAACAGCATTTAAGGGAGCTTTCCAGTGTGAAATTTTCAAAAAATCGATTTTTTTTTTTTTTGCTTTATCGAATAGCACTCTTCCGAATATTCCCTGAAATTTTCATGCCGAAATTCAGATTATTTCGGTTACTGTACAGCATTTCTTGGAAGAAGGCAACGGAGCGCTACAGCTACAGCGAAACTTTGAACGCGTTTTTCTCGAAACAGCATTTTTCAAAACGGTGTCCAACTTGGAGGGCAGAGTTTTAAAGCTATCGAGTTTAATTTTTTACACAATATTCTTAACGTCATTGTTTATCGTGCTATGTAAGCTTTTTTTTGACATCTTCCTATTTTTTTGTAAAAAAAACTGCCAAAAAAATGCTAAAATCGATACTTTTTGTTCAAACCGGCGCCATTTTTGCAAAAAAAAAAAAAAAAGCCTCCATAGCACGAAAGCCAATTATATACCGATCAATAATCTTTTTGTGTTTTTTGTTTCAGATCAAAATTGTGACCCCCAACGTGGACACCACATCCAAGTGCATTTTCTGCAACAATTGTTTCATCATTTTTATAGATATTAATTAATAAATAAATCGATCTTTAAAAAATTGTTTTGTATTCTTCAATACCCAATTAATATACAAAAAAAAAAGCACACCGATTGGATTATTTTTTCTTTAAAAAAAAAAATCGCGAAAAACAGCGATTTTTCGGGCTGTCACACTGGAAAGCTTCCTTAAGGAAGTTTATCTAATGATCGAATTAACAAAAAGATTTTGTTAAAAAAATTCGAGTTCACTTATGAGTATCTAAAAAGTCACCTGTTCAAATTTCAAACTCTCCGGATACCTTGCTCGTGAGCAATTAATAAATGAAATTTTTTTTAATTAACATGGTCTCTTATTGATTGTCGTTTTTCCCGTCTATAAACGTGAAATTTGCAAGCGTGGACAAACAGTTTCGCAAGAAACTTTCATAATGGATAAAACAATATCTAAAGAACGTTTGGACAGCTTTCTAAAATCCATTAGATACTTGTGAACTTCAGAATAAATTAATTTGTCTCGAAAAATGCTGATTTTTTGGAGGTTAACCTCCATATTACTCCAGTCGCATATTATGATGGCAACGTCGCAACCGCGCGCTTTTTTAAATCAACACTAATACTTGCCGAACGACGCAACGTGCGCTACACTTCTACAGCAAATTATACAGAAGTGACTGGAAATGTAATGACTAAATCGGCTTAAAGAATAAAATCAAATAAATCAATCGCAAATAAAATCATTGTAGTTATAAAAAAAGGATACGAAATAATAACACATAAAAAATTGATTCCGAGATTGATCGAGAAAAAATTTGATTTTCGAAAATTGATTTTGTTTGCCTTTCCAGAAAAACGCTTTCTTTTTTGAATTTTCTTCCATGGTCGAGAAAGAGATCGACGATGAACCATGGACGCGAGTGAAAAATTTCTAACACATGGCAGCTGTACAGGATACGCGCTCGCGCTTGGTTGCAGCGTTGCCAAACTTATTGAACGGACTACGCTAGTAGTAATAATTTGTCTTTTGACTAACTCGGTACCAGATGAACTTCCTCGAAGATCCTCGATGATCTCGCTTTTTAAAAATCAATCTTCATTTTTTCATTGCTGCATCAAAATAACGACTTTTTTCATAGCTTTTGTATGCTCGACTTCAAATCCGTCGCCAATGGCTCGTTGTTTATTGTTAAGTTGAATAACCCGTTTGGTTTTTAATTTTCGGATGGATCGTTCAAGCAGGAGGGTCCACCTCCAAATGTCGCAACAAAAAATTTCATCTCCCTCATGTTTTTGTTGTTTTTTTATATTTTTGGGTTTTTTTTTTAAAGGCTCCCGACATATGTGCCTTTGTGTTAAAAAAAATGCATTTCTTTTTCGACAACCATTTCCCAGAAAAAGGTTCCGAATTAGGCCATTTTTTTTGTCTTTGTCCATCCAAATGGACGCGCAGACTATTTTTCAATCGACCTACTTATTCCTCCAAAGTGACTTTTTTCGACCTCGAAGTTTTCGGGTCGTCGCGGTAAACCCTTAAATTTTCGTTGTCACAGTCCAATAAAAATCTGTTACTTCGAGGAAACTTCGACCAGAAAAAACTCAACGATTTTCGGACACGCTTATCGGGAGATTCACAATCGAAACGGGCGAGAAAATATTTGACACGATAACAAAGATAAGGAAACAAAAATACGAATTTTCGTTGCGTTCAACAACTGCAAACTTCAGGCCCGTTTCCAGAGATTCCCAGACGGCGCTTAGTACTCACTGATAATGATGATCAGTATGACGACGCAAATAATACCGATGATGATCATCATCTTAAGATTTTTCCACCAGTACTTTCTCTTCAGTTTTCCCGCCTGTTGTTCGAACTGCGCGGCGCCCTGTTGGAGGGCGTCCGCCCTGTTGTCGAGCTCGGAAAGTTTCTGATCCCTCTCCAGGACCTTCTCCACGTTGACCTTCATGATGCCGACGACCTCGTCGACCTTGGCCTGGGTCTGCTGGAGCTTCTTGGTGGAGACGGCCTGCTGAGGGGTCCTGGGGCCCCCCAGGTCTCCGTCGCCAGAGTAACCGCCTGCGTCCATTGCGCTGTTGGGAGAAACAAACATTTTCCATCATTCTCGCCCATCGTGGGATCGAGATAGCGTTGGGAACGACGCGAAAAACGGTACACGCCCATAACCTCAAAAGAGACGACCGCTTCCGTGTACTCGAAACGCCTTACAATACGATTCTTTTTTTATTTTATTTTCGCGACTTTCCATTCCCCGATCGTGCGTACTCACGTATGTTGCTTTTTGTTTTCGTTGAAAGCGAAGAATTCGAAAGTACGAGGACGCGCGTACGTAAATAGAGTTCGGTGATTGAGACGTCAACGGCTGATGAACGCACTACGCACACATAGGGATTGCGACGCGAGAAAACGAGAGCTTCCAGGTAGCACACACAGGCGCGCGCTCTCGTGGAAAAGTAACGGGGGCGCGATGCAAAGATGGCCGCACCTGGCGAACGCGAGGGGCGAGAGGGTCGATGACGTCACTCGCTTATTGCGATAGTGACGATCACTGGTGATTATGCGGGAAGAGATAGAGTAGAGTGCAAAGAAATGGCCGGGTGTGGCTTGTGAATGAAGGGGCCCTGAGCATCGAAAGAGTAACGCTTGTCAATTTCAGTCACGAGACGTTGCTTTCCTTTTTTTTTTTACAAACACCGACGTGCCTTCGTATTTTTATTCGAGGGACGCGTGGGTTTTTCGCAACAGGTCGCGAGAATCGCTCGAGTACTCGCAGCGCCATCTGTGCGTTGGTGGCGGAACCCTCGCAAGCTACCGACCGTACGCCACGCCGCGAGAAACTGAGTCGCACGAATGTTTCGCGGCACGTTCGCGTGAGTGCAGCGCCATCTGTGCGTTCGTGGCGGAACCCTCGCGAGCCTGTCGATCATCGAGATCGCGCGCAACGAGTCTCATTTTCCCTCCGGTCGATAATGTACGAAGTGACTATCGTAGCCGGTGCATCGTTACATCGATCATAATGCGTCACACTTCCAACTGTCACTGCAGATTTTCATTACTGAATAATAAACGTGCCGCTTTATCACCGCGAACGCTTAACCCCGAGACTTTCACGGTTATTATCAAGGGCACCCTATCGAGCCAATTTTCAATACGAAGAAAATAATGTAAACATACAACATACTACATTGAGGAACTGCAACGCCTGCCCGATATAGAAATTAAACTCGAATTTCAAGATTCGCAAAGTTTCACCTAATGAGGAAAAGCATATTCACAGTGAAACATTCAGATTTTCAATTAAAACGCAAAAAGATGTATCCTTGGGAAAAAATGCCGGTTTTGTTTTTCATTAAACAACGGTACGCTGCGAAAACCAATAATTACTTACGTTTGACACGAACATTTTTTCGAACCGTTTTGAAAACATGACCCATGTGACAATTATCGAATAAAAACGTGTTTTGCTTCAAAAAATATTATTTTCCGGCCATTCAAAAAATGTAGATTGAAAAAGTTTGCTAAATTCAAGTTTCACTAATTACTTCGGATTTTTTAGTTAAACGTTTACGAGAATAGAGGGGGGCGGAGTGTCAGTGCCGTGACGAACTGCGGGAGTATTGAAACCCCACGATGTCTGAAGAATCAATAACACGAAGCTTCCGCCACGCGAATCGGTTTCTAAAAAAAAAAAAAAAAAAAAAAAAAAAAAAAAAAAAAAAAAAAGCCATTCGTGTCAAAAGATCTTATCTCAAACTCACCACGATCCATTTTGTTTGTATCTTTTTTCCAATCAGCGTCAGACACGAAAGACCGCATCCGTCCATCCCCGTCTGCAGTATTCGAGACCGCGAAAAATCGTGAAACGCGAAACTTTTTCATCGCGTCGCAGTGACGAAAAATCGAAAAGACGCCTATTTATTTCTCGCAATGAGATTATTCCAATTTCGCCAGGAGACGATGCGAGCCTTTTGGTTTTTTATCCTCGGCGGGAATACTCCATACCGTGGACGTAGGTGGCTGATGGCAATAACAATGTGGCCGCGAGGGTTCGAGAATAGGCGACCACCCCTTACGATCGCCTACGCTGAGAGCCGCGCGCCGCGAACGTTCGCGCGACAGCGACGCAGCGGTATGCGCGTGGCGGAGAGGGGCGTGAGCGCTTTATCGACTCGGGACTGGGCGCATGCGCGGCGCGAACGCCGCTCGCACGCGAGCTCCGTTCTCAGGTCGCAAAGGACGAATTCGATTATTCGCGCGCGCATCTCTGCGGCGGTAAAAAGAGTGGCGCTGAGCGCGCGAAACCGATCCCGACAACCGTTGATTTTCGAATATTCAAAATTTACCGCGGGAGATTTGAATTTTTAAATCGTTCAGGGGGTTTAAGGTGGTAGGGCGCGTACTTGATTGATGGGTCGCCGCTGAATGTTTTCATTTTAATTTTTTTAATATAAATTCAGTGGAAAAAGATACAATCGATGTATTAATATTCAATTGAGACATTCGATTCGATAAATGGAGTGTGTTTGGATTTTTCCTGGATCGATCCGTATAAAGAAATCGAATCAATTTATACATAATTTACTCAATGAAATTTATTTGGTATTGCTTCATTTCAATGGTGTTGAAAATATCGATTTTTCTATTACATAGTTTTATAGAATAAAGTCTTAAATGTATTCTGTAGGATGGATATTGCGGAAGTTTCTAAAATTAACCGAGTTATGACGATTTTAGGGAAAGGACTGATCACAAGTCGTATGTCAAAATCTATTCGTTTGATTCATTTCAAATTCGGACGGAGCATAGTTTATAACATTTTCTATCGTATGTTCGAATGATTTTTCATATGTTAATAACAAATGTCATTAGTCGATGTTCTATATGTCGTACGTTAAATATAATGTTTTATGTCAAATGTTATGTGTTGTTAAATGTTAAAATAAAATGTTATATTTATTTTCAACCTGTTGAAATGTTAATAAAATGATTCATCAATAAAAAATTATTAAAGTCGTTTTTTCAAATCGAAACCGAACTTTTTTCCCTACAGTTTGTAATTTTCATAATTCAAAAAGAGTATCCGGCCATACGATACTTTATTATTATACCGAAAGCACATTTTTTATTATTCTAGTTTTATAGCCTAGGGTTTTTACTTTATTCAGCAGGCAAGATTTTGTAAAAGTTCCTAAATGACCGAGTTATGACGATTTTTGTGAAGGGACAAATCACGAATCGTATCTCAATATTATTCGTCCGATTAATTTTAAGTTCGGACAGGGTTTATAACATTTTCATTTTGATCATTTTCAATTTTATCATTAACATTTTTTCATATGTTAATAACAAACCTTATTATAAGTATGACATCAAAACTATATATAACTATAATAACGAGTATATTATAACAAAGTATCATTATAGTAATTCAATTTAATTTTGAATGTTAGTATATACAGTATATATTATATATAGTAGATTAGAATATTAGTATATTAGCGAGAATTACTAGAATTAGTATATAGTATAACGTACATTTTATAATGTCCATATAAACGTAACGTTCTGTGTTAAATATAATGTTATATTTCAAACGTTTTTGCATGTCATTAAAAAATGCTTAAAGTTGCTTTTTATAAATCGAAAATCGAACTTTTTCTTCGCCAGCTTGGCATTTTCGTAATTTTCACAACTTCAGAAAAATATCAGGCTATACTTTATTATTATACCCGTGGCGCATTTTTTCCCCTCCCAGATAAGCCTAACTGCCAGACCCACCTGCACCGATTGGCCCTGTAGCAACTTCTCTTTCTTCGAATAATAATAACTCCATTGTTTATCAATATTATACAACAACAAAAAAACTCGAACTCGGCGAGACTACGCACGAACCCCCTGTAAAATCCCGAATTTCCCCTCCCAATACCCTAATCGCCAAAAAATATTGAAAACGACCTTTTCTCTCCCTCCTTCCCACGTAAAAGTGGACCCAATCGCGACTATCCGCAATACGGAACCTTACTGCCAATTTCTCCCGCTAGAGGCGACATTGTATTACAACGTTAGCAATACATGCTATACAATTGCACAAAACATTCAAGGCTATATTCTGATCATTTTAGATCTGCGGACTATAGAAATGAAGGATTTGTTATAGCTCAGTGTATAAACATAATATTTTCGACGCTACTCACTTCTAAAAGTATATTGTGAAGGAGTCAATCATCATAACCTAAAAATGTCTAGTTGAAATATTTGCATTTTTTTAACCTCCTGGTATAATTTTATTACATAAGTAGCTCATTGTTTTATTATTTACATACTTACATCATTTTATCACGTGAATAGCTCATTATTTGTTTACATAAATATTACTTACATTACTTACATTACTTACATTTACTTGCCATACTTACATTAATTTTATTATTTTCATACTTACATTGTTTTATTACATAAATAGGTCATTGTTTATTTGCATAAATATTACTTTCATTACTTACATACTTACCTACATTTATTTTGATACTTACATACTTACATTATTTTACTACACAAAAAGCTCATTATTTATTTAAATATTACTTACATTACTTAAATATTAACATTATTTTATTATACAAATAGCTCATTGTTTATTAACATAAATATTACTTACATTACTTGCATACTTACTTATTATACATTTATTTTATTACTTACATACTTACATTATTTTCCTACATAAAGAGCTCATTATTTATTTACATAAATATTACTTACATTACTTACATACTTGCTTACATTTATTTTATTACTTACATTCTTATATTATTTCACTACATAAAAAGCTCATTATTTATTTACATAAATATTACTTACATTACTCACGTACTTATTTACATTCATATTATTACTTAAATACTTACATTATTTTACTACATGAAAAGCTCATTATTTATTTACATAAATATTACTTACATTACTTACATACTTACTTACGTTTATTTTATTACTTACATACTCACTTAATTTTACTACATAAATAGCTCACTATTTTATTACTTACGTAGTTCATTTTCATTCTTTACGGAGATGAAACTGACAAAAATATTAAAGAAAAAGGTTATATCTTTCACGTTTGTTTGGAGCAAAAAAGAAACTATAAAGGATATACAGAGACAGAACAGAGTAGAGGTCGATTTTTCAATTCCAGTATAGTCAAACATCCGTAATTGTCCATTAAGGCGTTACCCCCACTTGTAGCGCAAAAAAGGCCTTTTTCATGAATTTTTTAAGAGAAAACTACAAAAATTTTTCAATCGATCAATATACCATCTTAAAGAACACATCTTGAAGAACTTTCAGTAATTTTTTTATTGAAAAATATTACATTGTTTAGTGGCAAATGGCCGTCAATGAAATAATGTTTTTATATACACGGTTTGCGGTGACCAACATTGCGGCGAAGTGGATCATCTGAAAAAAAAATGCGGATGGATTTAGTCAAATATAAGTATAAACTAGTCTTTAATCGAAGGATTTTAAAAAATATTCATTTTTCACAAAATGGCGGACAGTCAAAGTTAACGGTTCGATTTTAACGAAAAAAACGGCCGTTTTTTGGCTATAAAACGGCCATTTTTTCGAAAAAAAAAAATCGAACGATTAAAGACTACATTTTTATGTATTAAATAAGCCTGCAAAATTTCAAGAAGATCGGTTCATTAGTGTTCGAGTAATCTTGGTCACCGACTTCAGAAATGCCATTTTGAGAAAAACGCGTTTAAAGTTTCAATTTCAGTTCTTCAATTCACGGATTCTGCTCTTTCAACGCTCATATCTCAGTCAATTTTGTTCGGATCGACTTGAAATTTTCAGGACATATTCTCAGATACTTATACTCCAAAAAAATGCAATAAAAAAACGATTTTTTCAAAATCGCAAGTGGGGGTAACCCCTTAAGTCCAGTCGGGGTCCAAATCCGTCATTCGAAAATATTCCCTGCGAAGTGAAATTTTGACAGACAACCGCGCATGCGCGTTGACAGGTCGAACGAGTTATTCTCGAAGCTCTCGGCCAAACGATACATCGATCGTCGAGCCCCCGCGCCCTTGCACCGCCCCCGCCCACCCTCGCCCCCTCCGCCACTGACCATCCCCTTCAGTTGGCGGCCCTGCGCGATCGCTCGGCGGACTTCCGCCCTTATCGCACCAACCTCGTAGGCTGTGCCTCCCTCTCGCTCTCTTTCTCGTGCCTCGAAAATTTATCAATACCCGTGCGCGAATAGACGAACCGAGTCGGAGCCGCGGCGCGGACCAGTCGTACTTCGGATCCTCTCGAACTCGCCCCGCCGACAAAAAAAAATCTCACGTTCCTCTCACCCCAGCCAGCCGAGGAAAAATCGGACTCAACGATAGAAAAGGAAAACTTAAACGCGCGCAAAAAAAAACACACGCACACACACACACACACACACACACACACTAACACACGTGAATACGAGTAACCAGATAGAGAGATAGAGAGAGAGAAAAAAAAAAATTGGTGATTAGCTCGAACGTTAAGGGCGCGACTGAGGGTTCGGCGAGTGAGGAAAAAATCATCCGAAGCAGCCAATTGCGACGAATATGTGAGTAGAACGGACACGGTACAGCGGAGGGATGCGAGAGAAAAAAAATAAACGAACTCGAGGATCGTGGATTGTACGGATGAAAGTTCTGGTGAAAGCTTTGAAATGTCATACCCCGAGAAGTCGCGGATTGTACTAATCTGGCTTCGAGGCGATATTGCGATTTTTTTTCGATTTTTTTCCATTTTTTTTTTTTTTTTGCATTGAACTTCCGGTCGGATTCGTCCTTCATTGACGAAGTTCCCTCGGGCCGGAAATTCTTGGAATCACACTGGGAATTTTTCCGATCTAGTCTACGGTACAATTTTCTCGTTTGGGGGTGCTTTTTTCGAACTTATTTTTCTATTTTTCTTTGCGATTTCTCGAGTGGATGGAGATATGGAGGGAGGGGGGAGAGAGAGAGAGAGAGAGGAGCGAAAAAGAGAGTCGACTCGTACGACACCATTTCTCGTTTCGCAAATCGATGAATCGTCCCCGTATCTTGCTCGCTCTTTCACCCCTTTTTCACCCCAACTTTCGCACCCTCCAATCGCACGGCGCAACTTCCGCACATTTTATTTTCAAAACAAACCCAAATGACAGGAAAAAGCACCAACGTGTAATTCGCCGTGCTCCAAAATATCCGCTGACTGAAATTAATATTCCAATGACCATTTTATCGTCCACTGGTGAATCTATGTAGCTGTGAAATATTGACGAATAGTATTTGTTCTTCGCAAACGGCACGTCGTGCGCGTTACGATTGTTCGCGTTCGATAGAACGTGAATGGGGGTAAATCGATGTAGATGGGAGAAAAAACAGTATAGAGAGAGAGAGAGAGAGAGAGAGAGAGAGAGAGAGAGAGAGAGAGAGAGAGAGAGAGAGAGAGGGAGAGAGAAAGAGAGAAATAACTTCAAATGAAAGAGAAGAATGAAAGTATCCCTATACTCCCTTTTGCCTTAGGACTACGTTACGATATTAAAGATCAAGCAATATATATATATATATATCGCCCTTTATAATATACATATATATATAGGGCGATTTGTAAAGAAGTTTCATAAAAATTGCAAAATTACAACGCAAACGAAACGGCCTTTAGAATTTTATTATATTGTTCTAGATTTCGTTATAACGATTTTAATTCTTTTTATCGTAAAAAAATTAACAATATTACAATCAATGTTATTCAAATTTTGTTATAATAATTCATTTTATTTCAATAACATCGCAAATGGTGCTTTGTGTGGGTTGGAATTTTCAAATTTTTTCGCAATTTCCTTATAGATCGTTTATGTTGACTAAACGGAATGGAAAAACCGTATTTTGAATATATATATTAGGGTGGCTCGTAGCACGGCGTCAAATGAATTTTGACGCGTTCAACCTCTCGATGAGTTCCAAATAATTTTTAAAAAAGTGTGCAAAATTTCAGCCCTCTATTTCGATTACATACCGTGCCTGTAAGCATGAACTTTTTAACATTGAAAGCCCATTTAAGTGTTCGACATTTCCGATTTTCATTTGTTTCAATTTTCCCAATGGCTCTAAAAATATGAACTCTGCCTGAATTCATTCAGTATCAACCCGACAACAAAATCTCTCGGATTTTAGACCCAAATTCCACCCTAGGATTACGAAATTCGTACTATATGGAAGCTCAATTTCCGGATTTTTTAAAATTTTATGATTATCTCGTGAATAACTTACGGTGAAGTTTTATAGAATATTTTTTGTAGGAAATTTTCTCAGCTACAAATACAATCGAATAAAGTTATAATTCATCCGTTTTATTTTTATTTTTTCATAAAAAAATGCGTAGATCAATTTTTATTTTTTTTGTAAAAAAATCTGTCTGAACACCGAAAAAATTTTTGTAAAAATTTTGTGAAAAAGAAAAAATTTTGTAAAAAAATCTGTCTGAACACCGAAAGCAATTTCCCGATGCCAAAAACAAGACTGCGATGCGAGATTTTTTGTAAAAAAAATAAAAATTGATCTATGCATTTGTTGATGAAAAAATAAAAATAAAATGGACGAATTATAAATTTATTCGATTGTATTTGTAGCTGAGAAAATTTCCTGCAAAAAATATTCTATAAAACTTCACCGTAAAATGCGTTATTCACGAGATAATCATAAAATTTTAAAAAATCAGGAAATTGAGCTTTCATCTAGTGCGAATTTCGTAATCCTAGGGTGGAATTTGGGCCTAAAATCCGAGAGATTTTGTTGTCGGATTGATACTCAATGGATTCACGCAGAGTTCATATTTTTAGAGCCATTGAGAAGATTGAAACAAAAAAAAAATCGGAATTGTCGAAAATTTGAATGGGCTTTCAATGTTAAAAAGTTCATGCTTACAAGCACGGTATGTAATTGAAATAGAGGGCTGAAATTTTGCAGACTTTTTTAAAAATTATTTGAAACTCATCGAGAACGCGTCAAAATTCGTTTGACGCCGTGCTAAGGGCCACCCTAATATATAGATAGATAGATAGATAGTCTCTATAATATTATTTACAACTATATATATAGTTGTAAAGCCTTCCGTAAAAAAATTCATGAAAATGCATTGCAACCCACACGAAGTATCTTGTACAATTTTATTATATAATTTAATTACTATTTCATTTTAAATGAAATTACTATTTTTATTTAATTTAGTAAACATTGCATTGTAATAAAGTATTTCGGTAACAAATAACTCTATTATAGTGAAATATTGTTATAATAGTTCATTTTATTATAATGGAATTGCGAAAGTTCTTTGTTTGGGTTGTCATTTTGACATTTTTACGAAATTTTCTTACAGATCGCTTATGTTAACTAAACCGAACGGAAAAACCGTATTTTGGAAGAAAGATTGCCTGTCTGTCTGTCCGTACATTCGCACATTTATAAATCGAGAACTTCTCATTGTCAGCCGATTTCAATCTAATACATAATTATATAAAGGCTTGAAATTTTCATTTATACATCTATACATAATATATATAATATCGATCTCCTTCATATATATATATATATATATATTTATGATGGTTATTTTCAACCCTTCACATCTATGTAATGCAGATTGAAATCAGTTTAGTGATTATCAAATATACATGCACATATACAAATATATATAATTGGTGATTTTTAATAATGTGACCCTAGTGAAGGAGGAAGTAAAGGGGGATTTTCGTAGTCTTCTATTGCACTTTGACGTCTTTAGCTCTGCCTCTCCTTTTCTTTGCTTCACTAGCTATAGGTGTGCATATTATTGTATACGGTGTGTTAGGAAGGTCGATGCAAAGCCTTAAGGGGGTGATAGGTCACCTCGTCAGGAACATATCTAGCCTAGTTGACCTTTGTCCAAAGCCTAAGAATTTCGAGTTATCATTGTAAGTATGATTTTTGAAAAATTTCCCAAAATTAGGTACTACCTCGTTTACCTCTTATGCTAATGCTATTTTTTTTAAATAACATTGAAATAGGACGTATTTTTATTTTTTGACAAGTTTTTAATTATTCAACACGTCCCATTTAGTTAGATGTGTGAATACAGATGATTGTATTGGTGTTTGTCGACTGAATACACAAATAAGTTTTTAGTTGCCAATTATTGTCTGTTTGAACATTATGAACGAGTTAGCACCTAATTTTGGGAAATTTTCCAAAAATCATACTTACCATTGAACACGAAATCTTTAGACTTTGTACTAAGATAACCCAGGTTAGATATGTTCCTAACGAGGTGACGTATCACCCCCTTAAGGCTTTGCATCGACCTTCCCAAGACCCTGTATACATAAGTACTGGCGGTACTTCGAGTTACGCAGCATTGCGCGTGGGCAATACTCGGAGTGGTGACCGCTCAGCTGTGCATCTGCTGGCGCATTATCCAGTGAGCGGGAGACCAATACTTTTGATACCTTGGCGTAGATACTTGAGTTAAAGGGGGATTGTCTTTTTTTTCGCAAAATTTACCGCTTTTTGGGAATTTTTTTGTGAAGAAAATATACGACGGAAAACTTGTGAAACTTGGCATATAGTTTTATTGATCTGTTTACTACATACAAAAAAATTTTAAACAATTTCATCAAAAAATCCGCCTTCCAACCCCCTCGACGCGCGATGGTCCTTTTTTGATGGTGTGCACGATTACAGCCTTCACGTTCATCTTGCAACAAAAACCCAAAAAGCATTTTACTTTAGGCACATATAGCTATCGTTCGATAAAGGGGAAAAAAAAAATTGACGATTTGGTGACGTTTTGAACTTGAAGTATCGATTTTTCGAAAAAAATTGATCGATTTTTTGTTATAAATAAAAAACTATTAAACGTATTGCTTTTTTGCTTCATCAAACGATAAAAGGATGTCAGCTGAGCATTCTGTCCAAATTTGAAGGCAATCGGTTGAATAGTTTTTGAGAAATCGTGCACACCATCAAAAAAGAACCATCGCGCGTCGAGGGGGGTGGGAGGCGGATTTTTTGATGAAATTGTTTAAAAATTTTTTTGTATGTAGTAAACAGATCAATAAAACTATATGCCAAGTTTCACAAGTTTTCCGTTGTATACTTTCTTCACAAAAAAATTCCCAAAAAGCGGTAAATTTTGCAAAAAAAAAGACAATCCCCCCTTAAAGTCCGTGCAGACTTTTGGAGAATGGGAAGAATATAAAGCCGTCTATACCCATGCCGATTTTTCACTTTTCCCGTACATTCGGCCAACACGGTACAGTGTAGCTTAATACGTCTCTGGACGCAACAAAAGTTAGGTTAGATTAGCGAAGTGCGACCAGGGAGTGATAGGGAAGGGTTAGACGTAAAAAATGAATGAATAATTATATGTATATATATGAGGTATTTCACGTGAATCCGGTGGACTTTTTCCCTGACCCCCGCCAATTCGATTTAAAAAAATCTGATTTCATTTACTCTAAAAGACACCCTGAATTTTTTTCCATTTTTCGAAACAACCCTTAGTCGAGAAAAACAAAATTTCCGAAAAAAACGCCTCTATTTAAAAATCTGAAAAAAAACCCAAAAATGCGTGATTATGTGTAAAAATTTTCAAGCTATCACCAGCAGTGAAAGTATGATTTCTTCCTTAGCAATCAAAAAGTTGTGGTATTAATTTCAATTGAAGTCGTATTCAGCACAGAAAAAATCATACTCCCACTGCGGGTGATAGCTTGAAAATCTTTACATATAATCCCGCGTTTGCGGGAATTTTTTCAGATTTTTAAATCGTGGCGTTTTTTGGGGAAAACAAATTTTTGATTAAGGGTTGTTTCGAAAAATGTAAAAAAATTCAGGGTGTCTTTTAGAGACAATGGAATCGGATAAAAAAAAATAAATCGAATTGGCTGGGGTCAGGGAAAAAGTCTACCGGATTCACATACCTCATATATATATTGTTCGATTTGAATTCAACGTCAATTTTGAATGTCGTGGTAGGACAGGAATCTTAAGACGCAATTTCCGAGACCTTTGCTGTCAATCGATTCTCGTGGACGTACATACTGGCAGTACACTATCCCCGCACCCCTCAGCTACTCACACCCGCCCGCCCACCCCTCTTTCTGCTTCGCTTCATTTTCTCGTCCTCTACCGGTTTTCCATTACACCAGCACTGCAATTTCCAATAGAATGCAACTCGTGCATTGCTTTTTCCAACTGATTCGCTTGCTTTGGTGCTGTGCTTTTTTTTTTTTTTTTTTTTTTTGTAGACACGAACTACAACCGAGAGCCGGTGGTACTTGAGGTGTACATAGTTTTTTTTTCTTCATTCTTTTAATGCGTATATTGTTACTGAATGGAGGAGGAGCAGTGAAGGACAAGGAGAGAGGGTGAGAGGGCGAGGAAAACAGAGAGAGAGAGAGAGAGAGAGAGAGGGAGGAAGAGAGGGAAATATAAAAAATGTTTATCCTCGTTTATTTCCGGTGACAAAATCTACATATTTTTATTCCTTTTTTTAAATTCGTTTATGGTGAAAATGCTAAACATCGTAAAAAGATTTTATGTTCATGGTGAAAATGGTAAACATCGTAAAAAGATTTTATTTTCATGGTGAAAATGGTAAATTTTTTTTTCATGCATAAAATAATAAGTCCATTTTTTGATAAGTTGTTATAAGTCGAAAAAAACAAGAACCTATGGTAAAATCTAAAAAATTCTTTGTTTTTTGAAAATGGTCAAAATGATAACATTTTTTAAAATCAAATAATGAATGATTAGCAAGAACAGTCTTTTTAATGGTACAAATCGTAAAACTTATTTCTTCCAATGGTGAAAATGGTAAAAACGTTTTTTTTGTAGATAAAGCCCGTGGGAATGAAGCCCCCAGAGATATTTCTATTCGGCGTGAATTACGAAATAAAAAATATAAAAAACGACCCGATTTTTACCCCCTTCCGGTGAGAAAGATTGTTATAGTATAGAGTTATAGCTACTGCTTTTACTTCCCGAAAAGAAAAAAGTCGACGGCCTTTAATTTATTTTCGATCGGACGATGAATTTTTGCCCAGTAAATTTTGACATTCTGTCACTTGGATTCAATTTCCAATGGCACATTTCCAGAGGCAAAAAACATTTTTGGAAAATTACATTCATTGCGATCAATGATTTTTCGAAGGGGTGAAAAAAAAAGGAAGAAAAAGGCAAAGAAGGCAAAAGACGAGTGAGTTCCTTCGGCGTTTGAAGCTCGCGTCATCACGTATATATTTAGATAATCAATGAACGCAAGTCCGTCGTAGTACGGCTCTCTCTCTCTCTCCCTCTCTCTCTCTCTCTTTCTCTCTCCCTAGGCACTCTCTAGGTACATGCGATTATGCCTCATTGTCTTGCGGTTCCAGTAAAAAAAAATAGCGAATCAAACGCAGCCCCGCAATTTCGCCGAAACGAAAAAAAAATTCAACCCACACCCGCCTCCCTTACAGCCTCGTTTTTTTCTATTTATTTCGTTCCGACGAAAATATTTAAGAATCGTTGATCAACATCATTTATTTTCATTGCAATCATTTATCGAAAATCAACATTATATTAATTTCGTCAATTGATATTAATTTATTATTCATATAAATCATCTATATGAATAATAAAATAATAAATCATTAAATTAAATAAATCATCATAAGAATCATTAAATCATAAAACAATAAATAATTTAAATGATAAATAAATTATACAAATAATAAGTAATAATAATAATAATTATAATAGTAATAATTATAAGTAATAGTAATAGTTATAGTAATAATTATAAATTATTATAAATCTAATAGTAATAATTATAAGTAATAATAATAAAAAGTAATAAGTAATAATACAAAATAAATTATACAAATAATAAGTGAATTATCTAAATAGATAATTCACTTATTATTTGCATAATTCAATTATCATTTAAATTATTTATTTATTATTTGTATCAATTTTTTATTATTTATATTATTTAATTGATTTTTGATATCGTGTATTCATTATTATTCACATTATTCATAACGTAACTGCAGAAATACGTCATTATTTATTTAAGTGCAACGAAGTTGTTCGATATTACGTAACGGTTCTTTACTACGCCCAACATTCTTTTTTCCATTCCCTTCACTTTTTTCATCGTCACCTTCTCATTCGAGATCCGTAGCTGACGTCGAAAATCTTCTCAACGTGTTTCCAACACGTCACAATCTTTTTATCCCGACATTCCCAATTATTATACCTGCCCTCGAGAGCGGCGCGGTTTCTCTCCTCGGCACACGCTTCTGAACCTTCGTTTCGACCAACCCTTTATTATTTCTTCTCGTTTCAATGGAAAAAAATTCAAGGCAAGCCACTAATTTTTTATTTTAACAATCCGACGCCAGAAATTTTTTATTTTAACAATCCGACGCCGGAAATTTTTTATTTTAACAATCCGACGCCAGAAATTTTTTATTTTAACAATCCGACGCCGGAAATTTTTTATTTTAACAATCCGACGCCAGACATTTTTTATTTTAACAATCCGACGCCAGAAATTTTTTATTTTAACAATCCGACGCCAGAAATTTTTTATTTTAACAATCCGACGCCAGAAATTTTGAAAAACGGTGCTCTTTTTGTTTTCTTTTTCGTGTTTTTTTTGACGTTTATCGATTAACGCGATTTTTTTCTGAGCGGGTGCAAAAAAAAGGAATAGTATCTCCTAGGAATCAAAGCTTTTTCGATGAGATCAAATTGAAAATAATAGCTATATACTTATATATATATATATATATATATATATATAACTATTATTTTCAATTTGATCTGATTTGATTTGATAATAATAATAATAATAATAATAATGAAAGAACGAAATTTCCATTGAAATTTCATTATCTAGAAGAAATCTTTAACAAATCTTTAAAAAATATTTTTTAAGAAATCGTTTTAAAAAAATGAATAAAACTTAATTCAATTTTGTTATTAATTGCTTAGTTCTTAAATCCAAACAATATACATATAAACCGTACTTTTTTACCTCAAGTTGCGTTTTGCCTTAACTTTAACTTTCCGAACGTGCTCCGTCGATCGGCCGCGGGCTTGGTTGACCTTTAGCCGTGACGTTTCCATCCTCTTTCCTGACACGCTCCCCATAGAATTCATTTTTCTTCTCCCACGTGACCTTTTCCCCATTTCCCTGGAAGTGATCCTTGCTTTCAGCTCAACTCAATGATTCCCATTTACGACGAAGGACATTTATTCCAAGAAAAGAAAAACACAACAACAAAAAACACGAACGTAAAGACAAACAAACCTTCGTCGACTTTTTCGTCAAATTAAATCCAATATTCCTCTGCAATAATTTGCCCATAAATTCATTCATTTTTATGACAATGAATGTATTCGATAATAAAATTCATTAATTCGGAAAATTGCACCTAAAAAATTGAGACAGAAAAGGAGCAAAAAATGAATTCTAAAAAGACAACGTGTAAAGAGAGAAACAAAAAAGGGTTTGTTTTTTTTCCGATGGTCGATTTTGGAATTATTCGATCGATTTAAAATTTTCACGTGGCGATGCAAAGAAATCGTAGAAAAGAAAAATCCTTTGTTTCGGGAGGGCACGAGGCAGCGGTGAGCTGTATTATTTATTTATTCATTATTATTATTATTATGGTGTATGGAGGCACAGTGGCCACGAACTCTGACCTTTCGCTCGTTCCGGGGAGTCTGGATTATCCAACCCTGTTCTACCAACCCCATGCGAACTCGCCTGAAACTCGACCTATATACATACATACATACATACATACATATATATATATATATATATATATATATATATATATATATATATATGTATGTATGTATGTGTATATATATATATATATATATATATATATATATATATATATATATATATATATATATATATATGTATATGTATGTATGTATGTGTATATATATATATATATATATATATATATATATATATATATATATATATATATATATATATATGTATGTATGTATGTGTGTGTGGATGGGTGGCTGGGTGCACGAAAAGCCCGAAGGCGTTCAATGGGACGACACAGAATACGGGGCTCATCCTTTAGTTCCACCACCCCCAACCACTCGTGTATTCGCAGGGTGTTGTTTCCCGCCAGCGTGGGCGCGAAAAACCACCCCCGCTTCCTCATATTTTATACGTAGCACAAGCGCAAATTTAATCTCCTTCGTAGTAGCTGGGAAAACACGACAAGTAATTTCCATAATTTAGCGAATTAATGATTGTTCAAGGCAGCTGACAGGTGAAACACGCACTTCAACATTCCGACGAATTGACAGAAACGAATGTGTAGTATAACGGAAATGGATCTTAGGATCGTGTATATTCGGAAAAAATCGTTTTTTATACAGTTTAAGGATGCTGAGTCCCGAATCGCAAATAATAAAAAAATTCTGAAAATTTGGTACGTTTTTTATGAAGTATTTCAGAGGTCGTGTAAAAATTTCACGACAATTAGGAAGCTCGTCATTGAACAATTAACATTCACAAATTAAATGTTGTCTTGTGGAAACTGATGTAACGTTGCAATAAGTTTTTTTTTTTGACCTCTCAATTTTGTAATATCTACAATATACTGAAAGCAACGGAAACGAAACGAAGTTTATTGATAATTTTTTTTAAATTTCTTTGAAAAATTGTTTTTAACAAAATAATAATTTTTTAATAACGAGCTTCTTATCATTTTTTATTTCAACCCCAAAGGAGGTTGAAGTAATGATGATAGAATTCTGAAAATTTGGTATGTTTTTACATGAAGTATTTAGGAGGTCGTGTAAAAATTTCATGGCTATTAAGAAGCTATTTATTGAACAATCAACATTATCATGTTTCATAGGGACTCAACATCCTTAATAAGAATCGGTTTGTCGACAGTTTAATGCATACTTATAATCACTTCACCAGATTTTTCGAACGGAGTCTAATAACGATGTGAGTTAAGGCAGTAGTCTGGTCCAGAGCGAGATTTTTTACGTCATTTTTGGGTTGGAATAACTTTTAAACTGTTGAAGTTGTCTTGATGAAATTGTACATATGTATTTATTGTTCCTTTGAGAATGTATCTACATTTAAAAAAATATTGTTTTTATATTTTCATATAGTTTTTTATTTTTTTACATCGTCCGCCGAAAACCGCCTCAATCAGCCCCCACTCTGGGTGATGTTGTATGCATCTGAAAAAAAAAAAATATATATTTTCTTAATCTGTATGAGTATTCTGAGCACTGGTAGCAGAATTAGTACTTTTAAAAAAATTTACAAAATGGCGGAATGTTAAACTTTGATTAACGATATTCCATACATTTTCGGGTATTCGACGACTTACAAAATGTGGGAAAAATTATTGTTCGACTCAATTCGGCTACCAGTGCTCAGAATACTCATGCAGATTGAGAATATATATATTTTTCAGATGTATACAACATAACCCAGAGTGGGCGCCGATTAAGGCGGTTTTCGGCGGACCATGTTGTAAACAAATAAAAAACTACATGAAAATATTAAAAATATTTTTTTGAAATGTAGCTACATTCTCAAAGGAACAATAAATACATATGTAAAGATTCATCAATACAACTTCAACGGTTTAAAAGTTATTCCAACCCAAAAATGTCGTGAAAAATCTCGCTCTAGACCAGACTACTGCACTGAGTATTTACAGGAAGGGCGCGGAATGTCCTTAATTTGTAAATTGTCAGGATAGAGGATACCGATTGCACAGGACATTATGTGCCGACGTCAGTGCCAATTTCCTCTTGCTGATGTTGACAGCCGTATGTTTTTTTTAAATTATACACCGAACTCACGCCCGATCTCCGCAATCGCCGATTGCCGATTTTTTGTAAATGCCGCTCGATGCTACCACTTCCGGTGATAAATCAAAGCGATGCTTTTCTCGGTACGCGTGAATTGGCAACCGATTTTTGTTACCGATGATTTTTTTGACCAATGCCGATCCCATTGCGCTAATACTTATCTTCTCCGCCGATGACGATCTTTGTTTAACAATACCGATCTTTGCTGGTCAACGCAGATCTTTTTCACCAATACCGATCTTTTACCACGAATACCGATCTTCTCCGCCAATGCCGATCTCGTTCGCTGATACCGATTCCTTTTCATCAATACAGATGAAACCATTACCGATTTTTTTTACCAATACCGATCTTTTGCACCAGTGCCGATCCGCTCCGCCAATGACGATCATTGGTCGCCTATACTGATCTTTTTCGCTGCTACCGATTTCTTTTCGGGAACACCGATCTTTTTCGCCAATACTGATATTTTTCCATCCACCTATCTTTGGCACCAATGCCGATCTTCTCCGCCAATACCGATCTTTGTTCGCCCATAGCGATCGCTTTCACTGATACCGATTTCTTTACGCCGATACCGATATTTTCGCCAATACTGATATTTTTCCATCCACCTATCTTTGGCACCAATGCCGATCTTCTCCGCCAATACCGATCTTTGTTCGCCCATAGCCATCGCTTTCACTGATACCGATTTCTTTACGCCGATATCGATATTTTCGCTAATACTGATACTTTTCCACCATTACCGATCTATTGCACCAATGCCGATCTTTTCCGCCAATAAAGATTTTTGTTCGCCTCTACTGATCTTTTGCGCTGCTACCGATTTCTTTTCGGGAACACCGATCTTTTTCTCCAATACTGATATTTTTCCATCCACCTATCTTTGGCACCAATGCCGATCTTCTCCGCCAATACCGATCTTTGTCCGCCCATAGCGATCGCTTTCACTGATACCGATTTCTTTACGCCGATACCGATATTTTCGCCAATACTGATATTTTTCCATCCACCTATCTTTGGCACCAATGCCGATCTTCTCCGCCAATACCGATCTTTGTTCGCCCATAGCCATCGCTTTCACTGATACCGATTTCTTTACGCCGATATCGATATTTTCGCTAATACTGATACTTTTCCACCATTACCGATCTATTGCACCAATGCCGATCTTTTCCGCCAATAAAGATTTTTGTTCGCCTCTACTGATCTTTTGCGCTGCTACCGATTTCTTTTCGGGAACACCGATCTTTTTCGCCAATACCGATATTTTTCGCCGATACCGATCTTTTTCCACCATTACCGATCTTTTGCACCACTACCGATTTTCTCCGCCAATACCGATTCCCTTTCGCCAATACCGATCTTTTTCGCCGATACCGATCTTTTTCCACCATTACCGATCTTTTGCACCAATACCGATCCGCTCCGCCAATGACGATCTTATTGTTAGTTCGCCAATAGCGATCTCTTTAACTGATACCGATTCCTTTACGCCGATACCGATCTTTTCGCCGATACTGATAGTTTTCCACCGTTACCGATCTTTTGCACAAATACCGATCTTTCTCGCCAATGCAAATTTAAATCGCGCCGGATAACGATTGAAGCGACACAAACGCTTTCACGGATCGATCGTTTGTCAATACAGGGCCACCGAGGGCGGTCTTGCACCGGACGCTGCAGGTGGAGAGGCCGGAGCCGATGGAGTCGTCGGGGGTCCGAGGACGCCCCAACAAATTGCGTCCCAGAAACGACTGCAACAGACACAGGCCCAGGTCGACGAGGTCGTCGACATCATGAAGACAAACGTCGAGAAGGTTCTCGAACGCGATCAAAAACTCTCGGAACTCGACGATCGAGCCGGTAAGATCATCCCTGTTCGTAATAATCGCGCAGATTTATTGAAAATTGAGAAGAATAAAACAACAAAAAGCAATGCGGAGTTTCAAAACAAATTGGACTTGTGATACCCTAAAAATGTTTTTTTTTAAATGTGTCAGGAGTAAATACATTTTGAACAAATAGTTTGAGTCATTTTCAAGTGTGTGTGTGTGTGTATACTTATATTTATTTATTTTTATTATATTAAGACATTAAGGCCTTATATTAAGGATTATATCAAGGCATAAGGTCGTTTTTCCGATATTTTTTGTTTACTAGATTATTTATTCGGAATTTAGGAAAAAGGTTTTTTATGGAGCATACATTGAACTAATTTCGTGTAAATTTTAATATAAAATAATTAAAAATGAACAACGTTGTTGCAATATAATAGCCTCTGTATAAAAGATTTGTTCTAACGGCTGATCGATAACTTGAAAATGGTCGATCTGATTAAAAAAATGTTTTATAATCTATATGAATGTAGTTCCCGGTGTACATAGGCGTTTTTTCGAAAATAAAATCACAAAACGGCGGGTGTTCAAAAAAGAGAAATATTGTCGAAATTTTTACTTACATTCAGGGGCTTGAAAAATATTAAATAAAAAAATATAGCTCCATACGACAGCTACTGCAATTATGGAAATGTTGGTTTGTTGAATTGAAAATTGGACAATTATAGGTAGTTATGATTCCGGCCAGGTTGAAAAAAAACTGTTTTGAGAAAAACGCAATCGAAAGTTTTAGTAACATTTTTTTACTTATTCTTGAATATGCATACTTCGAGAAAATGCAAAAAAAAATCGAATTTCTCGGCACAGTGGTGATCCTCCTTAATATCGATATATTAAAGGTTTATAAAATTGTTTGATTTTTATTTTTTTATATTTATCATATCAGAGTATGTTGAAAGAAAATGTATATAAATGTCTTATAATGTTGTTCGAAAGGCATCGAGTTAATTTCCTTTATAGACTATTTTAATTAAACTTTTTTTTTTAATTCGCAATCGATTTCGTCGTTTATTCGAATTGTTATCGTCAGCTGGTGAATTTATAGACAATCAACGTCTGGTGCCATTTCTGCTTGAAATCTATTTTTGTCCTTTCAACATGTCCTACATTTGGCAACAAAGGAAAGGCACTTAAATTGTCATCGTCATCTGCTCAATTAACGACAACGGCCGTCTATTTCCAGAATCCAAAAAAAATTAACTCCCATCGCGCACGCTCCTTCGTCACGTGGCTGAACAATAAATGTAGGACCATTATTCCGGTGCTCGCGGTGGATGACAACGTCCCAAAATAAATTTACCATTCGTGGTCTTGTTGTCAGGCGAGGGAAAAAAAGTTAATCCAGCCTGGTGTATCCCGACGTTGATCGTACTGTTTGCAGCCATATTCCAGACGAGCCTAATCAACATGGTTTTATCAATCGATTCACGGGAATAAAATCGCGTTTTGCCCCAATCGAGCTCCTATAATTTGTAAAAAAATCGACGGAATTTTCGCTAAAATAATGAATGATCAAAAATAATGAAAATAAAAATTTAACGAATAATTACAAATAGTGCAATTAATTGGAAATAATGAAAATTGAAATAAAAAGTGAAGTATAAATAATCGACTGAAAAATAATTCATAATAATTACAAACGATTATGAATCATTTTTAAAAATTACAAATAATGGGGGAAAAAATCAAAACAATTACAAATAATTGGGAAAAAAATCGAAAAATTACAAATCATTGGGGAAAAAATCACACATAATTGAAAAAAATCGAAAAAATTGCAAATAATTGAGAGAAAAAATGGCAAATAATTGAAAAAAATCGAAAAATGCAAGAAAATTGGAAAAATCGAAAAAATGCAAAAATTTGAATTACAAACGATGACGAATAATTTTAAAAAATCCAAACGATTAAAATAATTGCAAGTAATTTTCGAAACGGAATAGTTAGTCAACGGCTAGCCCCAGTTAGTCAATTTCGCCCCAATTGTGTAGCGTTACAATTTTCTCCGCAAATTGTGTAACGTTACTTTTTCTTTCCCTCCAGATGCACTACAGCAGGGTGCCTCGCAATTTGAGCAGCAGGCGGGAAAATTAAAGAGGAAGTTTTGGCTACAAAATTTGAAGGTTATTTTTGCATTTCCATTCGATTATAACGAGATTACGATTCGTCCTCGAAAGTTCTCGAGTTCGAGGGAAATCCAAGAGGACCTTGATGATATTTGGTTCTCTCTTACAATTCGCAGATGATGATAATAATGGGGGTCATCGGACTCATCATATTGGCCATCATTGTCGGTGAGTAAAAATATCTTTTTTTTCAATACACCTTCTCCGATCACTATAGTTATTACGCTACACCTTAATTGTTTAAAAAGATGTCTATATCAATTTATATATATCAATCTATATATATATATATATATATATATATATATATTGAGAAAAATGTTGAAAGAGGATAAATCGTACAAATCGTTAACGCTACACTGCCGCGTAAATGTTGAGTGTCCATAAGAGCTGAGCAAATCAATGTTTACTTCGCTGTACTTTCCAACGACGAATTCAGATCGATTTTGTTAAATTTCTTTTTATTTTCACTCGCTCATTGTTTTTCTTTCCTAATGGAGGGGAAAAAAAGTTCTGGCGAACAAAATTCTACCGAATTCGTCGTTTCCTCTCCTGGAATTGCCTCTGTGACGTGCGAAAGATTTTGCAAAAAAAGAACGAAAAGGAACGATCGCTGCGATGTTGAATCTTTGTTACAAGACAGCGATACACGAGAGAGAGAGAGAGAGAGAGAGGGCCAATTTAACGTAATGAATATTTGTGTTTCTCTTTTTTCGTCTAGCGAACTTCATGTAGGCGCGCTGATTGATCATGGAAGAGATTTTTTGTGTGAGTTAGCCAGGTAGAACTTTTAACGTAAAACAACAACAAAAAAAAACTAACCAACACAAAAAAATTAGTTGTCAATGAAAGCAAAATGTTTACAGTAAATTGTTTTTACACGAACAAGCAGAAGTCAAACACGCACGCGACATAATTGCGTAGACTTTATATCGTGCAACACTCTGAAACTATATCTATATCCAATCCACACATATATATATATATATAAAGGTGTATTAAAAAATCTATTTTTTGGCCCTTCTGTTTTTTTTAGTACATTTGGAAATAGAAGAAAAAATGTCTTGTTTTTACTTTTTGTCGATCGAGACGTCCCTTAAGATTTTTCCTACTCCCCCCTCCCTTTTTACGAAGCAGGGTGAATCTGTTCTTGTTGTAATCGAAAGTGGAAGTTCCAAACCAAATAGAAGTTTTTTTACACACTCCAATAAATACGTATTCGTGAGGGTGTAGAAAAAAAATTCATTTCTTGGCTCCTCGTTTTTTATTACATTTGGAAATTGTATTTCAAAATCGTTCGCCTTCGATTAAAATTTGCTGTGATTTTACGATGCTTCTAAAAAAGAAGAGCACTGCCAAGAAGCAAACAATCCTTAAGGGGGCCTCGTTTTTTTTTAACTTTCTGTCGATCAAGGCACCCCTTAAGATCTTTTCGTACCCTCCCCTCCCGTTTTTACGAAGCAGAGCGGAAAGACTCAAATTGAAATAAATAATCCCCCAATCTATTTATAAGGGTGTATGAAAAAATTCAGTTATTTTATTACAATTGGGAATTGTAATTACAAATCTTGCACCCTTGACTAAAACTTATTACAATTGGGAATGGTAATTACAAATCGTGCACCGTTGACCAACGTTTATTACAATTTTGCAATGCTTGTAAAAAACGGAGGACGCTGGGAACCAACTTTAAGGGGTCTTCTCACCTTAGACGCCAAAAAAGGCTATTTTCATGATTTTTTTGATAGTTTTATATTTTAGATATTAATATAAAAGTTGTTACGCCTAATTAATACACTTTCGAAATGAATTTAAAAAAATTTAATGTATTTTTATAAACTAAATAAATTTTAAACGTGTTTTCCTCGAAACAACGGTTTGATAAAATCTTCGAAACTACTGAACCGATCCTTATGAAAGTTCAACCACATACTCTCTACATATATCAAGGATTTTTTAAAATTCCGATATTTACTATTTTTTTTGCCAAAACCGTGAAAAAAACACATTTTTTAATTATTTTTTCAAAAAAAGTCCGCCATTCGGTTCGCCATTTTTGCATATATCACAAATCGTATGATATGCACCATAGCCATGCACACACTGAATCTAAATCCGTTTGATTTTTTTGTTTGGGATGATCCATCTCCCAGATTTCATCAGCAAACCTACGATTTTTTTAGGACATTTTTTAAAACCCGTTTTCGTCTATGAATAGTGAGTTAAATAAATAATGTAAAAAAATGTATTTCGACACTGTATTTATCAAGTGTAACGACTTTAATATCACTATCTATAATATAAACCTTTTTTTAGCATCTAAAGTGGGCAGACCCCTTAAAGGGTGCTTTGTTTTTTTAAACTTTTTATCGATCGAGGCACCCCTTAAAATATTTTCCCACCCTTCCCTCCCCTTGTTACAAAACCGGGCAAATCTGTCCCCAGTTATAATCAAAAGTGGAAGGCCCAACTCAAATAGAATTCTTTTTTCACACACTCCAATATATACGTATATGTGGATATTTTAATATATTTATCTATATGCTGTCTCGTCTTAGGAACCAATTGTGTCTCTCCCGAACGGATGTGTCTATATCTATATCTATCTAATATTGTTGACGTATTTTGTGTACACTACTGTGCCCTGTGTGTCTCGCTATATACAACAGTACAACCACGATTTTTCAATAATCTCCCCATTTAATTTTTTTGCGATGATTTTTCTTTCGCTCCAGGTCCACGATTTTCTCTCGTTAACTTTCTCATCAAGCCTATTTGACGTAATCCCATTTCTCTTTCAGATGAATGATTCTTGGTTCTTTTTTTTTTAACTCTTTACGAAAAATATTAAAAACCAACCTCACGCCGAATACTTCCCGAGCGCAAAATGCCTAAAACGTGAATATTGTTATGTGTCTGTCTCTCGTTGCAAAATTGTCTCGCACTTTCGTGACTGATCCCACGTGCGATTTTCTCCCCCATGGTTGTGTCTTTTTTTTCGCCGTTTTTACAGTTTTTATTTCGACAACAGAAATTTGGAACTATTCGCAGAGTCAATTGTGCAAATATCGGAGTTTTTTATTGGCCAATTTTGTAAATGTGTCGAATCGAACCTCAAAGTGGGTCGAATTTTTTTTTTTTAATATTCTCATCAGTTGATAATGGTTGAACGATTAATATCAGGGCGGGGGGAGGGGCAAACAAACCCAAACGAATTACTAGTAGGATTACTGGTGTTTGGGTTTGTTTGGGTTTGCTTGGGTAGAGAACAAACTCATAGAGTTCGAACGAACCATTAGTTTAATAAATAATAATTACAGACTTCTTTGGTTATAATTGATAAATAAACAAATCCAAGGAAGTAAGTAACAATACTACTGCTGCTTAGGTTTGCTTGGGTTCAATACAAACCCAAAGCAGATCGAACAAGTCACTGCTTTAATGAATAATAATAATTAACGACTTTTTCAATTATGTTTGAAGAAAAACAAACCCAAACGAATAGCAACTAGTCCTTCTGCTGTCTGGGTTTGTTTGGGTATGATAAAAACCCATACGACCTCAAATAAGCCACTAATTTGATCAATAATAATAATAAGGAATACTTTGATTGGAATTTAAAAAGAATTAGAAACGAATAACTACTAGAGTACTGATATTTCGGTTTGTTTGGGATTGTTTAGGTTTGTTTGGGTTCGTTTGGGTTTAGTACAAACCTCAAACGATCTTGAACAAACCAATACTTTGATGAAAAATAATAATTAAAAACTTCTTTAAATATAAGTAGAAAAGAAAACAAGTCGAAACGAATAACTTGAACTGCTGCTTGGGTTTGTTTCAGCTTAAAGTAAATCCAAACGAGGTCAAACAAATCACTAATTCAATAGATAATAATAATTAAAGACTTCTTTGATCATATTGAAAAAAAAACAAAACCGAACGAAAAGCTACTTCGTCAACTGTTTGGGTTTGTTTGGGTATAATAAAAAAAACCCAAACGATCTCAAACAAGCCACCACTTTGATAGATAATGATGATAAAAAATATTGATTTTAATTTTTTTAATAAAAAACGAATAACTGCTTATTCTTCTGCTGTTTGGGTTTGGTTGGGTTTGTTTGTTCGTTCGGAATTTTCGATTGTTTGGGGTCGCCCCATTTACCCTTAGTTTGTACGCCATTTTGTTTTGGCCGAGACCATTTGCATCTCTTATCACGATATATTTGCAACGATCGACTCTGATTATTGTTCGATACACATTTCACGAAATACGGTAAGCTTTACTTACTTTTCATAGGTGACGAAATTCTCCGGTCACGAATCGATCTACTTCAATTTTACAATCTTTGTACTTTTTTCACGTATATCTCCGCATATTAATATCTTCGTGCACGATTGCATCACGCGATTATGAAAAAATTATTTAATCGAACGTTTTTTCTAGAACTACGATTTTAATTGAAAAAAACTTCGTAAGATTTTCTCATTTTTCGCATTTAGTAATACTCAATTTTTGCAGTCTCATCTTTTTTATAATATTCACACGTAATTACTGGCTCAATAATTAACGTGGATTTTCTTTCCTAATAATTAGACAAAATTTCGTAATTGAATTTTTTTCGTCGAATTGTGATTGAATATTTCTTTCTTGACTACATCTTCGAATGGATTCTTGCTCACTCATCTTTTCGATCTTTTTCACACACTTGACACTTACCCGATCGAACATATTCAATTGCTACGTTTGAGTTGATTTTTTTTTCAATTATTTCTTGACTTACGAAACCAGCATGCATGTATTACTTTCTGTGTACTCTCTTCGCCTCCCGATGCCAATGCATGCTCGCTTATCCAAAGTGCATTTGCTTGCACGTGCATGGCTATGAAGTGCGTGGAATAAAAATTCGTATAGTGCATTTGTAATAATTATTATCATAATTATAATTCGTATCGTGCATTGAAAATAATCGTTATTATAATAATTCGTACAGTGTATTAAAAATAATCATTACTATAATAATTTGTACAGCGCATTTCGAATAATAATTCTTATAATAATTCTTATAGGGCATTAAAACAAATCATTACTTTAATAATTCTCATAGTGCATTTCGAATAATCATTTTTATAATAATTCTTATAGGGCATTAAAAAAATCATTAATATAATATCTCATTAATTCCTTATAGTGCATTACAATGGTTAATTAATAATCATTAATTCCTCATAGTGTATTTCAAATAATGATTTTTGTAATAATTCTTAACGGACATTAAAAATAATAGGTAATATAATAATTCTCGTAGGCCACTAAAAATAATCATTATAGTATAATAATAATTCGTATAGCGCATTTCAAATAAAATTTTTTTATAATAATTCGTATAGGCCATTAAACAAAATCATTATTATAATAATTCGTAGAGGGCATTTGAAATAATATTTTTTATAATAATTCTCATAGGCCATTAAAAAAAATTATTAATTCGTATAGTAATAATTATTCGTATAGTTCATTTTAAATAATAATTTTTATAATAATTCTTATAAGACATTAAAAATAATCATCATTATAATAATTATTCTCATAAGCCATTAAAGACAATCATTATTATAATAATTCGTATAGTGCATTTCAAATAATAATTTTGATAATAATTCTTATAGCCCATTAAAAATAATCATTATTATAGTAATTCTCATAGTCTACTCATAATGATAATAACAATAATAATCATTCGTATAGTTCCTTTAAAAAATCAAATTAAATTTAGTACTCTGCATTTTAAAAAAAGCAATAATTCGTTAATTTCCTCGTAATTGAAATAGCGCCAGTTTGATCGAAGATCCGCAGCGAGATATAATTCGTTGAGGATAAATTAATGTCACTTCTGGAGGCTATTCGAGGTTGACCTATTTCAACGCACCAGAGGGGGGCGGGTGAGGGGGTAGGGCATAATTTCGTTGGCCCAGTTGCATGCTCTCGTGGAATAAACGCGTCGTGAGATCGCAATCGCAAAATTTGTGCCAAACGATCGATACACCTGAAAAGTCAGTAATCATTTTAATCAGAAGAACAATTAAAAATAGCAATAACAGTTAATTCACGAGTTAGTTAGTTTTGTAAATTAATTTTTACATTAATTATCTTTTCCAACTAAATTCATTTCAGTTTTGCAATTAATTGTCAAACGATTAGTCAATTGAATAGAGAACCGATTAAAATAGCGATCGATCAAATATTCGTCGATTATTTGACAAACGTGTCGGCGATTTTTCGCCACGATTGGACGATCGAAATTAGTTTTCCTATCGACGATTGCATCCCGTGCATGCGAGACTACAGAGAGTGGACGAAGATTTATTTTTAAAATAAAATAAAATAAAAGCAAAAAAAAAATTAGTTATTCGCTATAGAAAAATAACGCAATTTCGTTTGTACTAAAGTATTCGGAATTCTGCATTATTTTCAGCACAATTCACCGGCGGGGACGAATCGCATAAGTGAATTTGGTACAAAAAAAAATTAAACGGAGAACCAAAGAGCCGGGCTAGAGGAAAGCAGAGAGAGAGGGAGAGAGAGAGAGAGAGAGAGAGAGAGAGAGAGAGAGAGAGAGAGAGAGAGAGAGAGAGAGAGAGAGAGGTAGGGAAAGGGAGAGAAAGAGAGGCAGTGAAAAAAAATAGTACAGCCGAGCGATGACGTAACAATCGATTGTCGCCGTTATCCCATCGATGGGTCATTGTTCAACGATTAATCTTGTCGTCTTCATAATTTACGAAAATGGCTTCGGAACTTCGTAAAGAAAAAACAACAAAAAAACCAGAAATTATCGAATTTCGAGTTAAAAACAAAAAAAAACGAAAACTGAAACTAAAGAAAAAACAACAACAAAAACCAGAAATTATCAAATTTCGAGTTAAAAACAAAAAAAGGAAAATTGAAGCTAACGAATGCGAAGAAAATAAATGCAACCAAAAAATCAATGAAAAATTGATAAATACGTTCATTCGTCGTAATTCACGATTCGATCGAAATTCATTTTCGGCCTCATTCGTTTGACGATATCGCCGAATTCGAGTGGCGCTCGACCCGTCAAGAAAATGAAGAAAAAAAGCGAGAAAGAAAAACCTATAAGATGATAGAAACTACAGTACGAGAGCAAGAGAGAGAGAGAGAGAGCGAAAGTAAAATCGTGTTTGTGGCGAAGGGTACAGGGTTTTCATAAATTCCAGAATCTCGCTTGCTTGGATTTCAAAGAAAATGCGATACAAGAAAACTGAAAAAAATATAATATATGACATTTGGAGAAAGGAAAGATCAACATACCCCCGATGTAAATAACATAATTTATTCCTCGTCGTTGTTACGCGACACTTATAAATCGTGTATTTCGTAGCCGGTAGATACGTCAATGAATATCGCAATTTATTGCAATGAAATATTTGCATTTTCACCATTGTTCATATTTAATAACGCGTTGTTGTATATATACATATATGTATATGCAGACTCACATATGAATATAGATTTACATACATACATATATATATATATATATATATATAAACATTTATATGTATACATACGTATACACAGGGTGACAATTATAAAGTTGTCACGTGTTTTTTCAGGGATCTGCGCGAAGATTCTGCGAACGAGAGAAATACGATTCTTAAGGATGTTGAGTCTCAAATCGCAAATGATGATAAAATTCTGAAAATTTGGTATGTTTTTGTATGAAGTATTTCAGAGGTCGTGTAAAAATTTCACGACAATTGGGAAGCTCGTTATTGAACAATTGACATTCACAAATTAAATGTTGTTTTATGGAAACTGATGTAACTTTGCAATAAGTTTTTTTTTTGACCTCTCAATTTTATAATATCTACAATATACTGAAAGCAACGGAAAAAAAACGAAGTTTATTGATACATTTTTTTTTTATTTCTTTTAAAAATTGTTTTTAACAAAATGTTAATTTTTTAATAACGAGCTTCCTAATCGTCGTGAAATTTTAACACGACCTCTTAAATACTTCATACAAAAACATACCAAATTTTCAGAATTTCCTTATCATTTTTTATTTCAACCCTTAAGGAGGTTGAAGTAATGATGATAGAATTCTGAAAATTTGGTATGTTTTTACATGAAGTATTCAGGAGGTCGTGTAAAAATTTCATGACGATTAAGAAGCTATTTATTGAACAATTAACATTAACATGTTTCATAGGGACTCAACATCCTTAATGGTTTTTCGAATCCTCTTCGAAAAAACAATATAGCTTATTTTTGTGACGAGTATTTTATTTGCCAGACTAATTTGAGCATACGGGAAAAAAAATCAACATTCCATTTTCAGTACAGCAGAACGAAAATAATTCAACTCCGGACACGAAATACTCCGAATAACATTTTTTTGTGACATCGCGAACAAAATCATTCAAAAAAGAACGGAGTGCCTCCCCGTCCGGTTATCGGACGAACAAGCGTACGTTATTCGTCCGGATAGCGGCTCAGTTCACGCCGTATTTCCAGTAGTCGTACATGTTATTGTGATTCGTGTGAGCTAGTATCCGGACTAATAACATATATATATAATTTTCCGGATAGAACGTGTTAATTTGTTAAACAAACTATCCGGAAGAATAATTTAGACGCAGTCATCCGAAGAAAATCTTTATAATTGTGTTTGGGTTTGGGTTGGTTGGTTGCGTTAGGATTTGTTTTGTTTGGGTTGGTTAGTCGTGTTAGGTTTTGTTTGGTTTGGGTTTTGGTTTTTTTTTGTTTGGTTATTTGGGTTTGTGTTGTTTGAGTTGGTTGGTTTTTGTTTGGGTTTGGGTTGGTTGGTTTTCGTTTGGGTTTTTTTGGTTGGTCGGTTTTGTTTGGGTTTTTTTGGGTTGGTTGGTTTTGTTTGGGTTTTTTGGGTTGGTTGGTTTTGTTTGGGTTTTTTGGGTTGGTTGGTTTTGTTTGGTTTTTTTGGGTTGGTTGGTTTTGTTTGGGTTTGGGTTGGTTGATTTTTGTTTGGATTTGGGTTGGTCGATTTTTGTTTGCGTTGCATGGTTTTGTTTGGGTTTGGGTTGGTTGATTTTTGTTTGGATTTGGGTTGTTCGATTTTTGTTTGGGTTTGGGTTGGTTGGTTTTTGTTCGGGTTTGGGTTGGTTGGTTTTTGTTTGGGTTTGGGTTTTTGGGTTACTCTGTTTAGGTTTGTTTTTGGATCGGTTTGTTTGCGTTTGGGTTTGTTTTGTTTGGGTTTGTGTTTGGGATGGTTGGTTTAGGGCGTTGTACAGCGTGAACCGTGTGAAATTAGCCTCTATCCGGACGAATGACATACGCTTATTCGTCCGATAACCGGACGGCTAGCCTCAGCGAAAAAAGAAACCTCATGTAATTCCATTTTTTTCTGAGTTTGTTCAGGAGTGTTTCGCATTCGGAAGTTATACCTTCATTCTGCTGAACTCAAAACGAAATGTCCCACGTTGCTTTAAATTTTCCGCTAATCATCTTGCCCTCCCAATTATTTTCCACGCGTATACCTGTTTTCCTATGTTTATATTACTCGCAGTATGTTGACCCATCGATTTTGCTCCAATCGTATTGAATTTCGCGTTCAATTTTAACTTTTATGACTCCTATTTTTCTTTCCAGCTCCATTACATTTCCTTTCCATACGGATTGCCAGATTGCCCCGTCGCCTACGCTTTTCTTTCTTGCTTTTATTTATTTTACCCAATTTTATGGGTCACCATTTATAATCACTCTCACTTCTACCCTTACACAATAACATATACACACATATCTATTGTCAACTGAAAATACATTCGCAATTTGCATCTGATTATTCATGGCCACGATCTTGTTCTTTAAACATTGCTTTTTATTTAATTTTCTCATTATTATTATTATTATCATCATTATTCATAACTAAGGCCACAGTTTACCCGTTTCGACAATTTTGTCGACAATGTCTGACAGCTGCCCTTACTTCGTCCCTTAAGCATTTTTGGCCACCTACCATCCCCCATCTTCGTCGGTTCTAGTAGGTACCTCGCGCCCTTCATACTTCTACTTCCATTTCTCTGCAACCCGCGTTTATTCACTAAATACAGTTTGGGGTGTTTCTACTAATTCCCAGAGCCATTTTAACGTACCCGAAAAATACCCTATATTTTTTTTCGAAGAAAAATTTAAAAACTGTGTTCATCATGTTTCTAAAATCTTCGCGACAGATCCTTACGAGAAATATGGCCACCTTATACTTGTCACTCTGTATATATATATACAGGGTGTCCCAGCGCTGATGGCAGTTCCTGAAATGGGGGGTTGGGGGTGAAATTCTGAGTCGATTGATATAAGCATGTATGGGTCTCAGATCAACCCCTGAATTATTATTGATTTTTGAAATCCGGCGCACCTGATTGGCCCGCCTTCAAACATTAATTGTAATCCAGGGGTTAATCTCAGACCCATATATGCTTATATCAATCGACTCAGAATTTCACTCCCGACCCCCTATTTCAAAGACTACCATCGGTTCTGGGACACCCTGTATATATATATATATATATGTATGTATGTATGTGTGGGTGTGTATATTTACGAACACCGTGTAAACGCCATCATCATCTAGTGAACGATATTTAAAAAAATATATATATATATATAAAAATTGAAAAAGACGGGGCTCGAAGATTGCAAGGATATAACGTGGTGACAGGTCTGACGAGGAAGCAAAAAAGGGTCTAGGTACATCGTAATAAGGCTTAAAAATTATCTACCAATGTTATACATATATGTTGATAACGATGATAATGATAATTGACGATTAAAAACAATAAAGGGAAACGTATGGATACGTACGAACGTATGGAATATTGTCATTCCGAAAAAAAAAATCATTCGTTTTCTTTCGAGAAAGAAAAAATCGATACGTCATTGGAAAGAAAGAAAAAAAGAAAGAAAAATAATCGGTCATCAAATAATCGCAAAGACTGGAAGAAATGTCGAATTAGGCGGCAAAAAAAAAGCGACAAAAGCTGCGACGGAAAAGCCCGAGGATTCCTTGCAGCACTTTCCATTAAGGTTGGAACGGTAATGATAATTGAAATCACACGGGAAGGTAAGAAAATAAGCGAAGTATGCGATACAAGGGCTGAGCATGCGACTTAACGATCTCTTCGTGCATGCTTTTCGATTTTTATTATTGTTATTATTATTATCATGGTTATTATTATTCTTACTGTTATTGTTATTAACATTATTATTATTGGTATTTTATTCCTTCTCTGTCTCGGTCCATTGTGATGAATAATTGAATCGTGACGGCTAAATTTTTTTTTTCAATCGTTCGAATGGCCTTGCCGATCGCTATTTTAATCTGCAGTTTCGCAATTTTTGTCGCGAAGAAAATGTTTCGTCTTTGCTTTTGGACTTTTGTTTTCGGACTTAGAATCGATGCAACTCGAGGAAACAAGGAAACGACACATTGTCAACATTCAACGACAGACACGTAACATATTACAAGGCACCGTGGAAAATACAACGAAACACCCTTGGCTGACCCAAATAAGACCTGACCCAAAAAACGTTTTTTTTTACATACGTACTTTTAAATACTTGTCTTATGTATTCCAGGTACATATATATATTTATATACATGCATATACTCTCGTTGTCGTTGTACATGTAACACCCCGTAGGTGATCGTATAAACCCGTAACACATATATACGATAATCGAATACAACTCGCAGATACATAAGTGTGTAAGAGAGTAACATTTTCGTTGCATTCTTCGTCCATTATTTTTTGTTGATTTTTTAATGTATTTTTTTTTATCCTTTGCTTTCAGATTTTTCATTTTCAGGGTTTTTGTCGTATTTTATTTTTGGATTTGACCTTGATCTTTTATTTTCAGTCTTTTGGTGATCCTCCATTTTTATTTGGTACCTTTTTTGTCTTTTATTTTCAGTCCTTTGCAGATTTTCCATTTTTAGTATACGTTTGGGCCTTTAGTTTCAATCTTTTCGTGGCTTTTCATTTTCAGTCTTTTATTTTAAATGTTTTTTCTGTATTTTATTTTCAGGCTTTTGGCGATCTTTTATTTTCATCATGTTTTATGTCATTTATTTTCACTCTTTTTTTGTCCTATTTGGTCCTTTATTTTCACTCGAATTTGGTTTCTTATTTTCAGTCTTTTTATGCCTTTTATTGTGCAAGAGCGTAACATTTTCGTTGCATAGTTGTCCATTCTTTTTTGTTCATTTTTTGTTGTGTCTTTTTTTTGGTCCTTCGCTTTCCGATTTTTCATTTTCAAGGTTTTCGTCGTATTTTATTTTTGGATTTGACCTTGGTCTTTTATTTTCAGTCTTTTGGTGATCCTCTATTTTTATTTGGTATCTTTTTTGTCTTCTATTTTCAGTCCTTTGCAGATTTTCCATTTTTAGTATATGTTTGGGCCTTTAGTTTCAATCTTTTCGTGGTTTTTCATTTTCAATCTTTTATTTTAAACGTTTTTGCTGTATTTTATTTTCAGACTTTTGGCGATCTTTTATTTTCAGTATGTTTTATGTCATTTATTTTCGCAATTTTTTTTGTCCTATTTGGTCTCTTATTTTCAGTCTTTTTATGCCTTTTATTGTGTAGGAGCGTAACATTTTCGTTGCATAATTGTTGATGTTTTTTTGGTTCTGTGTTACTTTTTCGTTTCCTTTCGGTTTTTCATTTTCAGAGGTTTCGTGGAATTTTATTTCTAGCCTTTTTCTCGGTCTTTTATTTTCAGTTTCTTGGTGGTCGCCTATTTTTAGTAATTTTGTTTTGTCTTTTACTTCCACTCTTTGGTATTCAACATTTTTTTTTGTCCTTTAGTTGCGATCTTTTCGTTGCCTTTTATTTTCCGTCTTTTCTTACATTTTATTTTATTTTATTTTCACTCTTTTTTAGGTCTGTGGTTGTCAGTATTTTTTTTCTTCATATTTACTCTTATTTGTGGCCCTTTATTTTCGGTTTAATTTACAAAAATTCGAATTTTTCGTCGAGAATTTTTTCTTCGCTGGCTATCTCCGTTTTTGGTCAGTACGAGAGTACGGCCGAGATTTTTCCGTAACGAAAAAGAAAGCCCACGAACGACAGGCCTTCGTCGACTCGTCTCTCGATTGTTTTCTCTCCCCTTTTCCGTTCGTTCCGTTCTTGGAGGGGTTGGCCACAGTAACGGATATAAAATCATGTGCGAATTTAAATATTTTTTTTTCGTGCGAAAAAGTGATTCGCTCATAAAATTGATTACACATCTATTTAGTATAAACATCAAGCTGTTAGAAAAAATATTTTTTTTATTCGATGTACAAAATGGCAAACTACTAATATTTTATTTTGTTATCTTTTTTTAGGCGCTCCGCGGCGTGACATTTAGCATCCAGAATTTTTTACCTAGAACAAAAAACAAAAATTCTCATCAATCTACATTAGAATACCTAGATAAGTACGTACGGAATTTAAAAAATATTGTTTTATTCAAAAGTTGTAGGTATTTGAACTTAAAGATGTTGTGTCCAAAATGGAAAATGGTAACAAAATTTAAAAAAATTGATAGGTCATTATATAAAACGTTTGAAAGGTTGTGTAAAAATTTCACGACGATTAGGAGGCTGGCTACTGAGAAATTAAGAAAGTAACTTTGCAATTCTATTAGCAAATAGCAAACTTTGCTATTTGGTTTCAAGAAATAGAAGAAATAGTTATGAATTATCGTTTTTTTTTATTTCAAATATATCAAAAACAAAAGTGGCTTTATGGTGCAAGAAACGACGTCGTCCGTGAACGAAAATGAGTATTTAAATTTCCCGCTACTTTCGGTCTATCCAACGTTGCCGCTATATTCTTAAATGTTTTTCCTCAAGTGTGATTTTTTTTGTATTTTTGGCATCATTTTTTATAACGAAAAAAAAATAATAACAATTGCAAAGTTACTTCAGTTTCCATAAGGCTGCGTGTAACTTGTGAATTCTAATTTCTTAGTAGCCAGCTTCCTAATCGTCGTGAAATTTTTACACAACCTTTCAAATGTTTTACATAATGACCCATCGAATTTAAAAAATTTTATTACCATTTTCAGTTTTGGACACAACATCCTTAAGAAATGAATTTTCAGTGAGAAATTTCGTTATAACTGCTCATAAACTGCTTGTAAAATGAAAAGTTTTCGATTAATCAGAAATTCCATACGTACTTATCTGCGAAATGCAATTAGGAACATAACTTTTAAATTTGAAGTAAAGCGAGTGAAAATTGTTGAAGTTATTTGTCACGCCAATTGGAAAAAGGCTGTTTCGAGAAGTTTCGAGTAGTCGGCCATTTTATACATTAAAAAAAAAAAAAAATATATATATATATATTCTAACAGCTTGAAATAGATCTGTAATTAATTTTTTTATATATATATATTTATATATTTATCATTATAATACAATTTAAATTATTAAATTATATATATAAATATAGTTATATAATTTAAATATTACGTTTTATTTTTTAAAATTATATTATATAATATTATTTAAATATTATATAATATAATTTAAAATATTAAATTATAATATATATATATTATATATTATATATTATATATATATATATTTTTTTTTTTCTAACAGCTTGATGTTCATACTAAATAGATGTGTAATTCATTTTATGAGTGAATCACTTTTTCATACGAAAAAAAAAATTGTTAAATTCGCACATGATTTTATATCCGTTACTGTGGCCTACCCCCTGAATTTCGATAAAAAAAAAAGATCGCCTCGCGAGGCTCGAACGGGCGATAAAATTCGTTTGATCGGGGAATTTGCTTTTTTTCCAGCCAAATTCATGCCGGAATCGGCGCCGGTCGCCCAGCCGCCGCCGGTTTATCAGCAATACATGCCGCCGCCGCCCGGTCCCCAGCCCGGCACGGCGCCCGTTGGCGGGCCCGGACAATCGGCCGGTGGCCAGCCCCAAACGGGATCGGCAACTTTCGTCGGCTCGTCTCTCAACGGCGTTCGCATCGTCGTGTAAACGATCGATAAAACGCGAACGAAAAATCGGCAGGAGGAACGAACAAAAAAAACGAAGAAAAAGTAACGCGTCCCTTCGAACAACGAGACACGAAAAAAAAAAAGGAAAAAAAAAATCAAATCTTCGATCCTCCAAGCCAATTTTTGAATTACCGATTTTTCTGTTGCTCTTATCCGAGCTGAATTCACAGAGGGACGAGAGAGAAAAAAAATCTTCTTGGCGGATCGTAAAATCGCACGGCTATGTATTCCTTTGGTTTTTCTTCTTCTTTTCGATCGAAAAGTTGACGCGCAATCAGCTGACCATCGATTCGTCGTCGACGAAGACGCCTCTCGAGGCTCCCTATATTAATATAAGAATAATAATAATACCGATTATCGTACGTGTACGGGACGAAGAGAGCCAAGGAAAACATCATCCTGTAATTAAGGATGTTGAGTCCCTATAAAACATGTTAATGTTAATTGTTCAATAAATAGCTTCTTAATCATCATGAAATTTTTACACGACCTCCTGAATACTTCATGTAAAAACATACCAAATTTTCCGAATTCTATCATCATTACTTCAACCTCCTTAAGGGTTGAAATAAAAAATGATAAGAAAATTCGGAAAATTTCGTATGTTTTTGTATGAAGTATTTAAGAGGTCGTGTTAAAATTTCACGACGATTAGGAAGCTCGTTATTAAAAAATTAACATTTTGTTAAGAACAATTTTTAAAAGAAATAAAAAAAAATTTATCAATAAACTTCGTTTTGTTTCCGTTGCTTTCAGTATATTGTAGATATTATAAAATTGAGAGGTCAAAAAAAAAACTTATTGCAAAGTTACATCAGTTTCCATAAAACAACATTTAATTTGTGAATGTTAATTGTTCAATAACGAGCTTCCTAATTGTCGTGAAATTTTTACACGACCTCTGAAATACTTCATACAAAAACATACCAAATTTTCAGAATTTTATCATCATTTGCGATTCGGGACTCAACATCCTTAATCGAAACGAGAAAGAAAAAAAATAATTGCGCGAGTAAATCGATGAAATTATGGGAAAAAACAAAAAATCGGTATACAGATTTATATGTGAAGGAAAAAAGAAAATTACGGTTCACGTATATACATATGTGTATGTAAATACAATTACGATATTACGAAACGTCAATGTAGGGGTGCGTCGAGCAGTCGGTAACTAAAATTGAATAAACAATATTGCACCGAGTATGACAGCTGTCAGGATGAGGAAAAGCAGAAAAAGAAAAGAACAGCCCGGACCACTCGAACGAAGATTAGCCTCGACATTTATCACACACGATTGATAGCCGCGTATCGAGCAACTTTATTCTCATTCGTACCCCCCTTGGTCACTTGTGATTTAACACGTTTTTTCGATCCTGGAAAGACACTCGGTCGAGCCTTTGAGCGGGATTCCGTCGGGATCGGCGAAAGACTCCCGGAGTTTGACGGCGATTTGCATTTTCCACAGACACCCCCACCCCACTCTAAACCACAAACGAAGTGCGGAGAGAAGAAAAATAAAAATTTTATTTTATTCGGACTCCAGGACAAAATGAGCTAGGCCTACGAAAGACGCTTGGATGTGGAATTTTATCATTGTCATTGTCGAATCGAACGACGAGCCGAAACGCGATCGCCACGTCTGATAAATTGCCCGAGAGAGCGAGACGATGAGCAAAAAGATCGTAAATCGAAGAAAAAAAAACCTGTGAATCTTAAGAATCGCATTTTTCTGTCGCAATTTAATTGAAACGTGTGTGAAGCGACTAATTTCTCGCGCGAAGGATTGAAAGATTTATATAATTCCAGACTCAACGATAAAAAAAGAACCCTAGTTGCTTCGTAAAAAAAAATACAAAATGTACATATATAGTATAATATATATGTACATTTATTTATAGTATAATAAGGTATTATACTATGTATTTATATATAGTATAATACCTAGTTGCTTCGTAAAAAAATACAGAATGTACATATATAGTATAATATATATGTACATATATATATATATATATATATATATATATATATATATATATATATATATATATATATATATGAGGCATTTCACGCCATTTCGCTCGACCGTAACCCTGGCCATTTTTAATTTTGTTTTTTATAAAATAGTATGCTATGCAAGGAGTATTTTCACAAATTTTCAAATTTTTATCGCATGTATTTCAGAAGTTACAATTTTTCTCAAAATCTGGACTTCAGAAAGTTAGGAAACGTTTTAACGCCGATATCTCTTAAATTAATCGATATATGGAAAAATGTCTATACATCGATTTTTTTCACATTAGTTCACACCTTCACAAAAAAAAGGAAAACATTTTTAAATCATCGTTTTTAACATTTTTTCAGCGTGTAAAGTGAAAACTATTTTTTTTAAAGATGATTGCCATTTTTTTTTTTTTTTTGAAAAAATTCTCCAAAATATCATGATGAATTATATGAATTTTAACGCTAGTCCCATTGCGGGCCCATTTTTCCTTGTATTTTTTCCTTAATTTCGAGTATTTCGTATGAATTACTAACAATTTTTATTACTAATAATACTCGTAAGTAATAACGGTTGTACTTATTTACAATTAGTAATTGTAGTGATAATTTTACAATTAGTAGCCCGATCTAATATGTTAAAGAATTATTTTTCGCTTGCCAAGTGTAGGCATGATTTTCCTTAGAAATGGTACAAAAACATAAAAAAAATATTGCGAATACGATAAATATGATTCATACGAAACACTCGAAATTTTCATGAATAAAAATTGAATTTATTATTTTAAAAAATACAAGGAAAAATGGGCCCACAACGGGACTAGCGTTAAAATTCATATAATTCATCATATTATTTTAGAGAATTTTTTGAAACAAAAAAAAATGGCAATCACCTTTAAAAAAAATACTTTTCACTTTACACGCTCGAAAAATGTTGACAATGATGATTTAAAATGTTTTTTCCTTTTTTGTATGAAAGTGTGAACTAATATGAAAAAAATCGATCTATAGACATTTTTCAATATATCGATTAATTTAAGAGATATCGGCGTTAGAACGTTTCCGAACTTTCTCAAACGCAGATTTTTCGAAAAATTATACCTTCTGGAATACATGGGATAAAAAATTGAAAAATTTGTGAAAATACTTGCATAGCATACTATTCTATTAAAAAAGTTAAAAAAATTAAAAGTGGTCAGGGTCACGGCCGAGAGAAATGGCGTCGACTGCTTCATGTGTATATATATATATATATATATATATATATATATATATATATATATATATATATATATATATATATATATATATATATATAGTATACTACATATATAGATTTATATATATCGAGACACGTATATATAAATGTATATATCTCCATTAGTTCACTAGGCTAGAGTCGACGAAAGGACACTTTTTTGTTTTCGTTTTTTTTTTTCGCGCCCCAATTGATTTTCGAGTTTCGAGTAAAACGCCAAAAATCGGTGCGTTTTACTCGAAGATCGCGTCACATTTAACCGATAGGCGTCTTGCGTATTACTCGTGTATATTATTGCTAGGCGTAAATGTATACTAGAGACGAGAGAATAAAGTTATGGGAAGAAAATACGATGGAGAACTGGCGAGATTCGTCCGATAATTGAGGATGGAAAATCGTGGAAAATGAAGGGAACGATGCTTGGACGACGACCGAATCGACGACATAACGCTTTCACTGTATAGGACGAGCCGTATATCGAGGAGATATTCTCCCGCGTGTCCCACTTCGCGAACGAGCTAACGGCATTTCGGTCCAGATATTACGAGAGAGTTGACGAGGAAGGCGAACGAGGGGACGTTCGTTGCTTCACAGCGTCATCTTCTCGCTTCCTTCTGCTTCTCCTTCTACTTTTGTACGTGAACCGGCTCCCGTTTGCCAATTTCTCTCTCATTAAAACGAACATCGAAAAGGGAAACTCGACCTAATGTCAAATTGCGGACTCTTCGTCTCGCAGCTCCAGCGCGAAGATTCAAGTGCGATATCGGATTTTTTTTTACGTTCCATATCGTTGATACGGATTTTCGGTCGAAAGTTGGCGAAAAACACTACTTTGTGGCCATGCCGGGGAGCTGCAGGGAGAAAGGGACAGTGGTGAACGGTGGTCGACAATAATCACGAATAATTATCACCATAATGAATGAAGTAGCCACCAATTATCATGGATATATATCACCATAATCAGGCAGATAGACATCATTTGTCACAAACATTCATCACCTTAATCAATCAAAAAGTCACCAGTTAGCATGAATAATCATCACCATAATCGGCTGAATAGCCACCAATTATCACAAATATTTATCACTTTAAGTAATCAATTAGTCGGGCAAATAGCCATCAATTATCACAAATATTCATCACCTTAATAAATCAAATAGTCACCAATTATCATGAATAATCATCACCATAAGCCGCCAAGTAGCCACCAACTATCGAAAATATTCACCACCTTAATCAATCAAAAAGTCACCAGTTATCACGAATAGCCATCACCATAATCGGCCAAGTAGCCACCAATTATCACAAATATTAATCACCTTAATAAATCAAATAGTCACCAATTATCATGAATAATCATCACCATAATCGGCCAAGTAGCCACCAATTATCATAAATATTAATCACCTTAATCAATCAAATAGTCACCAATTATCATGAATAATCATCACCATAAACCGCCAAGTAGCCACCAATTATCAAAAATATTCATCACCTTAATCAATCAAAATGTCACCAGTTATCACGAATAATCATCACCATAATCGGCCAAGTAGCCACCAATTATCACAAATATTCATCACCTTAATCAATTAAAAAGTCAACAGTTATCACGAATAATCATCACCATAATCGGCCAAGTAGCCACCAATTATCACAAATATTCATCACCTTAATCAATCAAATAGTCACCAATTATCATGAACAATCATCACTATAATCGGCCAAGTAGCCACCAATTATCACAAATATTCATCACCTTAATCAATCAAATAGTCACCAATTATCATGAATAATCATCACTATAATCGGCCAAATAGCCAACAATCATTACAAATATTCATCACCTTGAGTAATCAATTAGTCGGGCAAATAGCCATCAATTATCACAAATATCTGTCACCTTAATCAATCAAACAGTCACCAATTATCATGAATAATCATCACCATAAGCAGCCAAGTAGCCGCCAATTATCACGCATAATCATCACGTTAATTAATCAAGTAGCCGAGCAAATAGCCATCAATTATCACAAATATTCATCACCTTAAGGATGTTGTGTCCAATATTGAAAATGGTAATAAAATTTAAAAAATTTGATGGGTCATTATGTAAAACATTTGAAAGGTTGTGTGAAAACTTCACGACGATTAGGAAGCTGGCTACTGAGAAATGAGAATTCACAAATCACACGAAGCCTTATAGAAACTGAAGTAACTTTGCAATTATTATTTTCTTTTGTTATAAAAAATGATGCCAAAAATACAAAAAAAATCACACTCGAGGAAAAACATAAGAATATAGCGGCAACGTTGCATAGACCGAAAGTAGCGGGAAATTCAAATACTCATTTTCGTTCACGAACGGCGTCGTTTCTTGCACCATAAAGCCACGTTTGTTTTTGATATATTTGAAATAAAAAAACGATCATTTATAAATATTTCTTCTATTTCTTGAAAACAAATAGCAAAGTTTGCTATTTGCTAATAGAATTGCAAAGTTACATCAGATTCCACAAGGCTGCGTGTAATTTGTGAATTCTAATTTCTCAGTAGCGAGCTTCCTAATAATCGTGAAATGTTACTCAACCTTTCAAATGTTTTACATTATGACCTATCAAATGTTTAAAATTTTATTACCATTTTCAATTTTGGACCCAACATCCTTAATCAATCCAATGGTTACCAATTGTCATAAATAATCATCACTATAATCGCCGAAATAGCCATCAATTGTCACAAATATTTATCACTTCGATCAATCAAATACTCAGCAATCATCATGAATATTCATCACCATAATCAACCATCACTGTGATCAAGCAGCCGTGATTGATAGTAGGCAATTACACTGAATAGTTGTTTTCCGCCACCTGTCCAAGTCAGTCACGGACAATAGTTGCCGGCTTTGGTTGAAAGCAACCACCTAGTCGCCATCAATAACAAATTCCGGCTGATGTCAGCCAGTCGGTGGATGATATGCAAACAGAGCGAGCACTAACATGTTGGGCGGCAACAGTGACCTGTTTAGCCAATGGTAATCAGTTATGGCGACACGTGCCAGTTGGTCATCAATGTTTATTATCGACCCCAGTATTATGACCCCTAGTAGCTATTCAGAGGGGAATTGTAGCCCGTCCGAGCCAATTGTAGCCAATTATGGTAAGCTCTAGCCATTTGGGCACTGACGTCATCCGATCCTGGCAGGTAGGAGACAGTTGGTCGATAATGGTAGCCAGTTTTAGCTGCTGGTAACCAGTTATGGAAGACACTAGCCAATTGGTCATCGATGCTAGCCAATGATGACACGTAGTAACTAGTTAAAAGGCAATGAAAGCCAATCACGGTGATCCTCAGTCATTCGAACCCTGGCAATTGGTGATTCCGGCTTGTAGTAGTCAGTTGTTCATCGACAGTGGCCAGTTCTAGCCATGGGTAGCCGATCAGTCACCATCGTCGCCAACTGCCACCCACAGTAACCCTGTACAGCCTCTGCTATCTAGTCAGCCATCAGGAGCTGCCGATTCCAGCAAGCTGCAACCGACAGCCATGGCAACCAATTATGGCAAACGGCACATAGTTCGAGCAAACAGTCACCAGCAGTTCCACATAGCAGGCCACTAGAGCCACAAGACGTTGGTACTCACAGATGTACAGTTGTACTACGATTCGATGCTACCCGATCATACCCAAAAATGGCCGTGACTCATCACTGCTCGCCAATAGTCCAGAGCGAACGGAGATGCTACTCCGTTGGATTTGTCCGTTTCGATGATTCGTCCAAACAAACTTCGGTCTAGGTTGGCGTATCTTTGGAGCGCGTGAACGTCGCGACGAATCGTGACAGTTCTAACCGTAAAGGTGCCCACAAGACTCTCGCCACCATTATTGCCGCTGAGTTCATTCCAAGAGTGCACCCAGGCCCAGGAGAGAGAGTGACGAGGTGCATGGAAAACTACATACTCGAAGAACGAGCAAACAATTGTTCAGATCCAAGCTAACGGGAACGCAGTCATCCTCTTCGCTATGGTCTCGGCGAAGGTGGCCAACTGCACGTTGGCCACCTCGTCTGAGATTGGGGCGTCAGGACCATCCGTAGGCTGTCCTTGACCCATTCCATCTTCCAGGACTAATTGGAACGACGAAGTCGTCACGATTTACGAGGACTAGAAACCCAATGGTCCCTAAGCCTCGAAATGACTGTACTCTTTCTTAGCACCCATGATCAACTCGTCTCGGATGTTCGTCATTCGTATAATTCAATTTTTCCGTCTTGCCGCTCTCGAGTGATTAACTAGAGGCAATTTTCTCCGAATGGCGCGAAACATCTTATTATCATTTTGTTGGTTTTTTTTTTCTTCTACTTCTCGTTATTTATGGATTTTACTTTTTTGCGCTCGTAATATTCGGCGGGCGTACACGCTCCACAAACCCAATGCTCTGTATCGGGCACACTCGGATGCGTGTATACGCCGAGGATGCGACACCGGAATACAAATTGAATCGACCGAATTGGAACTATCGATCGCGACCAAGTGCAACGACACGACGAACGCATTGCTCCGCTAATTCCGGGCGAGCAAACGAATTTCAATGGATACCAAGCGAACGAAGTGGCAGTCGAAGTCGTAATTTGTTGCCGCACAGGTGCTTCGAGTTGAATAAGCGGAGTTTTTTTTTCGTGTGGGATGGAAATGGCGTTTTAGGAACATGTTTGGGGCTGGGATCGTTTTTGGGTAAGAGGGCTTATGGGTGGCAAGATTTTTGGGTTTTGGAATTTTTGTGTACCAACGTTTTGGAGCATTATATTCTTTGCGTAACAACATTTTTGGGGACCATGGTTTTGGATACCGACATTACTGTCTACCAAGAATTTGAGGTACTATAATCTATGGGTACCAAGATTTTCGGGTACTATAATCTTTGGATAAACCAAGATTTTTGGGTACTATAATCTTTGCCTACCAACATTTTTGGGTACTATAGTTTTTAGGTATTAATATTTTTGGGTACTATCATCTTTGGCTATCCACATTCTTGGGTATTGAAATCTTTGGGTGCCATTATTTTTGGGTACTATAAAAGTTGGGTACGAAGATTTTTGGGTGTTATAGTCTTTGGATAAACCAAGACTTTTGGATACTATAATCTTTGGCTATCCACATGTTTGGGTATTGAAATCTTTGGGTACCATTATTTTTGGGTACTATAAACGTTGGGTACCATTATTTTTCGGGTACTATAAGTTTTGGATAAACCAAGACTTTTGGATACCATAATCTTTGGCTATCCACATTTTTGGGTATTGAAATCTTTGGGTACCATTATTCTTCGGGTACTATAATCTTTGGGTTCCGAGATTTTTGGGTATCATAATCTTTGGGTGCAGAGATTTTTGGGTACTATAATCTTTGGGTACCAAGAATTTTGGGCAGTATAAACTTTGGGTTCCAAGACTTTTAGGTACCGACATTTCTGAGTACTACGATTTTTGGATCGTGGCATTTTTGGGTACCGAAACTTTTGAGTACCCAACATCTTGGGTACTGATATTTTGAGTATTAAAATCTTTGGGTACCAAACATTTTGATTATCCAAATTTTTGCGTACCGAACTTTCCGAATACCCAATTTTTTCACGCATAAAAATGTTTGAGTACCAAAACTTTGATGTACCAAGATTTTTGGGTACCAAACATTTTGAGGTTGAAATTCCAAATTTTTGGGTACCGAACTTTCCGAATACCCACATTTTCACTTATAAAGATGTTTCAGTACCAAAACTTCAATGTACCCAGATTTTTGGGTACGAAAATTTTTTGGTACCAAAGTGTTTGAACTCTGCGACTTTTGGGTATCTAAAATCGAAATTCTCACCTCCTTGTCATTTTATATTAAAAATAGATACTTCCACATAGCTGAAAATCAATTTGGAACGACAAATCGCCTTCTCTGCTACAATTATAATCAAATAGGACCACGAAATGACAGTATAGAAAGCCTCGAGTAGGGCATTCTTGATTTCGGTAAAAATAAACTTTATCTTCGTTGCCCCGTGCGTAGGCGTTTTTTTTTCTTCTTTTTGCAATCTTATATCAAAAACATTTTGATGCGAGTCTCGGCGGACGCATGTTTTACAAAGAGGTATTTAATCGTGTCGTGTATGTCCGACGTAGACGCACAATACGTGCTGTCATGCAAGGAGGAATCTCGAGTGCAGAAGTATTCCAGCGATTAAACCGGTGCTTGGGCTGAAAAGGAGAAAATCTTTTCTTACATTTGGCTCAACTCTTCCCCAGCGGATTTTATATCCTCGCACCACGTCACAATCTCACATATTTTGAGTTACTTTTTCCATTTTTCTCGGAGCCTCGACGAAAGCGTCAATAAAAAGTTTAATGTGATTTCACTTCCCACCGATCGCAATAGCGTTTCTTTTTTCCCATGGACCCAGATGCTGTGATCTTGTCGCAGAGAGAAAAAAAATTTCCTTCGACTTTTTCTCTGGAAAAATTTTATTTCGTCGAAATGTTTTTGTTTTCGGAGTTTAAATGGAAAAGAAAATGCTATGGACTTTTTTTTCCATTGTCCTGTAACTTTGACAAATTTTGAGATATCCAGCTGATTTTTTAAAGCTGTCGATTTCAATTTCTATTACAAAATAAAATGGTCCAAAAAAGCGTAAAAACGCGTTTTCCCAAATTTCGAAATATCTAGCGATATTTTTTTCAAACGAATCGAAAATTGTAATAAAATTTTGAAAAAAAAACCGAAAAATTAAAAGCTTCCCCTTCCTTGTCATTTTTTTCCGCACGAAGCCTCCCCGAGAAAGTCCCAATTGAAAAAAAAAAAAAAAAAGGCAACTTCCCACACGGTAAACTTTCTGACCAAAGTGAAAACAACGCGGTAGCAATGAGCAATTTTCCAGCTCATTTTTTCGCGCCGTTCGCAACGCTCGGCCGATTGTTCGTAAAAACGAGACTGTATAAAACCAGCGGCTACGGCCAATTACCTCGCGCTTTTTGTGCCTGGACGACCAACTCGTGCTAACCGTGAGCCCTCTTCATTGGGACGATTAGGCGCATCCTCAGTCACTCGTTTGACGAATCAATTTTTTCCCTAGGGCCAAAATAAAACCCAGTATCCTTGTTCCAATTTGGTATCGAAAAATTCGCGTTTGGGTTTGGGCCATGGCAAACGTTCGATCCAGAGAGAATAATTACTGAGGCCCAATGTTGGTCCATTGGGTTGGTCCATCATCCAAGAAATGGATGATGGTCCATTTCTTTCCACTCCTTTCAGCGTCCTTCAACTTGACACGCCGATGAAGTGCTAGGGGCCACCTACTTTTGGATTTCAAATTTTTCGGACATTCCGGGCCCGCTCGTGAAAGAAAAAAAAAACGAGTTTGTCCACGCGGCACTTCCGGAGTGAAACTCGATTCTCTACATCGAAATTTCTCATTGAAGTCCACCGGTGAGCGATGTAATTTGCGTATCTTTTTTATATTCAGGTTATTATTAGCATGAGCTCTTGGTGTGCGTTAGGCCCACTCGACGACGATTTGGGCCTCACGATGTACGCGGCTTAGGTCGAGGCTGTATGTGCGTGGAAACGCTGCGGGATAAGGCTCATTAACGATTCAATTGGAATTCCATCCTATGACGTGGGTCGTCTATCTTCCCCCTTTGCCTGCCCCTCCCAATATTGACCCGCGTGACACGGTGAGGCCCGAAACTGTGAGAAATGTGACATTTTATTCGGGTAACTTCGATCAAATCCCGTGGCATCGGGTTCCTCGAATTCCTAAAACTTTTCTCCCGCAAATGGGTCAAACTCCAGTTATTCGGGGCCTTACGGGCCCGTGCCACGAAGTCCCGATAGCGACGAGAGGAACTATCTTATCTCGAGAATCCGAGAATTGAAGGAAATGATTCATAATGATCCGACATGGCACGGGATGGCGGGGGCGGTCTCGTTTGGGCCTGGTCAAGGCCCAATTCGAAACATCACAGCTTCCCCCTCGTACGCGTCTCAATGAGAGTCGAGGAACATCATCCACGTAGGCTCAGATAATTGAGTCCCAATAAGGCCCGCGCGTAGGTGTGGGCCCAAAACTTCGGCAAGGCCCAAAACGGATTTTCATTCGCGGGAACTGTAAGGACGCGACTTCCCAGCTTGTTTTTTTCCGCCTAATGTCCGCCATTAAAACGGGCCCTATCGTTTTCTCCCGGGGCCCGTTGGCGCGTGCTCGCGAAACAAATGTCCGAGGAATTCGTAGGACCGTGACGTATTTAGAAAGCATTAGACGGCAATGCTCAATGAACATTCATGAAGTTAACGACTTCGGCGATCTTCCCTCCCTCCCATAGGAACCGGCATTGGGGTCCTAACGCGATCGGGCCCCCCGTACACTCGATCAAACAGGCCTACGCGACAACAATCGGTATGTGCTCGGGCGGAGGGGGAAAGCGTGTCAAATTCGATGCGCACGTGTCGCGGAAGGAGCGAGGGATAAATCGTAAAGTGGTGGGGGGGGCGGGTCCCGCACGGGCCCCAACTCGAACGAATCGCTTCCAGATAAATAAGAAGGACATGGAGGGAATATGTTCTGTATCGTGGACAGTCTCGTGTGATGACGCGGATTTCATCGCGGAGCAATAATTAGCGCTAAATTTTTTTTTCCTCCACCCATTCGCAACGATCGTTCAACAATTGTCGTCAACGTCCCGCGTTGAGTTTTTCATTTTAAAAAAACGAAAATAAAATTAATAAATAAATCGTCCAACAATGACGATATCGAGACTGTGCGCCCTGATCTTCGGACTTATCGTGCTTCTAAATGTCGCATCATCGCCGGCGAACGCCCGGGCCGACGAGGACAATGGAATCCTCGGTTGCATCTACGAGGAGGAGACTCTCGCGTGCACGAAAAAACGTACGGACGCTCAATTGGACGCGTTCGAGCTGCAAGTGACCGGGAGACAGAGTTCCCTCGGTTTTAGCAAAGTTTTCGAAGGGGCCGGTGAACTCATGGTCGATGGGACCAGATCGTTGCTCGGCTTGAATGACGAATCTACTGACGTGGCCGAGAATAACGAGGGTGGTAACGACGAAGGACGCAGTGATGTTGGTAAGCGGACCAACGTAAATGCATATATGTATATACGTGTGTGTATATATACATATGTATATATATATAATTGAAAATCACTATTTTCCTATTCACTATTTATATTTTATATATATATATATATATATATATGTAAGTCCGGTACCACCTGTTTATTCTTCAAAATACACTTCGCACAAAAAAAATATTCGCAATCAAAGATGAATATTTTTTCCGGACCTATATTAAATTCCGTAAAAATTATCCTGCTTCTTAAAAAATATTAAACTTGAATCCTTAAAGTTTCTTTTTTGTTCGAAGCGTATTTTTCTACAACAATTTGTGAGCCGCGACTTTTTGAACACGTAATATGTATATACATATAGAGGACGAGGCAAAATAACGTGCGCAAAAGCGATGCGAAGTGGCCCTTTAGTTTCTTTTTCGATAAGAGGAGGGGGGCACTTTATTCAAGACCATACATTTTTAGCCATAAAAAATTAATGATTTTCAATTGGAATAGTAAGTCCTATTGGAAAATGGATTATAGAGCTATGCTGCATCGTCCTTTGCATACATTATTTTCTATACATATATGTATATATATGAGAAAGAGAAGAAGAGCGAAAGTGAATAAGTGAAAAGAATATGGACTATAAAAGTATTCCTGTAATTCCTTTTTCGATAGAGTTAGGACACTATCGATTAAGGATGCTGAGTCCCAAATCGCAAATGATGATAAAATTCTGAAAATTTGGTATGTTTTTGTATGAAGTATTTCAGAGGTCGTGTAAAAATTTCACGACAATTAGGAAGCTCGTTATTGAACAATTAACATTCACAAATTAAATGTTGTTTTATGGAAACTGATGTAACTTTGCAATAAGTTTTTTTTTTGACCTCTCAATTTTATAATATCTACAATATACTGAAAGCAACGGAAAAAAACGAAGTTTATTGATAAATTTTTTTTTATTTCTTTTAAAAATGGTTCTTAACAAAATGTTAATTTTTTAATAACGAGCTTCCTAATCGTCGTGAAATTTTAACACGACCTCTTAAATACTTCATACAAAAACATACCAAATTTTCAGAATTTTCTTATCATTTTTTATTTCAACCCTTAAGGAGGTTGAAGTAATGATGATAGAATTCTGAAAATTTGGTATGTTTTTACATGAAGTATTCAGGAGGTCGTGTAAAAATTTCATGACGATTAAGAAGCTATTTATTGAACAATTAACATTAACATGTTTCATAGGGACTCAACATCCTTAAGGACTATTCATTTCAGCCATATATATATATATATATATTTGTCTCTCTTAAAAAAATCTATATATATAAACATATATGAATAAAAATTAATGATTTTTAATAATAGTTCTTTTGAAAAAGAGATAGTGGGAATACTTTCATAATCGTCCATCTCTTTTTTACTCATTTACTTTGCTCTTCCTCTCTCTCTCTCTCTCTCTCTCTCTCTCTCTCTCTCTCTCTCTCTCCTTCCCCCTTTTCTTTCAATATATATATATATATAGTCGTTATAGTTAATTATATTATAGTAAAAAAACACCATATATGCAGTACCGGTCAAAAGTTTTCCATCACTTGAGTAATTGTAAAATAATCGACCACTGTGCAAAATTATAGTAGAATATTCGATTAATTATTCTTAAATTATTTAAAATGATATGAGATTGCAAAGTTATATTAAAAATAATACAATGCATTTTATAGAGCAATATAGTATCTTCGTAAAATAAGAACAAAAATTAATTATATGATCCTAATATAATTTTGCAATTATCCAAAGTCATCGATAACTTTTGACTCGTAACTATTAACTCGTAACTATCCAAGGTATTTATAGTGCAGGACAAATATCACCTTGCTAATCAAATTAGGAATCTGAACAAATTTGCATCAACATATAGCCGAGTAAAAATTGAGTCGATCGACAATTCCAAGTCGTACGAATGTACCGGTGGATTATTTTTATTATTGCACGAGTGTGGTGTACTCACGTCCGTTACAATGGATTTACGTTTTTCCGGTTGGCTCATGAGCCATTTAGTATACGGGTTCACGTGTGTGCGCGCGTGGGGCTCGAGAGCAAGGGAAAGAGGTTTCACAACGGGACGAATAATCCATAACGAGAGAGGAGGAATTGCAGGGTGGGGGGAGAGAAATACACGCGGTGTGAGGTTTCTGGGTCAAGCCACCCAAATTTATCGTTCGGCACGTCCGCATCATTGTTGCCTCTTGTTAATAATAAAACAATCAATCTTTTCGCTACTTCAAGTAAATTATACACTGCTGATTGCGAGGCACGAATCAAACTATTAATTGTAATGGGGAAAAAAAACGATAATGGAATATCCGGGCAGAGAAAATTGGCGACGAGGATTCATTGGAGATTTTTTTTGCGAATCGAGGGAATTTTTGCGAAATATTTATGAATATTAATTGTTGAATGATTTTTTTTAACTTGATTTTCTATTATTTTTTTGGATATTTTATATTAATTTTTCTCGATATTGATTTTATATAAATGCTTCTAAATATTAATTTTATATTTCATTTGGTTTCAATGTTAATGTTATATTCATTTTTCTGAATATTAATTTTATGTTAGTTTTTATAAATATTATTTTTCTGTTAATCTTTCTGAATATTAAGTTATATCAATTTTTTTTGATATTTTATATTAATTTTTCTCAATATTGATTTTATATAAATTCTTCTCAATATTAATTTTCTGTTAATCTTTCTGAATATTACTGTTAACGTTTGTGAATAATAATTATTTAACTATTTTTCCGAATATCAATTTGCTGTTGACTTTTCGGAATATCAATTTTCTATCAATTTTTTTCTGGATATTAATGTTTTATTCATTCTTCTGAATTTTATATCCTATTAATTTTTTTTAAATATTGATTGCTTGTTCATATTGCAGAATATTGATTTGATGATAACTCTTCTGAATATTTGTTTCCTATTAATTTTCTCAATTTTAACATTCCATTAATTATTCCGAATGTTAATTCTCCGTCAATTTTGCTGATGTGAATATAAAATCGCTGTTAATTTTTCTGAATATCAGTTTACTGATTATTTTTCTCAATACTAATTTTCTGCTTATTTTTCTCATCATTAATTTGCTATTCATTTTTCTGAATACTGAATCAATAATTAAATATATTCGAAATCAGTCTCTAGAACAGTGGAATAAAATTTCAAAAAAAATTAATTTCACGAAGGCTTCAGTTAATTGAAATAAAAAAGGATCAAATGAAGGCATTCGGTTGATTTTGATAAATCTTTTCTATCAGTGTGTCAACGTATCCTCGTAACCACATGACGAAAACACATGCTCTGAATGCTGTAACTTTAACGATTTTTGGAATTTTTAAATTCTGTAAAGCTCAAAATATTCCTAACCGTTCACGCTAATGGAATAAAAAATGAAAAATTTTGAAATTTTTCGCGTATATGAGGCGTCAAGGAATCAGATGCAGTCAGAGGCGTGAAAAAACGAGCATTTTCAATATTTTTTCTTTTATAGTAATTAAGTTTGTTTTACAAAAGTGGTTACACAGACTTTTTATGTTATATTTCAACTTGACTTGTATAAATTTTCAAAAAAAAATATTGATTATTTATAACAACATCGCCATCTTTGTCGGATCCCCTTCGGCATGTAGTGCTCTCCGGTGACCACTATAATTAAAAAACCACTCGATGAATTTTGATGAAATTTGGTGTGCTTATCGATAGCATTAAAAACTAGTCCTTAAACGGAGCTTTTCTTTTTTTTTCAAAAATTAACAAAATGACAGCTTCCGACAAATAACTTTCGATTTTCGACCAAAAAATCGCTCGTTTATCATTTAAAAAAATATATAAATTTTCAACAAAAATAACAATCCTCCGATCAAGGACTATTTTTTAATGCTATCAATAAGCACACCAAATTTCATCAAAATACATCGAGTGATTTTTGAATTTAGTCGTCACCGCAAAGCACTACATGCCGAAGGGGGTCCGACAAATATGGCGATATTTTTTATAAATAATCAATATTTTTCTTCGAAAATTTGTACAAGTCAAGTTCAAATACAACATAAAAAGTCTGTCTAACCACTTTTGTAAAACAAACTTAATTACTAGAAAAAAAAAAATTATTGCAAATGCTCGTTTTTTCACACCTCTGACTGCATATCACTCCTCAACTCAGCTAACGATTGAAGCTCACGAATTGGTTCTCGTAAACGGCGTCCAACGTTGAAATTCCTCACAACGACACTGCAGCCTCCACAGACGAAAAATTTCCAAATCGAGGTGAAAAAAAATTATTTACGATTTTTTCTCGGTTTTTCCGAAGGTGAAGGCCGCAAGAAATTTGGCCACAAGAAGAAGAAGAAGTTGTTGGGCAAACTCATAGCTTTTTCCATGCTGCTGAAATCGAAGCTCAGCCTCCTTCTCCAGATGATTTCGACGCACTTCCAGTTGAAATTCTTCGGTATTGCGTTGATAAGTCTGATCGTAAACATCGCGCGTTTCTGGCTGGACTTCAAGAAGGACCACGCAGCCTCGAAAGTCGTTTACTACGAGCACGCCCAGCATCAGCATCATTACGAGCACGACGACGATCACGGTGGCTATTGGGGTAGATCCGACCCGCTCGAGGCACCTGCTCAGGAGATGGCCTACAGTGCCCACAAATTGTACAACCAATAGACACCGCACGTCAAAATAGCTTCGTAATAATTTTTGTACTTTCTTCACGAAGATCGTTCGCTCATTTATTCTTATTTTTATTTATTTATTTAAATGTTTTTTTTTGCCATTCAAAACAGCTCTCGTTTCCTCGTCACCCTTAATTTCTCACTCCTCGTGTGTTCTAGAGGTCGAGAAAAAAAAAGTGTCATTCGAAAAGCAATGATTTTTCAATTTTTTTTTCGAATTCGATCAACGAAACTGCCAAAAAAAAAGGTCAAATCTATATGTCCGAGATCAGAGGGATCTTTGGAAGAATTTTTTTTTTCCCATCGATCGATCGCTAAAGGAAAGCTCGTAACTGTACATAGACGCATTGAGGCTCCGATCCGCGTAACGAGGTGCAATGTACCATTGTTCAAATTCCCGTTGAACCAAAGCCCGAACTACACTCGTACCTGTCAATCCCCTTCTAAGATTAAAACAAACAAATAATGGCGTCGAATGTAACATTTGCAGCTTATTTATTTATTTTTTTTTCGTTCCTTCAAAAGTAAAGAGACTCGAAAAAAAAATGAGAATATATTTATCGTAATAATAATTTAACAAAATTGCGGCAGGGTCTTTGCGTTTTCGAAACGAACAGAAATCGTATACTTGAATATTAATTCAATAATCGATTATTTAGATATTAATTTATTGTGGCAATTGGAAATTTCAACTCCGAAGTTTCGAAAGACTGGAAGTGAGCAAAAATCCGGTTTTTTAAAATAATGAGGCATTAATTTATTTTTCGCGTGCTCGTTGACAGCAGCTGAGAAAATCAACGCGAGGCTCGCTATGAAACAACGCAAATCAACCAACTATTGTAAATACACAAACACGAGATGTCGCCGATGAATCGTTTAGAATTAAAACGCCGAATTATGATCAATGTTTTTTTGTAATAAATAAACAAATGTGTCACGACTGGAGGGGATTTGTAATTATTCGAATGTGGAGTTAAGGCAGAAGCTATACGGGCGACGGTGCATCTGGAAGTGGCAAAAATCTCTTCGTGTCTTGAATTTGGCTTACCTTGGCATCACGCGGCCTTGCGACTTCGGGGGCATACCCAAACTCACGAACGATCTTTCGTATTCTTCGACATTCACGCACAAATGCGTTTTGAATGTTTAACATGTCCTACGGTAATTTGATTTTAGCGTGAAGGTTGGATTTTCAAAAAATTCATGCTAACATAATTTTCGTTCTCAACTTCAAGAACTAAACTAATCAATTTGACTTCAAAATGATATTTCGCTCTGCACCTTTTTGCCGTAAAAATCGGCAATGAATCGGTAAGAAAATCGGCAAAAAATTTCGTATCGAATATAAAATTTGCTGGGTGAGGACGAAGTATTGTTGCGTAGTAGATATCTGCAAAGAATCGGTCAAAAAATCGGTGAAAGTTCGGCAAGAAAATCGGTAGGAAATTCGGTAAAATGTCGTCTACGCTTTGCATCAAGGCTGAAGCGTGGAGGCTGAATTTAAAAAAAATGTATGCTGATGACGTTTTCTTACTCAACATCAGGAACGAGATTAGTCAATTTGAGTTCAAAATAATATTCCGTTCTCCGCTCTTTTAGTTGTAAAAATCGGCACAGAATCGGTAAGAAAATTGGTGAAAAATCGGTCAGAAAATCGGTAAAAGACCGGTCAAAATAGGTGAAAAATCGGTAGAAGACCGGTCAAAATAAGTAACAGATCGGTAAAAGATCAGCAATGAATCGGTAAACATTTGTTAGAAAATCGGTAAAAGATCGTCTACTCTCTGCGTCAAAGCTGAAGCGTGGAGACGAGATTAACACAAAATGTATGCTGATGTAATTTTCGTTCTCAACTTCAAGAACGAAATTACTAAATGTGACTTCAAAATGGTATATGGCTTTCTGTCCTTTTGCCCGTAAAAATCGGTAAAAGATCGCTAAGAAAATCAGCGAAAGATCGATAAGAAAATCGGTAAAAGATCGGTAAGAAAATCGGTAAAAGATCGATAAGAAAATTGGCAAAAGATCGGTGAGAAAGTCGGTAAAAGATCGGTAAGAAAATCGGTAAAATATCGGTAAGAAAATCGGTAAAAGATCGATAAGAAAATCGGTAAACGATCGATAAGAAAATCGGTAAAAGATCGGTAAGAAAATCGGTAAAAGATCGGTAAGAAAATCGGTAAAAGATCGGTAAGAAAATCGGTAAAAGATCGGTAAGAAAATCGGTAAAACCCCGGTAATGTCAGGAATAGACCAATAAGACAATGGGTAGAAGATCGGTAAGAAAATCGGTAAAAATCGGCTACACTCCGCGTCAGCCGGGGGCCCTCTTAACTTCCGGTCCACGCACACTCTTACCTTCGGCGTCGCAAAAATTGAACGCGTCCTACTTACCGATCTTTTTTCGCCTGCGGTGCCGATCGTTATCGAGACACGAGCTTCTTCAGCTGCCACGATCTTTTTTCGCCACCTCCTCACGGTCATCGTACCATTATCTTTCGATCGTTTCGCGAGATCGGGATCCACTCGCGTTCATACCGCGATCTCGCGACCTGCCCTCAAATTTTACGACCGCGACCACCTGCGCTCGCGTAGGAGTGCCACGTTCGATCGGCGCTTCTTTGATTCGTCAGCGATTCCCGTCGCGTGCCGAACGTTGCAAAAAGATTTTGCGGGCAAAAGGAGAAACCGCAAAACAAAAATCGTTATATTTGCATCCGGCCTTCGCGCGATACCGAGACGAGGTACGCCGAGGAATATTCAGTGCAAGTCTCCGTACTTCGAAATAAAGAAATATTTGCTTTGTTGCAAAGAACATATGCCCTGTACATAAAGATCCTGCAAGATCCGGTTTACCTTCGATGACGCTCTCGAGTATTTTTCACGGCCCTGCATAAGGTGAAATTTTGTAAAAAAAAATAATTTTTTATTGCACAGTTTTATAGCCTAGGGTCTTAACTTTAACTTGCAGCAAAGATTTTGTGAAAAATTAAAAAATTGACCGAGTTATGATGATTTTTGTGAATGGCCAGATCGTCCACTGCTTACCATGATTTACCCGTTTTCTTTTGCTTTTTGTCTATTTCTTCTTTTTAACGTTTTAGGCCGTATCTCAAAATCTATTCGTCCGATTCCCTTCAAATTTGGACAGAGCCTAGTTTATAACATTTTCTATGACATGACCGGAAGATTTTTTCATACGTTCACCCATTTGTTAACAACAGTTCGTCAAAGTTGTTATTTTTCGTCAAAAATCGATTTTTTTTCTACAGCTTGGCATTTTCGTAAACTTCAAAATTACAAAAAAGTATCCGGTCATACGAAAGTTTCATTATTATACTAAAAGCACATTTTTTATTTATCGCCTCAGCTGAGCCTGATTGCCAGAACCACCCGCCCCGATTCGCCACGCAGCAACGACGGGACTTTCTTTGAAAAATAAAAACTCCATTGTTTATGAATATTTTTCAATGAAAAAAAAACTCAAGCCTGGCAAGACTATGTCTCAATTGTGGGTAAATTTCCAGCCTCATCGTCCCAATACTCCCACCAGAGAAAAAATGTGAAAAATCGGCCCTTCGTTTTAATCGTTTATTCCTCAATTATTTACGGTGGCGAGATAAAAATCGGCAAGGCCCGGCTCGAGGATCGGGGGAGAAACGAATTTGCATCGGGCCTTCGTCGCGCCCGGGTACGGGATGACGTTGCAGATGCGCGCGGGCGACTTCGTCCGGAATATGGTCATTGGCGAGACGTGCTCAAATTACCGATCGAGCCGAACGCGAAATCGTCATTCATATACGATATTTCAAGATCGTTTGTCCGAGAGTCTGCTATAAAACACCCCACGAAACTTCGAAGCATATCAGTCCCCGCTGGCTCTTCGTTCAAGAATTCAGTCAAGACTCGAAACAAAAAAAAACCCGCGAAAATCGTCAATTTGTCACCGTCTCGAAAATAAAACGGACGAAGCAAAATGTCGCTACACGGACTTCCGGCGTTTGTGCTCGTTTCCCTACTCGCCGTGGCGTGCGCCCTCCCCCAACAACCAAAGTCCAAGCGACCTGAACCCGTTTTCAAAGTAAGTTTTTTTTTTTACTGAAATAACGGGAAAAAAACGAATTTTCTAATTTTTTTACTAAAACAACAAAAAAAATCGAATTTTCGTCATTTTTTTAACAAGAATAACGAAAAAAAAGAATTTTTGTAATTTTTTTTTACTAAAATAACGAAAAAAAAGTATATTTGTAATTTTTTTTTACTAAAATAACGAAAAAAAAGAATTTTTGAAATTTTTTTTTACTAAAATAACGAAAAAAAAGAATTTTTGTAATTTTTTTTTACTAAAATAACGAAAAAAAAGAATTTTTGTAATTTTTTTTTACTAGAATAACGAAAAAATAGAATTCTCCTTATTTTTTTACTAAAATAACGAAAAAAAAAGAATTTTCGTAATTTTTTAAACTAAATTAAGGAAGACAAATAATCTTCGTAATTTTGTTCTACTAAAATAACGAAAAAATAGAACTTTCGTAATTTTTGAAACTAAAATAACGAAAAAAAAGAATCTTCGTAATTTTGTTTTACTAAAATAACGGAAACAAAGAATTTTCGTATTTTTGTTTTACTAAAATAACGAAAAAAAAAGAATTTTCGTAGTTTTTTTTACTACAGTAACGAAAAAAACAGAATTTTTTTTACTAAAATAACGAAAAAAAAGAATTTTCGTAATTTTTTTCACTAATATTTCGAAAAGAAGAAATTTCGTAGTCTTGTTTCACTAAAAAACGAAAAAAAAACTTTTTACGTAATTTTGTTTTACCAAAATAACGAAAAATAAAGAATTTTCGTAATTTATTTTCCTAAAATAACGAAAAAAGAGAATTTACGTAATTTTTTCCCCTAAAATAACGAAAAAAAAGAATTTCCGTAATTTTTTTACTAAAATAACGAAAAAAAAGAATTTTCGTATTTTTTTTTACTAAAGTAACGAAAAAAAAAAAGAATTTTCGTAATTTTAGGACTAAAATAACGATAAGAGAAGAATTTTTTTCTCAAAGTGCTTGTAAGTGAATGACATTCATTTTTTGCCACGTGCGCAACGAAGAAGACTCTGGGCCTCGATCTGCCGAACAACGCGACCTCCATAAGGGAAAACATTGTCGATACGTTTTCCTGCGAGGGTAGAATTTATGGATATTACGCCGACGTCGAGAACGAGTGCCAGATATTTCACGTTTGCATGCCACAGCTACGAGGCTCAACGAGATGGAGCTTCATCTGCCCTGCCGAAACGGTCTTCAATCAAGTAAAGTATCTTCCTCGTTGGGACCTAATTCAACCCCTAATTCAAAAAGGATTTCACGTTCATTCCAAACTGGTCCGGTGGCTTCAGTTTCTCAAAAATTCTCCCAATTTTCAGGCTAAACCAAAAAAATGAAAAATTACGTTATTTTCAAAACATTTATTCCATGGAATAAAATAATTGGAATATCATTCCATTGGATCATTGGAAATCATTGGAAAATTCCATTGATCTGAGTGACTCTTTTCTGTACGACGCAATGCACTTTTCAATTGCAAAAGTAACTTGCGAAGTCGTCGATTTGCTATGAATTTCAAATTAATCAAAAAATGATGACTGCCAATTACAACTTCATGCGAAATTCGAAAAATAGATAAAAAATTGCAGATTGATACGAATCTATCACAAATCTCGAAAATTTCGAAAAAATACTGTCGTTGAGTTTCAATTTTCAGTTGGACAATAATCGAATTATTAATTAAATCAGTCAATCATAAAAATGTATAAATTAATTGCAAATTTATTATTCGAAATCATACAATTGATAATTTTTATAATTCATTCATTATTCAAGTTAAGTTGATAATATTTTTTAAATGAAATGTTGATAAATTATTAAAAACGATACAACTAATAATTAGTTAATAATCAACCTAGCCATTTTCATATTTCATTAATTATAGCATTAATTTTCAATTAATTACTTGATTAATCGATTTGGAGTTGACAAATAATCGCATTATTAATTAGATCGATCAATTATCAAAATGATTATATCCTATGTAAATTAATCATTCGACGTTATACAATTCATAATTTCCATAATTAATTCATTATTTGAATTAAGTTGATACTCATTTTTTAATTCAATGTTAATAAATTATTAAAAACTATACAATCAATAATTAGTTAATGGGAAAACTAGTCATTTTCATATTTAACTAATGATAGCATTAATTTTCAATTAATTACATGTTCAATCAATTACATTGAAAAAGCAATCGAAAAAAGTTTAACCGATGAAACACAAATGTTCACGAAGGCGACCTTCGTGTGCACGCATACCGAGAGCTCGATACCTTGCGAGGAGTCCGACCAGTATTATTCGCTGAACGAAGAGATCGGTAAGGTTGAGGAAGAGGAGGAGGAACGTCCGGAGGAGGAGAACGTTGGCGATTTTGCCCAGGAGTTGCCGACCCCGATTACCCGAGTTTTCCGCCGGGGCAAGAATCGCCGAGTGAGCGAAACGACCGAGAACATTCAAGAGGCGCCCTCCACCACATCCCGAACTGCTAGGATCGTATCGAGAGAAAGATCCCGCCACGAGTGAATCGCGAATCATTAATTTGCAGTCCGATACCGCGATTGTACAAAACTTTTCGCGAGTATTTTATCGTGGTAACGAAAAAAAAAAAAAAAAAAACAAAAGAATTATATTGCGCCGAAATGATTTAGAATATAATACGAAAAATATATACAATGAGATAAGAGATAACGAAATTTATAGTGAAAAGATTGAGGATTGTTTCTCTGCAAGATAAACAATGTTACACGAGAGCGATCATTCGACAATTTTTTTCTCCCTGAAGTACTCAATTATTGATAATTAGATATTCAACGAATTAATTATCGATAGCTAAATAATTGATTGATTAATTATTGGCATTTCGATGATTAATCAATCAATCGTCGATAATTAGATCATTCATTGATTATCGATAATTAATTTAATCTGTCAATCATTAATCAATTAATTATTCATTGATTAACGATAACTAGATAGTTTATTAATGAATTATCGGGGACGTGAATAATCAACTAAAATATTATATATATATATATATATATATAATATTTTTAAAGCCTTCGATTAACACTCTCATAATTATAATTAACATTCTTGTACTGTACAAATGATTGATATGTGTCGATATATTGGTTCGTGAAAACGTGTCGATTAAAATACGAGAAAACAAAGCACACGCACGCACACACAAAGTGAAGAATAAACGAGTATGGAAAAGCACACGGAAAACTGGTTATAAAAAATATGTATATGTCAATCGTGTTGCAAAGTCAAATTACGCAAACGAAGAAAAAAAAAAGTGTGGCCCACAAGAACCACCGTTTTTTTTTACTCTTCGACACACTCTGTATTCTGTATCTTTGGATAACTAGCCATCTTGCGAGCGGTGAAAAAAGTGAGGTTATACGTTCGAGAGAAAGAAAAAAGTCTCTTTCACCGCCCAAAAATCATTCTGGTTACGAAATGAAATTTTCCCTGACGTTTTTTCCCGTCGTATTCTACACACGCACACACTTACGAACTGGATTAGGCTTAAAGGTAAAATTCTATGTACAGATGGCGCGATCGTTCGCTCACGGTCGCGCCGCCATTTCGCGCACGCCCGAGCATCCGCCATTTTGCGAACACGCGCGTTAAACTTCGAATACTGCACGGAACGATATTAAATATGTAAAAAAAAACGCAATAATAATGCTAACGATAAAATCTAACGAAAATAAACAATGTTTCGAAAAAAAAATCAACGTACGTAGACGATCATCCTCGGTCGTCGCACCTGTCTCGCCCTCCTTTCCATCGTAGCTTGACAACGAAGGCGTATTTTGAGCTTTAATTGTAGTGAAATCGAAACGTCAGAGTCTGCCCGACGAGAAAAAAAATAGTACGATACGGACGGATGATATTTTCGAAAATTATGACACTCGCAACGAAACAAATTTTTTTTTCGTCTTGCAACAAATGCTGTAACTTTCTCGGATGCTGAATTTGGTAGAAAAAAATCCGTCCGCGTCTTGAAAAAGCTACTCGGGTCTGCTGTAAGTAAAAAAAAATACAAAAAAATCTCTTTTCGATTTCCGGAGACCGGTTGGCTATGCGAACGTTCCGAGCGACCGATTTCGAAATTCTCGAGCTTTTGGCCTCCTTCAAGCCTCGGAATCGAGGTTGAGATCGGTCTCGATTTCCTCCGGACTGCGAAGATCAATGGCGAACCGTTTCTTCGCGACTTCCGTCGTCTCGTTCGTGCGATCGAGACTTTTAACGTTTCGCGAGTAAATTTGAAAGGCGGTAGCGAGGCCGTAGGTCAGTTGTCTCGCGTGATTTTTCGACTCGCAGACGAAGGCGTGACACTCGAAGGGCGAGACACGCCGGAAGTTGCCGTTGTCGCGCACGACGATCATGGAGAAGACGCGGGTGTAGACGAGATCCTGGACGCCGTAGGAGATCGACTCGATCGGATACGTCCTCGAGACGCCGGGCTCGGACCTCCGTTTGCCCAGTGGAAACAACGAGACGCCATCTTGGGAAACGACGAGTTTGACGAGTGGCAAAATGGCGTCCGGCGGCAGGCACTTGGCTGACGCCACCATGTTGTCCACCGGCTTGCGCGTGTGCTTTATGCCCCAGAGGCCGCGCGCGTCGTGCGAGCCCAAATACTTGGCTTGGAAGACCTGCGGCAACTCCGTCGAACCCTCGAACACGTTCTTGTCGATCGACAGAGACGATAATTTGCTCGACAAGCTTTTCTTCTCCATCCTCGATGACAATGGCGTCTGGTTGTCGGTCCTCATTTCTTCCGCCTAAAAAAAAACACCAACGCGCGAATGCTGGTCGATATCTTTGGCGATTTGTATTCGGTGCGTGCCTCGTCCACGTTTCTAAACTATGATTGTGTCAACGCGAATTCCTCGCGTCCGAGAACGTCGTACGCGGAGCACGGAGCTCGGACGATTGAAAAAAATAACTCTGACCGGAGCTCGGAATAATTTATCTTGACTCAGAACGGTTGGAAAAAGTGGCCTGACGCGGATTTTCTTTTTTTTTGTGACAAATTTTTTTGTTGAATGTTCAGAATCGCCGACGTTTAGAATTTTTTTCACTTTCTCTTTTCATTTTCTCTTATGATTATACAACTTGGCGGAAAACAATTTCTACCCTTATTTTAACCCTTAGAGACTTTTTTTTGCCTTTCTTTAAGGGGTTACCGTCACTTGCGATTTTGAAAAAATCGACTTTTTTATTGCATTTTTTTGAAGTATAAGTATCTGAGAATATGTCCTGAAAATTTCAAGTCGATCCGAACAAAATTGACTGAGATATCAGCGTGGAAAGAGAAGAATCCGTGAATTGAAGAACTGAAATTGAAACTTTAAGGATGTTGAGTCCCAAATCGCAAATGATGATAAAATTCTGAAAATTTGGCATGTTTTTGTATGAAGTATTTCAGAGGTCGTGTAAAAATTTCACGACAATTAGGAAGCTCGTTATTGAACAATTAACATTCACAAATTAAATGTTGTTCTATGGAAACTGATGTAACTTTGCAATAAGTTTTTTTTTTGACCTCTCAATTTTATAATATCTACAATATACTGGAAGCAACGGAAACAAAACGAAGTTTATTGATAAATTTTTTTTTATTTCTTTTAAAAATTGTTCTTAACAAAATGTTAATTTTTTAATAACGAGCTTCCTAATCGTCGTGAAATTTTAACACGACCTCTTAAATACTTCATACAAAAACATACCAAATTTGCAGAATTTTCTTATCATTTTTTATTTCAACCCTTAAGGAGGTTGAAGTAATGATGATCGAATTCTGAAAATTTGGTATGTTTTTACATGAAGTATTCAGGAGGTCGTGTAAAAATTTCATGACGATTAAGGAGCTATTTATTGAACAATTAACATTAACATGTTTCATAGGGACTCAACATCCTTAAATGTTTACAATCGCCGACGTTTAGAATTTTTTTCACCCAGCTGATATTTTTCAGGGTACTCTCTTATGATAATACAACTCGGCGGAAAACAATTTCTACCCTTATTTTAACACTTAGAGACTTTTTTTTGCCTTTCTTTAAGGGGTTACCCTCACTTGCGATTTTGAAAAAATCGATTTTTTTATTGCATTTTTTTGAAGTATAAGTATCTGAGAATATGTCCTGAAAATTTCAAGTCGATCCGAACAAAATTGACTGAGATATGAGCGTTGAAAGACAAGAATCCGTGAATTGAAGAACTGACATTGAAACTTTAAACGCGTTTTTCTCAAAATGGCATTTCTGAAGTCGGTGACCAAGGTTACTCGAACACTAATGAACCGATCTTCTTGAAATTTTTCAGGCTTATTTAATACATAAAAATGTAGTCTTTAATCGTTCGATTTTTTTTTCGAAAAAAATGGCCGTTTTATAGCCAAAAAATGGCTGTTTTTTTTCGTTAAAATCGAACTATTAACTTTGACTGTCCGCCATTTTGTGAAAAATGAATATTTTTTAAAATCCTTCGATTAAAGACTAGTTTATACTTATATTTGACTAAATCCATCCGCATTTTTTTTTCAGATGATCCACTTCGCCGCAATGTTGGTCACCGCAAACCGTGTATATAAAAACATTATTTCATTGCCGGCCATTTGCCACTAAACAATGTAATATTTTTCAATAAAATGATTACTCAAAGTTCTGCAAGATGTGTTCTTTAAGATGGTATATTGATCGATGAAAAAAGTTTTGTAGTTTTCTTTAAAAAAATTCATGAAAAAGGCCTTTTTTTGCGCTACAAGTGGGGGTAACGCGTTAAAGGAAAATGGGTTTGGGCTTGTTTGGATTTTTCATGGATGCGTGCGTGCGCGCATGTGTGTGTGTGTGCCCCCTGACCTCAATATACACGTGAAAGTTTTAAAATCCGCAATTTCGTCGCATGTTTTCCCAATTAAACCCTAAATTAAAAAAATTAATAAAAATTGTTAGCCTTCGCCAACGAAATATCATTGGTGGAGACCAATTGAAGCTGCTTATGGCAAGAACAAAATTTTGTTGATTTTTTTGGTCAGGAGCCCCGATTCTGGACATTTACGATTTTGAAAAAATTATTTTTGGGCAGTAGGAAGAATTTGGTTATCAATGTGAAACTTTTCATGTATTTTTCGGTTTTTCTTGGTTGTTGGTTGATGTAAATAATCGGACGCAAATATATTAAATTCGTGTGGTTTCACTGTATTTTATTTGTTTGGGTTTGTTTAGGTTTGTCGTATAAGGAACATCACTCAAGGGGTAACACCACTCGAGTGGCAGAAAATGAAGCCTCCCAATTTATGCGGGAGTATAAAAAATGGAATAGAATTTCTTCTGAGAGGGTTTATTGAACAGGTATTTACGTATATAAAAAAATGTTATTGTAATTTTCATAGAAAATGGCGATGACAGAGTCTATTTTGAAAATCGTTTTTTTTTCAAACTGTGAGGACGGATTACTCGAGCACCTTTGCATGGATCGATTAGAAATGTTGATAGCAGCTTCACAATTACATTCTCTATGAGAGTACGTGGCCGTTTTTTTAATTAAATGTGAGTCTTTTTTTTACAAACAATTTACTACTTATTTTTCGGGCGAAAAATCGGTTTATCCGTTCCAAAATGCGCCATTTTTTTCAAAGTTTGATACAAAAAATCTCTAATTTTCAATGCACTAACACGTATGTCAGATTCTACAAAATCGAAGGCAGACACTCAAGTTATGTTCCTTGTTACAAAGAATTCCATCAACATGGAATTTGAGTATTTTTAATGACTTTTTTTGTTGGCCAAATGGCATACTTAATTAAACGTATATGATACACTTCTAATTCAATTATTTTGGGTCATCCTGTAAATAATACGGATTTCAATACTTTTATTTTTCAAAACTATTATAAGCAAAATTCTTTTTCAATCTGAGATATATCTCTCTTATCTTCCAGTATGCTTCTCCATCTTTCTAATAGACTTTTGATACCCCTCGATCAAAATTCACTTGTCCGTGACGCAAAATGCAATTGAAACGATCGAATTATTTACAGAACGATCCAATATTTTATCGGTTTGAAAAAGTAGTTTTTATTAAATAATCATAATTTTATCAGCCTTTTTTATTTATTAAAATGGAATTCCCATCAGTGCTATAAATATAGCCGACACTGATCGATCGCATTAGTGAAAGATTTCCGAAAAATTGTCACGGGATTGCATGTACAGCACTATAGTTGTAAATGTATTTGTATATATATAGCGTCTCAATGCAGAATGTTTCCTACATGTAACATGTGAAAGAAATATAGCATTTAACTAAAAAGGTATTATTTAATTTGCAAAACAATATATATATATATATATATATATATATATATATATATATATATATATATATATATATATATATATATATGTGTGTGTGTATATATATATAGAATATATATAATTGAATAGGTATTATTATATTTTTAATTATATTTTTTCCATTACACATAGGTGTATATATATATATATATATATATATATATATATACAGGGTGTCCTTTATGAATGGATAATCCTACAACTGTCGATAGATCCGATCATGGCCTACTATATGCTGGAATTTCAATTTCGTAAAAGTCCCACAAATTTCAAGATTTTGGGGTTTGTTATTTTGCGAAAAAAAATCATCTGTTTTTGGTGTTTCGCTTGTCATTTTTACAAATGATATGAATCGCCAATAACTTAGCAACTTTTTTCAATTAATCGGCACGATATGCGTGGTACATTTTTTTACACCGCAGGCTATCGGAGTCAGATGTTCGAATTGGCTTGTATGAAAATTTTGCATAAGATCTTTTTTCATAAAGTTTCCTTGACATTTAAGGTTAAAAAAAATACTTTTCTGGATAAAACAAATAACCGAGAGTATTTTTTTCTAAACCGTGTCAATAAAGTTATCATTGGTAGAAATGGCATGCGAAAAACCAAAACCAGATGATTTTTATCTCGAAAATAGCGAGACTTTGATTGAACTGAAATTCCGGCATATAGTCGGCTGTGATCTGCCCTATCGACAGTTGCAGGATTATCCATTCGTAACAGGACACCTTATATATATTTCACTTTGCAATTAAATAATAATTATTGAATTTTACTGTTTAATTAATTTTTTTTCGACATTTTTTACATTTTTTTTCAAAATCTTTTCGATTTTTGCGATTAAAAGTTTACTTTTCATTTAAAAATTAATAATAATAATAATAATAATAATCCCTCACATGGTACATGTAAGAGAAATTCTGCAATGAGACACTGCGACTTGTATCCCCCCTCCGCCAAGTGTACGTAATCGCTTAATTATTCGCTTGAAAACATGTTATGCAATTTCAGCAATTCAAGGAAAAGAATTTCATGCCTCATCGATGCCAGCCGTGGCACTTGGACTTGAACGGATGCGATTTACACTTCTCACAATATCTTTTTTTTTTTCGATCGCACAGACTCAACAAATCTATTTTCACCCTCACAAATTGGCGATTTTTTCCCACGGCTTGTACGCGTTCAATTTAAAAAAAAGCCTCGTTTTTTAAATCATTGTTTAAAAAAAATCAGTGACAATTTCATTATTTTCGTCATTGTATTTCGAAACCATAACGATATTTTTTGTTTTTTTTTATCTCGTCTGAACTTTGCTCCGCTGTCTGATTTTTCAAAAATGTCATATACAACGCGTTCACTCGTGTTATTAAAAAAAATGGGACAGCGTCATCGTTTGATACGGTTGCTATGGGCGATATGCGACGACGTTGCAAACTTTGATATCAACGAATCTCGAGTTGAAAAGGCAAAGCTCCGTAAGAATTTCCAAACGGTTAAGGGGTCTGCACAAGCTTCAAAATTTTTCGAAATATCTTTTTCATGTCATAGTTTTATAGCCTGGAATCCAAATTCCAATTTTCCATCAAGATTTCGTAAAAATCGTAAAACCTAATCGATATACCCTTTTTTCTTTTGATTCACAACATTTTCTATTCTGTGACCGGATATTTTTTCACACCTTCATCCATCCGTTCATAACGATAAAAATGGTTTTTTTAAAATCGAAAATCAAACTTTTCTTACAGCTCGCCACTTGACTATTTTTCAAAATTTCCAAAAAATATCCGATAGTTTTATTATAGTACTAAAAGTGAGTTTGTTGCCTTTCTTTGAATAATAATAACTCCATTGTTTATCGATGTTCTTCAATAAAAACACCCATTGGCTTTATTTGAATAATAATAACTCCATTGTTTATCGATGTTATTCAATGAAAAAAAAACTCAACCTCGGCAAGACTATGTATCAATATTGTGTAAAATCTCAACTCCGTCGGTTCAACACTCCGGTCGCAAAAAAATATTTGATATCGCCCTTTTGGGTCCCAAGCTTACGCAGCCCTCTGAAACGTCACAATTATTTCCACCCACTATAATTCATCCACAAATTCCCACTCACCAATTTTTTTTTCCAACGAAACTCCATCGAAGCAACCAAATATTTTTCTCCACCGTTTTATTTCGAAATTCAACGAAAAACAAATTTCGTAAAATTAAATAAAAAAAATCTTACGTTGCGTTTATTCCCCGAGGATTTGTCTCCTTGTTGTTTGGCCTCGTCGTTGTTATCGTTGGAGCGCGGAATGACTTTTAGGTGATACTCGACGACGTTCGGTATGTTCGGCGTGCGAGGATTGACTGAGGCCCCATCGGTTTGGCACGATCGTTTGTTGGCCTCCTCGTTTCCGGTTTCCGGTCGGTGCTCTTCCACGGCGGTGCTGCTGTTGCTTTTCTCGTCCGCCTCGTGACTACTCGACACGCCCTCGGTCTCGTCCGGTACTACTGACCCAACATCATCGCCGCTCGTTTTAAACCCCGTGCCCTCGGCACCTGCCAAACGACTCTTTTCCTCCCCCGAATTCACATTTCCGTCCTCGTCTACCGGCGATCCAATTTCCCCCTTGCACTCGCGATCCTCGACAACTTTACGCAGCACGCTCTCCTTCCTCCTCGTGAATCCGAAATCGTCGTCTTCCATTTTTTGCTCCTTTTTTCAACTAAAAAATCAAAAAAAAAAAACATTGAAAAATGCCACTTTTTCACATGGAAGATATCGAAATAATTGAATTCATTAATTGATGATAATTAATAATTTTTTATTCCGTTGAATTGTTGATTTACACTGTGGATAAATTATCAAATCATTCGTTAAGGCCTCAGGCCACAGTAACGGGAATAAAATCATGTGCGAATTTAACAAGTTTTTTTTTTCGTATGAAAAAGTGATTCACTGGTAAAATTAATTACACATCTTTTTAGAATGGATATCAAGCTGTTGGAAAAAAAATATATATATATTTTTTCCATGTACAAAGTGGCCGGCTGCTCGAAACTTTTCGAAACAGCTTTTTTCCAATTGGCGTGACAAATAACTTCAACAATTTTCACTCGATTTACTTCAAATTTGAAAGTTAGGTTCCTTATTGCGTTTTGCAGAGAAGTACGTACGGAGTTTCTGATTAATCGAAAACTTTTCATTTTATGGGCAGTTATAACGAATTTTTTTCGCTGAAAATTCATTTCGTAAGTTCAAATACCTACAACTTTTGGATAAAACAATATTTTTTAAATTCCGTACGTACTTCTCTAGGTATTTTAATGTAGATTGACGAGAATTTTTGTTTTTTGTTCTAAGTCAAAAATTGTGGATGCTAAATGTCACGCCGCGGAGCGCCTAAAAAAGATAACAAAAGAAAATTCTAGTAGTCGACCATTTTGTACATCGGCATGTATTGTTTGATATTCATCTAAATAGATGTGTAATTAATTTTATGAGTGAATCACTTTTTGATGCGAAAAAAAATTGTTAAATTCGCACATGATTTTATACCCGCTACTGTGGCCTAAGGCCTTAAATGAATAGTAAAGTAATCAATCAAAATATCACATTGATAAGGAATTAATTATTCAAGTTATTGAAGTAAGAACGATTCAATTATTCAGATGATTAAATTAGTCATTAATCAATTATTCAAAATATCACATTAATAGTTAATCAATTATTCACATTATTCAATTGATAACTAGTCCATTATTAATTCATTTTTTGAAAAGCAATAGACAAAATATCCAAATTATGAAAAAAACGAATGTCTATTTTCGATTTTTTTAAACTACAATCCCAAAAAAGGACGAATTTTGAAAAATGGCACTTTTTCACATGGAAAATATTGAAATAACTAACCGATTGTCACGTATTCGTGTGTTTGGGTTCGTTTGGGTTTATTCAATCGAATTATTGATTCACACTGTGGGAAAATGGTCAAATGATCAATTGAATGCAATTAATCTAAATCTCACATTGATAAGGAATGAATTATTCAACTTATTAACATAATAACGATTTAATTATTCAGATTATTAAAATAAAAATTAATCAATGATTTAAAATATCACATTAACAGTTAATCAATTATTCGAACTATTAAATTAATCATGAATGGATTATTCAGATTGAATTAAGAATTAATCAATTATTCAAAGTATTGCATTGATGATGAATGCATTATTAAAATGATTCAATTTTTTAGTTCATTAATTATTCAGACGATTAAATTAATAATGAAGCATTTATTCGGATGATTCAATTAATAAATGACCTATTATTCACATTGTTTAATTGATAATTAGCTAATTGTTTATTATATTTTTTTAAAGCAATAGAAAGAATATCTAAACTTTGGGACGACGAATGTTCACTAAGGTCCTTTCAATGGGGTGGACACATTTTTAAAACACATTTCCTATTCGGCCGTGATAATTCGAGAGAAGAGCATCATACCGTGCTCGTCGCGCGAGCTATTCCAGAAGACTGAATTCCACTTGTCTCGCGAGTGCACACCGATAACAGGAGCCACCTGATACCGTGTCACTTGAAATAATCGCGCTTTCGTTTCTTATCTCGCTCTTTCTCTGTAACGTCCCACGATTTTGATTTGTGACTCGCTGGAAAAACACGGAGACAACCTCGATAACGTTTCTCTTCCAAAAGGTGCGACTACTTTTATTTGAAATTCACCGACCCACTTTCACAATTTTTTATTTTTTTTATTTATTTATAAATTCACTCGTGTGCTGTTCAGCTCGATGGGCTAGAACGTCGATTGCAGAAATTTGGAAATGAAACTGAGATCCACCTTGACGGATTTGAGAAATCGTAAAAAAATATCCAGCTAGGTATGAATTAAATGATGTGTATAATTTATTTTATTGAGGGCTGGCCTTTTTGCTTTTATTTATCGGAGCAGGTGGAATGGTCTTAATTATCGTAAAAAAGCCAGCTATGGATAATTAAATAAAATTAATACATACATTTTAATGAAGCATGTCCATAAATTGATACATCAATCAAATTAATTATACATATATATCATTTATTTTATTCGTTTGTACATTTATTTTTTTTAATTCGCATTAAAATTTCTGTGTTTATGCTTTTCATTTATTGATAAAGTTTGTATAAAAAAAAGTAAAATAAATACATACGTTTAAATGAAATTTAACCACAAATTGATTAATCAATAACATTAATTATAGATGTATATCATTTATTTTGTTCGTTTATTCGTTAATTTTTTTAAATTTATTCAAATTTCTGTGTTTATGCTTTTTATTTATTAATCTAGTTTGTATAAAAAAAAATTATAAAGCATATGGAATCCAGGGATATTAATATTGGGTACAGGATATTGAATCTAACGTGGCACAAATTTGAGCTCTATTTTTTTTTCTTTTTTCTCACCATCCAATGATCTTCTTTAAATTAAAAACAAATTATCACCGAAGCTGCGAGCGGACAAAAAATATTTAGACGTCGCTCAAGCCTCCCACAAGTTTAAGTTTTCATTTAAAAATCGATTTTTTTTCTTCCACTTCTCACCAATGAATTTTACGCTTTATAATTAAAAAATTAAGTTCGCGAATACTAGCCGGTCTATGAAAATTTGACAAAGTCTTAAATTTATGAGTGAAAAGAGAAAAAAAATCGCGAAAATTGGAAATTTCGAAGCTCAATTTAGTGGTTGCTCAAGAGCTTCGAAATTTGCAATTTTCGCGTTTTTTTTCTTTTCTCACTAAAAAATTGAACACTATGTAAAATTTTCGAAATAATCAATCCTTTCCTTCTTTAGAAACGGATTTTTCAAATTCGCCTCACACTTCTAACCCGATAAATCGGGGTACCTATAATTTTGTTTACGGCCACGTACTTCGCAGAATTATTGCTGCGGCAGAATTATTTTATGAATTATTTTATGTAAAGAATTATTTTATGAAAACAAAAATTTTATGACAGATTTTATCAAAACAAAGAAAACAAACAAGACAACAAAAGAATTATTTTATGAAAACAAAGATTAAAATTCTTGGGTTAGAAATGTGAGATGAATTTGAAAAATCTGTTTCCAAAGAAAATGGATTGATTGTTTCGAAAATTTTACAAAGTATCAAATTTATGAGTGAGAAGAGTAAAAAAATGGCGGAAATTACAAATTTCGAAGCTGTTGAGCGACCACTAAGTATTCGTTGGCTGGCTAGAGATTGCGCGAGGTTAATTTAAAAATTATAAAGCGTAAAATTTACGGGTGAGAAGTGAACGAAAAAAAATCGGTTTTTGAATGAAAATTTGAATTTTTGGAAGGTTTGAGCGACCTCTAAATATTTTTTGACCACTCGCAGCTTTCGCAACAATTTTTTTTTTTCTTCAAAGAAGATAATTGGATGATGAGAGAAAGGGAAAAAAATAGAACTCTAATTTGTGCCACCCTTATGTCGACGCATCGATTTTGCTCCGATCGTACTAAATTTCTTTTTTTTCTTGAAAATTGTTTTTTATTTAATTTTTTTATTATCATTATTATTATCATCATTATTAATAACCAAGGCCACATTTTACCCGTTTCGACAATTTTCCCAGAGCACTACCGCCGTCACAAAAAATCGTAAATAGGTTACGATTGTTTCGTCCAGTTGACAATTGCTCGCAGCGTGTGAGTGGCCACACGAGGTGAAGTGAAACATTACCACACTCGTCGAAGCACGATTACATTCGTCACGCTTCGTAAAGTTCTCCCCACCATGCTTCGAATCCAACATTTTTTTCTTGCCGCATTTAATTATGAAAAACAAGCTGTGGCGTCCGCTTTATTATTCATTCACCTGTGAGTCAAGCGAAATAACGAAACGTTTCAGAATCTCGTGCGACTAAAGTTTTAACGATCTTTTAACGATTTGCCGAATCGTTTGCACAATTCGCGATAACAATTGTTCTAATTTTGCGTCGAGAGGATAATTCAAATTCGTACGAAGACAAATTGTCCTGGAACGATTTCGAAAGGACGAGAGAAATCCCCCCCCGCCGTTCTATCGATCGAATTGTATTTTTGAATAAAATTCCGAAAACCCCCAACCTCCGATCGAGCTGAAATTTTACATAAACCTTCTTTTAATATTTTAAGATCACCCCTAAAGGGATTTTTGGCGACTCGGAATAGTTTTCGAGAATGAAAGAATTGAATTATTTCGAATTTGTATTTTAAATTGAATAAAATAATTGAATTCTCTTTTAATTGAACTTCGAATTTGAATTTTGAATTGAATACAATTTTTTTTTAATTTGAATGTTGAATTGAATAAAACAATGGATTTTTTTATTTGAATTTTGAATTGAATAAAAAAATTGAATTGTTTAATTCGAATTTTGAATTAAATAGAAAAATTGAATTTTTTTGAATTTGAATTTTACATTGAATAAAAAATTTGATTTTTTTTTATTTCCATTCTGAATTGAATAAAACAATTGAATTTTTTTGTTCGAATTTTGAATTGAATTAAAAAATTGAATTTTTTTAAATTTGTAATTTGAATTGAAACAACAAATTGAATTTTTTAATTTTAATTTGGAATAAATTAAAAAATTGAATTTTTAGAATTTGAATTTTGAATTGAATTTTTTAAATTTAAATCTTGAATTGAATAAAAAAAATTGAATTTTAACAAAATTGAATTGTAAATTTAAAAAAAAAGTTGAATTTTTTAGATTTGAATTTTGAATTTAATTTAAAAATTGATTTTTTTTCGTCTGTTGATCGAAGAAACAATAAAATTGTATATTGTTATGGTCGAGTGGCTCGCGACTCGGAGACGATACGAAAAATTTCATTTTTAGTGGAGTGGGGGTGCTCAAGTGGGCAGGCAGGGAGAGGGCTGAAAACCGGAAACCAGCTGTCGTGGCGTCGAGCACGTGCTGCACCTTGCACCTGACCAGTTACGTTTCTAGCTCCTTATTCATTTTTTTTCACTCCTTGCGTCCCCTCCTTCGATCCTGCACGAACGTTATATTTTTTGCCCCCCCCCCCCTTTCCCCCTTCGTTTCGTCCTTTGCGACCGTTATTCAAGACCGAGAGGTCCGTTGTGAGCAATCGCTCGTAGGATAGTGCAAATTCCATAGTTGGTTAAGGGGTTATGCCTAGTTGTAAAAGTCGAACAGTCACTCTTTTTTAAATCAATATATTTTGGCAGTATATCAACTTATAAATGTTCCCTGAAAATTTCAAGTTGATCGGATCAAAATGGACAGATTTATTGACTATGTTGACGCCCGTTATACTTTAGACGCTTTTTTCTCGAAAATACGTTTTTAAAGTCGGTGAGCAAAATATCTCGAAAACTACTGCAACGATTTTTCTAACTTTTAGGGCTTTTTATAGATGTAAAAATACAGTATTTGATCGAAGGATGTTTTTTCTCGATGCTTACTGTCGATTTTATGAACGAAAAATTCTAATTTTTTTTTCGCAAAAATCACGATTTTCGGTTTAAGCACGCGCCACCTTTTTCCAATCAGATATTTCGGAGATTCCTTCAAAATATCCCAAAAACTACCGCATCGATCTTTCGGAATATTTTCGGGCTTTTTATAGATGCAAAAATATAGTATTTGACGAAAGCATTTTTCTTCTGATATATACTGTCGACCAGATGAACGAAAAACGCCAATTTTTGTAGCAAAAATCAAAACGCTCACTTTGGACACGCGCCATTTTTTAAAAAATAAACTAACGAAATCCATTTGATTATTTGATATTAGATAAGATGGTCTAGAAGTACGAAGTGTTCTTCAGATCATACTTTTTCAAATACATAATTTTTACAAAAATATACCACTACGATTTTCGAAAAAAAATTCCTAAAAATGAGCTTTTTTTCAACTGACATAAATAGACATCACCCCCAAATGCGCTGCTTGAGAATTGCGCGGGCAATTAGGCTCTCGAATAATTTAAATTTTTTCTTCATTGACGCCCAATTATAAAAAATAAAAAAAAATAAAACTAAAAATGCAAACAAACAAATAAACAAGACTCCGAGGAACCATTGCATTTTTTTATGGTGATCCAACGATAGTAAAAAAAAAAATTGTTTTCGCGAAAAGATTTTGCTCCCCCTTTCCAACTCGAGGAAAAAATGATTATTCATGGGCAAACGGATAAAGCATTTTCAGTCGTGTACGAGAAGCGAGTCAGGTGAGCGGGCAATCACACGAGAGCAAGCTGCTCGCAGGGACTCATTACTATGCACTGTCCGTTACAGGTGTTACGCACTCAGGTAGGCAAGAATCGACCATTTTTTAAATGGCCTTCCAACGAAACCCCTTCTGATTCGCGATCTCGACAATGCCGATCTACGAATACGTAGCTTACATGGACGAAAAAAAAAATTGGAATAAAAAAACACAAAAAACTAAAAAAAACATTTCCAGCCAAAAAAAAGTTTCGACCGATGCTCTCGGGTCGTTTTCACGAGCGACCCTGTGTAAAGTGCGCTCGTGCACCTGTCGTTGCGGTTCGCGAGCGCCCACGACATTTCACCGCACGTCGCTGTGCCTACAGCGGGTGTGCCCGATCTAACTTTAAGGATATTGAGTGCCAAATCGCAAATGATAATAAAATTCTGAAAATTCGGTACGTTTTTGTATGAAGTAATTCAGAGGTCGTGTAAAAATTTCACGACAATTAGGAAGCTCGTTATTGAACAATTAACATTCACAAATTAAATGTTGTCTTATGGAAACTGATGTAACTTTGCAATAAGTTTTTTTTTTGACCTCTCAATTTTGTAATATCTACAATATACTGAAAGCAACGGAAACGAAACGAACTTTATCGATAATTTTTTTTTATTTCTTTTAAAAATTGTTCTTTACAAAATGTTAATTTTTTAATAACGAGCTTCCTAATCGTCGTGAAATTTTAACACGACCTCGTAAATAATTCATACAAAAACATACAAAATTTTCAGAATTTTTTATCATTTTTTATTCCAACCCTTAAGGAGGTTGAAGTAATGATGATAGAATTCTGAAAATTTGGTATGTTTTTACATGAAGTATTTAGGAGGTCGTGTAAAAATTTCATGACGATTAAGAAACTATTTATTGAACGATTAACATTAACATGTTTTATACGGACTCAACATCCTTAAGGCCTTTTCTCACTGAACAATTTTCGAAAAATCGATTTGCTTTCTACAATACTTTTTCGAAAGTATACATATCCAAAAGTGTGAAGGCCTCAGGCCACAGTGACGGGTATAAAATCGTGTGCAAATTTAACAATTTTTTTCCTATGAAAAAGTGATTCACTCACAAAATTAATTACACATCTATTTAGTGTGAATATCAAGCTGTTAGAAATTTTTTTTTTCCATGTACTAAATGGCCGACTACTAATATTTTCTTTTGTTATCTTTTTTTTTAGGGGTGACATTTAGCATCCACAATTTTTTACCTAGAACAAAAAACAAAAATTCTCGTAAATCTACATTAGAATACCGAGAGAAGTACTTAAGGAATTTAAAAAATATTGTTTTGTTCAAAAGTTGTAGGTATTTGAACTTAAGAAATGAATTTTTAGTGAAAAATTTCGTTATAACTGCTCATAAAGTGCTCATGAAATGAAAAGTTCTAGATTAATCAGAAATTCCGTACGTATATTTCTTTGCGAAATGCAATTAAGAACATAACTTCTAAATTTGAAGTAAATCGAGCGAAAATGGTTGAAGTTATTTGTCACGCCAATTGGAAAAAAGCTGTTTTGAGAAGTTTCGAATAATCGGACCTTTTGTACGTAGAAAAAAAAAATAGATGTGTAATTAATTTTACGAGTGAATCACATTGTCATACAAAAAAAAATTGTTAAACTCGCACATGATTTTATACCCGTCACTGTGGCCTAAAGCCTTAAGTATGACGCACAAAAAATGTCGGTCCGGAAGTTGCCGGCGCGTACAGCACGGAAATGTAAATCTTTTAATTCCGTTCGATGGAGAAAAAAAGGCAATTTTGTCACTCCAAACAAAAGTGCAACGAACGATGCGTGATCGGAGTGTCACGCACGGTGAACTGCATTGTTTTCGATATGCGCGGCTCGCAATCTGTCGTTAAGCATTCATTATTCTGTATTTTTTTTTCAAAATTCATTTCTTCCTGTACTTAATTTTTTTATTTAATTCAATTTTCTGTTTAAAATTTCATACCAAAATAGCGAAACTTATCTTTCTTTTTTTGTTATTTATGTATAATTATTGATATACAACAATATTTATTTATTAGTATTAGTTAATAAATTATTATTCATTCACACATATTTTTTTCTATTGTTCTCGATTGATTTATATATATATATATATATATATATATATATATACAGGGTGTTGGGAAGGTCGCTGCAAAGGCTGAAGGGGTGATAGGTCACCTCGTTAGGAACATATCTCACCTAGGTTACCTTAGTCCGAAGTCTAAGGATTTCGAATTATCATGGTAAGTATGATTTTTGGAAAATTTCCCAAAATTACGTACTCACTCGTTGACCTCTTATGTCAATGCTCCTTTTTTTAAAAATAACACTAACAGAAGAGGTATTTTTATTTTTTGACAAGTTTTTAATTATTCAACACGTCGTATTTAAGGATGTTGAGTCCCTATGAAACATGTTAATGTTAATTGTTCAATAAATAGCTTCTTGAACGTCATTAAATTTTTACACGACCTCCTGAATACTTCATGTAAAAACATACCAAATTTTCAGAATTCTATCATCATTACTTCAACCTCCTTAAGGGTTGAAATAAAAAATGATAAGAAAATTCTGAAAATTTGGTGTGTTTTTGTATGAAGTATTTAAGAGGTCGTGTTAAAATTTCACGACGATTAGGAAGCTCGTTATTAAAAAATTAACATTTTGTTAAGAACAATTTTTAAAAGAAATAAAAAAAAATGTATCAATAAACTTCGTTTTGTTTCCGTTGCTTTCAGTATATTGTAGATATTATAAAATTGACAGGTCAAAAAAAAAACGTATTGCAAAGTTACATCAGTTTCCATAAAACAACATTTAATTTGTGAATGTTAATTGTTCAATAACGAGCTTCCTAATTGTCGTGAAATTTTTACACGACCTCTGAAATATTTCATACAAAAACATACCAAGTTTTCAGAATTTTATCATCATTTGCGATTTGGGACTCAACATACTTAATGAGTTGTGTGGATACAGATGATCGTATTGGTGTTTGTCGATTGAATACACATTAAGCCACGACGCAAAGAAGTTTTTAGTTACCAATTATTGTCTGTTTGAACATTATGAACAATTTAGCACCTAATTTTGGGAAATTTTCCAAAAATCATACTTATCATGATAACTCGAAATCCTTAGACCTTGGATTAAAGTAACCTAGGCTAGATATGTTCCTAACAAGGTGACCTATCGCCCACTTAAGCTTTGTATCGACCCTCCAACCCCTGTATATAAGAAACAATAATAGCAAAATGATGTATTATTTATAATTTTCATTATAAAAGTTTCAATTGACAATGGAATGAATTGTGAAAACAAGAAATGAATAATCAATAATGAATGGGATAAAAAATGTTGTTGAAATTTTCTTTTTTATTTGAACTTCATTATCAATTAAGAAGTAAAAGAATTATGAAATGAAAAATAATGAACAATAAATGAGAGATCGCAAGCCAAGCATAGATACACACACACACACACACACACACACACACACACACACACACACACACACACATATATATATATATATAATGAAGTATATTATATATATAGACAATTAATTGTTTGCTCACTATTATTTGTCGCTTTATCGAGACCTTAGATACATCGGCTTTCCGCACGCATGTACAATAAGTACCTATATATATCGACGTAATTCAGGCCCGTTCACTTTTGGCGTTGGCGCATGTTGCGCATATATGGGCGTGCCACGCTATGGAACGATTATACCCGGGATATGCAGGAAGTGACGAGAAAGAAGAGTAAACTTCGCGTTCTGCTGTGAATTGTATACCTACTGCGAGCGACGAAACAGCCGGAAGTTCCTCTCGCACTGACGTCCCCGTCGCCTTTCCGAACCACCGATGCGTGCCCTTCCACTATACGGAACGGCGTCGAACGATCGACCGTTAAAAAGAAGTTAAAAAAAAAGCTGCCAAAATAACCAATTTTCATTCATACTTTTACTATTTTCCAACATTATTATTATTTTTGGAGTTGGCGCCATTGTTATTGATATACCTGTCCACGTTTCTGTTATTATCGTAATCATTATTCCCATCGTTATTGTTCTTGTGTTAATATTGTTAATACATTTTGGTTATTATCGTTACTATGGATTGAATTATTTATTCATTTATTTATTGAACATTATTGTTAATAATATGTAATATAATAATAATATATAGACATCAAGTCGTTTTATATATTAACAATGTAATATTATAACACTTGTAACGATAATAATAATAATAATAATAATGTTATATTGTTAGTATTGTTACTGCTACTCGTTTTACTATTATTATTGTTCTTGCTATTGATTAATTATTAGTATAATCATTTATGTTAATGTCATTAGTACAGGTTATTTAGCATCGTTTCCAAAATTAATAGTAACAATTTTCATAATCATATATGAAAATACCAATGTTATCATTGTATATGAATATAGTAATAATTATCATACTTATATACGTATACGAATAAACTAATAATTATCATAATTATATATGAAAATAATAATGTTATCCTTGTAGTGGTTTTCTTGTTATAATCATTATTATTTATGTTGATATCATTAGTACGAGTTATTTACTGCCGCTTCCATAGTTAATATTAATCATCATTATTATTATATCTTACGATAACAATGTGACGTTAACATTATTATTTTTGTTTTTCTTATGACTATTACTGCTATTACTGTTATTGTGTTCATATCATTGATACAATTTATTTACTAACGTTTTCATGAATTCACATTATTATTATTATTTATTATTTATCATTATAATTATTGCTATCAGAATCATAAATTTATGGTCATTAGCACTATTTGACGGACGTTTCCATCGTTCAATGTTATTATTATTATATACAACAACAACAATATATATTTTTTATTATTAGTGTAACCAACGCTACGTCGTTATGATTAGTACAAGTTATTCATAACCGTTTTCATCAATTGTACAAATCAACTTACATTTCTGACCCTCAAATTTATCGCACGCTTATCCACGTGTTTGCGGACGCGCATGAAAGAAATTGATGCGCAAATTGCCACATAGAAGTTTCAAACCGCAAACAATCGCGGGTGAACGAAAATCGGCGAGCACACGCACACACACATACATACACACACACACGCACACTCCGGCAACGAATGTAGTGGACGTGCAAACGTGTATGTCGGGGCCTGTGCGCGGGCCCGTTGATCGAAGGGCCTCAAGGCCCCGATATCCCGAAATCAACGGCCGTGGCAGGGGCGGAGGGGAGGCCAGGAAGGGGGGGGGTGGTAAGGCCCTTCGGATCGTACACCGAAATCACGAAGAGCAAGGACTCCCGCGGTCAATTCCCAAGTGTAAACTTTCATAGACTCTCGTCCATATCCACGGCCGTGATACCGCTACGAAATTCCTTCGGTCCCCACTCCTGGAGCGTGCGCACAGTTTCCGTAAACAATGTTGCGCGGGAAAACGGCCGAGGAGTGGGCCCGACGCAGGGAGAGGGAAGTTGTCCGTGCGCACTCCTTCCGTCGACCGCACGTAACACTTTGGACAAACCTTCCCCCCCCTTGCGGCGCGGCCCATTTCCCAACCCGTCTACTCCCTCTCTCGAGGATACAGCGACGATGAAAATTGGGCCCGGCAATAACGATTCGCTCGGTGGCTCTTGGAGGAGCGAGACACACACACGCGAGAGTCTCGTTGACTTTTCGTGGCCGCGAGGTATCGCGCGAGTACGGCCCGTCAACTTTCTCAATACGGCGAACAAAAATAAGGCCCACGACGATCGGGACTGTGCCCGAGATACGCTTATGGGCCGCGGGGCCCATAGATTCCGCGAACTCGGCGTGATTTACTCGGCGAGGATCGGAGCACAGTATCCCTCCAGCGTTGTTGTTTGTTGTAGCGCTCTTGATTCATTTTGGGCCTTGCCGCTTCGGTTGGGCCTTGACTAAGATTAGGCGGCATTATGTTCGGTCACTGCGACACTGGCTTGAGATAGAGTTACTTATTGTTTTTGTTTTAACACTGTTAGGGTTTTTATTTTAGGGATCATGATGATGGGCCTTCATTTCTGATGAAAAGTGGGACTTGTTTGTTCTTTGAATAACAGTTTGTTATGTATTAGCAAATTGTTTTAGTATTCTTATTATATGTTTTCTTGCTGTTGTTGCAATTATTATTTCAGTAACGATAGTAATGAGTGGTACTTTTTTTCAATGCAGTGGGCCTTAAACGGGCCTTATATAAAATTTTGCCCATTATTGTGATTTTAAATTATGCTATTTATATTGCCATTATTACAATGATGATGGTTATAATTATTTGAGTGATAATTATAATAAGAAGCTGCGACTTTTGTTTAACAAAAGATGGGCCTCAAATGGCCATCACATAAATTTACGTGGATTATTACCAATTTTCCCAATGATTATTTACATTGTTTTTTCCCATTTTTCTATCGTTTTAGCAATGATCACAATCACGGGCTTTGATTTGTTTCAACCAAGAATGGGCCTCAATCGGTCCCCGCAAACTTTCGCCCGTCATTAACACTTTGATAATCATTATTTTTATAATCGTTATTACGAATACAATTTATATGATTGTTATCATTCCAATTAATATTATTATCATTATTTCGAAGCTAACAATCATGGGCCCTGTTTTCGTTTAACAAAAAAGGGCCTTAAAAGCCCCTCAAATAAATTTTCGTTTCCTATGACCGATTTTTATCATTATCATTATTATTTACGTTATTGTTACCGCTCGCATGATTTTTGCCATTCCGGCAATGGTAAGAATAATGGGCCTTACATCTTTCATAGCCGAAAAATGGGCCCCGTACAAATCCCCCCTTATTATCATCTCGATTATTATTATCAATATTATTGTTGATATTCCAGTTGTCGTCGTTATTGTTTTAGCGATCGTATAATTGGGCCTTACGCCTTAATCACGATTATCATATGAACGTTTAATTCCTCGTCGAACGAGACGATCTCCAGAGGCGCGAGAATCTTCAGAGCTCGGTGCGCGTCTCGCGTCACCGCGTGATCGTAACTGTTGGTATAAAATGTGGGACGCTGACCAAGGTGGTAGACGACAGTGCGAGGAGAAACGAGCGTAAATCCCAGTTCGTACTACACGAGTCCGGCCGGAGCGGGATAACTCCAGTTGCACGTTCGTTACTGATAAAACGAAACATTACGATTGCACTTCTCGAGTGCGCGAGCTCGTATTATCGTCGCTTATGCACGAGGTCCAGTTTCGCTTGAAATCCGTCTCTTTGATTCGAACGGTCACCGATCGGAAATAATTACGAGCCGGTCTAAAAAAAGCGCTCTATATTCGAGAGAAAAAAAATGTTCTTTATTTTTTTTCCATTCGATCGAAATCCTTCCATTTTTTTAAATTATTAAAATCCGATTATAAGTTTATTTTATATCAATTGCTCATAATTAAATTAATTTTTTTTTTTCATATTGAGTATTCAGAATTCAATTATACATGTCTTTCGATTTATATATTTCTACTTTTGTGTCTTACTTTCTTCTTTTTGTATGTATACAACTACCCAGTATAAGGGATAATGTAGAAGGCAACATGCTGTACAATGGAATGTTCTTCGATTTCATTATTCAAAATGCAAATAAATGTCTTCCATATTGTTTATTCGAAATTCCATTGTGAACTTATGTAATTTTCATTGTTCCAAATGCAACTATAAATTCCGTTCGATTTAATTATTAAAAATGGAATGACAAATTTTTTCCATTTTAATTATTCTAATTTCAATCATACATCGCTGTCATTTTTATTATTCAAAATTCAATTGTACATTTCATTCATTTTAAGTATTCAAAATTCAGTTAGGCATGTTTTTCATTTCATTCATGAAATTATGTTTTTATTTACATCTTCGTGATAAAAAAGTTAATTGTAAAAAATAAAAAATCAATTCTTTCAATCATTCACATCAATTCTGGACACATCTTATTATTAAATTATATTTGTTTATCTATGAAGTGGAATATGGTCAGAAATGAAAAAAGGGCAAAACGCTGTACAATGAAATCAACGATAAAAAAGTACATATACATATTTGTTTATATATTATTATTAATATTGGTATTATAATTATTATCATTATATACATACATTCGCACGACTCATATAAATTGCCACCTTCGCGCTTTTCTCTCCTCTTCTTCCGTCATACGGCGAAATTTGACTTCTTTTTTTTCCCTCTCTACTCCCATTGCCGGCTTCGTTCCTATACATTACGCGCGCCATTATACAAGTGCGTGCGGCACGAAAATTTTTATTGATGGCCCCACACGCCACGCGGTTCCTCGCGGAAATCAACGCGATACCGTGTAAGAAAAGTCCGCAACGTCATGATATAATCGCTGCGAGAACGATCTTACGAAAGTAACTAAAGCCCTGTCGGCACGACGCTATTCCCACGCGAAGTATATATATACATACATACATATATATATATATTTATATATATATGCGCGTGCGTGCGTGCGCGCGTGCGTTCGGTGCGTGCGTGCGTGCATGCGTGCGTGCGCGCGTGCGTGCGTGCGTGCGGTGCGTGCGTGCGTGCGTGCGTGCGGTGCGTGCGTGCGTGCGTGCGTGCGGGCGTGCGTGCGTGCATGCGTTCGGTGCGTGCGTCCGTGCGCGCGTGCGTGCGCGCGTGCGTGCGTGCATGCGTGCGTGCGGTGCGTGCGTGCGTGCGCGAGTGCGTGCGTGCGTACGCGCGCGCGTGCGTGCGGTGCGTGCGTGCGTGCGATGCGTGCGTGCGTGCGCGGGTGCATGCGTGCGTGCGTGCGTGCGTGCGGGCGTGCGTGCGTGCGTGCGTGCGGGCGTGCGTGCGTGCATGCGTGCGTGCGTGCGTGCGTGCGTGCGTGCGTGCGGCGCGAGCGTGCGTGCGTGCGTGCGTGCGGTGCGTGCGTGCGTGCGCGCGTGCGTTCGGTGCGTGCGTCCGTGCGCGCGTGCGTGCGCGCGTGCGTGCGTGCGCGCGTGCGTGCGTGCATGCGTGCGTGCGGTGCGTGCGTGCGTGCGCGCGTGCGTGCACGCGTGCGTGCGCGCGTGCGTGCGTGCGGTGCATGCGTGCGTGCGATGCGTGCGTGCGTGCGTGCGGGCGTGCGTGCGTGCGTGCGTGCGTGCGTGCGTGCGGTGCGTGCGTGCCTGCGCGCGTGCGTTCGGTGCGTGCGTCCGTGCGCGCGTGCGTGCGCGCGTGCGTGCGTGCATGCGTGCGTGCGGTGCGTGCGTGCATGCGCGCGTGCGTGCGTGCGCACGTGCGTGCGATGCGTGCGTGCGTGCGCGGGTGCGTGCGTGCGTGCGTGCGTGCGGGCGTGCGTGCGTGCGTGCGTGCGTGCGGGCGTGCGTGCGTGCATGCGTGCGTGCGTGCGTGCGGGCGTGCGTGCGTGCATGCGTGCGTGCGTGCGTGCGTGCGTGCGGCGCGAGCGTGCGTGCGTGCGTGCGGGCGTGCGTGCGTGCGTGCGTGCGCGCGTGCGTTCGGTGCGCGCGTCCGCGCGCGCGTGCGTGCGCGCGTGCGTGCGCGCGTGCGTGCGCGCGTGCGTGCGCGCGTGCGTGCGTGCATGCGTGCGTGCGGTGCGTGCGTGCGTGCGCGCGTGCGTGCGTGCGTGCGGTGCGTGCGTGCGTGCGTGCGTGCGTGCGTGCGTACGTGCATGCGTGCGTGCGTGCGTGCGTGCGTGCGTGCGTGCGTGCGTGCGTGCGTGCGTGCGTGCGTGCGTGCGTGCGTGCGTGCGTGCGTGCGTGCGTGCGTGCGTGCGTGCGTGCGTGCGTGCGTGCGTGCGTGCGTGCGTGCGTGCGTGCGTGCGTGCGTGCGTGCGTGCGTGCGTGCGTGCGTGCGTGCGTGCGTGCGTGCGTGCGTGCGTGCGTGCGTGCGTGCGTGCGTGCGTGCGTGCATGCGTGCGTGCATGTAATTGTAGTTATCGCCAACTTGATCTGAAACGAAATAATCATAAATAAGTAATCATGAAAATTAATACGTTTGCTCGGTCATTAAGCAACGCAAAATTCATTAGTTGATTCTTTCTTACGTACAGATGTGTGTCTTCTTAATTAATCGAGTTAGCGACGATAAAATAATTTATATGAGGTTCTCCATGTGTTTTCGAACGGCCTAAAAATCTGATCTTCTTCAATCTTTTTCAAAGTTGGTGATGTTTTCGTATCATATACTTTGAGTACGTGGCACTTCTTTTTAGATTTTTATCGGCTCGCTAACTTGGCTAACTCAGAGATAAGATTTGACACGTGATCAAATTTCAAATGATCGCATCGCAGTGATCTTCTCGTCATACAAAAAAATGTCCTGCAAAAAATAGATGCACTTTTCCATGAACTAATTTGAAAAAAAAATTCAACATCTTCCTAGTACTACAACACTAGAAAAAAGAAAAATCTTTAATTTCTTTACTTTTTAGCCCCAATGACTAGGTTGATTCTACTGAAATTTACATTGAATTTTCTTTTATTACTGTAAAACAACATGGGTAAGTTTTATTCTGGGCTGGGCTTGCGTTCCGTTAATATCGTCGACTTAAATTGAATGGAAATTGTTTTTGTTGAATAACTCGCCGATTTACAATTTTTATGAAAAAATGGTAATTACTAAACTTGTGGGAAATCGAGTGCTTTACAAGTTTGATTATTACAGTATTTTCTCTACCATCGATATTTTTCGAATTAAACCTGAAAAAGCGGCTATTGCATTATCTCGTCTATTTTTTACTTTAGGGAATAAACGAACATGAACAAACTTGTATAGAATGAAATTGCGGACAGTTTTTGTTTTCACCTTCTGTTTCCTACAATTAATATTTAAGGTCGTACGCCAACGGTAAAAGAAAAGGGCGAATGGTTCGCGAAATAATATTTTGACGCTTCTCGTCTTTTTTACCATTGGCGTACAATCTTAAATATTGATTCTAGAAAAAAAGATACAAACCAAAATTGTCGAGAATTTTATTCTCTACGAGTTTGCTTATGTTCGTTTATGCCCTAAAGTTAAAAATGAACGAGATAATGCTATAGTCGCTTCTTTCAGGTTTAATTCGAAAAATATCAATGGTAGAGAAAAAACTCTAATGACCAAAGTTGTAAAGCACTCGATTTCGTACAAGTTTAGCCCCTACCATTTTTTCATAAAAATTGTAAATCGGCGAGTTATTTAACAAAAACAATTTCCCATTAAATTTAAGTCGACGATATTAACTGAACGCCAGTCCAGCCCAGAATGAAACTTACCCATGTTGTTTCACAGTAATAAAAGAAAATTCAGTGGAAATTTCAGCAGAATCAACTTAGTCGTTGGGGCTAAAAAATAAAAAAATGAAAGGTTCTTCTTTTTTTTTACTGTTGTAGGACTGGGAAAATTGTGATTTTTTTTCAAACTAGTTCATAGAAAAACGCATCTTTTTTGTACAGGACCTTTTTTCGTAGGACGAGAAGATTACTACGATACGATCATTTGAAATTTTATTACGTGTCAAATCTTATCACCGAGTTAGCCGAGTTGGCGAGCCGATAAAAAGCTGAAAAAAATGCCACGTACTCAAAATATATGATACAAAAACATCACCAACTTTGAAAAAGATTGAAGAAAATCAGGCTTTTAGGCCGTTTCAAAACACTTGGAATGACTCATCCATTTATCATATATATGAGTATATATATATATATATATATATATATATATATATATACACACATGATAAAAAAATGTTTTCAATTCGTAAATAATTAATTAACTACTCAAGAAATTAATACATCCTTTCAATGATATTTATATATATATATATGTATATAAATATGTAAATAGTTTTTTTCAGTTTTTACTCCCCCACCGAGTAGCAAATAAATTTCTGTAATTTATTCATTTATTTGAAATTTTGTCATTAATCTCGACGTTCATCTGCTTGGCTCAAATATCAGTTACTAATAGCAGCAATTGTCATTGTGTTACTTGTATTGCAATGTCTTATAATTATTACTATGATTATTATGATTATTTATAATAATGATAATAATTGCCATTAATATTATTATTCACAATAATAATAATAATTGTTATTATTATTATTATTATTATTATTATTATTATTATTATTATTATTTCTTAAATGATTATTATAAATTGTTATTCCTATCTTTTGTTAAACTTTGATTGTTGTTCTTATCGTTGTTCCAGTCACACAGCTCTCGATATATAGGTGACAATTACTATTATAACTGTTATTAATGGTAAATGTTTATTCGTATTGTGCGCTTGTTTATTATTATTTTTATCTCTTTTATTATAATCATTATTATTATCACGACTATCATTACAAAAAGAAAAGAAATGTAATAATGTAACAATACGACAAACGTCTCACGGGATCGCGCAACTCGGACGATCTCTTCCCGTCTCGTCATACTTTTAACATCAACAATAAAATCACGAAATGGAATTGTGAATTTGCGCCGAGTGCCTCGATATTTAATTAACGACCCAACAACGGAATTCATTTACTTTCCCACCGAGCAATCATCGTGTTGCATCCACGCCATTTAATTTTGTTTCTCCCACTTTGCAATGTGCATTGCATCAGAGTCGACAAAAACGTTCTTCGTAATGGTAGCGATCAATGGATAACGCGGGGTGACAGGTGAAAAACGAATGATTTTATATTAATTCGATGAGGGGCAGAATAAAAAATGAATATTTTTCGAGCGTTCGACATTGAAGTTCTTCTGCGATGGCTTTTTCAACGAGACCTTGAGAACATTTTCGAAAAGAGGAACAAATGGTTTCCGCCATATCGGACGATCGCCAAGGATGATGGACGGGGTCTCTAATTATCTGCAGATCTCATTCCTACGATAAGGACACTGTATGAATTATTGCGATTGGAATGGGGGCTCACGTGTTGGTTGTATGGTCTTTTTGTTTTTTTAAATATTTTTTATCGTTGTGTATAGTCATCACGGATTTTCGGAAAATCGGTGGAGATTCTTGATCCACCAAGCAGAAATAAAAAAATCTACGGAGGAAACTAGTAGAACTGGACGTTTCAATACCGAAAAATTGACTATGTTATTGCATGTGCGATTCTTTAGGCAAGAAGGAAATTTGCTGATTTTTAAGTTTTTTTTTTAAGGGAACGATTTTTTCGACAATTTTAAGACTTTAGGTATATTTTATGACTACTTTTGGCTGTCACATGGTTTTTTTTATTTTTATTAATCTTTAAAAATGGCGGAGGTATGGTATCGTCTTCTAACCGGCATTTTCAAAACTGGCGTTTCGTATAGCTAAAACACTAATCGACCGATTCTAATGAAATTTGGCATAAATCTTTCTCACCTCATTGCCTAAAACATGAACCTAAATTTTTCTGAAAAAAGTCTTTTTATTGCAAAATGTAGCAAGTTTTTTTCGGAAAATTCAATATTTTTGTTTCAAAGCGTACCATTTCATCGATATTCAACATTTCTCACTTTTTCTTGGTTCATATTCTGCGTATGGGTGCTAATGAAAGAAAAATGTTCGTTTGTTTTTTCCTCAAATTAATCCCGCCGACGCGACGGGTCACACCGTCCGACAACATCCGCCGCCACCCGTCTAGAGCGTGCCATACCGCGTTTTTAAAGATTGATAAAAATAAAAAAAATACCATGCAACAGCCAAAAGTAGTAATCAAACGTACCCTAAGTCTCAACAATGGTACAGGAATCTTTCCTGTGAAAAAACAATCAGGACAATCAGATATTTTTTCCTCACCTAAAGGTATCTATCCCCTTAATTCCAGGCTTTGCGATCTGTCAAATATTGAGACAGGACCAGTCTCGAATCGGATTGATCGACCGGGAGAGAAATTTGCCACGGAAACGTAATCTGCAAAATGTATCTAAAATTGGAGCACATTAAATACAGTTAACGAAACTGAATTGATGAAATTTATTTAAGATTAAAAAAGTTGAGCGACCCAAGCTTTTATTTATAGTCACATATGATTTATAGTCACAGATGACTTGTTAAAAAAAAATATTTTCTACTTTTTAGTACATTAAGGATGTTGAGTCCCAAATCGCAAATGATGATAAAATTCTGAAAATTTGGTATGTTTTTGTATGAAGTATTTCAGAGGTCGTGTAAAAATTTCACGACAATTAGGTAGCTCGTTATTGAACAATTAACATTCACAAATTAAATGTTGTTTTATGGAAACTGATGTAACTTTGCAATAAGTTTTTTTTTTGACCTCTCAATTTTATAATATCTACAATATACTGAAAGCAACAACGAGAGTCGACGAAGTTTATTGATAAATTTTTTTTCATTTCTTTTAAAAATTGTTCTTAACAAAATGTTAATTTTTTAATAACGAGCTTCCTAATCGTCGTGAAATTTTAACACGACCTCTTAAATACTTCATACAAAAACATACCGAATTTTCAGAATTTTCTTATTTTTTATTTCAACCCTTAAGGAGGTTGAAGTAATGGTGATAGAATTCTGAAAATTTGGTATGTTTTTACATGAAGTATTCAGGAGGTCGTGTAAAAATTTAATGACGTTCAAGAAGCTATTTAGTGAACAATTAACATTAACATGTTTCATAGGGACTCAACATCCTTAAATAAAAGCTTGTTTAATTAAAAATATAAATACACATAAATTTTCCAATACCATTCACATCCTCGAAATCTCTGGAATACGTAACGCTTTGTGTTCCCATATTCATTAAATTTCGAAATACGAATAAAACTGAACGAACAAGAGGCCACACTAAATCTCTATGGATTTATTTGCTTAGCCTGGATAGCCGATCAGCTGGCTCGAATTTTGTCGACTCCGTGTGCATCATCCCCAGCGTATGAAAAAAAAATCCACCAGCAAACGAACGCTGAGGCACAGCCTGAAATTTCTCGAGACCCAAAATGACCCTTCGCTAACTGTGAATCGATACGATTTTCACATTCCACATGATCGAGGAATTAATTCGTCCGGTCCTCATTAGCATATTGGCACAGTGGAATCGACCGAGTGTAACGAAAACGCGTTCACCCTCTAATGAGCCCGGTGTGCCCAAGCACCGGGGAGCTATTACGACCAAGTGTATTTTCACGGCTGTAAGAGCACCGTGGATTGCGCAATTGGTGGCCTAGCATGAAGATCCCGACTCCCACTTTTTTCCGCAACAATGAAAAATGGCAGGGGCGAGAGGGCTCCTCTCCTTCGTGTGTTAACTCACGTTGAATTGTTTCGTGATACCTTTTTTTTTCTTCTTCTTTTTCTTTTTTTTTTCCGCGGCTGTAAGACAGAAGCGAGAAGGAAGACGTGGGGGCGTGAATCTGGTGGGGTGTTGCATCTCTTCTGTGGGAGCTCCAAGACCGAGGCTCTCTCAGGTCCTCTCCCCGGAGCATCTCTCAGGCCTAGCCCATATATATACCCAAACGACCCAACACTTTGGCAAACATCTTCAAAGGATTTCTCGAACGAGAAGCCTCGCCGCGTTCTCTCTCCCTCGCTTCCAAACAGTTCGACGCACATTCGAAAAAAGTTTTTTTTTTAACGAAACACCCGAAGTTGACAAAAAAGGGGATTAAACATTGAGTCAATAAATGAGAGACATATCAGCGTAAGAATTCGAGGAGCAAATTGATGCCCAAGGTTCGTTGAAAGTCTTCATTGACATCGATAGCTTCTATTCGCGTTTATATTAATTCTTTCTCCCCTTAATTGGAACGATTTTCATCCGAGTGGCTCGAACTTCTGGGATTTTTTAAATCTATGACCAAATTGCACGATTTTTGGTCTTCTAACGGGCTTTCTAACCTAATTCATTCGTTTATACGAAGCCCGAACGGCTGGCGACATGCCTACGGTTTAGTTGAATTTTTTTCCACCACCTCGAAACTTCAATGGTCAGCGAAAAATTCATTTTTTCGTATTTATCGATCGGACAATTTTTTTCGTACTCGTTGCGAGTGAACATTTGGACTGAATTTTTTCAGATGATCTCGAGGTATCAGTTGATTTTTGGAGCGATACTTTTTGGATTGGCGCTCCTGTACCAGGCTATGGCGGTGAGTGAACGAAAATAACAAATCCTACCGGGTGGTGGGAATCACCATTGTGATGGCCGAATGAATAGAGCGTTTTGAAGCAGGGTGAATATGTTTATCCCGCGATTTCGCACAGAGCGGATCAACCGAGGAGTCATTGCGCAACCCGGGGAGAATTTCTCGCGACGTGAAATGAAATGAAAGTATAGGGAACGCGCGAAGAAGGGAATTTTATATTTTCACGAATATCCGCGGTTACGTGCGAGTGTGTTAATTTGTCGTACAGCCAAACGCGATAATTGCATTATGCGATAGCATTGTTTTTCCATTTTATTTTTATTTTGTATGTGTATATAGCTCAAAGGGGAGGACGAGTTTCTCACGGTTTATCGCGCAACAATGACAACTGAGAGCGGTATCTGCCATCTTTCCTCGCGAACCCCGTCGCGGTAATTGATTAATTATAATCAACCTCTGAGGTAACACTCGCCGGGAGTGTTTCAATTTCCCCCCGTAATTGCAAACACCTCGGAAAAACGGCGTAACGCTCAATTACCAAATTGTAGTTGCCGGAATATATTACCGTGAGCAAAATTGTACTTGACAAAATTGAGTCGTACAAATGTGGTAGTTTAACGAAAAGTATAATTAATGGATTGTTATGTGTAACGAATTGTGAGTTTCCATTAACGAATTGCAATACACAATTAACGAATTGTCATTGACAATTATCGAACTTTCATCTACAATTAACAAATTATAATTTCTAACGAGTTGTAATTTTCAATTAACGAATTGTAATTGTCAATTATCGAAATGCTATTTACAATTAGCGAAAAAATTATTTATACATATATACATACTCGTCGAGAAATCTCCCGGATTGCGTTTCGAAAAAAAAGTCAAACAAATTTGATAACTTTTTTATTTTACTGACCCACAAAAAAAAATTCACATTTTTTTCACGCTTTCTAAAAACACGATTTGGAATCACTTCTTTCGCAAGTTTTAATTTTGAGCGGCGCCGTTTTTGGAGCTATTTTCAAAATTCCTTATTGCGAGCCCTCTGAGATAATTTACAATTAACAATTAATGAATTCTAATTTGTAACGAATTTTCATTTACAATTACCGAATTTTAATTTTCAACTAACTGTAATTTGCAAGTAACACATTGTAATTTGCAAGTAACGAATTGCAATTTTTCAATTAACAAATTATAACAACGAACGCTAATTCATCAATAAAAATTATTCCATCATTTATGCAAGCAAGAATAAGAATTACTCGCCACGTCTATTTTTTCTTGAATTTATCACGAACCCTCCCAATAAAATTTGTTCGGCTTTTCAAACCAAAATGGCCCCAAGCAGGAAAAAAAACGTCGATCGAGGCAAAAAAGTTTTGCCTTTTTCGACATCTACACCAATAAGATTCAAAACGACGCACCGAATCTTACAAATTGTTTTTCTCGTCCTCGACGTTTCGTACTACAAATTTTTCGTCGATTTCATCATGGTCTCGCCCGGAAGCACAAGGATCGAGCGAACTTTTATAATTTTTTTTTTTTTAATAATAAAAGTAAAATAAAAACGAATGTGGAGTAGGGATCGGTATGAAAACGAGTAGAGCTGACACAAAGGCCCGCTGGCGCACGGAGATGCGCATCCGCTAGACGGTGGCGGCAAAACAATGTACCTCGACTTCCGGTCAGTCATCGACACGGCCTTATACGCGCGCGGTCTGGACATTGTCGAGGGCTGACTGGATGGCTAACTCGCGATATCGTCTCTGTTGCAATATTGTAGGTATGACCGAGGGCCTCGTTTTCCATACTGTACGGCGGTCAATTGCGAAAAAATTCTTTATGTGTGTGTGTGTATATATATATATATATATATATATACTATAATAAAAAATCAATTTTTTTTAACCACCCTGTATATGTATATAATATATATATATATATATATATATATATATATATATATATATATATATATATATATATATATTATATACATATACAGGGTGGTTAAAAAAAAATTGATTTTTTCCTCAACGAAAAATTGAAGTATGTTAAGAAAAATAAAGTTTGTTTGGGTTGGTTTGGGTTCCAAACAATTATTCAGTTACTCAAACGCCTTTTTCATTATTTTTTTCATGTTTCTCGGAGTGTTCATTTTTTTTATTTCGATGCAGAAAAAAGTTATTGCGTGATCCAATGTCTTGATTAAATTTTTTCTGTAACAATGCACAATTTTTATTTGCATATATTTTTTTACCATAAACAATATGTATCTGCAGATTAAGGATGTTGAGTCCCAAATCGCAAATGATGATAACATTCTGAAAATTCGGTACGTTTTTGTATGAAGTATTACAGAGGTCGTGTAAAAATTTCACGACAATTAGGAAGCTCGTTATTGAACAATTAACATTCACGAATTAAATGTTGTTTTATGGAAACTGATGTAACTTTGGAATAAGTTTTTTTTGACCTCTCAATTTTGTGATATCTACAATATACTGAAAGCAACGGAAGCAAAACGAAGTTTATTGATAAATTTTTTTTTATTTGTTTTAAAAATTGTTCTTAACAAAATGTTAATTTTTTAATAACAAGCTTCCTAATCGTCGTGAAATTTTAACACGACCTCTTAAATACTTCATACAAAAACATACCAAATTTTCAGAATTTTCTGATCATTTTTTATTTCAACCCTTAAGGGGGTTGAAGTAATGATGATAGAATTCTGAAAATTTGGTATGTTTTTACATGAAGTATTCAGGAGGTCGTGTAAAAATTTCATGACGATTAAGAAGCTATTTATTGAACAATTAACATTAACATGTTTCATAGGGACTCAACATCCTTAAGAATCAATATATGTTATTCGGTTGTGAAAATTATATCAACCACTTGGTGAACAAGAACACGGTGCTTGCATCACTGAACGTCTAACAAGTATGCGTGTTTTTTTGGAGTAATATGTTGTTTTGGAGTATGAAAACAAATGAAGAAAAAAATTTACGAAAAATCGAAAAAAAATCATAAAAGTCGTTTGAGCACTACCTAAAAAAATGTTTAGACCTCTCAAATTTGGTATAAATTACTTTTTCATAACGTAGTAACATTTTCTGTTGAGTACCGCGAAAAAAAAATTAATTTTCTTTTCGAACTACCCTAATATATACACATCTATATATATACATATATAGATTTGCATCTTGTGAAGGGAAGTTTATTGTATTTTCTTCCTTGCTTATTAACCAATAGATAGTTATTGACCGGGCACAGATTAACCGATCCAAGAATCTATATTTATATATATATATATATATATATATATATCGATCGCCAAAATCCTAATCTGTTATTCATAAGCAAATTGTATATTGTATATATATATATATATATTGTATATTGTATTTTGTATATTGTTTATTATTATATTAATAACAATTATAATTGTATATATATATATATATTCACGACTCTTGGATCGCACATTTGATTGTATTTTTTTCCTTATTAATCAACAAATCGGCGATTGCTGACCGAGCACCGATTATCTTATTTTTACAAGCATATATGAAATTTTAAATATGACTTAAATGAAATCTCTATATAAAATCATTTTTTCAGCAATCTTTTAATGTGCCGATTTTATTGTATTTTTTTTCTCCTTTTTCAGCAAGTGGATGGTTATCGACCGGGAATCGATTATCCGATTTACGATAGTGTGCCCTTCGGACTTACTTTCACGTGCCAAGGTAAATTGCCCGGCTACTACGCCGATCCTGAGACCCGGTGCCAGGCATGGCACTGGTGTTTGCCCAACGGTAGAATGTTTAGTTTTCTCTGTCCAAACGGCACGGTCTTCAGCCAAACGGTACGCGTCTGCGACTGGTGGTTCAAGGTAAAAACCATACGCTCGAATACCCGTCTAGAAAAGACAATTTTTTTGAAAAATCCAGACATTATTGTTGATAAAATGACCATTGACCATTTTAGTTGAAGTGGAATTTGACTTTTTCTATAAAGCGTTTTTGAGGTCGAATCGCTTAATTTTTGGAGATGAAAAAGTTCGTTACATTTTTAGTTTTTAAATTACATTGGATAAATGAATTTGAAAAAAAAACAGACTCGAAGGATAAAACATCAAAATTAATTTTTCAAATCAAGCAAACCAAATGAAATTCGATATCAAAATTAGTTAAGCAACTCACTCGACTTTAAAAATCTGAAAAAAGTGGCGATTTTTTTATTTTAGATTGTTACAAAAAAAAATTTCATCTGAAAAATTCCGAGACATGAGCAATGTTATATTAAAACTGAATGTAAAACGGTCGAGTCAAAATAGTCACTTTGTCATTTTTGTTGAATGCGAATTAAAAATATTAGTTTATTTAAAAAGTTACAATGGTGAAATACGTAGCTTGGACAAAAATTTAGCAAGTCTTCGTATACGTTAAAAAAAAATTAATTTGACAGCTATTTCAAGCATTAAAAAAATGTATGACCATTTCAAACTTTTTTTTTATAACGATACGATTATAGTTGTGAAGGTAATTTTTTTTGTGACCAGGTTGACTGCCAGGATTCGCCGCGGCTGTACGGGATCAACGACGATCTTTACAGGGACGCAAGAGGCAATAGAATATGATTGTAAAGTTTTTAATAAAACATCCGCATTGTGACGAGCGTCACGAAAAAAAAAGAAAAATTACCAAAAATATATTTAAAATGTCTGCCGTCGATGTGTCACGAAACTACTTTACCGACGGAGTAGTCCTCTTCGTCAGAGCCAAATCCCTACCTTACCGAGGCTCGATAAAAAAGTGACCTTCCTCATCGACTGAGGTCGCGGACATTTCGTGAAGCTCCCGAGACGCGGGAAAAATACGTCGATAAGAGTGGTTCGAATCTGCCGCGAAAACATCAAAGAAACGGGCGTGTATTTTTTCCCACTGTAATAAAAAAGTCCTCGATGCTCTTTCGGCCTTTTTTATTGACTTTTCTTCATAGTTAGACTGATAAAAAAATCAACGACAACAGAGGCTTCGCAATTTATAAATTGGACGATTTTGCCGGGTCCGAATTATAAAGGGAATAGTAAACGATCGATAACCGATTTTGATAACCTCTTGCCGATCTCATTCTTCGATCGGGAGATATCGGGCCGGGATTTAACGAGCGTCAAGTACGTCGTTGGCAATTTCTTGGCACGATTGGGCAATAGAAAGTGAGTGGCCGCGAATCGGCACGATCGCATGCTCAACCGATTTCCTCCGGCCCCCGCCACTCCCCGGCCCTGACGTTTCCCGCTTCCCCGTGCCGAAATGCTGCCAGCACTGATACACTTTCGACAAAAACTTTCCGCACACCGGCCACAGAAGTTATCCATTGACCCGAATGACTTTTCCAGAAGCGAAAAATACGTTTTTTTTTTCGGGTACGAAAATTTTTGCCGACCGCCGAATAAAAAATGTCCCGATGTGCCGATCCGAAGGTAACCGATGAATTGTGCCTGTCCCCTACTCGATCAATGCGATTCAAGACTGGTCCCTTCGCAACATTCGACCGATCGCCAAGCCTGGAATGGAGTCATTCGTTGCACATGCAATATCATACTCTGTTTTCATTTTTTCGGTATTGAAAGATCCAGTCCTATGGATCCGCCGTAGATTTTCAATTTCCGCTTCGAACATTAAGGGGCCATATCTACCCAGCGGCCCGAAAAAAATGGCCAAATTTCAATTTTTTCTTCTGGCAAGTGGTTGGTGAAAAAGAAACGCATTTTTTTCAACACAAAAGTACATATATTGAGAGCTCAAGAAATACAGAAATACAAGAAAAACATGGCCGCTGGCAGATGAGGAAATTTTTTCGCAACGCTTGGCCGTGGACGCTCTCCAGCTTAAACGGACCATGCGAAATCTGAAAACCAAACGGGTTATTCAAGTTAACAATAAATACGAGTCGTTGACGATCGTCGATTGTTTAAATAATTTTTTTTTATAATGTGGCGACGAATTGAATATCGGGCATACAAAATCTCTGATAAAAGTCGTCATTTTTACGTAACTATTGAAAAATGAAGATGGAGTTTTGAAAAGTGAGATCGTCAACGACCTTTAAACGTTATTCGTAGTATTTCTTATAAATTCGGAAATAATCCATCAAGTGGTTTTCGAGATATCATGTCCACCGACTTTGAAAACGTTGTTAGAAGCTGAAGCTCGTTCAATTTTAGGAATATTTCCATGAAATTTTCAGAGAATATAGCTAAAATGAGATACTGTCGATTAAACGTATTTTTGGAAAATGCAATTTTTTAACCCCTCTAGATGTAGCTCGTTAAGGCAGTCGTCTGGTGTGGAGGGAAAAAAATCGATCTTTTTCTCTTTAATCGGTGGTTCAACTATTTGACCTACCGACCCAAACCAAAGTTCATTCATCCTAAATGAACTTTGCCCATTCAGCCCATTCATACAAAAAGTCATTTTATAATATTTTTATTGCACAAAGAAAAAAAAATTGTAAAAATCGTCACTTTTTTGTTCAACCTCGAAAATTAATATGGTTTCACGGTTTTTTCTGGTTTTTTTAGTTCATCGACAATAAAAATATATGTCAATTAAGAATAATTGTGATTTTTGCGTTCCAGACAAAAATTAGGCACACCATCCTTCCCGCCAGTTTGAGACTCCCGCGGCAAGGCCCTTCTATGGTCAATTTAATATTCCGCCATTTTTTCGACAATTAGATGATAACATTTTTTGTTATACTCTTCAAATGTGTGTTAAAGTAGAATAAATTTTTCAAGAAGGTCCGTTGTGTCTTTCCTTATAAAAAAAAATCACCAAAAAACACCTTTTTTGGCATCTTCGCTAGACGAGCGGCTGAAGAATGTCGACCAATTTTCCGAAAATCCGTGAAGAAGAAATACATAAGGAACGGTTAAAAATAAAATGAATAAAGAAGGACGATGGGAAAATAAATGGAACGAATTTTCTGGAGCACGCCTCGAAGCATCGAAAAAAATGCGTGGCGAATCTCGTGGTGTTTGGTCGGACAAAGGGAAGGTATCGGGTAGCCTTGAAAGGGCTACCGCACCCAGGGGTCTGACCCCTTGCCGCGTTATTTTCCTCTCGGTCCGAACGTATGCAAGAATCGAACGAGAGGAAAAAAACGTAGCGTGAAAAAGTAGATGGAGTGAGAGACTGGACGTCCTTAAGGCCAGTGCGTAAATATTCGTGGCGCCGAAGAAAGTCGTGACGTATGAAAAAACGAAAGAAAAAATAAGCGCTGACTTTTTCATTATATTCAGAGAATGTTTCGTTTTGTGTTCCATTCAAACAGGCCCTAATTGGGGCCTGTTTGAAAATGATGAAGTTCGACTAGATAATTGTCTAGTCGAACTTCATCATGTTCAAATCAGTGACTGTGCAGTTAATTAATGTACATCTTAATTGGAAAAGATCACCCAACTGTTAAGCCCTTTGATGTCGATATTAATTGAGGCCGATCGTTCAATTATCTAATAATTTGTTGGTGATCGGGACCCTCGGAAAGATTACTTTTATATTATCTTATTATTTTTAGATACGTAAGGGTGATAACAATTGGTTATTTGTTAAGGGCAGATATACGCGCAGGAGCCGGAAAATAAAGGTCATTTTTGTGAATTTTTTCAAGGAAAACAATTTGAAATTTCAGATTGGCGTTTTAATTATCTAGAAGTATATACATTCAAAAATATGTTTAATTTTCTTTATTTAAAAATATCAAAAATACACAAGGATATTGTATGATCCTTGGCGTGTCGTGAAAAAATCGGTACACAAAATTTCTCGAAAACCAATTAACCGATTGCCTTGAGGTTTTTTGTGGTTATTCTATACACCGTTATCTAGTACTTGTCATAGGATTTTTTTTCCGTTACTTAGTTTTTGTTTTATAGGCGAAATAATAACTAATTTTTGGCCCAAAAATCACTATTTATGTGCAATCGTCCGCCATTTTGTCATAAATCGATATTTTCAAAATCGGCTATGACAAGTACTAGATTATAGTATCTAATTTAATAATCTTTTTGGTTTTTTTTTCAGATGATTTTTTAAGAAACGCCAGTGGGTACCGTACACGCAGATTTTTTTACGACGCTCCAAGGATCATACAATATCCTTGCATATTTTTGATATTTTTAAATAAAGAAAATTAAACATATTTTTGAATGTATATACTTTTAGACAATTAAAACCCCAATCCGAAATTTCAAATATTTTTCCTTGAAAAAATTCACAAAAATGACCTTTTTCTCGGCTACTAGGTGTATATCTGCCCTTAATAAATATTTAGCATGATTTGTTTCGTAGCATTTTAATATTCTTGGATACCTAAGGCCAATGAGCATTGATTGCATCGTTAATCAAAATTTAGCATGATTTATTTCGTATCATTATAATATTTTTGGATACCGAAGGCCAATAAAAATTGATTACTTCGTTATTCAAAATTTAGCATGATTTGTTTCGTATCATTTTGATATTTTTGGATACCTAAGGCCAATAAAAGTTGCTTGCTTGGTTAATCAAAATTTGGCATGAATTGTTTCGTATTATTTTAATATTTTTGATACCCAAGGCCAATAAAAATTGATTACTTCGTTAATAAAAATTTTGCATGATTTGTTTCGTATCATTTTAATATTTTGGATACCTAAGGCCAATGAGAATTGATTACTTCGTTAATCAAAATTTAGCATAATTTATTTCGTATTATTTTAATATTTTTGAATACCCAAGGCCAATAAGAAATAATTATTTCGTTAATCAAAATTTAGCATGAACTATGTCGTATTATTCTATTTTTGGATACCTAAGGCCAATAGCAATTGAATACTTCGTGAATCAAATTTGACCATGTTATGTCGTTAATTGAAAATTAGCATGAATTATTTCACATTATTTTATTATTTTTGTATACCTAGGGCCAAGAAGAATTAATTAATTCGGTCATCAAATCCTAGCAGGTTATTTCATTTATCAAAATTTACAATTTACAATTCAGCATAAATTGTTTCGTATTATTTTATTATTTTTAGCTACCTAAGGCCAATAAGAATTGAATACTTCATTAATCAAAATTGAGCATGAATTATTTCGTATTATTCTAATATTTATGGATACCTAAGGCAATTGAATACTTCGTGAATCAAATCAAATCAATACAAATGAACAATTGCATACTTCGTGAATCAAATTTGAGTATGTTACTTCGTTGATTAAAAATTAGCATGAATTATTTTACATCATTTTATTATTTTGGAATACCTAAGGCCAATTACAAGCGATTACTTTGTTAATAAAATTTGAGCATATTGTTTCGTTGGTTAAAAATTAGCCCGAACTATTCACATTATTTTAATATTTTTGAATATCTAAGGCCAATAATAATAATTGATTACATAATCAAATTTGAGCACGCTACTCCGTTGATCAAAATTTTTAATACATAATTATTGTTAATAACTGAGATTTAAAAAAACGTATTAATTTATTCATGAGGATGATAGACAGACCATTTTTTAGTTTTGTTCATTACATGTAGTATATAAATTCATCTATAGATCTAATTATTATTCGATATATATATATATATATATAAATTTAGCAACTACTGCTCATAATCCTATTTCATGTATAACTCAAATCATTCAAAAGTAACGGTCAAAGTAACTTTGGAGGATTACGTTGGAACATGAGCAGATAAATCTCGATTATCGAACACCAGCTGGCTTCTCTAGCTCCGAATAATAATGATTGGAATCAAAGATTGTTGTCACGTTGTTCGACACGGGCAGGCAACCTGCTCACCTTCCACACTTTACTTTCACCTCAAGGATTGAGAAAAAAGGCAATTTCAATAAAAACGAAGAATGTATATATATTTAAAAAATTTAAAAATCACAACAATGTGTTTGAGGGTTGGTGATCGTTGGACGATGATTTGTTGGTTGTGTGGCACATGGGTTGGGCCTGAGTGAAGGCAAATGGTGAACAAAGCAATCGACGTGTGCCCCGGAGTTTTAGTCTTAAGGCGTTTAACGATCGGTATGAACATTTCATACAGCACGTCGCTCTATCTCTCTCTCTCTCTCCACCTTCTATTCTTATTTGTATTCTCATTTTTACTTTGATATGCGTTATTTTGTTTTTATCCATTATATACGTTTATATTTTCTTCTTCTTTTATTTTGTATTGAGTTTGTTTTTTTTTTGTATTTTTTGTACTATTTTCTTTCTTCATATTTGCAATTTGTTTTTTGTCGCATTTTTAATTAGGATTTTTCTCTTCGTGTTTTTCCTCAATTTTATATATTTCTTTTTATATAGAGTAATTTTTTTTGTATTTGTATTGAAATTTGTAATTGTATTGAAATTAAAAAAAAAAAATTCTATTTTTTTTTAGGGAAAGATCAGGATTGGGTGCCAAAAAACATTTTCATCCTAGAGCACTCTCTCCCTTCCAGAAAAATCCCTGCTTCCAATCGTTCCTCTCAATCACACACCTTCGGAATTTACGCAACACACGATTTCCACCATCGTTATTAAATTCCCCGTGACTTTTAAAAGACAATGACGACCCACGTAGTACAATTATCTGCAAAAAAAGATATTCGCGATATGTAAAAATTGTATATGTCAGTGGGCGTTACAAATCTTGACCTGTCGTATTGTCTACGATGCATTAAATCACGATCTCATTGTTCTAAAGCCGATTACCGATTTTTCTTATAACTATCGCCGATTGTCGATTTTTCTTATCATTATCGCTAATTAACGACTTTCGTGATAATTTCGCCAATTACCGATTTTTCTCGCCACTGTCGCCAATTACCGATTTTTCGAAAACCGGCCCATTGCCGATAAGAAATCGATTACCAATTTTTCGATGAGAAATCAATTACCGATTTTTCTATGAGAAATCGATTACCGATTTTTCTATGAGAAATCGATTGCCGATTTTTCTATGAGAAATCGATTACCGATTTTTCGATGAGAAATCGATTACCGATTTTTCTATGAAACATCGATTACCGATTTTTCCATGAGACGTCGATTACTGATTTTTCTGTGAAAAAACGATTACCGATTTTTCTATGAAAAATCGATTACCGATTTTTCTATGGAAAATCGATTACCGATTTTTCTATGAAAAATCAGTAATCGGTAAATTATCGCTAATTATCGATTTTTTCATAATTATCCCTAATTACGGACGTTTCTAATCATTATCGCCAATTGCCGATTTTTCTCATCATTATCGCCGATTACCGATTTTTCCATATATTTCCGAGACGGAAGCCATTTTGTAAAATACCGAGAGCCGTATTCCGTGATGTGAAGTCCATGACCTGTGACAATCTGAACGGTTTTCAACAGGCCCCTTTCTGCACTCATCAGTATCGACCTTCCCGCGGGCACCTGTCAATCCAATCGGAACAGGAAGGAAGAGCCGAATCCCACCGGTGTCCGGGCCCTACAGCCCCCCTCCCGCGCCGCTCTATCATCCAACTCCACTTCAACTTTTTTCTCCAAACGATCATGAATCCTGACATACCGTTATGGAGGAAATTAAAGTGGGGGCCTCAAATTAATTTGAAAAAACTTCAGCTACGTTTCAAAAAACCATAAAACCATATTGCACGTAAAAAAATACCGAATGTATACAGCATATAAAAATATGGCAAATTTATAATGCATGTAAAAAAAAAAAAATTACATTGCATGGAAAAAACGCGAATTTGCATGGCGTGTAAAAAAATTACAGTACCTCGATTTGCCAATTTCTATAAAAATATTCCGACGACCGCGATGGGTACAAAAAAGGAAGGAAAAAATTAACCGATTATATATGGACCGGTGAGTTTCGTGGGCAAAAAAAAAGTATAAAATAGTTCTGAAATACGAATAACGTATTATGGAAACAGCAGTGAAAGAAGAGATCGAAAAAATCGAAGAAAAACGAGATGAGGGGTGTGGAGCGAGGGGTGTTGCACACTGGATCCAACGACCTTCGAAACTGGTTCCCACACCTGTCCCCTCGAATTCATTCCAGTTCCATTATTCCCCGGCTCCTATGTGTACGCATACGGCCACCATCGCCAACAGTACATTTCACCCACGTTGTCGACGACCGAGGGCGGAGAAGGGGTTGAAGATGCCTTTCCCTCCGGGCCCGTCGCCATGCCTGAAATCCAATACTCCGAGCCGACAAATACACAAACACACGTACAACAGTAAATCGAGAACAACAAGTCAAAGAAATTTCTACGCCATTGTGCGAGACGCGGTGAATAGTAAAAATAAAAAAGTGGACAAAATTAGGGGTGGGGGAAGCCCCTTTTCTCGTGCATTTCAACATTCGGTGAAGGGGAGTAACGGGAGAGGGGGCAGCGCGACAAAAGGCCCGAGCGAAGAAATTTCTTACGCCTATGGGGCCCCGTTTCGAAGCCGCCCCCACCTCGCGCTCCCTTGCCCCCTCCACGGGCCCCCGGTAGAAAGCTCAGACTCGCTGGGCCCCTCTGTTCAAGAGTCCCAGTATTCGTGTTCTTTATGTCTGTATTATGTGCGGGGGGTTTTTTTTTTACTTCTTCTTCTTCTTCTACTACCACGAGTGCGTGGTCCGTCTGAGCTGTAGTGGTGTTTTCCACTTGATACTCGAGCGAGCGCAGTACTCCGGTCGCGGCAGCTGAAAAACTAAACGGCGAATAGAACGAGCGCCCAGGTACGCCGAGTTAACCCGAGAGAGCGGACTGTTTGAGAAAAAAAAAAATATACCATTCGTGTCACGGCGTATCGTCGTTTTGTTTATTAAAAAAAGAAAACGAAAAAAAAAAAAATAGAAATTCCACCATCGAATTTGCCTCTTCTGCTTCCTCTCGCGTATCATCCCCGTGCACGACTCGATCGCAATATCACAACGGGTCGTCGAGTGCAACGCGTTGTACCGTTCGGCTTTTTCCGATCGACGCTCCTCCTACGCGATCGAGAAACAAACGCTATCGAGGAAACACGAGAGTGAATTTGCCAGTGGAAGTTCAGTGAAATTTTTTCATGTGTTGACGACAGGGGGATCTTCATGAGGGATTAGAAAATACGGAGCCGCTCAGCGAGGTTTGCATTTTTTCTTATTTTTTTTCTGCTCTTTCACTCGTCGAAAGAAACCCGGAATTTTTGGGTCTCGAGACACGAGGGGGATTTTATCGTAGCTGCGACGCGCCGGAATAATTGAATTGAGGCTGGTTGGGCTCGAAGTAATTTGAGGTCGATTGGGTTGTCGAGTTTTTTCTGTGACCACTTATCGGGACTTTTACGGAAATTTGTGGGAAATTCAAAACGGGGGAAAATTACGTTTGGAAACATTGTGTGTGCGTACGCAATTTTTTTGATAATCGAAAACTTTGGAGTTTTATTTTTTTGTTCGGTGTTTGAGATAACTTTGAGTTTTTGAGATAAATGAGTTTTTGAGATAACTGAGTTTTTGAGATAACTTTGAGTTTTTTAGCTAACTTTGAGTTTTTGAGCTAGCTTTGAGTTTTTGAGATAAATGAGTTTTTGAGATAACTGAGTTTTTGAGATAACTTTGAGTTTTTGAGATAACTTTGAGTTTTTGAGATAACTTTGAGTTTTTGAGATAAATGAGTTTTTGAGATAACTGAGTTTTCGAGATAACTTTGAGTTTTTGAGATAACTTTGAGTTTTTGAGATAAATGAGTTTTTGAGATAACTTTGAGTTTTTGAGATAACTGAGTTTTTTAGATGACTGAGTTTTTGAGATAACTTTGAGTTTTTGAGATCACTTTGAGTTTTTGAGATAACTGAGTTTTGGAGATAACTTTGAGTTTTTGAGATAACTGAGTTTTCGAGATAACGGAGTTTTTGAGATAACTGAGTTTTTCAGATAACTTTGAGTTTATAAGATAACTTTGAGCTTGTAAGATAACTTTGAGTATTGGAGATAATTCTGAGTTTTTAAGATAACATCAATTTTTTAGAGAACTTTTAATTTCTGAAATAATTTTTACGTTTTAAGGTAACTTCTAGTTTGTGAGATAACTCTCCATTTCTAAGATACGTTCTAGGTCGTCAGGTAACTTTGCGTTTTTTAGAGAAGTTTTAGTTTTTTACTACGAATTGATTCAGTAAAAATAGGTGAAATGCTTGCGATCGTAAGGGCATTGAGTTTTTAAGATAACATCTATTTTTTGAGATACCTATTCGGCGATAACTTTTAGTTTTCGAAATCATTTTTACATTTTGAGATAACGTTTAGCTTGTGAGATAACTATTAGTTTTTGAGATAACTTTTCGTTCTTGCGACGACTTTTGGTTTTCCAGATAACTTTGAGTTTTTGAGAGAAATTTTAGTTTTTTATCATGAATTAATTCAGTAATAATTGGTGAAACGCTTGCGATCCCAAGGGAATTATCATTTTCAAAAAATTATCTTTCTGCACCCTAACGTCGACAATTTTTGAGAAATCTCCTTAAATTTTTGCACAGAGATAGAGTATCACACGAGGTATAATCGTGCAGTGTTTTACGAAAATCGGTAAAAGGATTCTGACTTTGGAGAGGTTTGAATCTTCACAAAAATCTCTTCGTCTTCCAAATTGCCCAAAACTTCATTTATGCTCACAAATCGACTATCACTTTAGAAAAATGACGTTTCGCCATTTTTCTAAATCCAAAATCGGTAAAAGGGTTTCTATTTCCGAAAATTTCCAATGAAACATTTTCACCTCGTAACTTTCTCATCTTCGAGACACTCTAACGAATTGTTCGTCCATAATTTATTTAATACACTCGTGAGGTAGTGGAGATTGGCCGTTTTTGAATATCGCGACGATTCGAGAACGCGCGAGCAGATCCGCTCTCGTCGACGCGTGTTATACGCGAGCCGTGCACGGTGTAGAAAATCGGCGAGGCAGGGAGACCGCGATCTTCGGGAAAGTTGACATACGGTCGAGAGACTCTCGGCGAGCGTAAGCGTTAGCGAGCTGAATGAGAACCCAGTGAATATGGGGTAACGAGGAGAAATTAAATATTGGGCCCCTTCTCTTAGGAAATCGCGTGAACCGGAAGCGGAAAAAAAGAAAATAAAATAAATGTCAATCGGCTGTCGTTGAACTCCGAGCGTGAATTTTCGAAAAAGAAAAAAAAAACGTTTCATTGAGACAAGATCGAGTGACTTTTGCTTGGATTTCGTGTCTTTGACCGAGATCGCGAGCTTCGTAATGCATTCTAGAATTACCGCATCAAGCGAGCGTCGCTGATTACTGTCTTTAGAGTTGGCTCGCCTGACTTTTATTATTCTCATTATTATTATTATCATTGTTAATCTTCCCATTATTATTTTTCATTCCGTATACTGTGTGTCGAAAAAAGAAACGCACGAGTGACAGGAAAGTGAAACAATCGTGTATTTTTTATCGGCACGATCGACGCTTGTAAAGCGTTACCGATCTTTGCCGATCGAGACACGATCGGAAAAATAGACGGAGCTTTTTTTTCTCGAATTTAAGGCGGAACGAATCGTAATGATAATAATAACGAACGGCGAGTAGCTCGCGACGAGTATCTCAATGCTATTCTAATGCGTTCACTTTCGATGCTCGATCGGCGCGCCGTTAGATGTCGCCTGAGCGACCGGTCCCGTCCTCGAGCTACGAAAGTCTTAAATATATTTCCAGCACGTTTTTATTCCGCGCTCGGTTTAGACCTAATGTGTTTTTTTTTTTCCTCAGATCGTAATTTACACATTTCGTACATTCCGGTTTTGTACGCAGGGACTGCCGATTTTTCGACCGAATGTACCGAGTCTCCTGCACGAGGCGAAGGAGTTTGAGTTTTTCGGGATTTTTTCAGCGAGGAAATGAAGACGCTGATTTGATTGGCCGTTTATCCAAAGCGCCGCGAATATGTCGGGAATTTTCCGATTCTCGGGATGAAGGACGTATTCGATGCCGATTTTTCCAGTACCGATTCGTCGGCACTGACTGATTCTTCGCACTGTCAGTGCGAAGGTTCTTCGGTTCTTCGGTTTTGAGCCATACCCTGTTTATTGCGTACCGACCCTACGCATTTTTCCCAGTTACCGATTGCCGATTTTTTTTACCGATGCCCCGCGACGCTACCCGATCGGATGACAGATCGAAGCAATACTATTCTCTCAAAATTATTTGGAAAACGATTCTCGTTGCCGATCTTTCTTGGCCGATACCGATCTTTTTCCGCCATTGCCGATCTTTTTTGCCATTACCGATCTTTCTTGGCCGATACCGATATTTTTCCGCCATTGCCGATCTTTTTTGCCGTTACCGATCTTTCTTGGCCGATACCGATATTTTTCCGCCATTGCCGATCTTTTTTGCCATTGCCGATCTTTCTTGGCCGATACTGATCTTTTTCCGCCATTGCCGATCTTTTTTGCCATTACCGATCTTTCTTGGCCGATACCGATATTTTTCCGCCATTGCCGATCTTTTTTGCCATTGCCGATCTTTCTTGGCCGATACTGATCTTTTTCCGCCGTTGCCGATCTTTTTTGCCATTACCGATCTTTCTTGGCCGATACCGATCTTTTTCCGCCATTGCCGATCTTTTTTGCCATTGCCGATCTTTCTTGGCCGATACCGATCTTTTTCCGCCATTGCCGATCTTTTTTGCCATTACCGATCTTTCTTGGCCGATACCGATCTTTTCCCGCCGTTGCCGATCTTTTTTGCCATTACCGATCTTTCTTGGCCGATACCGATCTTTTTCCGTCATTGCCGATCTTTTTTGCCATTACCGATCTTTGCCGCCGTTACCGATCTTCCTCGATAATACGCGAACAGCATCGCATCCGAATCGGTAAAAACTCCGGAGGCATCGTTCTAAGCGGTTTCGATCGTTATTGCGAATACCGAGAAGTGACATATGCCGTTTTTGTTTCCGTTAAATTTCTAACCGGTCCCCCATGATTCGGCAACCGATTTTCGCTACCGATCTTTCTTCGCCGATACCGATCTTGTCCGCCATTACCGATCTTCTTCACCAATACGTGAGCAGCATCACACCCGAATCTGTTAACACTCCAGAGGCATCGTTCTAACCGATTTCCATCGTTTTTACGAACGCCGCGATGGGACATATTTCGTTTTTGTCTCCATTAAATTTCGAACCGGTTCCTCGAGAACTTTCCCGATTACCATTCTCGTGATAATTGCCTCAGGGCGTAACGAAAAAGTTTGGCCCCGGCTTTGAGAAACGAAAATAAAAGTGTGTCATAGGCGGGTCGAACGGTCTCGCCGGGTCGACAAAGACGACGACTCGCGCATTAAGAATATCACTAACGATTTCACTTTCGATAAATACCGATTTATTTTGCAACACTCGCGCGACTCGCGGGAGTCGACGACTATAAGAGCATGAAAAATGTTATGAGCACCTGAAATTCCTCCCTGCATATCCGCTTGTTTCTCTCGACGTGTGTCTTTTTCCTCTCGTACGAGCATAGACTCACAATCCACGCATCACGTACACCCATGACATGTACGTGTGTGAATCTGTGCGTAGTGAGCAGGGTTTGCTCGCGTCGCGAATAATTATCCCTGCATGAGTAGCTTCGGGGATAGAGGGAAGTGCTGGACATTAACTCGACAAATTGCCAGTTCAATACACCCGGAGTATAATACGGTGAAGCTTCGAGAATAGAAATTTCATAGCAACCGGTGCAAAAGACGAAAGAAAGTTTGGACGGATGGCTCAAGCATAAATCGTTCCTGTAAAAAAGATCTCGTTTCTCATTAATCACGATCAATTTATACGTCATCTGGTTTGTCGATTAATTGTCATCTCAATTCACTGCCGAGTGAGGGGAGCTTTCGAATAATGCAAGAAAATAAAATGTTCAATGGCATTGTGTATATTAAGGCAGGATTCTACTTTGAAACCATGAAAAAAACGCTATTTTCGTGAATTTTTTCTGAGAATACTATTAAAGATATCGATATGGGGTTTAAACTGTTCAATAAATACACTCTTTAAGTACATAAAAAAAAATGTTTCAATGTATTTTATTCATTTTTTGTACACGTAAAATATGTTTAAAGCCAACGCCTCGAAAAGCAGGTACCGTTGCCGTGGTCGTGAAATCTTCCCGACCGATGGTCTGAAACAAAAAAATCAAATAGTTTCATGTTCAGTATGTCTTCAGGAACCGACCTAACTAGAATATTTTATATACGTGCAAAATTAACAAAATGGCGGCTAAAATACGAAAAAAAAAAATGCGTTTTTTTGGGTCTTTTTTTGCAATAAAAAAATAGTTCTAATCAAAATTTTAAGTTGATTGTAGTTAGGTCGGTTGGTACACACATATAGAATATATGTTTCAAATTTCATAAGGATCGGTTCAGTACTTTTTGAGTTATCACGACCACGGTACTTGAAAATGTCGTTTCGAGAAAAACGCGTTTAAAGTTTTGGTGAGTGATAAATCGTAGAAAAAATTATCTTACCATCAATCAGCGATGCCTGGGCCATATAATATGCCTTCGACGTGTTCCAGGTGGGTGTTTTCATCCAATTTAGCCTTTCAAAGTTTCAAAGTAGAATCCTGCCTTAATATAGCGGGGCGAGAAAAAAAATTAATAAATTCTTGAAATAAATCAACAATTGCAGGTTTATGATGAATCTGCATAGATTCGTACTCACACATTCACACTCTGCATATAGACGTCGATAAATTTGAAATATATGATTATATATATATCTGTTAAAAAATTCTCGAGTAAAGCATATCAACGGAGAGTCAAGTAGGGCTTTGAGAATGGAAATTTTATGGGGGTCGGTGCAAAAAATGAAAGAAAGTTTGGATGAATGTCTCATGCATAAATCGTTGCTGTGATCTAGCATCCCGTTAATCACGATCAATTTATAGGTACTCTGGTTTATCGATCAATCGTCATCTGAATTCGCCCTCTCATAAGGAAAGCTTGCGAATAATGTTTTAAAAAAACATCGTTTCCAATGACAATGTGTATAAAATATGGTAATGCAAAAAAAAATTTTTTAATTCTGGAAATAAATCAGCCCTTGTAGATTTGTGATGAAGCTGCACAGATAAGAACTTCGATATAAATAATAAATATATATACAGAAGATAAGAAATTCTCATTTGTGCAGTTTCATCACAAATCTACAAGAGCTGATTTATTTCCAGAATGAAATATTTTTTTTTAATCGCGCTCTCGTAAGGAAAGCTTCCGAATAATGTAAAAAAAACATAATTTCCAATGACAATGTGTAGAAAATATGGTGAAGTAAATAAAAATGTTAATTCTGGAAATAAATCAGCCCTCGTAGATTTGTGATGAAGCTGCACAGATAATAAATTATATATATAATTTATTATCTTTAATAATAAATAATAATAAATAATAATAAAATAATAAATTATATATATATAATTTATTATCTTCTTATATATATATATATATATGCATTTATATCAAATTTCTCATTCGATTCGAAAATAAATCAGCCCTTGTAGATTTGTGATGCAGCTGCACAGATAAGACATCAATAAAATCGAAATAAATTTAAAAAATCTTATAAAAATATATTTCTCATAAAACAAGTGTCACAAAAATGCTGAAATAAAACATATCAACGAAACGTCAAGCGGCTCGCCACAGCTGTCGCAATAACCGATTGCACAATATACATGTATAAAATAATAAAGCAAAGCGAGAAACTAAAAACACGCCACGCTCGAATAAATTTAACATTTTACACCGTCCGGGCGCCATAAGGCCTGTTGTAACGTAGACAGGTTCTCGGATAAAATTTCCACCGTTAACACGGGAACCCCCCACGATCAGCTTGATAAAACCTCTTCCACGTTCATAAACAATTTTCGTAAGCTTCGCGGACACGTAACAACCTTTGCGTTTTTTCGTTCTTACAGTCGTTTTATTCTCTCATCTCGATTTCCGGACGCCGCGGAAATTCCGTCCGTAATACCCCGTAAAATAAGGAAACGAAATGCCATACGCGTAACAGCTGCGTGATTTCTTTTTTTCATTTTTCGAACTTCATTTTGCGAGTGGCTTTATAATAACGGAGTTGTTATAAAAACGACTTTTCGTTTGCGCAGGAGACGAAAAATCAGTTTTTTTGCAAATCAAAAAATTAAAAATCGTTTTTCCATACAGTTTAAGGGGTTAGGTTATAGTGACGAGCCGGAAAACGGGGTTATTAAGTAAAAAAATTGGTTCCGATGGAATAAATAAGATGATTGAAAAAATCGTTTGTGAATAATTAAAGAAGTTATAAACAATGTCGTGGAGGACCAGTGAACGTGAGGGGCTCAACGGTGTACTTGATTGTAGCCACCCGGTTTATCTGAAAGCAAAAAGAAAATTTTTTTCTTGAAATAAATAATATTGGCTAAGACTTGACCGAGCTTTTTTTTATTATAATGTTTCAAACATTTAAAAAAATCGATTTGCTGTTTTTTCGAGGAAAGATAACATTGTTATAGTTAATAGTTAATGAAAAAAATTGTTAAGAAGAAAAACGTCGGTCAAGACTAAACTTCTGTTACACTGAATATGTGTACTAAATTGGAAGTCAATCCGTTTATTAGATGTCGATAAATCGTGTACACCGTTTTCAAAAACATAGTTTCGAGAAAATGCGTTTAAATTTTTACTTGCATTTCTATTGTTGTAATTATAATTCTACCTTCAATGTGCGATTCTTGCTTCATATGTTCAACATTCCTCTTCAATTTGAGTTGCCTCAAGCGACGAACGAGCGTCCGTCATTTTCACAGTAAACCAACCCCTTAATGCATACTAATAATCACCACCATAATTGTTTTTTTTTAATAGTCAGATAACGATTGAAGCTGAAGAGACTGTTTTCCATCGAGTAGTTAACCAAGAGTCGCGAAATGTCTTGAATTTTCACATTGTCAGGATGAAGGATGTATTCGCGAGCGATTTCGTCGGCACCGATTGCAGAGGCAATTACGTGCCGATGTCAGTGCCAATTTCTTCTTGCTTATCTTGACGGGCGTATCTCTTTATTCCATACCGACCGTACGCCTTTTCCGCAATTATCAACTGCCGATTTTTCGACAGTGCCGCTCGACGCTACCACAGCCGGTGATTTTCGTTACCGATCTTTTTCCATCAGTACCGATATTTTTTCATCAATACCGATCTTTGTTCGCCTATACCGATTTTTTGCACCAATACTGATCCTCTTTGTTAATGCCGATCTTTTTTTATCAATACCGATCTTTTTTCATCAATGCCGGCATTTTTCCATCAATACCGGGCTTTTCCCATCAATGCCGATCTTTTCCCATCAATACCGATCTTTTGCCATCAATGCCGATCTTCTTCAATCAAGACCGATCTTTTTCCATCAATACCGATCTTTTTCCATCAAGACCGATCTTTTTCCATCAATACCGATCTTTTTCCATCAAGACCGATCTTTTTCCATCAATACCGATCTTTTTCCATCAAGACCGATCTTTTTCCATCGATGCCGATCGAAGCGATACCTTTCTCGTGTCCCCATGATTTGGCAACCGATTTTCGTTACCGATCTTTTTGCATCAATACCCATCTTTTCCCATCAAGACCGATCTACTTCCATCAATACCGATCTTTTCCATCAATACCGATCTTTTCCATAATTACCGATCTTTTTCCATCATTACCGATCTTTTTCCATCAATACCGATCTTTTTCCATCAATACGCATCTTTTCCCATCAAGACCGATCTACTTCCATCAATACCGATCTTTTCCATCAATACCGATCTTTTCCATCATTACCGATCTTTTTCCATCATTACCGATCTTCTTCCATCAATACCGATCTTTTTCCATCAATACCGATCTTTTTCCATCAATACCGATATTTTCCCATCAATACCGATCTTTCTCCATCAATACCGATTTTTCTTTCGCCGATACCGATCACATCCCCCAATTTTTTTCATTCCAGTCGAGTCAGATACCGATTTTAGCTAATTAAACTGTGTTCTTACGTTGTATGCTACTCAAGAATTTCCTTACAAACGCAGAAGCATAAGGCGTACTTTTAAAAAGAAAAACGCATTTTCTCGGTTCCACTTCACGGACCAAGATGCACCAAAGTGGAGAGAAATTCAGGAAGCGTATATTTTTCCATAGCAAAGGTTCCGGAAAAAGCTTCGGTCGTTTTCTCTCCAGGTTGGCTCAACCGGAGACAGACGAACAAAATTTCCAAAAATCAGGGAAATCTCCTCAGCATCGTATCCTAACCTTACCTACTAAATTACATCCTCGAAAACCGAATGTACCAACGGGCGGTACAATTTTATAACCCAAGTAACGATGCATCACGATCTCTTCGCCCCTCTCGGCACATTTTATTCCCTCGTTCCTTAGAACTCGGAATTTTAATTTTGCTCGGGCCCGTGTCACGGGTCCGCTCGTGGGCGCCACGTTTTCTTTTTCCGCGATGCTCATCAGCCCGGAAACCTCGCACTTGCGGGTGCCTTGACACCGAAACTCATCCGGCATTAACTTCAATCACAATTTAATTGCACGAGACTGGCGTGTCGCTTTTACGACCGAAATTTCTCGCTACCGGCGTCATTCCTAAGTCAAGGGGAGATACCTTTAGAGGAGGAAAAAATTGCTGATTTTCATGATTTTTTTAAAAGAAATATTTCTTCACCATTTTCGAGCCTTAAGGTATGTTTTATTACTTCTTTAGAGGAGGAAAAAATTGCTGATTTTCATGATTTTTTTAAAAGAAATATTTCTTCACCATTTTCGAGCCTTAAGGTATGTTTTATTACTTCTTTTAGCTGTCATACGGTACGTTACATTTATTAATCTTATAAAAATGGCAGGGCTATGGCACGGTCTTCTAAAAGGACTGTGGCGGATGTTGTCAGACGGCGTGACACGTAGCGTCGGCGGGATTAATCTGAAAAAAAAGCAACGAAAATTTTTCTTACATTAACACTCATACGCAAAATATGAACCAAGAAAAAGTGAGAAATGTTGAAAGTCGATTAAATGGTACGCTTTGAAACAAAAAAAGATTGAATTTTCCGCAAACAATGGCTACATTTGGCAATCAAGAATTGCATTTTTTTTTTCAAAAATATTTAGGTTCACGCTTTAGGCAATAAGGTTAGAAAGATTAGTACCAAATTTCATCAGATCGGTTGATTAGTTTTTTAACTATACGTCACGCCAGTTTTGACAATGCAATTTAGAAGACCGTGCCGTAGCTCTGCCATGAGTAATTTTTACAAATTCCACGTAACAAGCAAAAGTAGCAATAAAAAAGTAGTAACGAAAATATCCTAAGTCTCGAGAATGATGAGGAAATCTTTGCTTTAAGGATGTTGAGTCCCTATGAAACATGTTAATGTTAATTGTTCAATAAATAGCTTCTTAATCGTCATGAAATTTTTACACGACCTCCTGAATACTTCATGTGAAAACATACCAAATTTTCAGAATTCTATCATCATTACTTCAACCTCCTTAAGGGTTGACATAAAAAACGATAAGAAAATTCTGAAAATTTGGTATGTTTTGTACGAAGTATTTAAGAGGTCGTGTTAAAATTTCACGACGATTAGGAAGCTCGTTATTAAAAAATTAACATTTTGTTAAGAACAATTTTTAAAAGAAATAAAAAAAAATGTATCAATAAACTTCGTTTTGTTTCCGTTGCTGTCAGTATATTGTAGAAATTATAAAATTGAGAGGTCAAAAAAAAAACTTATTGCAAAGTTACATCAGTTTCCATAAAACAACATTTAATTTGTGAATATTAATTGTTCCATAACGAGCTTCCTAATTGTCGTGAAATTTTTACACGACCTCTGAAATACTTCATACAAAAACATACCAAATTTTCAGAATTTTATCATCATTTGCGATTTGGGACTCAACATCCTTTAAAAAAACCACAAAAATCAGCAAATTGGTTCCTCGCCTAAAGATTTCTCCTTTTCTTTTTTATCATTAAGGGACATGTTTTATACAACGAGATTCGAAAGATTTATACCAAATTCCATCAGAATCGGTTCTACCTTGAACATCAGATTAGCTTCTACCTAGGTGTCACGCCAGTTTTGAAAATGCAGTTTGGAAGACATACCTCCGTCATGTTTGAACATTAATAAATCAAAAAAATACCACGAAAGAGCCAAGTAGTAAAAATATTCCAATTCTCGAAAATGGTGAAGAAATCTTTTCTAGAAAAAAAAATCACGTAAATCAGCAAATTGTTTCCTCGCCCAAAAGTATCACCCCCCCCCCCCCCAAATTGGCTGTCGAGGAAACGAATGTCCCAAGAAAAAAAAATTCTCAGCGTGCGGTCTGATCCTCACGGAAATATCTACTGCCGCTTCACGAACTTCCTACCTCGGTAAATATTCGGAAATGGGGCTTCTGCTAGAATCAGGCTAATTTTCTTCAAGGGTTGAAACGAACCCAAACAACCCCTTACAACCCTAAACTAACCCAAACGAACCTAAACAAACAAAACAACCTAAAACAACCCCAAACAACCGCAAACAACTCGAAACGAATCCAAACAAAAATTAGCCTGATTCTAGCAGGAGCCCCACTTCCGAATATTTACCCCTCCCTCGATCCTATCGTCGTTTTAGCCCTCGATTATCGCATCCAATTTGTCCGATAATCGGCGAGGACTGCGCTGATCCGCGCCTCCGCGATATGCCACCATCACGCGGGCACACTTTTCCCTCCCGCTCGGTCTGACCTTTACGGCAACGATCTACTTGAAATCGCCGCGCTCGCCACCGGACGGGCTTCGTATCTCGAGGCTGCGCGCGAGCGCGTATTCGACTATAAGTTTCACATAACAACATTCACCTTATACAACTTGTGCTCCGCGAACAATCACGATTTCAATGCGATTCGAATAAGAATGCGAGAATTGCCTGGCAATTGTCGAAGTCAATTATAACGTTACGTCGGTGTTATTAATAATTCTGTGCAATTTTTTTTTTTTACTAACGGAAGTCTCGGATTATTCGTTCGTGATTATATTTGTCGAAAAATCAAGCGCGCAAATTTTTTCCCTTTGGAAAAGTTCGAGGACTCGTTTTGAACTGGTGGAGGAATTTTTCGACGCGGTTATACGCGTCAAAATATTATTAAATAGATGGAAAACATAGCAAATGGATCTTTTCGAACATCATTTGGAATGGGAGCAATTCATTAATTATTACTACTATTATTCGTTATTTTATCATTTCCATAATAATATCCATAATAAATTATACATAATAATACATTATTTTATCATTTCCGTAATAATATCAACAATTATATAACCAATGACATCAACAACAAAAGTAATAATAGTAATAAGGACAAGGATTATTATTATGTTTTTTGTCACTATCCATGTTACTATATTATTTCATATGTTTATTATTTATGTATCTATGTATTTTTACTTATGTATCTTACTTACTTACTTACTTACTTACTTACTTACTTACTTAAGTTTATTACTTATGTCTCAATTTTCTATGTCATTACTTATTATTATTATTATTAATGTTATTCTCATTTCCATAATAATAATAATAATAATAATATTAATAATAACAAGAGCAAGACCAAGAACTCCAAAAATTATTGTTTCTATCTCTATCACTATTATTATTATATAACATTATTACTATCACAAATGTTTTTCTTATTTCCATAATAATAAACAACGCCGATAACGGCAACAGTAATAATAACAAGAACAAGAATAAGAGCTGCAAGAATTATTGTTATTATCGTATGACGATCATTAATGAATTTCTTATCCCTATAATAATAAAAATGCCAACAATGATAATAATAAGGAGAACAAAAGAAGAACCACAAGGATTATTGTTATTATCGGTAATTACGCAGTTTGAGGAGTTTTCCGAAAAATGACCCTATTTTTGTTTTGCCATAAGCTGCTTTAATTGGTCACCACTATTGACATTCCGTCGGGGGAAACTGACATTTTCTATTTATTTCATAAGTTATGGGGTTTTGAATCCCCCGGAAACACGTAATAAAATAGGGCATACTTAAATATTTCATCGCCTTTATTGTGGGTGGGTGGTGGAGGGATTTATTTAAGGCGTTACCCTCACTTGTAGCGCAAAAAAAGGCCTTTTTCATGAATTTTTTTAAAGAAAACTACAAAACTTTTGTAATCGATCAATATACCATCTTAAAGAACACATCTTGAAGAACTTTCAGTAATTTTTTTATTGAAAAATATTACATTGTTTAGTGGCAAATGGCCGTCAATGAAATAATGTTTTTATATACACGGTTTGCGGTGACCAACATTACGGCGAAGGGGATCATCTGAAAAAAGAATGCGGATGGATTTAGTCAAATATAAGTATAAACTAGTCTTTAATCGAAGGATTTTAGAAAATATTCATTTTTCACAAAATGGCGGACAGTCAAAGTTAATGGTTCGATTTTAACGGGAAAAAACCGTTTTTGCCTATAAAACGGCCATTTTTTTTTCGAAAAAAAAATCGAACGATTAAACACTACATTTTTATGTATTAAATAAGCCTGAAAAATTTCAAGAAGATCGGTTCATTAGTGTTCGAGTAATCTTGGTCACCGACTTCAGAAATGCCATTTTGAGAAAAACGCGTTTAAAGTTTCAATTTCAGTTCTTCAATTCACGGATTCTTCTCTTTCAACGCTCATATCTCAGTCAATTTTGTTCGGATCGACTTGAAATTTTCAGGACATATTCTCACATACTTATACTTCAAAAAATGCAATAAAAAAAATCGATTTTTTCAAAATCGCAAGTGGGGATAACCCCTTAAAAGAACCTTCCTAAATACAATGCCGTAGAGAAATCGCGGCGGTCACTTCCCCCTCTCCCTCTGCGGTCGTTGCTTGCAGGTTTGTTTGGGTTTAGGATCATTACCATCGTATGACTATAACTATTATTATATTATTATTAACACATCCCTCGTTTCCGTAATGATAATAATGCCGATAACAACAACAACAACAACAACATAATTAATAATTTGATTTAAAAAAAACAATAATAATAACAATAACGAGAAGGAAAACAATTATTATTATTTGATAATATGATTATTAAGGCAGACAAGTAAGGCTTATAATATTCACACGAGGGAGGGAAAAGGCTCGTATGACGCTGCCGCAAGAAGGTCTCCGCATCGTCTGGACGCATAGGACTAGTCTATAGAAGATCGTGACTTCCGCCGACCTTTAGCGGTCTCGAAGCCTGACCGTTAACTTCCGTACGCCTTGTGACGAAACATTACGTTACACGAGGTAATGATATATTCGTATCCCATACGGGGCTTTGATATTATTCACCTCGTTTTTGGTGCCCCTCCCCTCCCCTTAAAATATTGTCGCGGACACATATCGTCGCGGACAATATATTGTCTGACAAGGAGTTTTTTTTGGCGTGGTTTGGGTTTGTTTGGGATTTGAAATTATTCACCACGTTTGGTGTGCCCTTCCCCCCTTAAAGTTTCGTCGCAGACACATATTGTCGGGGGCAATATATTGTCTGATAAGGGATTTGTTTGGTTTTGTTTGGGCTTTAATATTATTCACCTCGTTCTGAGTGCCCCCCCTCTTAAGATATTGTCGTGGACAATGTATCCCCTGACAAGGGGTTTGTTTGGTTTGGTTTGGATTTGTTTGGATTTGCTTGGGTCTGTTTGGGCTTGTTTTGACTTTGCTATTATTCCCCTAGTTTTGTGTGCCCCCTCCCCCTTAAATCATTGTCCCGGACACATATTGTCGCGAACAATATATTGTCTGACAAGGGGTTTGTTTGGGTTTGTTTGGGCTTTAATATTATTCCCCTCGTTTTGTGTGCCCCCCCCCCTTGAAATATTGTCGCGGACAATATATTGTCTGACGAAGGGTTGGTTTAGGTTTGTTTGGGTTATAATATTATTCACCTCGTTTTGTGTGCCCCCCCTTAAAATATTGCCGCGGACAATATATTGTCTGACGAGGGGTTGGTTTAGGTTTGTTTGGGTTTTAATATTATTCACCTCGTTTTGTGTGCCCCCCCCCCTCTTCAAATATTGTCGCGGACAATATATTGTCCGACAAGGGATTTGTTTGGCTTGGTTTGGATTTGTTTGGGTTTGTTTGGGCTTGTTTGGACTTTGATATTATTCCCCTCGTTTTGTGTGCCGCCCCTTAAAATATTGCCGCGGACAATATATTGTCTGACGAGGGGTTGGTTTAGGTTTGTTTGGGTTTTAATATTATTCACCTCGTTTTGTGTGCCCCCCCCCCCCCCCCCCTTCAAATATTGTCGCGGACAATATATTGTCTGACAAGGGGTTTGTTTGGCTTGGTTTGGATTTGTTTGGGTTTGTTTGGGCTTGTTTGGACTTTGATATTATTCCCCTCGTTTTGTGTGCCCCCCCTTAAAATATTGTCCGACAACAGGTGCGTCGGGCTTAGTTTGGGTCTGTTTGGATTTGTTTGGGTTTTGACAAGGGGGGGGGGGGGGGGGGGGTCTGCGCGACAAACGCGTCGCGATCTATCGACATCGCTGTCATATCTTGTAGACCTCTGCCACCTGTCATCCTTCTTCGGCTATGTCGATTTTGCAATTGGGCCCAATTTTGCCGAATTTTTTCACGAGGCTGAAAATTCATCGCTTTGCCGCCGACGAACCAGGCCAGAAATTGAAATAATATTCGCGCAGGTAGCCAAAGTCCGCGCGAGGAAAGACACTGTCCGGGTGTGTGCTCTGCAAGGTTACTTTCACCGGTGCGCAGGTATCGCGTAGCGCGGAGTATCGAGCTCGAAATATTGGCCGTATACAATCGTGGAAGCCTTTGCAAATGGCAACGGGCAATGACGATAGAGAGAGAGAGAGGAAGGACAACGGGAAAAAAAAAATATATATATATATATATATATATATATATATATATGTCAGAGTGAAGGCAACATATTGATTTTTTTCTTCTCGAGATAGCAAAGATATTTAGTTGACAACAGAAAATGTCATCGCACGGATAAAGCCCTGTGGCTCAAATTTAAAGGGCCCATTGCTTGGAGTCCAAAAAACAGGTCGATTTTCAATTATTTCTTTCGGTTGAAAGTATTGGGAGGACGAGGTCTGAATTAGACACACAATTGAGACATAGTCTTGCCACGCTTGGGTTTTTTTTGCATTGAAAAATATTGATAAACAATGGAGTTATTATTGTTTAAAGAAAGTCCCGCACTTGCTGCATGGTTGATCGGTGTAGATGGTTCAGGCAGCTAGACTCATCTGAAATAGAAGATAAAAAAAATCACTTTCAGTATAATAATAAAACTTTCGTGTGGCCGGATACTTTTCTGAAATTGTGAAAATTACGAAAACGGCAAGCTCTAGAGAAAAAAGTTGGATTTTCGGCCAGAAAAAAACAACTTTAATCATTCGTTTTTGAAAAATGGATAAACTTATGAAAAATCTTTCGGTCGTACACTAGACGATATAATATTAACTTTGAAAAAAAGGACTCTGCACAAAGATCGTCACAACTCGGTCAATTTCACGATTTTTTTCAAAATCTTCGCTGCAAATTAGAATTGTCAACAAAAGTACGCAATAAAAAAGCTTCAATTTTTTTTTAAGCTTCCACAGATCTTATTCTTAAGAGAGGAAATCCCTTTAGACGCCCGAAATATGAAATATTTTTCATGAATTTGTTTTAACGGTGACAAAATAATCGCATCATTTAAAAATGTTGACATTATCTTGTTACAACTTACAAGTGTTAAAATTATTGTTTCTTTTTTATACAATACAAAATGGCGGCGTTATAAGGTCCTTTAGGCGTCTTTTGAAAAACTGCTCATGTTATAGCTCAAAAAGTTATTAATCGATCTGGCTGAAATTTTGGGAGGTTTCTCACTAAAACATTACCGAAAGCATATACCTAAAGTTTTAAGGTTACCGTATAAATAAATTCCTTTTCTGAGGTACAAATTGTCGAGAAAATGCTCAAAAATATGAAAATTTGACACGACAGAAAATGCTCCAGACTCTGTCTGAATTCTAAGTGAATCGAACGAATAGATTTTGAGATACGATTAACACCGTTTCACGAAACAGTTTCGAGAAAAACCCAAAAAGCGGGCCCTTCGCCAAGATTGCCACAACTCGGTCAATTTTTCGAATTTTCCGAAAACCCTCGCTGCCAACTAAAATTGAAATCCTCAGCTACAAACCTAAGCAATAATAAAAATCGGGCTTTTGGCCTACGCAATAAATAAATTCCTTTATTTCTCATTCCAAATTTCTGCAGACCATATTCTCAAGAACTTCGTTACACCCAAGGGCTATTTAAAAATTTTTTTCGTCACCACTTATCATTTTCCGCCACTGGCCCCGAAGAAAGAAAAACATCGTTTTTTTTCGCCCATCATCCTGATACGTATGTACACCGGAGGATGGCGAGTGTTCGCGAACGCGGAAGCAGGGGCAAGCAGACGCGGGATATACGGAGGTTCGGTCAAATCGAGAAGCAAGGCCATCCCAACATGTGGAACCCGTCCTTCGTGATATTTCCTTTTCATCCTATTGGCAATATCGTATCGCTGAGCCTTGCGTATGTATAAACGTTAAGAGCTCGCTTGACGGGGTCCAATGTGAACGACCAGTTTTATTTATGGTGTCTAATTAGCTGACCAGTCGACCCAATCCAACACTCAACTTTTTTCACTCCGAAAACACCTCTACCCATAAATATATACGTATATATTTAAAAAATCACCGTGCAATAACCTCGCCCCAATAAAATCATACGTCATATTTATCGGATATGCAAAAAACAAGTAACAATATATCAATAACAACAATAATAATAATATAAAATCCAAGACTTGTATAACACGTACAACAGGAATAATAATAATATAATTAGAACAATAATAATAATGTAGAGGAAGTGTTGGAGCAATAAAATGTCATAACAATAATTATTATTATCATTATAATGATAATAATGATAATAACAATATATAGAGATTTTAATGTAAATAGTAATGTGTATCAATGGAAATATTCAAATCAAATAATTAACATATGAATTAATATAAAATATTTAAATGAGAAAATTAAAATAAAGAAAAAATTATTATATAAACGTTATATTTGTTGACTATCGGAATCGCGAACGACAAAGTCACACCCGGTATTACGTGATATCCAAGAGGGTTTTATATAACACCCACATTATCCTTGCATTATATGGTTAGCAGTGGTGACAGCACAGAGAAAGTTTGCTCTATCCGTTCGCGTATATGCGATAGTTCGGGGAGCCTTTGCCGCTACGTGGGCCCGTGGTGCTGCGTTCTTGGCGGCCAACATCGTGGTTTTAACTACGTAAACGTACACGGATGTGCATAAATATATATATGTCCGGAAAAGTGATTTTGAAGACATTCGATTTTGAGGACTGTCTCCATAGCAGCCAATAGTCCCCATACTATCAAGTATACATGGGTATAACGGGTTCAAAATATCCTTCCCCCATTAATATATATATATATATATATATATATATATATACACATACACCTATACATATATATATGTATATATGTATGTATATATGTATGTAGATATTCAAGCTCTACTCCAGTAACGGGCAGGCGTCCCCGACTCGACGGGAGAAGGTAAAACCGGCCGGGGATTAGAGGCCGAGGGAGTGGGGGCAGTCCCGTGGGCCCGAGGCCCCGGCGCTCGCCGCTACAGCCGAAGCAGTGGGGACACTCCCGCGGAGGCCCCTCACGGACGTGGGATGAGTGGGGGAAGCACGCTGGGCCGCAAGACCGCTCGGCAACGTGGGACCCAGGCGGGGGGGTCTCGAAAAAAGAGTGGGGGGTCTGGCACACCGGATAAGAATAAGTGGAGTGGGGGAGGCGTCAAGCCGAAGGGAATTCTTTCCTTCGCCCGCTACTTTCGAACGATCGTAGCGCGCTCGTTTAAATTCATCGCTGCGAGTACGTACCTACGTGCTGAATAAAAACAATAAAAGAAAAGAGAGGAAAAAAAACAACATTTCGACTGCAGCCCAATGTCGATCTATACGGATGCACCGATACCGAATTATTTTTGACCGTGGACGAGGAAATAAATTATTTTAATATCTTTGTACAATAATAGTTGCAATGATAATAATAACAATAACAATAATAATAATAATAATAGCAATCATAAGAATGGTGATGATGATTTTTTTATTTTTTAAATGACGATAATGATAACAATAATAATCATGATTTTTTAATTTAAAAAATGACGACAATAATAATAGTAATAACGATCATGATTTTTTAATTTATAAAATGATAATAATAATAATAATGAGGACGATGATTTTTTTAATGACGATAATGATAATAATAATGATACTGTTTTTTTTTAATGATGACAATAATAATAATAATGATGGTGATATTTTAATGACGATAATGATAATAATAAAAATAATAGCAATCATAAGAATGGTATTTATGATGATTTTTTTTTATGAGGATAATGATAATAATAATGTTTATTTAAATAAAAAATAATATTCTTTTCATTTTTTTTTAATAATGATGGTGATCATGATGATGATGATGATAAAAATAATAATAACGAATTACGAATACTTCAAATAAATTTAACTTGCGTGAAATTTTGGCCCAATTTTTTCACTATGACAATGGGGATGCGAATTTTTTTTGCAACTAACTAATATTTTGCTTTTTTTCCATACGTTTCAGAAGTGCCAACATGCGGGAGAGGAGATGGCAGCTGCTTGCACTGTACGGTAAGCATTTTTCGCCAAATCGTTCAGCGCGCGAATTTTCGTTCCGGTAAGAACGGAACGATTTTTCGTTTAAAAAATTTTTTTTTTCACGTAACGAAGGAGAGTCGTCTTTCCTTGTTAGGCAAGGAATGCAGAATGCAAGTTGGCTTCCAGAGCAGCCTCGGCTTGCGCGGGCGAACGATGCAAATGAACGCCTCGCGTTTTTTTTCTTCTCCTCCTCCTCTTCTTTTTATCCTCGTTTTATCGCGATCGGGCTTTTTTACGAAGCGTCGAAAAAAAAAAAAAGCGCTGGAAGATCCGGGTTTTTGAACCGTGCGCTGCCTCGCGAGGCCACGACGATGCGATTGAAAAAAAAAAAAAAAAAAAAAAAAAAATATCGCCCGATCGGAGACGCGTGGTGAGATGGCTGAAACGATGAAAGGAAGAAATGGACATTTCGATGCGAGTGAAATGCGTCGTCTTTCCGTTCTCTCCCTTGGCGGTGACAACGGACGAGGCACGTTCGCTGATATCTCGATAAACCTCACGAATACAAAATAGTATTTTTCTTTGTTCGCCTCGCGTTTTACTTACTCGTCGCGATCGTCGAGTCTCGAACTCTCCGTCCACGACGATCGGGAGAAATGTTTTACGAAAAAGTTTCTACGCGCTGCTTTTTATTGTCATAAAAATTTGGATTACGCAATATCGTGGGAATTAACATTATGGTAATTATTACACGTCGATCATTTACAAAGAAAAATTAATTAAGCGTGTATATAAAAAAAAAGAATGTATACGACATTTCTGTAATTAGCAGAAAAATATCTGCTCCCTTTTGCTATACCGACTGTGATGAAAAGTAGATATATTTATGAAAACTTTGATACGCTGCAATTGCCTCGGTGATGAATTGTAAGATCCGAGTCCTCGACCGGGATCGATCTCGTGGCTCGCTCTCTCTGGAACACAAGGAGAATGTTCCGATTGATCGGGAATTATTTTCCCAGAGAACGTGAGTTCTGCAGGCGTAAAAGAGAATGAAAATGACACACACACACACAAATATATGCGTACGTGTATATATATATATATATATATATATATATATATATATATATATATATATATAGGGTAAGGCCGTAGGGTTAAGCAATTTGTTGGTAAGAATGTCCGTACGCTTTTCAGCTGAAAGAATTCTCGACTTGGCTCTTGTCTGATCTATAATGGCACACCCTACTGGCTGCACGAATTTTCCTCACTCTTTGAATGTCTTTGCTCGCCCTAATGACAATAATGATATACATTATTATTATTATTATTGTTATTATTATTATTAGTAGTAGTAGTAGTAGTAGTAGTAGTAGTAGTAGTAGTAGTAGTAGTAGTAGTAGTAGTAGTAGTATTATTATTATTAGTAGTAGTAGTAGTAGTAGTAGTAGTAGTAGTAGTAGTAGTAGTAGTAGTAGTAGTAGTAGTATTATTATTAGTATTATTATTATTATTATTATTATTATTATTATTATTATTATTATTATTATTATTATTATTATTATTATTATTATTATTATTCGTGAGAATGAGAAAATTAAATAAAAGAAGCAATGGAAAGCGTAGGTGAAATGTCGAGTAGGGGAGAAAGGAAAATGGAAAGAGGCATAAAAATTAAAATTCAACAAGAGGTTCAATACGATCGAGCAAAATCGATGGGTCATCATACTGCGAGCAATACGAACATCGGAAAACAGGGTAAAAAAAAAAGAACATGTAGCCGCCAAATGTAGAATATGCAAGCAAGCGATTGAAAATTTGAGACACATTTGCGAGTGTACGGAAGTTGAGGGAAAACTAAACCGAGAAATAGTAAATAAACTGGAGCAATTGTTGGAAAATAGCAGGGGGTTAGAAATTGACCGGAAAATAGAATCGCACGTAAAAATGCAATAGCCAAAGCAACAATGCGATACATCAGATCATGTGAGAAACTGGCAAGTAGGATAGATATTAAAAAACTAATGTAAAATACTTAATGTAACAGAGAGGGGAGGAGCATTCATGCAAGCACCAGTAAAAAGGGTATACACAGAAAAAAAAACTACCCCAACTACTATTACCATTATTGTATATAAATTATCCTCATAATAATGATAATAATTATATTCATTATTTTTATTATCATTATTATTACATTATACTTATAAAAATGGCGATGATGCTGTTTATTATATTATCGTTATTATTATTATTATGTGGGTGTAGTTCCGCAAAGGACATACCTCCGATTAATTTGGAATTTCGTGCACTCATGATTTTTGACCCGCTGATTACAACTATGATCGTAAAAATACCCGCAACTATGATTTACAATGTCAAAAGGCACAAAAACGGATTTTTTAAAAGTTTTTCTACTTTATCTTAACAAATGTTGATCTTAGAGAAAAATGTTTCCCGCAAAAGTTGTAGCCTATAAGAAAATTGATATTTTGTGTTCTACACAATTTTTGTCTGAAACCATTGTATTTCGATAAAAATAGGATAATGCTCCAATAAGTACGTTTTGCGATGAAGGTTGGAGTTTGTTTGGGTTTGTTCGTGGTGTGTTGTGTGTTGTTTGGGTTTGTTTGTTGTGTTCTGCTTGTTTGAGTTTTTTAAATGTTTTTGTGTGTTGTGCTTGTTTGGGTTTTTTTATTTTTAGTATGTTGTGCTTGTTTTGGTTTTTTATGTTTTTGTGTGTTCTGCTTGTTTGTTTTTTTTAAATGTTTTTGTGTGTTGTGCTTGTTTAGGTTTTTTTATGTTTTTGTGTGTTGTTTGGGTTTGTTTGTTGTGCTGTGTGTTGTTTATTGTTTGGGTTGGGGTTTGAGTTTGTTTGTTGTTTGGGTTTATTTGTTGTGTTGTGTGTTTTTGTTGTTTGGGTTTGTGTGTCGTGTTGTGCTTGTTTGGGTTTATTTGTTGTGTTGTGTGTTTTTTATTGTTTGGGTTGGAGTTTAGGTTTGTTTGTTGTATGTTGTTTGGGTTTGCTGTGTTGTGGGTTGTTTGTTGTTTGGGTTTGTTGTGTTGTGGGTTGTTTGTTAGTGGATTTGTTTGTTGTGTTGTGTGTTATTTGTTGTTTAGGTATGCGTATAGGTAGTGTTGACGAACAGACTGCAACCTTCTTGCGATAAAGTGACTTCAGGAAAATGTACTTTTTGGAGAATTACCGCATTTTTCTCGAAACAGATTGGTTTTTGACAAAACTTGTATGGAATATAAAAGATCAATCTTTTTATACACTACAAATTTTGTAAGGAACATTTTTCTCTCAGATCAACATTTATTACAATGAAATGAAAAAACTTTTTAAACATCAGTTTTTGTGAGTTATAACCCTGAAAATCAAATTTGCGGGTATTTTCACTATCATATTCGTGATCAGCGAGTCAAGATTTATGGGTACACAAAATGCTAAATTAATCGGAGCTTTGATCTTTTCGGAACTTTATCATATTACATTATACTTATAACACGATATATATGTTTATAATATAGTATCTTTATAATATATTTGTGTAATATTTATAAAAATATTGCGATCATACACCAATACGTTCTGATGCAGAGAAAAGGTGTTCATTAAATTATAAGAACAATAACATTAAATATAATAATAAATATCCCTGAGTGTAGGAAGTTCGTTTCAATGGAAATATTCTGAAGTATGAAAACATTTCTTTCTCGATATCCATATATCAGCGAACAAAGTTTCCACACTCCTTGAATATTTTCATTCCATTCACCCTTATGGCTATAATACCATTTATTATCGTGGATATTATTGTCATCATTATTATCATTTTTTTTTTATTATTTTAGACCTGAAAACTGTACTGGTATTTTTCCTTCGGTTGTAATTGTGACACGAACGGAATGACCGTAACGCCATTGAACAATGATAATAACAATAATTACCGTCGATCGTTCCGAATGAATCGAGTGAGTCCGCGTTCTTAGGCTCGACCTATCGGAATTCTATTAGTCCCTCGATCTGTTCGCGTTACAAGGTTCAGAAATAAATCCTTGTTCTATGCAAGGTTCCGGACATTATTTATCGCAATTTTTCGAGTACGATGAAAAAATAAGTACTCACGTTTTTCGCCCATTTGTCGTAGGTGGTCGTTTTGTAAAATAAAAAATTACAAAATGAGGTTTCAGGCCTTTATTCGGAAAACAAAATCATACACTCTGGTTGTATTTTGGAGCAAGGCTATGGCGTGTCGTATTAACGAACAAAATACTAATACCTCGAGGCTTCGGAGTAGAAAGTCTCTAGGCTTCCTTTTAATAAACGCTCTCTATAGATTGCTATATATATATATATATATATATATATATATATATATATATATATATATATATATATATATATATATATATATATATATATATATATATATATATTTCTATATGAGCGATAACTTGTATAAGTTGAACTATTGCAAAAGCCGGTGCGCCCATGTATGCCGCATGTGTTCAAAGTATTTTTTTGCAACCCTTCCGTAATCATTTTCCAATTTACTTGCGCCGCGGTATTTCTTTGTATCTTTCGCAAATGCCTCATCATCCTTACGGTGATTTTTTTTCTAACCTTCCTGCAGACTTTTCCCTCCACGATTACTCAACGCAATCGCGACTTTTTTCTCTGCGGATGTTTTTAATTCGCGAATAAAATTACGCGATTGCTCGATTTTTTTGGAATTTTTCGCTTCGAGCGAAACGCGAGTGCAATCGAATTTGCAAATCGATAAATGGAAAATAATTGTTCATCATTCGGGGGTAAATTATTTTGGAATTTTCGATGGGCGATGATCGATGATTTCACTTATGTATATAAGTGCACGCAAATGAGAGCCGACCATCCAAAAATTGGAAAGAATGTACCCTTAAGAATTATAAATGATTCTTTAACTTTATCATAATATCATTTTATCGTGATTTAAATGAATTTTTGTTAACCGACTGAGTTATTTCATCGCATTGATTATTATTTATAATAAATTATGAATAGTTGAATCATTTATAATATTATATAATCTCATCATAATTTCATTTTACGATGAATCGAATGAATTTATTATTAAAGTAATTTCCAAATTTGATCATGATGTAAGTTATCGTATATTACATTAATCACAATCCGATAAATTAAATAAATTCGATTAATTAAGTGAAATAAAAAATATACCATTAAAAGTGATAAGTACTTCTTTTAATTTTATAATTATATCATTTTTTTCAGGAATTGAAGGCATCTTCTTACTAATCGAATTTGAGAACAGAACGAATTTGAGAATCGAATTTGAGAACAGAATTGAGTTCTGTTATATTATTATCGATTATTATTTACTTCACATTTGTTTATCATTGTTTTATTAGTATATTATTATTAATAATGATTCTTGAATAATTACATAATCTATCTTCTTGTTTTATTTTAACATAATTGTGTTTATCAAATTTTAACAATTCAAATCTGATCAAATTAATTTTATGAACTCACTAAAATTTCCAAAAGATAGCTTCAAGTATTATAATTAATAATAATAATAATAATAATAAATCATATATATGCATATATATTAATTAATGATAATAAATTAAAATTAATAAATATATATATGCATATATATTAATTAATAATAATAATAATAATAAATCATATATATGCATATATATATATATATATACACATATCCATGTATGTATGTATGTATATATATGATTTATTATTATAATCAATTATGATACTTGAAGCTATCTTTTCAAAATTTTCAAAGCCTATATACCTTTTTAAAACCTATATATATACACACACATTTAATATACACATATATACAAATATGTATAGAGGTATGGATGTAAGACACAATCAGCCTTGCTCCGGCTTAGGAACAATCACTCAAGATATTGCATTGCCCTAAGCTCCCATTCGCTCGCTCGCCCTATTTTTCTCCTCGTTTAGATGTTAGCTCGGTAACTCGCGAATTCAATCCATCGCCAATTATCCATCCGTGTCTATACCCGGTCGTTACAAATATTTTTCTTCTTCTGTCCCACACGAAGATGCAATTGCATAAGAAAAACCGAGTTCCCACCATACGGCAGGGAACTCGGCTCTCTTCATCCCATTTGCACAACGCCAACGCTTCTTCGTGATTTTCGCAATTCCACGATCAACTCGCCAAGCCTTATCTTCGTAGCACCTTTTGAGTATCCGGGCATTAATTTTATTGCTTTGAGGCAGACCTCGATAGCGGAGGCAGCGAATCAATGAATTGTGGCACACGAATGATGATTATTAATTTTTAGGACTCCTATTGGCCTCTGCTGTTTCCGGGGCCCTTAAGGCTACCAGACCGAAATTCAAGATCGCCACAACTTCGACGACCACTTCGACTACCGAGGAACCCGATGTTGCGGATAACGAGGATGGTGACAATGAGGTGAGCGAAACGGAGATGCTGCTTTGTAACAGGCACCTCAAGTGAGGCCTACAAAAGTGGTCGATTTACAATATTTTTTTCGGGCGAGAGTATTGGCACTACGAAGTTGGGATTTTACACACACTTAGTGTACAGTCTTGCCACATTGGAGATTTTTTTGCAGTGAAAAATATCGATAAACAATGAAGTTATTATTATTTGAAGACAGTACCGCCGTTGCTGCGTTGCCAATCTGGATAGGCGGCTCCAGCGCCAAGGCTGAGCTAACACGAAAAATAAAAAATTTACTTCGAGTATAATAAGCATTCGTATGTGCGGATACCTTTTTGAAATTTAAAAAATTACGAAATCGGCAAGTAGTGGAAAAAAGTTCGATTTTTAACCAAAAAACAAGTTTGATTATTTGTTATTAACAAATGGATAGACATATGAGAAAATCATGCGGTCAAACGATAGAAAATGTTATAAACTCTGTTCGAATTTGAATTGAATCGGACGGATGAATTTTGGGATTCGCCCCCTCACAAAAATCGTCTCAAATCGATCATTTTTGCCGATTTAAGGATGTTGAGTCCCAAATCGCAAATGATGATAAAATTCTGAAAATTTGGTATGTTTTTGTATGAAGTATTTCAGAGGTCGTGTAAAAATTTCACGGCAATTAGGAAGCTCGTTATTGAACAATTAACATTCACAAATTAAATGTTATTTTATGGAAACTGATGTAACTTTGCAATAAGTTTTTTTTTTGACCTCTCAATTTTATAATATCTACAATATACTGAAAGCGACGGAAACAAAACAAAGTTTATTGATAAATTTTTTTTAATTTCTTTTAAAAAGTGTTCTTAACAAAATGTTAATTTTTTAATAACGAGCTTCCTAATCGTCGTGAAATTTTAACACGACCTCTTAAATACTTCATACAAAAACATACCAAATTTTCAGAATTTTCTTATCATTTTTTATTTCAACCCTTAAGGAGGTTGAAGTAATGATGATAGAATTCTGAAAATTTGGTATGTTTTTACATAAAGTATTCAGGAGGTCGTGTAAAAATTTCATGATGATTAAGAAGCTATTTATTGAACAATTAACATTAACATGTTTCATAGGGACTCAACATCCTTAAAAAAATCGTCGTTGCTATTTGAAGTTAAAACCCTAGGCTATAAGCTATGCAGTAAGCATATGGTATTTAAAAAATTGCAAGCTAATGCAGACCCCTTAACATTCGCCGCGACGCACAGTCAACCGAACAAGCACGGTGATAAAAAAAATTCTCGGAAAGAAATAAAAAAAGATCGGCAAGGCAGGAGTGACGATCGGACCTTGACATTATGATGTATCGGTGATCGTTGCTGCTGAGAACGCAGCTTCGGATGAATATTCATGCGATCGAAGGATGACTCGTGGGTAGAGACGGAAGTACCGTTTTATTTGCGAAACCGGTAAAATGCTCGCGATTCTAAAAACAATTTGAAAAAATCGTTTGCAAGACGTAAGATGACGAGTGAATGTCTCGAAGATCGAATGCCTCAAAGATCGGATGAATGTTTCGAAGATTGAGCTGTGCACACGGAGAGAATTTTTAAGTAATTTTGACTGTGAAATCACAGTAACTCGGTGACAAATGTGCAATTCTTCAGGTTTTTAGGAAATAAATTATAAATTTTCATGGAAATGAATCAAAATTTACTTTTGCGTAACAGAAATTTAAAATATTTTCCTGAATTTTTACTGAAATTAATAGTAAAATTTCATGAAACGTAAAGATTACGACAATAAGTTAAAAAAGTGCTAATATAAATGAAATTTTTCAGTGGAACATTGAGAAATTTGCGTGTTTTCCATAAAAATTTAAAAAAGGAAGCCGAAATTTTCCGTGCGTCCACCGGAATTTTACGTTCTTTATAGTAAAATCAGTTAGGGCTAGGTCGCCTGACCGTACGCGTGAGCTCTGTGTGGAGCGTGCGTATACGTGAACGCAAGCTGTGAGAGTGTGCTTGTGGATGACGCAGTATGACGAGCACGAACGACGCCGACCCGCGTTGCTTAGCAACAGCGGTACCGCGCATGCGCATTATAGTACGAAGCATGGGCCAAGAAAGCCTCGTGGTCTCGTGCAGTCTAACGTGTTCTACGCAGTTCTACGCAAGAAAACAAAGAAACGTGAAAAGAAACTTCGATAAAGGACGTCTACAATGGTACGGAAAGATGATATGCTAAAATAAGTAGCAATCAAGAACACAAATGTTCAGAAATACAGTATATAGAGTATTTATTTAATCATAGGGAATTAATTTTTCGCTAGGGATTTTAGAAATTTCAAGTTTGTCCAGGTTATTTTTACTGTAGAAACTTGGAATTTTTGAGGCAGCCCATTGTTAAAATTGTACAGACAATGTGTCAGAATTTTTACTGAAAGAAATGTAAAAAATTATCCTACTTGCTTAAATTTTTACATGAATGAAAGCAAAATATTAAAAGCTAGTGTCAATTTTTGACTATGTGCACATTTGTCACCGGTTTCAAATTTTTTATGTAATTTTTACGGAGATTTCACCGTAAAAAACACTTAAAAATTCTCTCCGTGCACGAATCTTACAATTGACACTCGGATATTCACGATTCGCATACCGATACGATCTTCGATTGTCAACCGATCGCGATACGATCGATCTTCGATTTTGTTCCTGTCTTCCTTTCAACCGGTAACGAGAGGAAGATACACTTTCGTTTTCTTACCCGCGAGCCCCGTCGACCGTTGTATCGATACGTATCACTCGATCACCGATGCACGTAGACAAAACCATACCGATCTCTCGATCCAGTTCGGAGATAAGCAGAACGTACGGCTTCGTAAAAGTTTGTAGAGACGACGCTGAAGGGATAGAAAAAAAAACGTAACGTCTACGCGCCCGGAGTGAGACGAATGTAATACCGTTAACTCAGCGAACCGATCGTCGCTTTCCCGATCTTATTTTAACGATCTTCTCTCACAGCGGTCGCGTTTGAACACATCTTTCTTTCCTCTCTAATTCGATCATAATATTTTTCAATCGCCAATGGCTCGTTGGTCGGCGAACCGGTTGACGCTTTCGAGATCACTTACCGATCTCCTTAACGATCGCGTAAAAATAAAACGACACGAGAGTAACAAAAAATCCAAGCAAAAGCAACGAGTATTCTGAATTTAATCTACCGATCGGCGCTTTCAAGATTACTTACCGATCTTCCTAACGATCGTATGAAAATAAAACGACGAATGAGAATTGAAAACCGAAACAGTAGCAACGGGTATTCTGAATTTAATCTGCAGGTTGACGATTTCAAGATCACTTACCGATCTTCCTAATGATTGGGTAAAAATAAAACGACAAAAATGAAAAATGGAAGCAGACGGAACTAATATTCTCAATTTAATCTACCGGTCGACGCTTTCAAGATAACTTACCGATCTTTCCAACGATCGCATGAAAATAGAACAACGAATAAAAATAAAAAATCGAAACAGAAGCAACGAGCATTCTCGAATGAATCTACAGGTTGACACTTTACGTCACTTACCGATCTTCCTGACGATCGCATGAAAAAAAGACGATGAATTAAAAATCAAACCAGTACCAACGAGTATTCCGAATTGAATCTACAGGTTGACGCTTTCACGATCACTTACCGATCATCCTGACGATCGCATGAAAACAAAACGACAAGAATTTAAAAAACCAATGCAAAGGAAATAAGTATCCTCAATTTCATCTACCGATCGACTCTTGCAAAATCACTTACCGATTTTCGTAACGACCGCATGAAGATAAGCCGAATAAGAATTAAAAATCGAAAGAGAAGCAACGAGTATTCTGACTTGAATCTACAGGTTGACGGTTTAAATCACTTACCGATCTTTCTAACGATCGCGTGAAAATAAAATGCCAATAATAAAAAACATCCAAGCAAAAGCAACGAGGATCCTCGATTTGATTTACCGATCGACTCTTCCAAGATCACTTACCGATTTTCCTAATGATTGGGTAAAAATAAAACGACAAGAATGAAAAATGGAAGCAGACGGAACTAGTATTCTCAATTTAATCTACCGGTCGACGCTTTCAAGATAACTTACCGATCTTTCCAACGATCGCATGAAAATAGAACAACGAATAAAAATAAAAAATCGAAATAGAAGCAACGAGCATTCTCGAATGAATCTACAGGTTGACGCTATACGTCACTTACCGATCTTTCTAACGATCGCGTGAAAATAAAATGCCAATATCAAAAAACATCCAAGCAAAAGCAACGAGGATCCTCGATTTGATCTACCGATCGACTCTTTCAAGATCACTTACCGATCTTCCTAACGATCGTATAAAAATAAAACGTCAAGAGTAAAAAACTTCGAGCAAAAGCAATGAATATCCTCAACGTAATCTACCGATCGACTCTGTCAAGTTCACTTACCGATCTTCCTAACGATCGCATAAAAACAAAACAACAGAGAGGGGTAAAAAATCAACACGAATGCAGCGAGCATTTCCAATCCAACCTACCGATCGCCGCTTGCCGATTTTTTACCGATCTCCCACTCGAAGCACCGCGGAAAAAAAATCTTCAAGCTTTTCACCGTGTTAAATGTCGCGCGACGTAAATAAAGAGCGAAACGCCTCGTTTCGCTACTTTTACCGATGTCAAGAGTGCATCACAGACATGGCGCAGAGGTTCACCTTCGCGCGACCAGCCGATAGCCGATCGTTGCGCAACCCCGACGATTTCTAAAACCGGTGTCATCAATACGGTTGCTAAGTGAATAATAATTGTATAACGCGCATCATCGGCGCGATGCGTTAACCGATTTTCCGCCGCATCCCCGCCTCCTCTTGCGCGCATTCGAGTCCGTTTTGCACGATTACGCAAACGCAAATTTCTTCGCGATCCTTTCGTCTCTCGCCTCACGTCGCACTCCCAAGCCTGACATTTTTTTTCATCTCCAGGCTGTGAGTTTTGTTCACTTTTATAATGTTCGCGATCGTACGACGATGGGGACTTGTGCATTTGACTATAGAACGCGAAGTGGGTCACTGCTGCGAATGTGGTAGACGTACGTGCTATCCATTGCATAAAAAAGTTTCGTTCTTGAACCAACGCTGCGCACGGTACGAACGTGCCTCGAAGATTTTTCATCGCTCGTCAGTCATCGTCCATGAAGCTTTAAGGGGGGGCGATCGCTTCAGGAAACCGAAAATAAGCGAAACTTCAAGTTTTTTGGGTGGAAACTATTTATCGTGCACAAATAAAGGTTTATGTACATATCATTACATTTTTTATTCTCCAATTTTTTTTTTCGATATTTATAAATGGGTACTGTAAGACACTTGCTTCAGAGATTGTTGCCGGCTGAGTTGTGTCACGGCGTGCAACCTGGCGTCTGGTAGATTGATCGAAAACATAAGGGCAAAGAATTTTTAGATTTATAAGACTCGCGTGCTCCATGTGAACCTAAAAAATCGGAAGCAAAGTGAAAATTCGAAAAATGATGCGTGTTTGAAAAATGTTTTTTTTTTTAATAAAATTCGTACCCTAGTACGTGTCGATGAAAAAGTAGTTTTTCGAAATAATTCTTGAGGAAATTTAGGTTCGCATGGACGGTGGTTAGATTATCTAGAAGTGTGCAAAATTTGAAAATGATCGATTTGGTAGTTTTCCAGTTATCTTGTACGAGGCTCGAAAGTGAAAAAGGAAAGACTCAATTTTTCTGTTCATTATCCTTTAGCCTTATCGTGGAGTTTCCGCCATAAACTTTTCTTCACGTTATAAATGGATCCCCCCCCCTCAAGTATCCAATAATTGCAGATGGTTGCAAAATATTTCAAATTTCGTCGAAATTTCGAAACCAACATTTTCCATTCACCATTCTCCAAATTTATGAAATACTGCTATATTTAAGACCTTTTTTTGTTTTATCCATGTTTTATCCACGTGCCGTGACCATAAACACAAATGTATATGACACATTGCTTGACACGTCACGTGACAAATGTCACGGGTCTCCTAACATGTCACGAATTTCGTACGAAAAGTACCCCATCGGAATTTTGACATTCCAAGTGTCATGTGACCAACGCCATATGGCGAATATTATATGACCAACGTTACATGATAAATGTCATATGACCAAGGTCACAAGACAAATGTGATATGACCAACGTTACGTCATGAACGTCACACGTCAAATGTTACATGACAAATGTCATCAACGTCACATGGCAACTGTCATCAACGTCACATGACAACTGTCATCAACGTCACATGACAACTGTCATCAACGTCACATGACAACTGTCATTAACGTCACATGACAACTGTCATCAACGTAACATGACAACTGTCATTAACGTCGCATGACAACTGTCATTAACGTCGCATGACAACTGTCATTAACGTCGCATGACAACTGTCATCAACGTCACATGACAACTGTCATATAACCAACGTCACATCATCAATATATTATGACAAATGTTATATGACCAACGTCACGTGACAAATATCATATGACCACCATCACGTGACAAATGCTACATAACCAACATCATATCATCAACCTCACGTGATGGATGTCATATGACCAAGTCCGCATGACAAATATCAAATGACCATCGTCATATGACGAATGTCACATGAACAACGTTACGTGACAAATGTCATATGGCCAATATCACATGACAGATGTTGAATGACTAACGTTACATGCCAATTCCATTACGATCTCGTCATAAATCCGTTTATTTCTTATTTTTCATTTATTATTCACGCACATTTTACTTGGCGCTCCGTATAAAGCTCCACATATCAATAATTCAACTTTCAACTTTTTAAGTGTCACGAAGAGTATCCGTATTTTTTACATTCTCCATCAATTTTTTGTTCCACAGGCAACGACGGCCTCGAGCGACGCGAACGCGACCACCAGTCGCGTACTCACGGGAATTCCCCAAATCGACTACATTTGGGATCCAAATTTGCCGCGCGAGCTGAACGGCTATAATCTCAGCGAGTATCCGTTCTACAACAGCATACCCGAGGAGATTAATTTCAAGTGTGACGGACTACACGACGGTTTTTACGCCAGTGTGCCGCACAAGTGTCAGGTAATTGAAAAATGTTGTAAACGTTATTAATTAAACAATTTAATGAGAACAAAAAAATCTTTCCAAAATGGACGATACATCGACATCTTGGGGTCGCAATTTTTTGGACATACCACGCTATTTTTTTTTTGTTTGTAAAATCGTACCCCATGGAAAGAAAATCCACGCCAATTTTTAGATTTTTATCTCTTTTCTTTCGGGAGTTAATATTTTCCAAAAAAATGTCGATTTCCGAAGTTTTGGAAACGTTTAAACGCTGATAACTCCTGAACCAATTGAGATGTCGACCAATGTTGCTATATAATTTATTTTTCATCTTGAAGCATACTTTCGTATTTTTTACCAAAGATATGAAAAAGTTGTCAATTATCGATGTCAACGTTGTTTTGCTTCTAAAGTGAAAACTATTATTTTTTTTAAAGGTGATTACCTTTTTTTGATTTTCTCAAAAAAATTCCAAAAATAGAGTGACTCATTCTATGATTTTTAAGACTAGTCTCATCGTGGGCCTATTTATCCTTCTATTTTTGTTCGAATTAATCATATTTGTTGAGAAGTTTTTTATCACTTTAATCTTCATTAATACTTCCATTAATGATTTTGTGATTTCCAATTCGGCTTCGACAGGGCTGAAACGGTTTTTTTTCGTAATTCGTGCGGAATTTACCGGAAAAACTATTTTTTACTCAAACTTGTTTTTTTTACATATATATAGGTATAATTTTATCATTAAACAAAAAACTTTTGGAAATATTGTTTTTCTTCAAGAATTATAGGCAAACTGTTGATTAATTTACTAATTGATGATATTAAAATATTAAATAAATATGATTAAATACTTTGAGAAATACTCATTTTCTTTGAAAACATTCGAAAGTTTCAATTTACGTAATTCCTTGATATTGCTGCCTGCTCGTTTTCTCTTACTTTTGAAAGAATATTTAGTACAAACCTTTTTGATTCGCGATAAAATTATATATATGGAATTTTATGTCGAATAAAAAGGGTTCGAAATATTGCAATTCGAGTTCGATTTATAATTTTATTTCATAGCTCTGTGATGTGGAAGTATCTGCCTTTTTAAATGTACTTATATTTAATATACTTATATATATATATATATATATATATATATATATATAATTTATTTATACTTTTCATTTATAATTTTATTGCGATTTTAAATCCCGACTATATATACATATATATACAACTACAGTATAAACTGACTATAAAAGACGAACAACAAACGATTTCCAAAACCTCCATCTACACAATATTTGTTGCACCGTGACTATGCCTTAAATCGTGCCTATCATAAGATATCATTGCGGATTAGACATCTCGAAAATGTACGGCTTTCCGAGCGGTGAAACGATCGCGATGATCATCGACTGAAACGGTTTCGGTGTCTTGGTTATCGATTCGCCGAGGTGAGATCGGTGCCCATTGTTATGCAAATTCTCCATTGAACGAGGAACGCCCGTGGCGCGGTTGAACGGGGAAAAAATACGGATCGCGATTACCGACGTCCGGTGAGATATGGCAAAACCGGAAGCTACGGAAGATCTCCGCTCAAATTGAGGAGAAATAAAGGAAACGCGATACGGACGAAGGAAAACGAGACGAAGCTAAGCCGATATCCAGGCTAGATTAAAATAAATAAATAAATGAACATTTCATAGATAAATAAATTTTAAAAATTTCACAAAAGTTTATCGAACATTATTAACGCACAAAATTCTAGAAATTAAGTAATACATTTTTTCTTTTTTACTTTGTTACTTATTACTTATTATTATTTATTACTATCAATGAAAAGTAATAAATGCACAACATTCTTTATTACTTGAAGAGTATGTGGCTTCCGGATGGAGGCCGTGTTGAGAATCAGCGTTGTGCCGACGTTTCGCAAACGTTACAGTCTGCATCATCAGGGCTGAGAGCTCCGATACTGAAGCTCCCGTGTCTCAGGCATTCCTTATATACTTGCAGTCATCGTTCCAGATCACTGCACCAGCCAATCAGATGTTCTTTATTACTTTATTACTTCTTTATTACTTATTGCATATTATTATTTATCACTATTAATGAAAAATAGTAAATGCACAAAATTATAGAAATTAAGTAATAAATTGTTTTAAATACAATGAAAAAGTTGTCTATTTTTTAAAAAATCAACAATAAAATATTTAAAAACGGAGTAAAATTTTTAAATAGTTTAACGACGTTTTTTAATTCGTAAAAGCACCTAGTAAAAAATGTGCTCTCGGTGAGAAAAAAATAGAAATTTGGAGGACTCAGAACACGAACAATTCAGGCCGATTGAACGATGTTGAGGCTCTGCATTCAGCCACGGTATCTTCGGCCAGGCCGAACACTCACAAACACACACACACACACACACACACACGTATTTAGACGTAAGGACGACTCGCTCTGAATGACTCGAGATTATTTCTCGAGATACGTGCCAACCGCGACGATTATTGAAAGAACAACATCTTTCTTTCCTTCACGCATACCTCGCGGCGTATGACGCGAAAAGCAACAGATGCGAGACGAGCATTTGAACGCGTGCAACGTCGTCTATCGATCCGTTTAAGGGGGGATTGTCTTTTTTTTTCGCAAAATTTACCGCTTTTTGGGAATTTTTTTGTGAAGAAAGTATACAACGGAAAACTTGTGAAACTTTGCATATAGTTTTATTGACCTGTTTACTACATACAAAAAAAATTTTAAACAATTTCATCAAAAAATCCGCCTCCCACCCCCCTCGACGCGCGATGGTCTTTTTTTGATGGTGTGCACGATTACAGCCTTCACGATCATCTTGCAACAAAAACCCAAAAAGCATTTTACTTTAGACACATATAGCCATCGTTCGATGAAGGGAAAAAAAAAATTGACGATTTGGTGACGTTTTGAACTTGAAGTATCGATTTTTCGAAAAAAATTGATCGATTTTTTGTTATAAATAAAAAACTATTAAACGTATTGCTTTTTTGCTTCATCAAACGATAAAAGGATGTCAGCTGAGCATTCTGTCCAAATTTGAAGGCAATCGGTTGAATAGTTTTTGAGAAATCGTTCACACCATCAAAAAAGGACCATCGCGCGTCGAGGGGGGTGGGAGGCGGATTTTTTGATGAAATTGTTTAAAATTTTTTTTGTATGTAGTAAACAGATCAATAAAACTATATGCCAAGTTTCACAAGTTTTCCGTTGTATACTTTCTTCACAAAAAAATTCCCAAAAAGCGGTAAATTTTGCGAAAAAAAGACAATCCCCCCTTAAGGCGTTACCTCCACTTGTAGCGCAAAAAAAGGCCTTTTTCATGAATTTTTTTAAAGAAAACTACAAAACTTTTTTAATCGATCAATATACCATCTTAAAGAACACATCTTGAAGAACTTTCAGTAATTTTTTTATTGAAAAATATTACATTGTTTAGTGGCAAATGGCCGTCAATGAAATAATGTTTTTATATACACGGTTTGCGGTGACCAACATTGCGGCGAAGTGGATCATCTGAAAAAAAAATGCGGATGGATTTAGTCAAATATAAGTATAAACTAGTCTTTAATCGAAGGATTTTAAAAAATATTCATTTTTCACAAAATGGCGGACAGTCAAAGTTAATGGTTCGATTTTAACGAAAAAAAACGGCCGTTTCTTGGCTATAAAACGGCCATTTTTTTTCGAAAAAAAAAATCGAACGATTAAAGACTACATTTTTATGTATTAAATAAGCCTGCAACATTTCAAGAAGATCGGTTCATTAGTGTTCGAGTAATCTTGGTCACCGACTTCAGAAATGCCATTTTGAGAAAAACGCGTTTAAAGTTTCAATTTCAGTTCTTTAATTCACGGATTCTTCTCTTTCAACGCTCATATCTCAGTCAATTTTGTTCGGATCGACTTGAAATTTTCAGGACATATTCTCAGATACTTATACTTCAAGAAATGCAATAAAAAAAATCAATTTTTTCAAAATCGCAAGTGGGGGTAACCCCTTAAAGATGTTGAGTCCCTATGAAACATGTTAATGTTAATTGTTCAATAAATAGCTTCTTAATCGTCATGAAATTTTTACACGACCTCCTGAATACTTCATGTAAAAACATACAAAATTTTCAGAATTCTATCATCATTACCTCAACCACCTTAGGGGTTGAAATAAAAAATGATAAGAAAAATTCTGACCATTTGGTATGTTTTTGTATGAAGTATTTAAGAGGTCGTGTTAAAATTTCACGACGATTACGAAGCTCATTATTACAAAATTAACATTTTGATAAGAACAATTTTTGAAAGAAATTTAAAAAAAATTATCAATAAACTTCGTTTTGCTTCCGTTGCTTTCAGTATATTGTTTGGGTGAAAAAAAAACTTATTGCAAAGTCCATGAGTTTCGATAAGACAACATTTAATTTGTGAATGTTAATTGTTCAATAACGAGCTTTCAAATTGTCATGAAATTTTTGGACGACCTCTGAAATACTTCATACAGAAACGTACCAAATTTTCCGAATTTTATTATCATTTGCTATTTGGGACTCAACGTCTTTAAAAAATGTCGAAAGTCACCTTTCTGTTCGGGGCCTACACTGGTTGGTAGTCTCCCTAGAATGAATACGGCCAAGCGATTTCGTGAAATCGCTTTAATCGTTTAATTAAAGCGTTTAATGGTAAAAGAGAAATTCCGTCACGGAATTAATTGGTCTTTTTATGGATGAATATCATCAACCGATTTTGTGGTAATCGTCGATTTAAATGTCAAAGAGAAATTCCGGAATCTATCGAATCTCCATAGACGACTCTACCGTCAACCGATTTCACGGATTCAACTTGATCGGTTGCGCCTCATTTTGTCAATACCCCCCCGGGAAAGAATTCAGCCAGGGCTTTGTCTAGGCCCCGATTATTTTTCCCTTACTCAGAAAGGGTCCTAAAATGGCACCCGACCAGGTCCCTTTGAGGCCGGTCACACTTTGTCGACGAGGGCCTAAAGCGGCTTATAAATCAGGGCCCGACTGGTTGCCTCAACAGAACCCAATCGTAGCCACGAAGCAACCCTATTCCTGCCCTATAATGATCAACTTTATTAGTGGATACATAGCAAGCGAGGTGTTTAGCAATAATGAAAACTATTTTCTTCAAATAAAGGATTATTTATTATTCACCTCGAAATTAGAAAATAAAAAACAAGTTCAGTTTTACAGTTTATATTGTATGCCCTGTAACAACCACTCCCCTGATGAATCCCGTCTGGGCCCTTTACCATTTTACTCGCTACGACCTTTTTTAAATAAATTACCCAACCCTGCACGGAGAGAATTTTTAAGTAATTTTTACTGTGAAATCACAGTAACTCGGTGACAAATGTGCAATTCTTCAGGTTTTTAAGAAATAAATTATAAATTTTCATGGAAATGAATCAAAATTTACTTTTGCGTAACAGAAATTTAAAATATTTTCCAGAATTTTTACTGAAATTAATAGTAAAATTTCATGAAACGTAAAGATTACGACAATAAGTTAAAAAAGTGCTAATATAAATGAAATTTTTCAGTGGAACATTGAGAAATTTGCGTGTTTTCCATAAAAATTTAAAAAAGGAAGCCGAAATTTTCCGTGCGTCCACCGGAATTTTACGTTCTTTATAGTAAAATCAGTTAGGGCTAGGTCGCCTGACCGTACGCGTGAGCTCTGTGTGCGAGCGTGCGTATACGTGAACGCAAGCTGTGAGAGTGTGCTTGTGTATGACGCAGTATGACGAGCACGAACGACGCCGACCCGCGTTGCTTAGCAATAGCGGTACCGCGCATGCGCATTATAGTACGAAGCATGGGCCAAGAAAGCCTCGTGGTCTCGTGCAGTCTAACGTGTTCTACGCAGTTCTACGCAAGAAAACGAAGAAACGTGAAAAGAAACTTCGATAAAGGACGTCTACAATGGTACGGAAAGATGATATGCTAAAATAAGTAGCAATCAAGAACACAAATGTTCAGAAATACAGTATATAGAGTATTTATTTAATCATAGGGAATTCATTTTTCGCTAGGGATTTTAGAAATTTCAAGTTTGTCCAGGTTATTTTTACTGTAGAAACTTGGAATTTTTGAGGCAGCCCATTGTTAAAATTCTACATGAGAATGTGTCAGAATTTTTACTGAAAAAAATGTAAAAAATTATGCTACTTGCTTAAATTTTTACATGAATGAAAGCAAAATATTACAAGCTAGTGTCAATTTTTGACTATGTGCACATTTATCACCGGTTTCAAATTTTTTATGTAATTTTTACGGAGATTTCACCGTAAAAAATACTTAAAAATTCTCTCCGTGTGTTATTTTCCTGTCGGGGCCTAGTCCGATTGTGTTGGGGAAAGCCCTAGTATGGAATCCATATTCAAACGCTCACGGGGGCCGATTTTTTTTATCGCTGCCCTCCAAATTTCTTTCACGGGCCAGCAAAAAGTCCATATTGACCGGTGGCCGTTTTTGTTGTTGTCCCGACGCTCTTAGGTCTATCACCACTGTCTATTCGGCACTCGTTACGACTTTCTCTGCGCGAATTTCACGGCGTTCGATCAGCGAACGTTCATCTGTCACTTCGCCTCGGAGGTCGATTGCGCCAACTCCAAGAAGTATTGGCATCGAAACGACGCCCTTTACAAAGCGGCGGAGACAACGACGGTCTCGACCACGTCGACGTCAACGACAACGCCGACGACTACAACGCCGGCCCAGACGCCGCGGCCGATCGGCCGCAGGCGAAGGCCGTACCGGAGACGCCCGGCTTACGACTACTACGAGGAGGACTATTACGACGACGAGGCCTACGAGAGAACTCGGCCGCGCGGCTACGACGTCCGGGACGATTACGATTACGACGATAGGAAGTACACGCGGAGAGATCGCGACCGGGACAGGAATTATCGGGATCGCGACTACAGGGAACGAGAAATTCCAAGGTCGAGGGACGCCGATCGTCCGCTGAGGGAGTCCGACAGACCGATCAAGGAAGAGCCACCGTTGAGCCCGAGGGAGAGATTTCCCTCGAGGAACAATCGTCGGGATCCGGTCAGGCCAGCGGCCAGTTTGCCCAGGGATCCGGTCGTAGATGACGAGCCGAGGACTCGCAACCGAGACCCGAGTCCACCGATCAGGCCCAGGGAACCCCCCAGGGAGGCCGAGGACGCGCCGATCGACGATGGACGCGCCTCCGACTCGAGGAACCGGGACGTGGACGATCGCCGTTACGGCGACAAAGGGTGAGGCTACCCGAGTCGAAATTTAGACCCTCCTTTGAATGCTCGAGAACCTATTTCCCTTGTAACGCGGAGATCGCCGCCCTCCTTTGACTCCCCTTGAACCTATATGGAGAAATTTGCACCGTTGGCGACCCTCCTTTAGCCCTACTTAACCTTCTATTCAACCTCCTGAGCCTCCTTTAGGCCTATGGGCTAGGCTTGCTCGAACCTACACAACCTCGTTTTGGCCTACGGTGAAAATTTCTCCATATAGGTTCAAGGGGAGTCAAAGGAGGGCGGCGGTCTGTGCGTTACAAAGGAAATAGGTTCTCGAGCATTCAAAGGAGGGTCTAAATTTCGACTCGGGCGGTGAAAGTAGTCAAAGGAGAGTTAGTAGGGCGAAAGGAGGTTTAAAAGAGGGCCTGTAGGTTTGCGTAAGCATTAAATCAGGCTCACTAGGGTTTAAAGGAGGTTCAGATGAACCTACTAAACCTCCTTTGAGTGAAAAAGTCCAATTTCTGCCACTTTTGGAGGTTCAGTAGGTTCTGATATACATGCTTTTGAGATTTCCATTTGAACCTCTTGAACCTCCATTGAATGACAAATTGGGATCGAAAGGAGGTTTAAAGGAGGGTCTAAATTTCGACTCGGGTACTTTGCACACAGGCTTTAGCGACAAGAACAACGGTCCAACGAACGTACCGATCACACGAGAATTTTGTACGTTTCTCTGTAGATACGCGTATGATTACGACGACGAACCCAGCTCGGCAGGTCTGGCCCCGTCGTCGGCAACCTCGGACGTTCTCGTGAAACCCGCGGCGCCAGCTTCCTCCGTGTACGCGAGGCCGCGGGCACCACCGAAAATTCGACGGCCCGTGCCGATCACCGAGCAAGAAAAATTCGCTTACAAGTCCACCGTGGCCCCTCCGATACCCGGTGAGTCCCCGACGAGTCGTCGCAGAAACACAACGGCCCATTTCTCTTGCCGATTTTGCCGATTTTTGCACAGCTGTGCCGATCTTTTTCATTGTTTTGCACAGCTGTGCCGATCTTTTTCATTGTTTCGGGAAATTAGCAGTCGCTTTTTCTCACAGATTTGATCGCCGATCTTGTCGGTTTTGCACGGTTATACCGATCTTGTTCGCTTTTTCGTCATTAAACGGTCGTTTTTTTGCCGATTTCTTTGCCGATCTCGCCGATTTTTACAGTTATACCGGTCTTTTTCTCTCATTCGTCAATTAAACGGTCGCTGTTCCTTACCGATCTACTTTACCGATCTTTGCACAATTATGCCGATCTTTTTCGTTTGTTCGTCAATTAAGGAGTCGTTTTTCCTTACCCATCTACTTTGCCGATTTGTGCAGAATTGAACCGATCTTCTTCGTTCATTCGTGAAAAACGCACTCGTTTTTCCTTCCTACCGATCTATTCGCTGATCTTCCCTATTTCCGCGCAGTTTTACCGATCTTTCTCCCCTTTTTTTCGCCAATTAAACCGTCCTTTTTCCTTACCCACCTGCTTTTCCATTTTGCCGATTTTTGCAGATATATCAATCTTCTTCTTTTATTCGTGTAACAAGTAGCCGTTTTTCCTTACCGATCTATTCGTCGGTCTTGCCGATTCTTCCACAACAACAGCGATCTTTTTCCTTATTTCGTCAATCAACCGGTCGTTTTCGCTCGCCGATCTGTCTTACCGATCGTGCCGATATTTGCACAGTAATACCGATCTTTTTCGTTTGTTCGTCAATTAAGGAGTCGTTTTTCCTTACCGATCTACTTTGCCGATTTGTGCAGAATTATACCGATCTTTTTCGTTCATTCGTGAAAAACGCACTCGTTTTTCCTTCCTACCGATCTATTCGCTGATCTTCCCTATTTCCGCGCAGTTTTGCCGATCTTTCTCCCCTTTTTTTCGCCAATTAAACCGTCCTTTTTCCTTACCGACCTGCTTTTCCACTTTGCCGATTTTTGCAGATATATCAATCTTCTTTTATTCGTGAAACAAGTAGCCGTTTTTCCTACCAATATATTTGCTGATCTTCCCTATTTCCGCGCAGTTTTACCGATCTTTCTCCCCTTTTTTTCGTCAAGGAAACCGTCCTTTTTCCTTACCAACCTGCTTTTCCATTTTGCCGATTTTTGCAGATATCTTCTTCTTTTATTCGTCTAAGAAGTAGCCGTTTTTCCTCACCGATCTATTCGTCGATCTTGCCGATTTTTCCACAACAACAGCGATCTTTTTCCTTTTTTCGTCAATCAACCGATCGTTTTTCCTCGCCGATCTGTCTTACCGATCGTGCCGATTTTCGCACGGTAATACCGATCTTTTTCGTTTATTCGCCGATCAAGCGATCGAGGCACGCCGGCGTCCGGTCGAGGTACCCCCGGAGGACGATTACTACGAGGACGAGCTCGAGGAAGTGAGACCCCGTCGTCCGGTGAGCCGTCGACGCCCCGGTTTCCGCGATTTCTACGAGAGCCCGAGGGAACGAGATCGCGATCGCCCCTTCAGGTAAGGTAACGTACGTTCTGCACGAAAAAATCCTTACTCTCCGTCATCCTCGCTCGCTAACCCTCCATCGATCTGTATCCATCTCGCCATACTCAAACGAATCTTCTCTCTGCACTCGCGTCTCTCGAATCCAAATGCGCCGAGCAAACCAAAGAAAAAGCACGACAAAATTCGTCATCTTCTTTCCAATTGAAGCAAATGTTAGTTGTGTCAGCCATTCGTATATTAACGAACGCAAATGTATTGCATATTTCACCAACGACGAACAAACACAAAAAAACACACACACACACACATGCACACACACACTTCAGAATGAGATATCGCGACGAGGGTGAGGACACAGCAAGGCCGAGGAAGCACCCGGAGCGCAATCGCGAGCGTTACTACGAGCGAGGACCGGAAAGAGGAAGAGATAGATCGCTGGACCGCTCGAAGGATCGAGGAAACGACAGGACGCCGGAATCGACGCGGGACAGGTCAGGTGGAAGGCTCCAAGAAACGGACAGACCCCATTCCGGACGCCCGGTCGACCGAGAACACGAGCTCGAACGGCCAAGGTCATCGTCAAGGGCGAAGGAAGTCGTCGAGCCATTGGAAACGACCAGACGTCCCAACATTTACGAGAGGACGAGTACCTCGCCATCGACATCGACCACCACCACCACCACCACCACCACCACCACCACCACCACGGAACCCATCGAGGATGACATATCGAGGCAGCATCCATCGGATCGTCCTTTCCGAAGCGGCGGACATCGGCCGAGCAATCAGAGTCCTGCAGGAAGAAACGTCCCGATCAAAGCGGAACCTGAGGATCCGGAGTATCGGGATTACCAGCCGGAAAAGGAGATACCCGATCGGCCAAGATCGGATAATCCTACGGGCGTCGAAATTGCCCCGAGGGAGGCTGCCAAGCCCGGACCCGAGGCGGAAGAATACGTGGACGAGGACTACGACGAGCCTGAGTACCATCCGGCGCGAACTCCAGCGCCTAGGACGGCCGTGAGGGTCGTCAAGAGGCCGTTCCTACCATCAAGAGGCGGTAATCCGAACCCCCGAGGGCTCTCGCCGGTTGGCTCGCGAGCCCCGGAGTCCGCCAGGAAGGACGAGACTCCGGCCAGTCGTCTCGCGTCCGTCGAGTCACCTCACGCGGAAGCGCGTCGCGAATCGGCAGCTAAGTCAACCGACAGCGGTGACGACGATGACGGCCGTTCCAATTACGACGCTTACAAGGTGGTACAGAAAGACATCGCTCAGAAAACAAGATCGGAAGATTACGAGGAAGTCGCGGCCGGGCCGTCAACTAGAAGACCCGTGGACCACCGAGGCACCGTGGATCACTTGCCGATCGTCAAAGATCGGCCGGAGCCACCAGCCGCGCGGACTTCCAGCCAGGCCGATGCCAACGCCGGTGGCTCGTCTTCGAGACACGGGGCTGTTGCCCACGGCCGATACGCGGACGACCAGGAAGCCACGGCCGGCCGTGAAAAGTCGGCCCTCAAGTGGAACAGCGAGGAATTGCGCACCGGACAACGGGGCGACGTTCGTCACGGCCCCGAAGCCACCCAATCGGCAACCGCAAGCTCGCAGAATCGACCCAAGTCGTCATCACGTCCGAGCGAAGGTTCAGGCTACTACGAGTCGTCGCCGTACGGGGGCGCCAATACCGTACGCGATCACCAGCCGATCTTCACGGGCAAGCAAACGCTGAACGAGGTCGCGACGCGTCATCGTCTTCAGGACATTCCGGAGAGCGAGTACGACGTGACGTTGAACGAGGCGTTGACGCCGTCATTCAACAATCAGGAGGCCAACTTGCCCAGCGGCTTCGTGTTGCCGATTCATCGGCAATTGCCGAGGGAGCCGATTCTTCAGTCGACCGAAAACACGTACGAGGTATCGAGACCGTACGATCAGCCGATCGTCGCGACATCCACCCGACAACAGCAGCAAAAGCCTTTCGTACCGAGCCCACAATTTTTGCCACTCGGGCCGGGAATCGCGAGCGCAAACGGCAACGAACGATCGAGATCCGTTCGGTACTTCGGGACACCGGAAACCGTTCGCGTCACCGGTACACAGTACAGACACCAGCGAGGACCCTGGCAAGACTACACCGGCTACTGATCGCTCCGGCACGCGTACCCGGGATCACAATTACCGACCGGAAACACTCGAAACAACGACGACGATTGCCGGCAATAAAGTCGGCAACGGCGATCCCGAGAATCGAAAATGGCAATTGCGATTCCAAGTGTAGGAACCGGCGATGCTCAGTTTCCGGAGACGGTAACACCAATTCCGATTCCTGAAAGACATTATTGCGACTACGAATACCCCGAATCGTAACATCGAGCTCAAAGCGCGCGAATATTGTACGTCCAACCTGCGATCTGCTTGGACCGCTGCGATTACAAAGACCGAGAATAACTATAGCAATCCCGAAGACTTGAAGACAAACGCAGCGATTCCGAGTAGCGAGGCCGTGACGATAGCAATTGCGAGTATTGGAGAAAAATATAGCGATTCTAAGTACCGAGAATGATAGCAATTCCGGGCACCAGAGGTATTTCTAAGAATTCCAAGTACTGAGGATATTTCATGCAATTCCAAATACTGAAAACATTTCTAGGAAGTCCAAGTACTAAGGATACTACTTGCAATTCCAAATACTAAAAACATTTCTAGAAATTCCAAGTACTAAGGATACTACTTGCAATTCCGAATACTAAAAAGTTTTCTAGAAATTCCAAGTACTAGGGATACTGCTTGCAATTCCAAATACTGAAAACATTTCTAGAAATTCCAAGTACTCAGGATACTACTTGCAATTGCAAATACTGAAAACATTTCTAGAAATTCCAAGTACTCAGGATACTACTTGCAATTCCAAATACTGAAAACATTTCTAGAAATTCCAAGTACTCAGGATGCTACTTGCAATTCCAAATACTGAAAACATTTCTAGAAATTCCAAGTACTCAGGATACTACTTGCAATTCCAAATACTGAAAACATTACTAGGAATTCCAAGTACTAAGGATACTACTTGCAATTCCAAATACTGAAAACATTTCTAGAAATTCCAAGCACTCAGGATACTACTTGCAATTCCAAATACTGAAAACATTTCTAGAAATTCCAAGTACTAAGGATACTACTTGCAATTCCAAATACTGAAAACATTTCTAGAAATTCCAAGCACCGGAGGAATTTTTCGGAATTCCAAGTACTGAGGATATTTCATGCAATTCCAAATAATGAAAACATTTCCAGGAAATCCAAGTACTAAGGATACTACTTGAAATTCCAAATACTGAAAACATTTCTAGAAATTCCAAGTCCTAAGGATACTACTTGCAATTCCAAAACTGAAGAATTTCTAGAAATTCCAAGTACTAAGGATACTACTCGCAACTCCAAATACTGAAAACATTTCTAGGAATTCCAAGTACTAAGGATACTACTTGCAATTCCAAATACTGAAAACATTTCTAGGTATTCCAAGTACTAAGGGTACTCCTTGCAATTCCAAATACTGAAAACATCTCTAGAAATTCCAAGTACTGAGGATACTACTTGCAATTCCAAGTACTGAATATATTGCTGGCAATTCCAAGTAGTGGAGCCACTTCTAGCAATTCCAAGTACTGAAGATATTTCTCGCATATCCAAGTACCGAAGATATTTCTAGCATATCCAAGTACTGAAGATATTTCTAGCGATTCCGAGTGCCGGAGATATTTCATGCAATCCGAAGTACCGAAGATATTTCTAGCAGTTCAAAGCACTAAAGATATTCCTAGCAATTCCAAGTATTGAAGGCATTTCTTGGAATTCCAAGTTTTGAAGGTATTTCTAGTAATTCCAAGTACTGAGGTCATTTCTAGAAATTCTAAGTACTGAGGATATTTTTAGCAATTCCAAGTACCGAAGATGTTTCTAGCAATACCAAGTAGGGGAGGCCGGAGTTCGAAGTGCCGGGGGTGCGTTGTTCCAATACGCATAGCTTCGGGAAGAATAGAGATAGCAATAAGTGGCAAGTGCGTCGCAAAGCGTCATACCATCGCGCTGGTCCGGCAGCCATTTTAGTGACGCCAGGACAACGACTAAGAGTTGTTGTCGCTTGGAGGAACAACTTACCCCCGGCACGTTGAACCCCGGCCTCCTTCTGAAGATATTCTTAGCAAACCTTAAATCTTCAAGGAATTTCCGGAAATTCCAAGTAACGAGGCAAAAAAGGACAACAATAACGATAGTACAGATGACTTGCAATCATAAGACGTAAAAAAATACTTGGTGAAAAAAGACACATCCAAAATATTTAAAATTCTCTCAATGCTTTTTTCTTTTTTGTTTTCATCGTTATTTGAATCGCAAATATCGCTATCTTTTTCCCCCTATAGTGTGGTATCGTGACAAGGAATTAGGCGGGGTCGATGGGAAGCTAAGTTTTTTTCTCCAGCTTCCTTTCCTCATTATTGATAAACTTGTAAATAAAAAAAAAACATCGGTTACGATCTATCACATCGATAAAGAGAAAAAATGGAAAAAGAAATGTAATTCCATCCGCATCTCGCTTTCTTCTTCTCCCTCTCTCTCTCTCTTTCTCTCTTTCGCTCTCTCTCCCTTTCTCTATTCCTCGTGTGGTTAAATTATTCATGCTCGTTGATTATAATCGCGTTTCCTCTGCGCGATCCAATCGAATTGCTGTGCGCCCTGACGAACGGCCAAGTTACACTCTAAGTATATCCTTATTATTAGGTATAATGATAATAATGATGATAATAATAATAATGGTTATAACGATAAAACTCAACTATTACAAAAATGGCAGGCGAAACTTTTTTCCCCGGGATATGCGTCTCGTGCTGCGCCTGCGTGTCCCGGAAATACCTAGACATACGATATTTTGTAAATTACACGTCGATAAAAAAACATACTCTTTAACGGTACGTACAAGCTGAGAAAAAATAAAACGGAATGATGTAAAATAAACAATGTTTCGTTTTATTGAAATCGTCCCATAGCCATAATTACACTCGTTACACTTGTTCCGCGTTACAAAACGGTGATCGCCAGCTACTGGGACATTCATCACCGGTGCACTTTCAGCATTCTTACACGTGAGTCTTGATCTCGTGGCTCGATGATCTCTCATTGGCTATTCCCGTGGTCGGGGTTGGTCGTCGAGAGTCTAGGGGAAACGGTTCTAGATCCGCGTTGCGCGCGCACTTTTCGACGCGCCATGCCGGATGTCAAGACCGCTGGGTTTGGAGAGGGCGCTACACGACTCCTGCATCACGACGATACACAGACTTTGCTCACTTCCGGCTACTCCAGGGCTGCCATTCGGCGCAATTTATCCAGACGTGGAGCAAGTAAAAATTACTGCCACTTCGTTCGCATACGTCGAACCTGACAGGCCCATTGGACGTTGAGTCGCCAGAGGTCGCCCCAGCAGAGGGCGCTTCGGCAGAATTTGCTCCAACAGAGGTCGCTTTGCTCGTAATCTCGCACACAACAGCGTTCCTCGACTGTTTCTTAACGTGGTTCGGCAATTATCGGCCAATCATCCTCCACCTTACGAACTACAATCCTTATCACTAATTTACACTATTCTTCGTTATAGTTTTCTTTCAGAAATGATGCTGATCGCATATTTGAGCGCGCTTGCGCACCTGCAATGCCGCAACACGTACATGAGGCCACGCATCACACGCTCCGACCACTTCAAAATTTCGAACCCTGATTTCGACCAAACGATGCAATCAATTGAGATGAAATTTATTGTGTACATGCGATATTGTTGCAGAAAGAGCCCGACGGTCAACATTTTGCCAAATTTTGGAAAAAAAACTTTTAGATGCTAGTTACCATAGGATGAATTGTCAATTACTGATGCACATTTTAAGATTGTGTGCTCTCTACAGTGAAAAAAAAAACATTTTGAGCGCTGTTTCAACCGATTTTATGGAAAAATTACGAAGAAATTGGGTTTGATTATTTTTTAAATATAAAACTAGCAAACTCGTACCACCGAAGCTCAAATCATAATCGACGATCCTGAAAATCTAGTGCATTCGTTCTCCCACTAGCGGCAATCTCGCATGGCACGGTCTTACATACAGGTTAGGAAACTTGTAAGGTCGGGAATCGGGAATGCTTCAGATGATGAGATAAAGTGATAGTTCCGCTGCTACGTTGGGGTGAGCCAATCAAAGGTAGCTTCGAACAGGTGTGTAATGGTGCAAGTTTTTCGAAATAAACCTGGAGACCTTTCCAATGGTAAGAAAGTGGTTACTCTGTGTCCCCAGCGTTGTCGCTTGAGTATAACCATATCGTGCGGCGCTAGTAGTCGAGTGCCTGGTTGATTATAGGCCTCCGAAGTAACTTTCGTGGTGGCGCCCCGTAACGGCTGCCGGTGGCAAAACTTGGACTGGCGCATGGCGGTTAAGTCAACGCGGTCTGTCATTCACGCAAACATGTAAGACCGTGACGCAAACACCTGATTTAAATGGCGATCGGCATACTGCACTAGCCGACGAAAACCAATCCAAGTTTTGCCAAAACTCGCCGCAAGGGTGCGCCACAAGAGTTACTTGGAGGCCTATATAGGAAGGAAGCTATGGAAGGAGTGGGGGCAATATGGCGAAGGCCAAGAGACGGAGATGTATAGACTGTAAAAAAAATAATCGAAAGAACCATACGAATAAAAACCGATCACGAAATTCGACAAGACTGGAGCAAAATTGCGAATTCGACGTATTGTAGGAAGTACAAAAATCGAAAACAACGTATAGAAATGGAAGGGTACTGGGAAGAGAAGGGCATAGAGAGAACTAAAGAAACATGGGCCAGGCCAGGCCAGGCCAGCCATGCGGAAATGTAAGAAAGGGGGGTGAAAAGGGATACGCAGCACTCCATGCCGGTTTGTAGAAAAGAAGAAGTTTGAAACGCATACTTGAATGCGGGAAAGAGAAAAAATGAATAAGGGAGTGGTAGATCGTGTGGAAAAGTGGCAAAGAGGCTACAAGGGGGAGGCACTAAACGGAAAAATTAATAAAAGAATCAAAGGCAAGCCGACCAAAGAATCGTGAGAGTATGGAAGAGCCTTCGAATGCATGGTAATAAAAGAAGCATAAAGAAAAAAAAGAACGACAAATGCGAACAAACAAACGTGTAAAAGGGTATGTACAGAGTCTAAAGAGTCACTGTCTAAAAACGCGCGAGCTTGGAAAAGAACTTTGAAAAAAAAAAGAGCTACAACTGATCCTATGGCAAAAATGGTAATTATTCGTGATTCAAAGAAATCCCCAAGTTTGTCAACAAACGAAAATGTCAACATCGTTGACATCGCCACCATGCAAGACCGTGGCGCATGGTAACGTGCAAGCATATGCAAGCACCACACACTCTCAGAGCAACCATCGCCCACTGGGCCTCTGTTCTTCGCTGTGGTCCAAGTAGATGGTTGCCGCGACATCTGGCGGTACTCAGCTCAAACACTACGAGCCCCGCAATACCGTCGTGACCGCGTCGAAATTTCGCAGCCTGTGACACACCTCCACAAATATATACACACACTCGTTTAGCGGTATGCAATCTTCTTTTTTATCACGAAAAAGACGACACAAATTAATGAGCAATAATTGTACACTGGTAAAGTGACGTGTTTTTTTTTTTGTTTTTAACACCCGCACATTGTCGAACTTGCGAATCGTATTTCGCACGTAATAATAATTGAATTATCGTAGCGTTATAACGTACATCACAGAGCGTATAATTAAAAAAAAAAAAACATGCAGCGCGTTGCAATCGATCTGATAGTTCGATACACCCATGCGGTTTTTCCACGCGCGCAATCACGACCACGCACAACAGCTATATATGAGCATATACGCGATTAAAGAGATAGTAACAGTTACATTATTCAGTCAAATTATGTTTTTTCTACCGTCGCGCTCGCGTAACACATTTGCGCGATACCTGGCAAGAATTATGCTTCGTAGCTGTAACAACGTTACAATGGTATATAAACTTGTCTTTTTTTCCTTCCCTCAGCAAACATTGATCATATTTACAGGATTGTATTACTCATTTTTTACCGTACTTGACATATATATATATATATATATATATATATATATATATGCCTTATGTAAATACATACGCACATGTATGTATAACGTACAAGAATATTATTATTGATATTAATATTATTATTATTAATTACATTGAGATAGAGTTTACTGACCCGATTACCTTATCATTATCGTGTAGAAAAATTATGTCTCTTCTCGGTATATAATAATAATAGTGTTATAGATCAGGACAAGATGCTATACATTTATATATACATATATACATACATACATATATATATATATATATTTATATATTTATATATATATATATGTATGTGTATATATATGTACATATATATATGTGTATGTATATATACACACCGCGTACTCGCCTTCTATAAAGGGAAAGCTGTTTCAGCCATGTTCAATTATCAATCAGCCCTGTGCCAGTGATCGCCCACAATGCGGGCACAAAAACACGCACGGATCGGACGCACGAAAACAAAAAGATCTATCGATATAGCCTCTTTGGAGAAAAAATTGTATAATCTTGTTCCGTCAAGTGTTTGAGAAATAGAAAAATTGTAACGCTGCTGTGCGGCTTGGTAAAAAATTGTAAAACTCATCGCGACTTTGCTTGCGCGCGGAGGATGGGCGCAGCTCGTCGCTGGTCGCGATCGCCCTATTTTCGCTTATCGGCAATTGCAAAATTTTGATCGATCGTACCGCGGTTATTATGTTGCTGCGTGGAAATGCGATAGGGAGCGAGAAAAGCTCGCGAGCTACGGTTATTCGTTACGGCGCACGAAGTGTACAAATATTAAAGACTCTCGAGGGATTGTATCGCTGGGACACGTGTACATAAATACGAGACGGGATCACACGTTTATCGTCGTCGCTGAGTGGGAAGAATGAAGATATGTATAACGCGTGATGCGATAACTATCAGCGGCTGGAACATTTTGTAACTGATCGGACTCTGGGGAAAACTTTTTCTGAAAAAGTTGCATCGAACGGAGTCATCGAGAGTGACTACGAGGTTCATCCAGATGGAGGCACTTAGATTTCAAGGTCAACGCCATTTTTTTTTAACGGGACCACTTGTTTTTTTAGTTTTATCAGTGAAGTAGAAACAAGTTCGCGTACCAAATTTTAACATGGTCGACCATGATTTGGTATGGAAAATCGATTAAAAAAAGGAAATTTCAATGTTTTTAGCCTTGAATCAGAAATATTTCTACTGCCAGTAGTTGTTGCCTCACACGGTATATACATATATATATATATATATGTGTGTATGTATGTGTATATGAAAGTGAGAAAATTATACGCAGACCGTGTGATCTCCCTTTACATTTTCGCGCCTCTTCGTTCCGCGTAATCTTCAATTATCATATATCATTCTCAAATCCCACGATTCGTGCTACCTTGAAATATACAAATCATTCGTTAACTTAACATTTTTGGCCTCAACGTTTCCTCGCGCACCTGCTTCGTCGTTTACTTATATTGACAGAAGACACTTTATCGTCGATCGCTCTCGGCGCTCTCACGCGTTCGTATTCGCGCTCGTACAGTTTAGCGACTCGTGAATTTTCACAAAAGTTCATCGTCGTCCGCGTCGATACGGGCGCGACCGCTTAAAAGTATGTAAAAGATAAATTGATTTGGATTCGTTTTCTTCTCCTTTCGTTTTAATTACAAACAAGTTCTAGTATCTATTTTACGCGATCGGCGGATCGTCGTCGTCGTCGTCCCTCGTGACTAGGACGTTGCCGTAGAGATTGCGACGGCAGGGCAAAAGTCGGTATCTTCGGGCGATGCAGAAGCCCAAAATACCGAGTCCTACGAGGAACGTCGGTACCAAGAGGCCCACCGCGACCGAACTTCCTGTTGGAAAATTTCACCTCGAATCAGTCGGAATTCCAGTGGCAGTTACGTAGCTCCGTATCTCAATATCTGTTCGTAGGTTTCACTTCAAATCGGACAGAGTTCACCAAGTTTTCCGTCGTACGACCGAATGATTTTTTCGTACGATAGGCACTCGTCGAGGGGCTAGGCTGGTGCGAAAAGTTATTTTTTTTGCGTCGAAAGCTCAACTGTTTTTTTCTGCATCTCTGCATTTTCGTAACTCTCCAAATTTCTTTAATTTGGTAACATTTGGTTTTAGCACAATAATAAAGTACTTTTAGTACGACAATGAAGTACTTTGGTACAATAATAGTGTACTTTAGTAGAATAATAAAGTACTAATTGTTATCACAATTTTGTTCTGCGATAAGAATTGTTGCGATGAATTGTTACAGCAACAGCGGCCCTTTGTTTGGATAATAACGCCATCGATGTTTATCAACATTTGTCGATTTAAAAAAAACTCAAGCTTGGCAAGACTATGAACAAATTTTGCATAAATTCCCAACTTCGTCATTCCGATACTGTCATCCGAAAAAATTATCGAAAATCGCACCGATTCGGGCAAAGAGAAGCGCCCGGTGAACAGGCTATGAAAATTTGTCCCGTCCTGTTCTCGAGCCTAGCCAGCACCGAGGGACGCATATACCTCATCGTTGCGCTCACCTGAAGAACGATCGGCGCCGTTCAACTTTTCCGTCGTCGTTTCTGGGGCGGGTGGATGCGTCGGTGGCCTGCTGACGCATTCCCCACCCAAGGGGTCCCTCGCGTAGTCCCTCCGACAGACGCACGTCGCCTTTCCAGTGATTTCATCCCGCACGCACCTCTCGCCTTCGGCGCAGGAACCACTGAGATCGTTCAGATCGCATTCGCCGGTCTTGCCGTGCGCCGCCTCCTCTTTGCGATCCTCGACTGAAATACCAAAGCGACGCTTAACTTCCATGAATGAGAGGAAAGCATTTTTCTCAAGCTCGTGATTTTTTACTCTCGGAGGGGACTGTAAAATCGCATCGGTAAAAATGATTAGCGCAGCCATCCGGTACTTTAATTTTGACCGTGCGGCGGGTGGGAAAGAAAAAATAACTTTGCGATATTGACGCGTTGAGATTATTTTCAATCGCCTTCCACTTGCGGGGAGCGGCGTCGAGCGGAGCCGATACTCGGAGGGGCGAGCGTCATGACGGGTGGTCGACCGAATTTCGCAATTCATTCGCCCCAGACTATTCGCCTAACCGAAGGTCGCGTCTCCGGACATTTCTATTTGTCGCTCTCTCGCAGGTACGCCAACCGGGATACACCTGTCGCATTCCCTTGAAATAAGCCATATCGATCCGTCTAGCTCGGAATAAATTATTTCTCGAACTATGCGGCCTGCGCGACTTTTCCCAGCGGGCGATCGATCCTCAGTCACAAAGCGGTTTCTCGTGTGTCCTATGAATTCTTAATCCCGCGCCTAGACGTCCGATTGAATTTCGTGATCGGGGACACGTGATCGCCCGACGGTACGGTACATCGGGCCAGTAACGAAGTCGGGAAATCGATACACGAACGTAGTTGGAAATTGTGAATAAATAATGCGACTGGAATTTCGTCGAAGACTGAATGATTCCGTTGTATTTGTAAACACGAAGAAATGTGAACATTTATTTGAGGTTATGCGATAGTTCGTTTGGGTTTGTTTTTATCGGGAAGTTCCTGCGTTTTCGAGAGAAAAAAACTCAAATCTGTCAAGAATTTAAATTTCATTAAACAATTTCCAAGGCGTTCTTACCGTAGAATATAATTTCTTCAATTTTTACCTATGGAATTCTACATTGCCGATCGGGCCCAAGGAAGGAGCTGAAGCCGTTCATCCGAGCGCCCCCTACCCGTCAAATTCAACATTTCTCTTTACCGCATCAACGTTCCGGCCAATGAGGCATCATTGCTGCGTCACTTGGCCAAAAAAAATCGTCCCTCGTGCGAGCGAATAAAAACGCAGTTCGAATTGGCTCAAGACCAAAATTCCGTCGCGTTCACGCGGACTATCGCGACGCGTCGCAATCGCGTTTCAGCGGAATAATCATCGTGTTTTCATTCAGCGACACGCGATAAGACACTTCATCGAGATAGTCGACTGATTTGCGCCCTTTTGTTTCCCGGCGTTCGTGTTCGTCACGATTAGATCTCTTTGTCCTCCACACGAACGCCGCGACGAAAAGATGCGCTCGCTAATCCAGCCTTGTACTTTGGCTCTTCGGTGTGCTATTGAATAAAAAGAAGAGCGCGAATCTGCATTTTCGCGCTCGACGATTATTGTTATCCAGCCGTTTCTCTGCAGCAAAATAAACTTAACCCTTGCGCACGTGAAAAAGGGAGAAAAAATATGAAAAAAAAACTGAGAAATAATTAACTCGCAATGGAATAAAATAAGTATTCCTTTGAGAGGGACAACTATATCGAGTCGTAGCGATCTTTTCTGTTTACTGCAACGACAAAAACACGCGGGCGGTTAGGTTGAAAACTAGATTTCTTGGCGTATAGCGTACCGAGAAAGAAAGCGATAGAGAGAGGGAGAGAGAACGAGGAGAGAGGAGAAAAGGAAGGAGCAAGCAAAAAGAGAGAAAGAAAAAGAGCGGCGGCAGAGGAGGGAGAGGGAGAGCTAAGAAAGAGGAGGGAGCCGAGAGAGAAAAAGGAAGCAGGGTGGTGAAAGAGAGAGAGAGGGAGGCAGATAGAGATAGAGGGACTGGATAAAGCGGAAGTCAACGATTGCCTCTTACGCTTGAAAAAGAAGTGTAGGAAGGGTTATGACAAGGGGACGAACGAGCCAATCTCGTTTACTATACAAGGCTACGGCACAGTGCTCAATTGGAAGCAATACATCGCTATCCTGACTTTTCATCGTCCTCCCCTCGCATCCCCCTCGCGCTCCCACTCCCCGCGCCCCGGCTCGCGATCATTCCAGCCAACCAAACATCTCCGCCTCTCTCCCGTTCCCCGTAATAAACATAACCGACCAAACTAGCTTCACGCACGCGCCAAACAACATGAAAATTAACCAACGAGAACACAAGCTAAATCCAACGAAAATCATATTCTATCACGGACAAACGTAACGTTTATTCGCGCAAAATTCTCCCACCAACGATAATGAATTCCCCAAAGAAAAAAAACATAATCCACGCGTAATCTCGCACGCACACAGCGATGACTCAACGGTAAATCGAAAAAAAACTCGCAATCCGTTTCCCCGTTGCCATACTACAGGCTTTCGAATATTTGAATGATTTTTCTTTGTTTTCGTTTTGTTATTTTTCGAGTTCCTCTACGGATAGGGATACGGGTAGGTAAGGTGACCAACGGAGTTGTCGAGTTGGATGGGGAGGCGTTGAGTGCGTGTGTAGATAGTGGAAAATTTCGCGGTACAATTTAATTACGATATGAATCACGTTGATCAAGAACAAATGCGCGCGCGCGCGTGTGTGTGCACATATTCATATATATAGTACCGTTACGCTCGTGCGCAACACGTTATCAATTAAGCCAGACAAACGTGATTTTTTTTCTTGAAATAATCAGTCAACACGGTTCAAGAAGCGTTAAAGAAAATGATTTTTATCGACAAGAAAAGAATGACAATATTTGTTTACCTCGTCCACCTGCCGCTGAAGATAGAGTGGCTATCGCGAGCGTCGTTACGAGAACGAGGCACGCGAACTCACGTCCCGATTTCCACATTTTCACTCACTTTTGTCTTTGCGTTCTATCAGTGTATCTCTCTCTCTCTCTCTTGCCCGGTTTCACGTCGTGAGCAAGAATAAAAAAGTGGCTCGCATAGCAGACCGCAATTGTGAGTTAAAACTCTCGAGGGTGAATAATGTTTGGGAGAAGCGCACTGCTTTGTTTATTATCGTCGCGGGGTGAGGACAAAGCGACTGGCCGTGGAGGGACGTAGCGCGCGCGGGGGTTGTTTTGATGTCGGCCCAGCGAGACCCCGCCGGACCGCGCGAACTTGCGGCTTTCAACAGTTGCGGCCCGCGACTATTTTTCGGGAAGCGAGTAAAAAAAAAACGAGCGTTGCGAGGGATAGAAGGAACGATTGAGTGTGCGGGAAAAAAAGATTTAGGCTCGCGCGTATGTGTGCGTTGATCGTGGAAGGTTACCGGATTCGTGCGAGAGATTTATTAACGAACGCGTCTTTCGGCTTGTGTGCGCGCTGCGATGACGCCCCGTCGACTCTCGCTCGCGCTTTAATCGCAACTTCCACCTCGCTTTACTTTTGACAGATAAACCCTAATCTCCGCCAGTAAGCACACGGCCTCGCGCTTTTCTCCCCCTCCTCGCCCAAGGAACCCGCTCAATCATCTGTTATTAAGCTACCATTTGCAATTATCGAAGTCAATTGGGCCGACGGAGAGGGGGCAGAGCGAGCGAGGCGGAATTCGGTTGCGATATCGATGGCTATTCGCGAGCGCTAGTCGAGATGAGGCGATTATCGATAGGATCGATTGTTGAAGCGGAGCACTGAACGTGGAAAGTCGGGAGTATGGGAGTCTCGTAGGGGAAACGGTAGAAAAAGCATCCGGAATCGGGTATGAAGTTTGGGTACGAAATTTCACCGCTAGAGGCGCTCGAATAACAAGGGATCGATATAGTAATGGGAAACGTGCTACTCGACTGCCGCGTCTCTCGTGGTCAAAATTCAAAGCTTTCGTGGGTGTAACCCACGGTGTTCAGGTGCGGTCTCATGCAGTCGCTCGTCGCTCGTTTGCAGCGACAAACCTGGTCGCGTGATATTTAGCGACAAATGAGCTACTTATTTGAGTCGCGGGAAATTCAAAATAGGGTTACGTGACCAGATTTATCGCTGCAAACGAGCGTCGAGCGACTGCATGACGCCGCACCCTTAAGGTGGGGAGTGACTTGTCAGACAATGAGGCAGAATGGCAATTCTCGCTTTTGCCACCCGCAGCGCTGCTAGGTAGAAGTTAGCCAATCAAACGCTGGTCTGAACAGCTGTGCAAAGGCGCAGATTTTTCGAAATAAGCATAGACTCTTCGTTTAAGCTACACTTTCCTCAATTTCAATAGATACAGCAATAGAAAGTCCTCAGAAGGCGTAAGAAGTGTGAAAAAGTGTAGCCAAAACGAACAGACCCAATATTTGTAAGAGCGATATAAATGGAAAATGATTGAGTATTTTTCACTCCTGATCCCCCGGGCAAAATGAGAATTATTATTTCAGTAGACTGTATTATCGTATGCTCTAACTTCTGTAATATTTTTAATTGGTCTTTCGCCATTGGAATAGACGAGGTATGAACAAATTTGGGCGGTCTACATTGTTTTCCTTAGAATTAACGTTTATTCTTAGTAGATTGCATTCCTTGTTTGTTTCTACAACTTTTACTTTTATTTCGGCTTTATTTAACAATGTTAATAAAAACCTGAAAATAAATGTGCTCCATGCCTGTGTGTAAGACCGTGGATTCGTCAAGTTGGGTTTGCCTCTAGTACACGAAAGTACAACCCAAACAGGTTGGCCACTGGACATTCTAAAAAGATTTTCAAAAAGTTCACCATAAATTTGAATCTGCAGCGAAATATTTATTATATTTTTTATCACAACGATTACGGAAATTGCATGGGGTTTGAACGAATGGCTTTCGTGCACTGCTCACAATGTCTTCGCAATTGAAATCTATCGGTACACGCGTTGCTCACCCCGCCAGCCGCTGAAGTCAAGTCTCGCGACAATGCCGCAAGATGGCAGCTGCATGCACTCGAAAGTTCCGACGGTTCCGACTGGGACCTGTCGAACGCCTCGGCGGATCAAGATCGTTACAATCGTCAAAACAAAATGTGCCCCTCAAACTGCTCAAGGAGAACTGCCTAAAGATTTTCGACAAAAGCCTTGTTTTCCATCCAGGCCCGAGCAGAAATTCGCATGACATATATAATAATAGCCAAGTTTAAATAATATAAATATAAAACACGCGGTTTAAAAAAAACGCTATACGAGTCTTTTTGTACGATAAAAATGAAAAAATAACATAAAAAGCGATCGGTATTGTCCCGAATTCTGTTTTATGTTTTTGACGATAAGTTTCGAGGGAACGCCAGGAGATGGCGGTAGGATGCGGAACGAGGATGCGAAGGCCATATACCCGTTCACCGTAATATCCCCACGCCGCGCGCGTGGCTTTATTTTTTTCCGTAAACTCTGGCTGCCTAGTACAAAGCCCCCGAAGAGTCGCGTTCTCCGCGGTACACCCTCTCTCTCACTCTTTCTCTCTCCCTACCGCGTTCTTCCGACTGTACACATTTCTCTCGCGTTCGGCCCGCGCTCAGTGTGTTCGGGGTCGGAGTAACAGGTGGATTACTTTTAGAGCGCGCGGGGAAATAAATCGCGGTCATAAGTGTTCCCTGCTGGTGCTGCTGCTGCCGCCGCCGCTGCTGTTTGTTCTGCTCTCTCTTTCTCTCTCTCTCTCTCTCTCTCTCTCTCTCTCTCTCTCTCTCTCTCTCTCTCTCTCTCTCTCTCTCTCTCTCTCTCTCTCTCTCTCTCTCTCTCCGGTGTTTATACGAAACGTCAGTACTCGCCGAATCGCAACGTTGTTACGATACTCTTTGTCGGGTGAGTGAAAGTTTGCAATAAACTCGAAAGAGAAGCGAGAAGGAATAATAATACGAACGAAACCGATCGAAACGGATGGCAAAGATTCATCTCGAATCGTAAACTGACTTTGTCTCGAAAGAGAAAATCCGTTTGGAGCGAACAATGAAAAAGCTTCGAAATCGGCGAAAAATCGGCAAGAAAATCGGTAGTAAAACTTTCGCGATTTATCGAGTCATCGACGAAGCGTTACTTTCTACTTTGACGCGTTCCCGTCGTCTCATTTGCGTCTTTCCGTTTTCGCTTCTGATCGCGCGCGATTCGCATTCGTGTGAGGAAGACGATGTTTCCATCGAGAATACGCGCGTATCCGTTTAATTATTGCCGCGACTTCAATTGATCATCGTCACGGTCAAGGTCGTGCGGGGTATCGGAAAGAAAAAAGGAACAAAGATACGCGGATCATTGACTGCCGGAGGTATTTTGGTGCGCTGGATATACAGAGCCGTTCTTCCCAATGTGATGTACAGAGTTAATGAGCTCGAGAACATACGTATATATACGTGTAAAAGTTAAATGTATACAGGACGTAGATTATCGTATCTCGAAACGACGAGGCGTGAATTCCACAACAGCAGAGTGTCGTGATTAATTTTAATATTTACGTATATAGATAAAACGCGTATCTCGGTGTCTCAACGCCCACCAATCCTTTTATCGTCGTCCTGCAATTTTCTCTCTCCCCGTGCGCGGCTCACGTCGAATTTCTCGTAATAAAAATAAATCCCGACCGATGAGTCAAGCAATCGGAATAATTGTGTAAATAGATCGAAATTACGGAAAAAATAAATTTACGTGAAAACAAATTAAACAAAAATTTTATTACGAAATAAATATGAATAAATCGAAAGTACGGAACGGATACATTTTCGTAGAGAAATATATAAAAATTACGAAATGGATTTAAAAAAATCAAAATTACGAAAGGAATTAATTTTCGTATTTTTTTTCTATTACGGAATAAGTAAAAATAAATCGGAATTAGGCGAAGAAAAGAAGGTTGCGTTTCTCAACGTCGTACGCACACTTTTCGCATATTCCGACCATTTTTGGCATTTCGTGGTGGGGGCTTCACCTACCGGAAGAGCTTTGTTCGAATCGAGGTTTTTTTCTTTTTGGGAGCCCTCGGTATGCGGGAATGAGCAACAGTGACCGTATGGTGCATTCAGCTGCTATGCTCCTGGGTATAGAGTCGCCGGTTTTAGTTGGACGACGGCGCGCGGAGGGGGGGGGGGGCTCATAGGGAGCGAGCGACCGTACAGCAATCGCGCCGCCGAGTCCCGCGCCAGACTCGGTATAAAAGCACCGCTGTTGCGCTGCTGCCTTTTGCTCTCTGGCTCTCTTGTAACCACATCTCTTTACATGTACAGGTCTGCGCGCTTATGGGTTTATATAACGGGTGACAATTATCAGGCGGTCGTTCGTTTCTCAAGAGCTTACGACTAGATGAACTTTTTGAAAATATCGAGATTACGTGACGGATTTCCAAAATATCACATTTAAAAAATATTCTCGAAGAACTTTAAGTCGATCCGTTCGAAATTGAGGCAGCTATGGGTTCCGCGAGCCGGCGAACTTTGAGGGGTCCTCCCAATTTCGACGCTAAAAAGGCTATTTTCATGATTTTTTGACAGCTTTATATTATTAATATTGATATAAATGTTGTTAGACTTAATAAATACACTTTCGAAATACATTTTAAAAAAATATTTATTTATACAAAAGATAAAGTTCCGAAAGGCCCATACCATCGATTAATTTGGAATTTCGTGTTCCCGCGTATTTTTTGAAAATACCCGCAAAATTGAATTTTAAGGTCCAAACTCACAAAAACTATTTTGTAAAAGTTTTTCTTTTTTGTTTCAATAAATGTCGATCTTGGAGAAAAATGTTTCCTACGAAAGTTGTAGCCTATAAAAAGATCGATCTTTTATGTTCTACACAGGTTTTGTCTAGAACCGTTCGGTTTCGAGAAAAATGGGATAATGCTGCAATAAGTATATTTTGCTAAACTCCATTACTTTTAATAGTATCTACTTACGCAATCTACCGCGGGAAGGTTGGAGTTTAGTCTAAAGTGCAGTTCTTCGAGCTCAAACGAACCCAAACAAAAATAACAAAATAAAATACAATAAACGCAAAAAATGAAAAAAAAAAAAAAATACAAAAAAGCTAAAAATAAACATGCACTTTAAAGACGAAACTCCAACCTTCCCGCGGTAAAGTGCGTAAGCAGATAATATGGAAACTAATGGAATTTGGCAAAATTTACTTATTTGAACATTATCCCATTTTTCTCGAAACAAAATGGTTTTAGACAAAAACTGTATAGGAGATGAAAAATCGATCTTTTTATAGGCTACAATTTTCGCAGGAAACATTTTTCTCTAAGATCAAGATTTATTAGAATGAAAGAGAAAAACATTTTGAAAAATTAGTTTTTGTCAGTTTCCACCTTGAAAATCACATTTGCGGGTATTTTCACTATCATATTCGTGATCAGCGAGTGCAAATACGCGGATACACGAAATTTCGAATTTATCGGCGGTATGGGCTTTTCGGAAAAACACTCACAAATCCTTTTAGCCGTTTGTTCGTTACATATTGAGGTCGACAAAATTATTTGGAAACAATTATTTTCTTCAGATCATCATGAATTTTGGCACAGAAGTACACAGCGATATTTAAGTGTTTTTCAAGATTTTGAAAAAAAAAATTTGGACTATTTTTGTGATGAGTACTATCTGCTATAAAAATGATGACGTTGAAGTTTGCATCGTTGGAATGCAATGAAGAATTATATATCTGAATTCCCTTAATTTCTTTTCGTCGATTTTGCCTCCGACAATTCCTCAACAAAATTTCAAGATACTCATTTATCGATCTATAATATAAATTCACAACAAAATATTTCGAACAATAATAAAAATAAGGAAATAATTATATAAAAAGAAACAGTTCTTTTGTATTCAAATACTACAAACGTCAACACCATAAAAAGATAAGCACTCTGGAATAAAAAAATCAAATTTCCATTTTAAGTTCAGCAGAACGAAGATAATTAAATTCCGAATACGAAATACTCTCAATAAAAAGAAAAACCTTAAAACGGGAACAAAAATTCCATTCGTCTGCTCGAAAATGCATCTTTGATCATTTTGGTTTTGCCCAATGAAGGAATGCACGAAAACAGTTTTCCAAGAGTGTTTTGTATTTGGAATTCAATTATCTTCGTTCCGGTGTACTCAAAATAGAATTTGCTATCGTTGGAAAGCAGCGGAAATTTTTCTCTCATTATCTTTTCTCCATTTTTATCGTTATCCAAAATATTTTTCACCACTGTAAGGTTGTAGGTTTTTAACGAAAATCTCTTTAAAAAAAAAGGTTATCGTAGCCTTGACGTGTCAAAAAATTTATTGGCACAGAGGAGAAAAAAAAATTCTTTGCACTCCAAAGACGCAAACTACAATATCGTAAATTTTCATTTTTTCCCAGATGGCTCAGTTTTTTTCTGACAAATACTAGTCCGAAAAGTACGCTATATATATTTTTTTCGAACGTGACTTGAAAATCATTAAAAATCGTATTTTTCTCAATCGCTAAATCTCCGCGTAAGGGGCATAGAAAATACACGACCACCGTTGGAATTGTCACCCTGTATAAATGATATACAGAACCTCTATACCGGTCTGTACCTACATGAGCTCTACCTGCACGACTTGCCGCCTCTGCGATGCCTGTATGCGTCGGACAAAAGATAGTTTTGTGTCTCTCGTTTGCCTCGAACCTCGAACTCCCGTTCTTCTTATTCGCAACGCACACTCGTGCAATTTATAAATATATATATATATATATATATATACACATATATCGGGGAAGGATACGTGAAACCCGTTACGTCTGTGCAATGTTGGCTATCGGTATATCTCACTGTTTTTCAAAGACGGTTAACATTTATTTTTTCTCAAAAAAACTTCGACTTTGCGGTAGAATTCGGTTGAATTGCGACAAATGTTTATTCATTTCTATTTTTTCTGTATATTTAAACGTTTAAATGAATAAAACATTATTAATACACAAATAAACTTTTGAATGAATAAAAAATTATAAATAAATAAGAAAAGATGATAAATAAATAATAAGTAATAATATAACTAAATAATATAGAAATATAGAATAATATAGAATATAGAAAATATAGAATAATAAATAAATAATATAGATAAATAAATAAATAAATAATAAATAAGATGATAAATAAATTATAAATAAATAAGAAAAGATGATAAATAAATTAATAAGATGATAGATAAATTAATAAGTAATAAATCAACATTCGAATGTTTATTTACGTAATTGCTTTTTTGTTTTTTGTTTCAAATATTTTTATTACTATCACGGTGTAAATCCCTTTAGTATCATCATAAACCAAATATTCCCAATTAGATCGCGTTCGTTCAACGCTCGCGGTATCGTGAAATCAAACGTATGGGCACTGATATTATTTCCATAAAGTGCGATTCCACATGCGATATAGGAAACTCGCATGAGTGTCATACGTACAAATAAACGGGCGCGCGCGAGCGCACGCCCATGTGCGGTTTACGTAAAGTGCATCGGATATTGCGAGTGTACGGTAGCGTGAAAGCACGTAGTTGATACGAATGCTCAGTCGAGCCATGGAACAACTGAATTATATTCCGAGGAAATGATTGAACGCCTGTATTCCCATTTTCCATTTCGTTTTATCTCGCGCTCCGACGTGAATAGAGCTCATTTATCACTTTCCATTTTTCTTTTGTGTGCGTGCGTGTGTGGGTGTGTGGGTGTGTGTGTGAGTGAGTGAGTGAGTGTGAGTGAGTGAGTGAGTGAGTGTGAGTGAGTGAGTGAGTGTGAGTGAGTGAGTGTGAGTGATCGAGTGACTGAGTGTGAGTGAGTGAGCGTGAGTGAGTGAGTGTGAGTGAGTGAGAGTATGAGTGTGAGTGAGTGTGCGTGAGTGAGTGAGTGAGTGAGTGAGTGTATGAGTGCGAGTGAGTGCGAGTGCGAGTGTGTGTGTGTGTGTGTGCGCGTGTGCGTGAGTGAGTGAGTGAGTGAGTGTGAGTGAGTGAGTGTGAGTGAGTGAGTGTGAGTGAGTGAGAGTATGAGCGTGAGTGAGTGAGTGAGTGGGTGTATGAGTGTGAGTGAGTGCGTGCGTGCGAGTGTGTGTGTGTGAGTGAGTGAGTGAGTGAGTGAGTGAGTGAGTGTGAGTGATCGAGTGAGTGAGTGAGCGTGAGTGAGTGAGTGTGAGTGAGTGAGTGTGAGGGAGTGAGCGTGAGTGAGTGAGAGTATGAGTGTGAGTGAGGGTGCGTGAGTGAGTGAGTGAGTGCGTGCGTGTGCGCGCGCGCGCGCGCGCACGTGTGTGTGTGTGTGTGTGTGTGTGTGTGTGTGTGTGTGTGTGTGTGTGTGTGTGTGTGTGTTGTGAGTGAGTGACTGTGAGTGTGAGTGAGTGAGTGAGTGAGTGAGTGTGAGTGATCGAGTGAGTGAGCGTGAGTGAGCGTGAGTGAGTGAGAGTATGAGTGTGAGTGAGTGTGCGTGAGTGAGTGAGTGTATGAGTGTGAGTGCGTGCGCGCGCGCGCGCGCGTGTGTGTGTGTGTGTGTGTGCTTAGTCGAATTTCCTATAGTTTATTGTCACCGCAATCATAATATGGTTAACACAACTATAACCAAAAAGTATACGTAAACATGCGACTTTGGTGGCGTGTTTGACTATCTTGTATCTCCGACATTACTATACACTATTGTAAAAGGCTTTAGAATATCGATATGGTTAATTCAGCTATATCACAAAATCAGCGCACAAATGCTAATGCTGCACCACCGAGAGCATAGTACATGGTATTTGTGAAAAACGCCCACGTCGAAAGAAGGGATAGTAAAGTCCTGTATAGTTTATTTTCACCGTAATCAAAATATCGTTACCACAACTATAAGCGAAAAATCTATCTGACCATGCAAATTTGGTGGCGTGCTCGACTATCTATTATCCCCGAAAAGAAACTACTAACTATTGTGAAAATATTAACTGAATTGACTATATCGATATTGCAAAGTCTTTCATAGTAGTTAATAGTTATTTCAGGGATACCAGATTTTAAAAAACACTGTCAAAGTTGCGTGATTAGATAGACGTTTATAGTTGTGTTAAACATATTATGATTGCGGTAGCAATAAGCTATATGAATTTTGCTATGCCCACTTTTGCCACGGGCGTTTTTATATTATAAATACATTTATCAGTTTTTTGAATTCGATATTTCGAAAACTTTTGGGCTGCGTCAAAAATACATTTAAGCAGTGACATATATTATCAAAAAGACGATCTGTGCAAAATTCCACCTATATTAGAGGTAACAGCTATTCGGAAACGCAGCTGGAATTACTTTTATCCGTTATGCCAAATCCACGATCGAAATACAATAAGTATCCGGTAGCATAGTGGAAGCGTGCGTGAATATAGATAGGTAGGTCGTAGGTTCGAATCTCCATGTAGGTGAAATATTTTCTTCGATAGAAATCATTTCAGGTCAGGGAATAACGAATCATGATAAACAATCATACAGGTAGTACACTCAATTGAACATTTTTGAATTTATGAAATATTATACACATTCAGTAGACATACCATTCAATATGGTAAAAATCACTATTTTTTGATAGTGTAAAGAAATATCCGTTTTATGAATACCTATATTATATAGCATTGAACGATCAACGTATGCTTGAAAGATTGTTGGTTGCGGTTAACGTATGAGCATAGTTAACACAACTGCTAAAATATCATAAGCAGTACTATATTTTAGGCAGTAACCATGACTATAAAATATTATTGTCCCCTCAGGGTAATATAAAATATGGTTGAAGTTACTATACATTTCTCTTAGTGTGTGTAAACACCCGAAGGGGTACACCTGGGAAATAATAAGTTTTATTTCCCAGGCGTATCAAATAATGAAACTCAAGCATAATCATATAGTAATTTCACATAATAATAATATATAATAATAATTAGCAACATTTTCTTGTAGAACTAGTGGAATTTTTTATTTTGGATACGAGTATAATTTCGCAGGTATTGTGTGTGCGTGTGTGTATATATATAATACTTTAGAAATTATACTCGTATACAAAATTAAAAAATCCACTAGTTCTATAAGAAAAGGTTGCCAATTAGTATTGTATATTATTATTATTTTTTTATTATTATTATTATATGAAATTACTATATAATTATGGTTGGGTTTTATTTGATTTTCGGTATTGTTATCATTATTATACTAATCAATTCCTGTTGAATAGTGACTTGTGCAGTTCCACAAGGAAATATCGCCAATTGACTTGTACTCGGCGTGGAATATAACAGTAATAATCGTATAGTATAGTTTTTTCTTTCCAAGTTTATCGTTGCGAGTTTTTGCACAGTCAGAGAAATAACAATAATATCAACAGTAAAAATAAATATAGATCACAAAATAATAATAATAATAACGAAGAATATAAATAATAAAATATTGATAAATGATGCTTATCATTAATAAAGAATTATGATTATTACTCTTGTTATTATATATTTTTTGTTGTTTTTGTTATTTTCGTTCGGATCAATTATCGGTCATTTTTGCATTTCCATCAGACAGTATGCGAGTTGAAATTTTTGTTTACTCGCCCGGCGGAAGTTTTCGTTACCTTAAGGAGGTACGATCATTACTACGAATCCAACTTTCGAATTTGAAATTTTTATATGATTTTGACGAATACTTTATGCGCCTATTGCCAAAATTTGAGCTATTTTGACCGTTTAGTTTTTTTCGCAATAAAACTGCAAAGTCGAGCACTTTGAGTTCCCGAAGCACGTGGTCTTATGGGGACGGTTAAGGATGTTGAGTCCCAAATCGCAAGTGATGATAAAATTCTGAAAATTTGGTATGTTTTTGTATGAAGTATTTCAGAGGTCGTGTAAAAATTTCACGACAATTAGGAAGCTCGTTATTGAACAATTAACATTCACAAATTAAATGTTGTTTTATGGAAACTGATGTTACTTTGCAATAAGTTTTTTTTTTGACCTCTCAATTTTATAATATCTACAATATACTGAAAGCAACGGAAACAAAACGAAGTTTATTGATAAATTTTTTTTATTTCTTTTAAAAATTGTTCTTAACAAAATGTTAATTTTTTAATAACGAGCTTCCTAATCGCCGTGAAATTTTAACACGACCTCTTAAATACTTCATACAAAAACATACCAAATTTTCAGAATTTTCTTATCATTTTTTATTTCAACCCTTAAGGAGGTTGAAGTAATGATGATAGAATTCTGAAAATTTGGTATGTTTTTACATAAAGTATTCAGGAGGTCGTGTAAAAATTTCATGACGATTAAGAAGCTATATATTGAGCAATTAACATTAACATGTTTCATAGGGACTCAACATCCTTAACCGGACGTGCGGTGATCGTGGTTTTTCTGCTCACGCATCCAACCAAACCCGTTGGAAAACTGAAATTCGATAGATTAGATATACTAGATATTGTAAAAAATAAGAAAATCAATCTTCACCGTGTAGTTAAAGCACTACGTTACAAGAAAGTTTTAATTTCCGGTTGAAAATGGTCAGAACGACGAAATAGCAGCCACGGACTTAGGAACGTCGCGAGTAACAGCTGATGCGTTTGGCGAACATAACCCAGCTTTGTTGTGAAATTAATTTGAATAGAAGCCGCCACAAAATATGCAAACAACAATTTATGGAGTTTTATCATTTATCACGTATCAATAATATGTATAATTATATTCTGCCGATTTATTTGTTTATGTAAGGCAAAATGTATGCAGAAGAAAAAAAAAAGCGAAAACTTGTAACGCAAAATGTAAATTGGGACATGTCACAGCAAATGCAAGACATATGGAATAAGCTACAATATATTCTGCCTATCGTGTTAATTCCGCTGAGGTAATTCAAGCCTATTTTAATAGGTTTCCGGCTGATTTTTTTTTTTTTGTCTTTTTAGTCCGTTTTTATGGTGGATATGTTAATATTATTATTACGAAGATTACTACCGAGTCGTTGACAATCTAATTTTTCAGTTTTTATTTTTTCACGTGCAATAAATTCATCATTTACCACAACATTTGGCACACTGTAATCGATAATACGAATAATCAACATAAGTAAACATCAATTTCAGCCGTGGGTGAAATATATTTAGACTCTCTTTTGACCCCGTGGAAGTGATCGTACCTCTTCAATCGCGATATAATAATTCGCGACTAGAGAGTGAATCAGTCACGAACCAAACGTTGTTTTTTCCGTTCTCAGGAGAAAAGTTTGGAAAGATAAAGTAGCTATTTTTGCTTATTGTACGCGCGTTCTCTCTCTCTCTCTCTCGTTCTCTCTCTCCCTCTACTGACACGAATTCACTCGTGCGCATCGATACGCAAGAGAGAAAGAAAACGACGCGCGATGGAAATATTTAGTTTGCATTTGAAAAAATTTCCGCCGCTATAAATTATTCGTCCTTTCACGAGAGGATTCCGTAACCTTCGCGCGTGCACGCGGGGACATAGAGGATGCGCACTATGGAAAATTATACACGAGAGACAGCTCTAATCGGCCGACGCGCTGAAATCAGAGAGAGAGAGAGAGAGAGAGCAAGCTCGGTACATGCGGTTGCACTTCTCGGTGACTTCCGGGTTCCACACACCAATAATAACAATAACAAGCCCCTTCCATCTCCCTCTCGTAATTAAAAAATAAAAAATAACCGCAAATTCCGGAAAAAGCTAACATTCTTAGCAAAAAACGACCCATTTTTATGGCCCTTCGTCCCACGAAGAGTACACAGGTTACACACGATTTTTTTTTGGTTGCAATTCACAATATCTCTTTTTTTCAATTTACCTATTTTTCATTTTGTTTTTCCTTATTTTGAAATATTCAATCACGCACAATACAAATTATTGCGCTAAATGTGCAAAGAGTAGTTTACGGGTATAGGCGTCCGCGTTGGGGTAGGAAACGCTTGCGGATTTGTCAGTGCTACGATTGCCCGGGGCGTGTATAAACAACGATTAATTCGCCATCGCGCCTCGTTATTATTATTTATTACAGATTGCGCAAATGCAGTGTGCATGCGTGCTCTATAATTGAAATAATGCCCAAACGGAGATGACAACTCAGTGGTTGCAATTCGAGCCAGCGAAAAAATCTAATAACGATGACAATTATAGTTATTATTATCGTTGTTTTTGTTGTTGTTTATTTATTATTTATTTATTTGTTGTTGTTTATTTGTTTTATTTATTTTATTTATTTTATTTATTTTATTTATTTTATTTATTTTATTTATTTTATTTATTTTATTTATTTTATTTATTTTATTTATTTTATTTATTTTATTTATTTTATTTATTTTATTTATTTTATTTATTTTATTTATTTTATTTATTTTATTTATTTGTTTATTTCTATTATTGTTATTATGAACGATAATATAATTTGATGGACAGCAACAACAGTGCTATAGTAATTATAATAGATGCCATAGTAATTATAATAGATAATGTCAATGTTCAAAATTATAACAACACTAATACCAATAGTTGGAATATAATAACGATAATAATGATCGTCATAATAATGTAAATAGATGAATGACAATAAAACACTAAATAGATCTAAATAGATCATCATCATATATATGTAGGATTCAAACCGATTCCCGGGAGAAATAAGCAACTCAGGCTCAAAAAATATGAAAAGGATAGTTTAATTGAGAAATAATCGATACACGTCCGCCTTACGTCACGATCAGAAACATTCTGGTCTCCTCTTATGTTTTGTATAAGACGATCGTATAAAAGAAATGAGTAACGCACCGATAGATCGATCGCTGGTTGAGCCTCTCCCACACGTGTGTGTGTATATATATATATATATATATATATATATATACTATTATTACCATTATTTACTCCAACAATTGTTTTCTTTTATTCACTATTAACGCGACTATTATTTACTATTGTTAGAGATTATTGTTACTAATAATTACTATCATTAATATTGATATCAACGATTATTATTAATTATAATGAATATTACATATTATTATTGTTATTATCAGGATTTAATATTAATATGAGTGTTTATTGTTGTGTGTTGTTGTGTTTTGTTGTTATTCATCTATTTACATTATTATAATGATGTATTATATATATATATATATATATATATATATATATATATATATATATATATATATATATATATACTATATATAATATTATATATATAATAGATCATTATAATAATGTAAATAGATGAATAACAACAACACACAACAATAAACACTCATATTAAATCCCGATAATAACAATAATAATATATAATATTCATTATAATTAATAATAATCGTTGATATCAATATTAATAATAGTAATTATTAGTAACAATAATCTCTAACAATAGTAAATAATAGTCGCGTTAATAGTCAATAAAAGAAAACAATTGTTGGAGTAAATAATGGTAATAATAGTGATAATAATCACTAATAAGCGGCGACATCAATATTAATAATAGTGATAATAACGGTAAATAATAGTTAATTATAGTAGGGGAAATGTTTCCGTCAAAAAACCTGCGTCACTCTAACCCCCTTGCCTAACGCGAGGGGGGGGGATACCGAAGAATATCACTAGATAGCGTTAGTATCGGGGCAAAAGATGGCCCTACCCAGGAGGTTATGGGTGAAATTGTTAGATGTAAAACGTCATATCGTAAGGTTGGACGTCTGGCAAGACCATAACCTTGAAATATTAGCGATTTTGTATCAGCATCGCGTAATTTTTTCCGTGCGATAATATCGAGTTTCGAGCCGAATAAGCGTCATTTGCGGGAACTTTTGATTGACTTATTTAATTTGAAGAAATCTGCAGCTGAGGCGCGTCGATTGCTTGTAGAAGCATATGGTGAGGCTGCTTTTCAAAAGTTTGAGAACGGTAAGTTTAACAGCGGAGTTGGAAGCATTATTGGAGGGTGATTCGTGCAAAACGCAAGAAGAACTTGCACTTACATTAGGAGTGTCTCAACAAGTAATTTCAATTTGAATAAAACATAAATATACCGTTCTTTCACAATAAATGCTCAAATTTTGATTAAAAAAAAAACACCCGAGACTTATTTGTACTCCTAATAGTTTCGTCGTTATTGAAAATGATCATCTCACCTCATGGGATCGACTGGTACACCCATGTGTACACAACAATATGTAAATATAGATAAAAAATAAATAGCGATAAAAGTGAGAAAAAAAATGATAAGCGATATGAGGAACAATAATAACAATAAAACAACCACGATACCAATGATATTAATCATAACTTTCTTCATTTATTAATAATAATAATTATTATTATTAATATTAATAATAATAATTATTATTATTAATATTAATAATAATTATTAATATTAATAATAATTAGATAATAATAATAATTATTATTATTAATAATTAAATTTATTATTATTAATTAAATATAATTAATTTAATTATATATTAAATAATAATAAATATAATTAAAATTATTATTATTATTAATATTAAAAATTAAAGATAATAATAATAATTATTATTATTACTATACAAATTAAAAAGCAGTGAAAGTAATAAGAGAAACACCGACAATAACACCAATAATAGAAATAATATCGACAAATCTGATGATTCGAGATAAATAATACTTTCCCTGAATACTTTCACGCGACGTCGTCATTACAATACCCCCTGCGCCCCTCGCCCTTCGACCATTATATTTTTCCTCGCTCCGCAAGCCTTCCCCCGTTCCTTCGCTCCATGACCGTGAAATTCGTTCGAGGTATATCCCAGATGGCAGACGTTACGAGAGACGAGATTGAGACGGCCGAGGCATACTATTTTGCATAGCGCGGAGATTGTCACGATCGACTGGCATGATCGGTGCGGCGCGTACAATGTATGAATTGACGATGTTGCGTTCGTTCGACCGCCAAAATGCAATAAGCCCTTCGTTGATGTGAATATTCTCGCGTTCCTACATTGTTTCCGGCGAAAAAATAATCACGCGGTTCGTGAAAAATGGCGCGGGCCTGGTGAGTGAGTGAGTGGGTGAGTTAGTGAATGAGTGAGTGAGTTAGAGAGTGAGTTAGTGAGTGAGCGAGTGAGTTAGTGAGTGAGTTAGCGAGTAGGGGAGTGAGCGAGTGAGTTAGTTAGTGAGCTAGTGAGTTTGTGAGTGAGTTATTTAGTGAGTTAGCGAGTGGGATAGTGAGTGAGTTGGTAAGTGATTGAGTTCGTGAGTTAGTTAGTTAGTGAGTAGGTTAGTGAACGAGTGCGTTAATTCGTGAGTTAGTGAGTGAATGAGTGAGTTAATGAGTGAGCGAGTGAGTGAGTTGGTAAGTGAATGAGTTTGTGAGTTAGTTAGTGCGTTAGTGAGTGAGTTGGTAGGTGAATGAGTTTGTGAGTTGGTTAGTTAGTGAGTTAGTGAGTATGTGAGTTAACGAGTGCATTAATCCGTGAGTTAGTGAGTGAGCTAGTGAGTGAGCGAGTGAGTTAGTGAGTGAGTTAGTGAGTAGGGGAGTGAGTTAGTGAGTTAGTGAGTAGGGGAGTGAGCGAGTGAGTTAGTTAGTGAGCTAGTGAGTTTGTGAGTGAGTTATTTAGTGAGTTAGTGAGTAGGAGAGTGAGCGAGTGAGTTAGTTAGTGAGCTAGTGAGTTTGTGAGTGAGTTATTTAGTGAGTTAGCGAGTGGGATAGTGAGTGAGTTGGTAAGTGATTGAGTTCGTGAGTTAGTTAGTTAGTGAGTAGGTTAGTGAACGAGTGCGTTAATTCGTGAGTTAGTGAGTGAATGAGTGAGTTAATGAGTGAGCGAGTGAGTGAGTTGGTAAGTGAATGAGTTTGTGAGTTAGTTAGTGCGTTAGTGAGTGAGTTGGTAGGTGAATGAGTTAGTGAGTGAGTTAGTGAGTATGTGAGTTAATGAGTGCATTAATCCGTGAGTTAGTGAGTGAGCGAGTGAGTTTGTGAGTGAGTTAGTGAGTGAGCGAGTGAGTGAGTTTAGTGAATGAGTTTGTGAGTTAGTTAGTTAGTGAGTTAGTGAGTGAGTTAGTGAGTTGGTGAGTTAACGAGTGCATTAATTCGTGAGTTAGTGAGTGAGCGAGTGAGTTTGTGAATGAGTCAGTGAGTGAGTGAGTGAGCGAGCGAGAGAGAGAGAGCTCGCGTGTCTTCGCTCGTCCCTCTTAACTATACACACTGCACACACTTCCGGCTTGGATCTTCGTACCCGTTGCACGAATACTCTCGTTTTCTGTACTATTAAAGTGCGACGAAGTTTGCGTTATGGAGATTGGGACGTTAGCCACAAACCAAGATTGAATGAAAAAAAATGTATGTTATCGTCTAGGCTATACCGAGTCTGTATAATTTTTTTTTCGTTTTTTTTTCCCCCACCAAACACCACAGTTAAAAAATAGTTTAGTGTATGTAATTTTACGTGCGGTTGGATGGGCAAGACGTTCGCGCTACGGGTGACGTAATTTTTTGTTCTACTCAGCACCAATATAGAACATTTGTGACGACGAATTAACGCAAACTAAACCTTTGTAAACATTAAGAAAAAAACACCCCATCTTGCCCATTGTAAACCATATGCAGGGTGTTAGGAAGCCATATGCAGGGTGTTAGGAAGTTAGGCAAAGCCTCAAGGGGAACAACTAACTAAATGGAACGTGTTGAATAATTAAAAACTTGTCAAAAAATAAAAATAAAAATAATGTTAATGCTATGTTTAGAACAATGCCATTTTAACGTCAGTGGTAAGTGAGTTAGTACCTGATTTTGGGAAATTTTCCAAAAATCATACTTACCATGATAACTCGAAATCCTTAGACTTTGAACTAAGGTAACCTAGGTTAGATGTGTTCCTAACGAGGATGACCTATCGCCCTCTTAAGGCTTTGCATCGACCGCCAACTTCAATGTCTGCGAAGTCGCCGTATTTCGGCAACGCTTAAGGGGTCTTCTCACTTTAAACGCTAAAAAAGGCTATTTTCACGAACTTTTTGATAGGTTTATATTATAGACATTTATATAAAAGTTGTTACATTTAATAAATACACTTTCGAACTACATGAAACTTGTTTTTAGATTTATTTAAGTCACTATCTATAGACGAAAATGGTAGTTAAAAAAATTGTAGGTCCGCGCTGTTGATTAAATCGGGGAGATGGATAATCCGAAACAAAAAAATCAAACGGTTTTAGATTCAGTATGTTAATGGCTATAGCGCATATCATACGATTTTTTATGTATGCTGAAATAACAAAATGGCGGACATTTTTCAAAAGAACACAAAAAAACGTTTTTCCACCGTTTTCGGCAAAAGAAATAGTAAATATCAAAATTTCAAAAATCCTTGATATGCGCTATAGCTATAGTCATAAAGAAAATGTGGATCGGTTCAGTAGTTTCAAAGATTTTATCAACAAGCCGTCGTAGAACGTTGTTTCGAGAACAACGCGTTTAAAGTGTGTTTGAGTTACTTAGATACATAAAAAATAAATGTTAATGTATTTCTAAAGTGTATTTATTAAGTGTAACAACTTTTATATCAATCTATAATATAAACCTATCAAATTATGATATAAATAATATTATATAAAACTATAAATATAATATAAATATAAATATAAAATATAATAAACTATAAATATAATATAAAATATAATATAATAATATTATATAAAACCTATCAATCTATAATATAAACCTATCAAAAAATGCATTAAAATAGCCTTTTTTAGCGTCTAAAGTGAGAAGACCTCTTAATATTGATTAACGGTAATAATACATAATCTCATTATATAAAGATAAATAGGCATCATTATAAATGCCTCAAAGTTTCATTCTGACAGTGAATTGTATAAGACATTCACTGGCGCAGTTTTTTTCATAATAGCCATCGATAATGTTACACTACATCAAGTTGGTAACAAAACAAAAGATTCTTTTATTCACGTAATAAAAATATGAAAATGCATAATTTTGCTTTTTAATCATATATTTTATGAAAAATTAGCACCTGACGAATAAATGCATACCTCGTATGCATTTTTTAGAGGTTCATTGAAAAAAAATTTCATAATCCGTCGGTTGACTCAACTGGGCCGCTCCATCCTACAAAATTATTGCCATTTTGGATTAAAAAATAGCATTGATTATTTTTAAAAAAGTACGAGTAGCTTTTTAACGCTTCTTTCGGAACAAATTATCGATCAGTCAATTGTAATTCGCTGTTGACGCTTCTTCGGAAAAAATGATCAATTAAACTATCAATTCGATCAATAATCAATCAATTAAGCAATTCTGTCGAGAGACACGCTCGAGTGGCCCTCGACCTTCTAGCTTTTGCGATCTAGCGAGATATCTTGTATTTTTTTAAATCTTTTTGAATCTACCCTTGGAAATTCGAATTTTTACGAAGCATTGGGTGACACGGGCTTGGGGTTTCCGCGCAGGGAGAGACCTGTTGGCTGCCAGTGTACGCGAAACCGGTACAAGGTGGCTGCAGGCGAAGAGGCAGGAAATGACAACCGACCGTGACCGGATCTCCCTCGCGAACCACCGCGCCATTGTTTTCCGTCGTCTTGTCCCCCCCCCCCCCCCCTCTCTCGCTGTCTCATTTTTCCCCTTTTTACGTGTGAATTTCTTTCGTGGGCTCGTTCGTATTTTCTCTTGCGTAGCGAAATACTATTGCGATATTCAGCGTGTGCGTGTGTGTGTGCTCGATTATCGAGTTAAGTAACCTCGAAAAATGCGGGAGCACAACGAAATGGTGATTTCTCAAAAATTTTCGATAAGTTGGAAGTATTGACGGTTTTTGAAACCGGAAGCCTCGAAATCATCAAATTTCGTGGAAAACGAAAAAAAAAATTATTTTCTTTCCTTTGAAAATCGAGAACTGGTTTTTTCGAACTTTCAAGATTTAATTTTTCATAACGAACCCAAACAAATGTGCGATTTCGAAGTTTTCCAAATTCCGAAAAAATTGGAAAAAGAATATTCCCCCTTTTGTGAAATAGAAAACTGTGAAATTTTCAAACCTTTGGGATTGCGTCTGTCTTTGCAAACTGAAACAAATCTGCAGGATTCAAAGATTTTCAAATTCCGAAAAACATTTTTTTCTCGAAGATTTCCAAATTCCAAAAAACTTTTTTTTCTCAAAGATTTCCCAATTCCGAAAAACATTATTTTCTCAAAGCTTTCCAAATTTCGAAAAAGATTTTTTTTCTCAGAGATTTCCAAATTGCAAAAGACATTTGTTTTTTCGAAGATTTCCAAATTCCGAAAAACATTTTTTTCTCAAAGATTTCCAAATTCTGAACAACTTTTTTTCTCCGAGATTTCCAATTTCCGCAGAACATTTTTTTTCTTGAAGATTTGTAATTCCGAAAAACATTTTTTTCTCAGATTTCCAAATTCCGAAAAACTTTTTTTTTCTTCAAGATTTCCAGATTCCGAAAAACATTTTTTTTCTCAAAGATTTCCAAATTCCAAAAAACATTACTTTCACGAAGATTTCAAATTGCGAAAACATTTTGCTTTCTCAAAGAATAGAATACCAAAATTTTGAAACCTGGAGGACTAAAAATTTTGTCAATTCCGAGAAAAGCGTTTTTTTTTCTCCAGAGGTGAAAAGTTTGAAGTTTCTGAACCTGCCGGATATGTTTTTTTATCAACAAACCCGCGTTGAAAGTTTTCGGAACTCCAAGAAATAAAATACTTTTCTTTCCGAAACGTTAAAAATTTCGAGATCTTCGGAGCTGCAAACGCGAAAAGTATTCCGAAACAAACCCAAACAAACAACCTTTCAGTTTCATCGTTTGTCGGGTTTGTCGTTGAGGATGTTCACGTGGTTGCCGAGTGGAAACCGCGTAGGTGGAGACGTGCATTGTGCGCGATAACTATAGCCGCGATGAGATTCTCAATCGGGCGATCGGTTTCGCCCGCGCGGTGGCTGGTACCGCCATCCTCGTGCGACGGTCGCTCTCGCCCCCCTCCGCCCTCCGCCTGGCGCGAATGCGCAGCCTCCTACTCTCCCCCTCCCGCGGATTTCGCGTTCGCCAGCTCCCTCTGGCACGATGGGCCGCCGTGCCGGTCCGCGCGCTGTCGCGCCTGCGCCTGCACGGCAGTGTCATCGCGAAATTCGGATTTGCGTTAGAATCGTTGGAAAAGTGAGTCTTCCTTTTTTTCGCCCTACGGGGTCTGGAGTCAGGGTTTCCTGTTCTTATACGGTCGTTTGCTTGTGATTGATAAGTGGCGCTGCTGTTCACGTGAGCCGATCGACTATATATGTAGGTCCAAACGTCGTACTTTGAGGTTGTCACTCAAAAATATTGAGGTGAAGAGATATTAATGAGAATTTTACTCCTCGTCATGGCATGTTTCCTGAATATACTGGTAAAAATAAAACGGACGTTTCCGCACTTTTTTGTTGAATATTAAATTTCAAAGTTTACGCCAACGCTCGCTTTATCGCATTGGTTGTATGGAGCAAAATCGTTACCATTTCGGCTTCTCGCCTATTCGCTATTTTCACGTTCTAGAGGTGGCGCAGCGATACATCAATATGGCCGGTCAAAGTATAACCTTAAACGTACACAATTACTTCGTTCTTGATTTTCTGCGAATTGGCTGTTGGACCATCCAATTGGTCCATGGCAGATGTAAGGATGCAGTGAATAATTTATTTTCCGCTCGTTTTTTAGCTCTGTCACCTCTAGATTTAGATTTTTTGAGGTTATCAGTGATGATGAAGACAAAAATATAGTGTATAAATGAATGAATACCTGGGATATATGTGGCTGAGATGTTTACATGAAAGAAAATTTGGGACATACGTGTGTGTGCGTTCGTGTATGTGTGTGTTTGCGTGTGTTTGCAAGTGCGTACGTGTGTGTGTGTGTAATTCGCTAGATTTACTATATTATCTAAAAAAAAAATGGTGCGTTCGCTCTCGCACACCCGAACGATAATACACCCAAGTGGGGATTCCTTCCATTATAATATATAATAATATTGTGTACATATATACAATAAATAAAATATAAATAATATTAATAAAGCACATATTAATGAAACAACTCGTGTTGTTTTATTCACATGGGCTTATTATATAATAAGCACATCAGATATAATAATGATATGATAAGTACAACACGATTAATTTAACAGTAAATTTTGAAACACTCCCTGCTCCTTCTTTGCCGTTGCCGTCGCAAAAAAATAATTAAATTCGCTGAAAAAGAATTCGCTGGCGAAGGTTTTATATAGCTGCTGTGCTGGTGTACACGACAGATATTTTTGTGTTTGACAGGCGCAAACAATTTTTCCGCCATAACACGGTCAGTTTCACCTAATGCAGTTTTGTATTACTATATATTATTGTTTCCCAAGAACACTAGCGACGCCTGCGGCGGAACTGAGCACTACACCCCTGCGACCGGTTGAAAAAATTGTTTGAGTAGGGAGTGTCGACTCCTTCTCTCTAGTCTCCTTGCACATGCCCTCAAGTGTCGGAAACAGTAGCGCTGACGTAGACGATGCGCTTCAGGGTCAATATTTATTCAATTTCCGGAACTAACGATAAGTAGGAAAAAAGTAACCCTACTTTTCGCTGCATCCTTTCGCGTTCTCGAAGTTCCTAACCTAAAACAGCGATTAATCAAATTGGCGGTATTGCATGCGGTGAGCGTTGATACGAGTCGCAGTCTCGAGAGAGCTTTTACCCAAGGATAAAACGTGACTGCACGATATACTCGATACGCGAGCCAACATCTATCGAGCGAGATAGAGTTCTCCATAATCTCCTTTCACGCGAGGATTTGGCGCGTCGAATACGCGGAGGCGTATGAGCGATGCTCGTTTGTGCGCGTGCGCGCGCGCGCTCTTTCCATCGTCACGAAAAGGCACGACGAGAACCACCGTATCGATGCGCGCGCGGTCTTTCGTCGTATTTTGTTTATCACTTTTTTTCTTCTTCATTGTTTCGGACGTCGCGGTGACGTTTGGCGCGAATGGAAACGCGAGTCTCAATTGCGCCTTAGTTTTCACGTTCGACGACACACACTCGAGCGACGATAGAGAGGCCCGAGAAAGTTGTGGCAAATTTTTACATTATGCGCGGATAGTAAACAAGGAGCACGGCAATCGTATGTATTCGAAGACCGAAGGAAGTAGGCGACAGAAGGAAACAATTGGCATTGAGATTGGTAGTTTTGTTACATTATCAATTATTTTGTAGAGTACGAGGTTTTATTTGCATCGCTTTTTCGGCTTTACAAAGTTGTTGCACCGTCAACGATTCGTTACACGCGAATCATCCTTAAGGGGTCTTCTCACTTTAGACTCTAAAAAAGGCTGTTTTCGTGAATTTTTTCGATAGGTTTATATTACAGATATTGATATAAAAGTTGTTACGCTTGATAAATACACTTTCAAAATACATTTAATTTTTTAAACTGTATTTATGTAACCCAAACACACTTTAAACGCGTTTTTCTCGAATCAACGTTTTTCGACGGCTTGTTGATAAAATCTTCGAAACGTCCAAGGACGTCGCCAACTAATGGGCCATCGGGGCAAGATGTGAAAGTGAGAGTGGGGGAAATACGAATTTTAGACATTTTAGACGCTCATATACATGCTTTCAAATATCTAGGGGGCACCCCTGCCCCCTTGGCGACGCCCTTGTTTACATCCCATACTTTCGGTTAATATTGAGAACAAGGCGAGGTTACGTTCCTGTCAAAATTACACACGCCTACAACATATCGGTCGCGATCTACATCAGCGCTGCCTGAGTGGAACACTTATATTTCACAATTTTGCGGACCCTTTGAAGTAAGGAGTTTAGACATAGTGTCGAAGTTAGCATCATTGAAATACAACGAAAGTTAATTTTATATTACAATTTCTTCATTTTTGATTAACCCACAACATGTTTTTTTTTTGCACATTGATATTGTGGATTGCTCAATAAGAGTCTTCAAAAATGGTTGAGGAACTTTTGTAAGGAAAATTTGCCTAAAGAAATCGAAGGAATTCGGCAACATTAATCTTCACTGCATTCCAACGATGCAAACTTCCATCTCATGTTTGGACTCCTGTACTCTAACCTCCATGAGCAGCTGTCAAATTGACAAGTGTCAGCAACAATGACAGCTGTCAGATCGCCAACTGTCAGTAACAATTACAACAGCTGTCAGATTGACAACTGTCAGTAACAATGACAACAGCTGTCAGATTGACAAAGTAAAGCAGCTGTCAGACTGACAGCTTCCCGGTTCGATACCAATTACCCGACAATTCGCCCTTGACCTTCCATCGCAGTCGATCCAACGTCGCAATTCCTCACATTTCGTTCTTTTGTTCGCATCCTTGCGGGCGAGTGTTTTCGATCCGTGACGCACCACGGAGATCAACCCGTATCGAAACCGTCCAGGGCAAAAAAGGTCTTAAAAAAACCCGGGTTAAACACGCCACGTCATTCTGCGTCGTAAACATTCGGCGCGATACGCGGCCACCTTCGCATGAATTCGGTCACTCTTGGGTTTTCCCAAGATGGCCGCCGGGCACGGCCGCTCGGCGAATAGAAGCCTCGAACGAATTTTCTTCTCCGCATCTACGAGGCCCTCCCGCGTCTTATCCCCGTGATACTATTGTTCGTTCACGCTGCGAGATTCTCGAAAACGTCCAGGGAACTAAAAACTCGCGTTTGCCGCGGCTCACGGGCTCGGTGAAAGTACGAGGCGGGAGGAGCTGCGCAAGAGCGACCGGGACGGAGAGAGAGAGAGAGATTTTCTAAACTATCGCATATCCGTTGTGTGTAAAAATGTTTGCGCTCTCGACCGAGAGAACGCGGTGTGCGCGACGAAGCGTTTCCGCCACGTCGTTCTCCATCGCCTCGGGCCTTATCAGCCGGGAGACGTTCGTCCTCGCCGACAACGTTCAGGTTAATGACTCGCGACTGAAAGATTGCAAACGTATAAATTGGTACAGACATCGAAATGTATGGGTTTGTTGGGGGGGGGATCGATATTGTTGTCTGTCTAGCCGCGAGGATCGCGCAAGGACATCGCCCGGAAGAAAATTATAGGTTAGGAAACAAGAAATAAGTGTCGAACGGGAAAAGTGTTGTTTTAAAGTAACCAAATCGTGCTGAGATTTTGATCCGTTCGTGAAAATGATCGAAGCAAGGGTCCTAAGGAAGCTTTCCAGTGTGACAGCCCGAAAAATCGCTGTTTTTCGCGATTTTTTTTTTTTAAGAAAAAATAATCTAATCGGTCTGGTTTTTTTTTTTGTATATTAATTGGGTATTGAAGAATACAAAACAATTTTTTAAAGATCGATTTATTTATTAATTTATATCTATAAAAATGATGAAACAATTGTTGCAGAAAATGCACTTGAATGTGGTGTCCACGTTGGGGGTCAGAATTTTGATCTGAAACAAAAAACACAAAAAGATTATTGATCGGTATATAATTGGCTTTCGTGCTATGGAGGCTTTTTTTTTTGCAAAAATGGCGCCGGATTGAACAAAAAGTATCGATTTTAGCATTTTTTTTGGCAGTTTTTTTTACAAAAAAATAGGAAGTTGTCAAAAAAAAAAAAGCTTCCATAGCACGATAAACAATGACGTTAAGAATATTGTGTAAAAAATTCAACTCGATAGCTTTAAAACTCTGCCCTCCAAGTTGGACACCGTTTTGAAAAATGCTGTTTCGAGAAAAACGCGTTCAAAGTTTCGCTGTAGCTGTAGCGCTCCGTTGCCTTCTTCCAAGAAATGCTGTACAGTAACCGAAATAATCTGAATTTCGGCATGAAAATTTCAGGGAATATTCGGAAGAGTGTATACTATTCGATAAAGCAAAAAAAAAAAAATCGATATTTTGAAAATTTCACACTGGAAAGCCCCCTTAATTATACATATGACTAAAATTTTGCATCGTGCCGGTCCCAACTTGAATTTATCGAAGTTACGACGAAACAGTGAAACATCTTCGAATCACGTCGCCATGTTGATACAGTGAAAGGAAAAGAAACTCCGCTGCGGATGGTCAAACTAAAAAGTGTACAGCACCCACGCAACCGTTGGAGAACGATTAATCAGAACGTGAAAATTTCCAACGAGAAGGAATAAATGAGAACGAAGATTCAGTATCAGGAAACGATGAAGGGTGCTGCAAAGTTTTGACTTGATGCAAAAGTTCGTTTCGTTTTCAACGCCAGATGGTATTGCAGAAATGGGATGAACTTGTGCATCGATCCACTAGTCGCGAAAGAAAAGTTCCAACCATGAAATAGAAGCAGTGACTTTCTTTTTCCAAATTAAACTGGGAATTGTAACCAAAGATGAGCGAGAGCACGTAACGACAGGACGATTCTCGACGACGGTCACTTTCGCCGAGTGGACTAGTTCGTCGCCACTTCGATAGGACCAGTCTGCTCGCAAGATTTCGCACCGCTGAACACCGCCAATTTCGCAGCTATTCTCGCCCCTGCGTTTGCGCAGTGGTTCGCACTCGAGTGCTCTAGTCTCCCGCGCAGCTCTAAAATTATACTCGCTGACATAGCGAAAAATGGTTGACCTCCATGGCCGCGAGCTTGGAAATGAATTGTAATAGCGAGAGTTGCAGTATTCACAGTTGAACGAACAGAGGGAGTCAGCGGGAGACCCGAGCGAAGTGGAGATAGTTTTGCGGTGATAACAGGATAGCAGAGCTCGAGAGAACTGAACTCATTCGTATATGGAAACTGGTTTACGAGAGGATCCGTCCGATCGGATAGAGAGGCGGAACAGACTCGTAACCACACGACGGTGACGACGTGCCCTATCGTACAAATACATGTTGCGCCTGTGGGTGTTTGTGTGTGTGTGGGTGTGGAATAAAAAGTGAGTTGGTGCGCGCGTAACGAAACGAGATCCCTCGCTACTAGGATCGTCGAGTGTCACTCTCGTTCTGCACTCTTTCAAACTCGACCTTCGCGTCTAACAACGAAATAACAACGGCAATGGTTTTACAGTATGATCGCTAAATCATTCGATTATCACGTCTAATTCACGTGATTTGTGCGACACGAGTCGCGAATCGTCGATTGAATCGGAGGATACTCGTACCAGTTGGTTCGAAGCAAAGCGATACGCCAAGACGCTTCGGAGGTCGCGCAGAGTGACCCAGACTGCTTGGAAAAATAGCCACGTGCTTCTTTCGTCGTTCGATTGCGGATGGCTCTATCGTTGCGACGTATTTTCAGCTTGAGGATCAGTGGAAACTTTGGACAATTGATATTTTGTCCAGTTAGGTCGGTGGACTTGGAACGGGTGGTGACTTGCTTATTGCATAACGACCGGAGCGTCGTTTTCCGGGTAGCAATTTTCTGAGAGTTATGCAGGAGCTGTCTGTGGATGCCTCATACCCATCCGATAGGCAACTGCTAGCTGGCACGCTATTGAGAGTTGTCTTTTTGGACACCCGTTAAGCCCTGGAACTTCGAAGCGGATGGTAGTCGTTTGGGCGACTTTTGGAAGTTGCTACCTGGCTCTGCAAAGATGGTGGATGGGATGTCTGTTGGGGCGTTTGATAGTTTGAATGTTGGTCAGGGTTAGGACTCGTGATATCGATACGGTGATGGACTAGCTCGGCGAATGCGACCACTACGTCGCCATGAAGAACACTCGATCCCTCGGAGTATCCTTGCTGCTTCTTCTTTCGATGTTTCCAATTAGATATTAATATTTTTCTAAAACTCTCGTTCTTCGTGTTCAATACTTGCGATTTCTCTTCGCAACTTCATTACAACACATTTTCACTCGATAAAATACACTTCTTTACTGGACGCTTATTCTTCACACTGCTGTCTTCCTCGTCGTGAATTTTCACGCTCTGATTAACAGTTCACCAACGGTTGCCTCTGCATTGTACACTTTTTAGCTTCACAATCCGTGGCGGAGGGTTTCCTTTTTCCTTTCACAATTGCAATATGACGACATGATTGAAGACATCGCACTGCTATCTCGCACTGACCTCAATGAATCGAGGTTCGAGCATCGGCCATGCGCAGGTCAGAGTACGGGAGTTCAAACACCGTAGGGGAAGCAGCAAAAAATCGTTCGCGAAATAGTCGAATGTTTAGGGACAAAATTTTGCCACCGGGGTCGCTCCGATGAGCGATCGACGAATGTAGTAGTAGCCAGACCACAAAGTGGACCACATAAGGACCAATTCGTCTATAAAAATAATCCCGAAACCGTTTTTCGTAACGTAATTGCCGCATTACCGGAAACGGTAGCACAAGAATCGTTTTTGAGGAACTAAGAAAGTAATTCGCAGTCGTATACGATTAACACTAAGGTTGGTACTTTGGTAAATATTCGGAAGTGTCACTCCCGCTAAAGAGAGGCTTCGTCGAATTTTCACCGCGCACAGTGAACGCGTACATGCTATCGTCGATGCTGTTCCGCAATTTTATAATAAAGAATTGTCCAAATAATTTGTATGTCTATTGTTTTTTGAAAGAACAGAATATTCCTTTTAGAAATCTTGAAAAAAGTTCGAAAGATCGACGAATAAAAATCTTAAAAAAAATATATTTATTGACATTGTTTTTGTTCATGCGCTGCCATAATAATATCAAATATGAGGTTTTTTAATTGTAAGAAACCACACAAAAAAATCAGTTCGATTCTGACAGGAGTGACACTTCCGAATATTTACCGTGTGAATATGTTATTATTTTTGTACACTCTTTGCACTTTATACGAAGAACTACTTTATAGTAGGTGAAATGAAATACTTGATACGAATAACGTTATTTTGGTACACTCTTTATACTTGACATCATACCCGTATTGATATTGCACACTTTCGATCAATATCGGAAACAATTCAAGGTTATGTCCCTGTCAAAATAACACGTGCATATTACATACCGGACGCGACCTAGACCAGCGTCGTTTGAGTGGACCACTTATTTTTTACAATTTTGCGGACCCTTTTTGAAGGGTCAACAAAATTGTATTAGGTTACCGTACCTATGTATGGTGCGTTGGAAGTCCGTACCTATACAATTACTATATAATTATAATTATATAGGTACACGGAGAGAATTTTTAAGTATTTTTTACGGTGAAATCTCCGTAAAAATTACATAAAAAATTTGAAACCGGTGACAAATGTGCACATAGTCAAAAATTGACACTAGCTTTTAATATTTTGCTTTCATTCATGTAAAAATTTAAGCAAGTAGCATAATTTTTTACATTTCTTTCAGTAAAAATTCTGACACATTCTCATGTAGAATTTTAACAATGGGCTGCCTAAAAAATTCCAAGTTTCTGCAGTAAAAATAACCTGGACAAACTTGAAATTTCTAAAATCCCTAGCGAAAAATTAATTCCCTATGATTAAATAAATACTCTATATACTGTATTTCTGAACATTTGTGTTCTTGATTGCTACTTATTTTAGCATATCATCTTTCCGTACCATTGTAGACGTCCTTTATCGAAGTTTCTTTTCACGTTTCTTTGTTTTCTTGCGTAGAACTGCGTAGAACACGTTAGACTGCACGACACCACGAGGCTTTCTTGGCCCATGCTTCGTACTATAATGCGCATGCGCGGTACCGCTGTTGCTAAGCAACGCGGGTCGGCGTCGTTCGTGCTCGTCATACTGCGTCATACACAAGCACACTCTCGCAGCTTGCGTTCACGTATACCCACGCTCGCACACCGAGCTCACGCGTACGGTCAGGCGACCTAGCCCTAACTGATTTTACTATAAAGAACGTAAAATTCCGGTGGACGCACGGAAAATTTCGGCTTCCTTTTTTAAATTTTTATGGAAAACACGCAAATTTCTCAATGTTCCACTGAAAAATTTCATTTATATTAGCACTTTTTTAACTTATTGTCGTAATCTTTACGTTTCACGAAATTTTACTATTAATTTCAGTAAAAATTCTGGAAAATATTTTAAATTTCTGTTACGCAAAAGTAAATTTTGATTCATTTCCATGAAAATTTATCATTTATTTCGTAAAAACCTGAAGAATTGCACATTTGTCACCGAGTTACTGTGATTTCACAGTAAAAATTACTTAAAAATTCTCTCCGTGTACGGACTCGTGTCCTCCAACTTCCCCAATTAGCTGTCAGATTGACAGCATCACCCCTCGGACGGAGCCCGTATTTCGACCACTTGTACGTACGGATCAGAACCAGTCTAGTCTCGATGGCTCGTTTCTTCCGCGGTCCACTTGGTATGCGCAGTCGAGCGCAGCCTGCATCCATAAATAACCCAAACACAATGATGGTGTATAACGCTGATGGGGCAGAGCAATGACAAGTCGATATTGAAATGCGGGATAGGTGTTCGGCCAGCAGCACGCGCAGAGTCATGAATTCGTCTCAACGCGTATAGGAACGAGACACTTCGCGTTTCGTATTAATTGCTCGCGCGCTCGGTTGCCGTCTGCCCTGCTAATGGGGGCTGTAAAAGTGACGAGCGTTCAGGGGCGCGGGGGGGGGGAGGGGAAGAATGCACGCAGTTTCACCTTGAACGTTATGTAACTGGCTGATGAAGCAAATATGTCTATGTACATGTAAAATTGAGGTAGCAAGTGGAATAACGAGACGAACGCGCAGATGAGAGCGGTGTGCATATACATTCATATACGAGGTACATAGTGGTACAGCGAGTCGCGAGTTCCCACCGATCGGTATCGAGTACCAACATGGCGTCATACCTTGCCAGTTCTTCGTCTCGCTCACCTCGAGATTCGACGCGCCGCAACGAAGCGAATATGACGCTCGTTATTTTACGACTAGCTAGGCTCCTCAAGGCCACAAGATCGCCGATGAACCCCATTTGTGCTGCTGTACGCTTCGATTTTTAACCCAGTGAACCACTTGTGTGTCACCGTACAATCAATCGCCAGCTCACATTATCCTAATTGGCGAGCGAAAGTTGTCGTCGCTACGATCCATTTGTGATGCGCCGTCACGTATAACGACGGACGCATCTTCTAGAACAAGAAAAAAAAAAAGCAATTCTTCAATTATTCATCATGCGATTGTCACACCTAACCTCACATTCTAATGAGTCATGGACGCTGGCGCGTGTACGCGAGTATGTGCGGAGAGGTCGTTTGAACCCGTTATATCCACGCAACGTTGGCTATCACCACGACTTCTTACTGCGAGGTCGACTCTTTAGAAAAAACGTCATAACTCAATTATCGGAATTGTTACTAAATCTTTGTTGCAAATAAAAGTTGACATCCTAAGCCACGAAACTATGCAGCACAAATCGTATGTGTGAAATGTCAAGCCTATGCAGACCCCTTGAGCATGTGAAGCTATGGAAACAAAAAGGACCCTCGAGGGAACTTTATGTAAATAGGCTGACGTTCACGCAGAGGTGATTCTGAAGACGCCGTGTCGTCATGCATTGTGGAGTATGGGGACAATTGGTCATTATCAGGATCGGTTCCCGCAGTCTACATATCCACATCTATATGTAGAAAATCAAATATTCAAGTCGAAGTATAATAAGGTTGTAAAGAGCGAACGGTACCGAGCGACCGGTTAAGGAAGCTTTCCAGTGTGACAGCCCGAAAAATCGCTGTTTTTCGCGATTTTTTTTTTTAAAGAAAAAATAATCTAATCGGTCTGGTTTTTTTTTGTATATTAATTGGGTATTGAAGAATACAAAACAATTTTTTAAAGATCGATTTGTTTATTAATTAATATCTATAAAAATGATGAAACAATTGTTGCAGAAAATGCACTTGGATGTGGTGTCCACGTTGGGGGTCACAATTTTGATCTGAAACAAAAAACACAAAAAGATTATTGATCGGTATATAATTGGCTTTCGTGCTATGGAGGCTTTTTTTTTTTTTTTTTTGCAAAAATGGCGCCGGTTTGAACAAAAAGTATCGATTTTAGCATTTTTTTTGGCAGTTTTTTTACAAAAAAATAGGAAGCTGTCAAAAAAAAAAAAGCTTCCATAGCACGATAAACAATGACGTTAAGAATATTGTGTAAAAAATTCAACTCGATAGCTTTAAAACTCTGCCCTCCAAGTTGGACACCGTTTTGAAAAATGCTGTTTCGAGAAAAACGCGTTCAAAGTTTCGCTGTAGCTGTAGCGCTCCGTTGCCTTCTTTCAAGAAATGCTGTACAGTAACCGAAATAATCTGAATTTCGGCATGAAAATTTCACGGGAATATTCGGAAGAGTGTATACTATTCGATAAAGCAAAAAAAAAATCGATTTTTTGAAAATTTCACACTGGAAAGCTCCCTTAATAATAGAGAGCAGAGTGGAAAACGAATAAGCGAAGGAAAGGCGAGAATGTTGCAACGCATTCGAACGAATGAGGATTCCTTCTCTTTGAATATTCATTGGAATTTTTTGCGCTCTATTACGCGAGGTTTTTTTCTTATGCGCAGCTTCAATGAGCAGTCGAGAGAGACAGAGAGAAAGGAATGCGATGGAATACCGCTGGTCATGTACTATATTGCGATATACGCGGTTAAACAATGCGGCGATTGGTTGTTTGATGAAGGCCGGAACATTGCTGTTTGTTTTCTATGTAGAAATGAGCAAACACGAAACGTCCGCTGAACGTCGGCCTGTGATTTTTCACCGCCGAGCATCCTGACCAAATGGAGAGTGTCCACATTTTGAAATGTTATCGAGAACTTCGGGATGGATTGGTAGTGGACGTGTCAGGCTATTTCAGCTGCTGGTTAGAAGTGGTTTTGTTGGATAGACATGGCTTTGAATCCAGTGGATTGGTGTTGACATAAAATGGCGATAAGTGATGATGACGTCGACTTTTGGTCACCAGGTAGCTGGTATAGGTAATGATCCCGATTTTTAGGGTTTAGCAGCTGCTGGAAAGCCTCATAACTATGCCGTATCCAAAAGTGAAGTATTGGGGTGTTGCAATGTTGAGGAGAATGGTGGGTGGATGAACTTGTAGTAGAAGTTCGACGCTGTTTTCGCTGCTAGTTGGAAGTGCTTTTATTGGATGGACTTGATTTCGTTTCCGATCAATTGCTGATGACACGCAATGACGGCAGGTCATGATACGGTCACCTTTTGGTCACCAGGTAGCTGACGAAGCTTATGATCCTGATTTGCAAGGTTTGGTGCCTGCTGCAAAGCCTCACAAGTTCGCTGTGACCAAATGAGAAGTGTTGAGGTTTTGAGATGTACAGGAGGATGATGGGTAGTCTTGGTAGTAGAAGCTTGAGGCTGTTTTTGCTGCTACTTACAAGTGTTTTTATTGGATAGACTTGGTTTTGTTTCTGGTCAATGGTTGATGACTTTGCACGACGGCAGGCCCCGATAACGTCCACTTTTGATTACCAGGTAGCTGACAAAGTTGATGGCCCTGCATTGTAGGGTTTGGTACCTGCTGGAAAAACTAATAAATTCGCCTTGGCCATTTCTCACAGCAGAATGGCCATAATGGTCTCGGAATGCAAAAAATGAGAAATGGCAGATGAGATCCGTAGGTAAAGTATTCGGCAACCACATGGCTATGTGTGACGCGCCTTCCGACAGCTTCAAAACTTTGGACACGAGTTCGAAAGAATTTTCGCAGCGGTATTCGGAGTTTCCCATGGGCGTGGAGCAGAGTGCAACGTGTCGCCTCTTCACGTTCCATTCTTTCAGTGATTCTTTTTGCCTTTTAGCTTCCGTCCGAAGCTTGGGTCTCGAGTCACGAACGGGCTCGGGTCGTTTTGGTCCTACGGGCTGCTTACGAATTCAGTTCACGAAAGACCGGGCCGCGTGTCTTACTACGCCGGTGGAACTCTCTCGTGGCTCGCCGAGAGCTTTTGCCATATCGCTCATCTCGTTTCGAAATGTTCGGCCAGTCCGTGCAGCACAGTCCCACGGGCCTCGATGCCTTTCTTTCCCCACCACGCGCTCCATGAGAGCTACGCGAGAGAACAGACAATGCGCCTGCACACCTTGGCGAAAAGGTTAGTGCACCTTTCGTCGAGGAAGTGACATTTGAGATGCTCGTAGTCACCCACGGGGAGCAGAGTCTAGAATCACGCCGCGGACTCCGGGATTCCCCGTGGATCAGCAGCTGTCACCATAGGGACTACAATTCGATCGATCAGCTTGTAATTCACGCATACCCGACTAATTTTCCGGGCCATTAGAAAATCGTGCGTCCACCGCAAATGAACACGCGGGTTAGGAGAAAACCGGTATGGTTGTGCGCGATGCACAAAATGATTGGAGGATCGCATTTGTTTCGCACGACTCCGCGCACAAATCGAGACCCAACCCACACATCGGGGCCGACCTCTTTGTCAAAGAGTCGCGGCGTTTCTGCCCGCACATACGTGGGAGGAATAGGAAGTCGAGCATTAAAACCAAACCTCCGCTACGCCCGATACGTGTGTCTCATTGTCTCCACTGACTCGCAACGTCGTGTGTCCGTGTGCCTCAACACGCACCGCGCGGGCTCGAAATTATCTTACGAAAGTCCATATCTCGTGTGACGCTGAATACCGTGGGAATTCCGTCCTGTTAACGATTGCCAACCTCCCAAACGACATCCCGAACATCGAGGGAAAAAACGAACAAAGAACAGTACGGATAGTCGACTGTCGCAACGCGAAGCGTGGGTCTTCAGTCGAAGAACGCCAAATGGACATACCGCATCGTAATGTGGATTTGGACGGATGACCAAACAGGTCCTGCCTTTGTCCCGAGAGCAGGTAGCGATGACACCCAACAGTCCCTAGATTACGTATCCAGCGGTGGACAATTCTCGAGAGCAAAGATAAAAAGTTGGGAGCATGTGGTGTCTAGCGAACTAGACGGAAGTCCAGTCCACAAGGGCCGCTTCGAGATGACTACTCGCTGGCGCCCAATTTGAAAGATTCTTCGGCATTGCAGCATGACGGAGATGCCCGAAGTATTAGGACGTTGAATAAGTTCTCGCTGTTTTCCAACAGATGGCGTTACCAGAACTGCGTGCGTGTAGTTTAAGATGGTAACGCATCCATGAAGAAGTACTATAAGCTAGCTTGGAATTCAGTGTATGTCATTTTGCCGAAGTGCAAACAACTTATTTCTTCGTAGGGTTGTTTAAGATGGTAACGCATCTATGAAGAAGTACTATAAGCAAGCTTGGAATTCAGTGTATGTCATTTTGCCGAAGTGCAAACAACTTATTTCTTCGTAGTGTAGTTTAAGATGGTAACGCATCTATGAAGAAGTACTATAAGCAAGCTTGGAATTCAGTGTATGTCATTTTGCCGAAGTGCAAACAACTTATTTCTTCGTAGTGTAAAACATGCCACATTTCGTGCGGGAAAAAAGAGCATTTGTGGGCAACTTTACTGCGCTACTTTATCGTTAAAAAATCTGCAGCTGAAGCACTCATAATTCTTGTTGGGACTTACGGCGACCACGCTGGGTCGGAAACAACCTACAGAAAATGGCTTAAACGCAACGAAAATAATGATTTTGATGTGTTGAATTGAAGGCATTGCGTCATGACGATTCATGTCAGACACTAGCTGAACTTGCAGAATCACTAGGAGTCACACAACAGTTTCGAAAGGTTTGAAAGCATCAGGAATGATTTTTTAAAAGGAAGCATCAATTTTCGCGAAAAAAACAGCGAGAACTTATTCAACATCCCAATAACAAGTGCCGCCTCAAGATGGCCGCTTACTGGCGCCCAATTCGAAGGGTTCTTCGGTATCGTAGCATGACGGAGATACCGCAAGTCCCTTCAAATTGCGAGCTGCTTTCGTTAGTCCACAAGCCTGACACCATGTCTTGTATCTTTTTCGCTGTATTTGGAGATTTTCATTTCCATTGCGTGACACGTCTAACGGCGACGAATCTGAAGACCGCAACAAGTGGCTGCAAGCGGCGCTCGTAAACGTTGTAAGGAGTGCCGCCTCAAGATGGCGGCGTGACGCATATCCGTCGCAATATTGCCTCTTAGGACTGTTCCAACTTTTGGGCAGGCTTTGTACCGCGCCCCTTGAGGCACTGCATCTGCGATTCTAGCTCCGCTCCTTGTTGGATACAATTCTCTCACTAGATGGCGCAGAAGACATCACAATGCGAATGAACGCAGCCGGAAATGTACAGGACAAAATGGGGGACTTGGCCACCCGTTGTATTCGAACGGTGCACTCAGTGTCGAGCTGCGCAGACACTGACACCGCAGACGTGTAGCCAGGAATGAACGAACCCGAGAGAGTTCGCCAGTAGCATACGCGCGCGGCTTAGTCATTATTTTCAGATGGGAAATTTATGATCTCCGAAGAGATGGCGAAGTGGAACGAGAGCGAGATTTCTCGTCTCGAATCACTTCCACTGGTTGCGAAATGATTATAGACCCATATAGGAAATTGCGATTTTCAGGATTTGGCGCGCTCTGATCCGTCAGTGAAAACGTGCCGAATGAGGGCTCCACGGTGCTGGGGTAGATCTCGGCCGATATGTTGCATAAATGCATATGCTATTTTTACAGGAACGTAACCTCAATTTGTTCTCAGAGTATGCAGGGTGGGGGTTATGAAATCGAACGCAGCGCCCGCAGTGGACAAAAATTGCAATAAACCCGACTATTGATTAAATAGCCGGGTTTTATTGAAAATCGGCCACGCAATTGCTATGTAATAAATTGCAAGTATAGCGGAAGAAACGGTAAATGTAAATTTGATCGAATCCCTACGGCAAATTAGAAGTGAGAACAAGGCAACACATGGATAGCTGCAGTTTTACCATTAAAGGAGTTTTGTAGGCCTCAACGGAATAGAGGTTTGCCTTATCACACGAGTTTCAATTGTTAAACTTGGGTCATGTCCTTGGGTCTTGTCCTTGACTCTTCTACGTCCCTGACGTGTTCAGCAGTTACCAACAGTTTTTCCTTAGATTGCGTTTGAGGTTGAAAATTAATATTGTGAGTTAGGGCCTCGAAACTGGTCTTTAAAATTATGCGCATTTCGGTTGGAAAACAACATTTTATTTATTACATTTTAACGTGGTCCAGCAACAATGTACATTTATTTCATTTTAATAAAAGCTATTGTACCAGGTGTAGAAGTATGAAACCGGAATTTCCCTATAGATGGCGCTAGCCATCAGTTTAGGGACCGTAAGACCGCTTCCGCAGCGCCATCATCTCCCTCGAACAGCTGACGAAGATTTTCAACACACAACAACCCAAGTTCCCTGCAGCGGTATATTTTTCTATAACCGTAAACATGTCGAGTTTTGTGCCTACGAACTACGATTTGCGGACAGTATTGGTTTTCTGTTATCATTTGAAGAAAACTGCTGCAGAATCGTGTCGAATGCTTGCCGAAGCTTACGGTGAACATGCTCTTGGTAAAACGCAGTGTTTCGAGTGGTTCGAAAAATTCAACAGTGGTGATTTTGACGTGAGTAACGAAGAGCATGGAAAACCATCGAAAAAGTTTGCAGACAACGAATTGCAAGCCTTATTGGATGAAGATGATACTCAAACTCAACAAGAACTCGCGGATCAATTGAATGTGACGCAGAAAACCATCTCCATTCGTTTTTATCTTTTTCAAACAACAGACGTGTAATTTGTACAAAAAAAATCCGGTGTCATACTTCTACACCTGATATAGCTTCATTTTTCTTGTCTCATAACAAAATTACAAGGAAAAACGAATATAAAAATTATAAGGAATTTCTTTTTATTTTCAGGAACATTTCGGGTCACGTTTTAGATAATAAGGATTGGAAGATTTATACCAGATTTCATCATAATCGGTCGCTTAGTTTTTCAGCTACACGTCACGCCAGTTTGGCAAATGCAGTTTAGAAGACCGAGCCATAAAAAAAATTAACTTCCAAACGATACCATGTAACAGCCAAAAGTAGTAATAAAACATACCCTAAGTCTCAAATAACGATGAAGAAATTCTTCCTTGTAAAAGAATCATAAAAATCAGCAAGTTTTTTTCTCTCCTAAAGGTATCTCCCTCCTAGTCGGAGTGTCGCGGTTAACTTCACTTCGTTCTCTGCCTAGTACTATGTTGGTTGGTCCTTCGGTACCACAGCGACTCTGGTGGCGAAATTTTGTACCTGAACGCTATACATTTTCGTAGATCGTCTTGTACCGCGTCCTCTATGGATTTTGAACTCTCGTACTCTAACCTCCATACTCCTGACCTCAACTCGTTAAAATTGAGCAAAGACAGCACCAAAACAACTTTCGCTCACCTTTCTACGGAAATTGCGAGGGGCAAAAAGGAAAACTCTCCTTCGCGTCAAATTTCACGCTTTGAATGTCATCAACAGTCTTCCACGCGACAGCCACAATTCACCGCGGTTTTTGTAGGCGCCAACCACGTTCCTAGAAAGTTGTCGAGGCATTGTTTTCTTTTCCGATCTTCGCGAGCCACACGAATGGGGGAACCGAAAAAAAAATGACCTCCGCCGATATTATGAAAACGAAGCCTTCTCGCCGCAGTCACGCATAGAAAGTACACGCGCGCGTCCAATCGTAGGGAAATTCATATGAACGCACGGGCCTTCGTGTGTACATGGCGGGAAAAACCGGTAGAAAGTGAGTCGCGTGGCACGCCACATGAGAAACAGCATAAAAGGATAAACATAACTAGAATCTGCACATCCGTGTACTGCGAACAGAAATAGGACTCGTGCGCGCTTTAATTTTCGACTCAAACACAATGATACATCGTTCGTTTCACCAATAAAAAACGAAATGAAAATAATCACGAAGTTATTTGTCTTCGAATAGTAAGATCGAAGAAAACAAATGTAAATATTAATGAAAATAGAATGTAAATGTAATAAAAATAAAATGTGAAAAGAATACAATTGTAATGGAAATATAATAAACACAGAAATATAATAATAATAAACATAGAAATGTAAATATAATATACATAGAAATGTACAAAAATGTTAATATTCCGAAAAAAATAACAATTTTACCAGCGTTAATAAACAGCATGGTAAACTCAACATTTTCGTTCACCTGATTCCCAAAATTCAAGTCTGTGGAAAACTGCGAAAACTGAATGTTCGGCAACCGTTTCTGAAAATGTTGATACAGTACAGCAGGCAAAGTTTCAGTTTTCCTGAATTTCAAAAAAAAATCTTAAAATTCACATGAGCTTTTTAAACATAAAGAAAAAAGATTTGAAAGAAGCTTTTTGTCCTTGTTCGTGCAGAAATTCGGGGATTTATAGAGTCCTGAGTGAGAAATTGACACGCTGGACAGCGACACCGACAATAAAAAGTCTCTAAATGACAAAAAGTGAACAAGTAGATAAATATTTATATATAGATAGCGAGCCTGAAAATAAACATTCGTAAGAATGACGAAAAATCAATTTAAAAAAAGGAAGTATAAACATGTTTATTTACTGACTTCTCGTCATTTTCACGAATTTTTATATTCAGGCTCGTCTGTCATGTCAATTTCACTTAGGGCTAAAAAATCGTGAAATATTTGCACGAGGACGACGAAGTCTTTTTTCGAATGATATATATATATATATATATATATATATATATATATATATATATATATATATATATATATATATATGCATATGGGAGTGTGTATAAAAGCAAGATCAGAGATGAAAGAACGCGAGATAGGACGATCGGAATGAACGGTAATGCCGAGCAGTGCACGTTATCGGCTTGACCCACTATTGGGCGTTTCAGAATCACTTAGAGACTATTCACTCGTCGTCGTGGTGGGTAGTCTCGCCACGGGCAGTGCATAAAAGGCGAGCGAAATTATCGGAGGTCTTGAGCCATAGAAAGGGACGAAGACATTGAGACGTACCCGCTCCTTTTCGCTGCTCTATTAAATAAAGCTTCGCAAATGAGAAAATCGTCCTCTCAACTCTCAATTTGTCTACGAATTGTGTTGCCTCGGTTTTCATCCATTATTCACTGAATATTCGTGTTATTTAGTTATTGCCACATTGTTCTTGTCATTGTTACATATTTTTATTGACATCTCTTCAACCAATTATTATCAACAATTACCAGGGCTAAATAATAATAACAATAATAATAATAATTTGTCAATAACTTATAGTATCCTTGATTATTAATAATTATTAGAGACCGGCAATAATAATAATACATAATTAACGACTATTGTTATTGATCATTAATAATTGTTAGAGGTCAGTAATAATAATAATAGATTATTAATGACTATTATTATTCGTTATTGATCATTATTAGAGATCAATGATAATAATAAATTTTCAATTACTGTTATTATTATTCACTACTCATAATTACTAGTATTGTTGTTTTTTATATATTATATTCTTATTATTATCAATAATAATGAAATGATAAATTATTATTATTATTATTACTCAATGATTATGAGTATTCTTATTATTATTATTGGGAAAGTTGCGATTCTTGTTATTTTTAAAATCCATGGATTCTTTTTCGCCCTGCAATTTCTCATTTTTTGCTCTCTCGCTCTTCTTTTTCAGAAAGTCACTAGGTCGAATTGTAATATAATTGGGAAATAATGAGGAACTCGACTCTACTGAAATGGGCCCAAAATTCCACAAACAACAAGAATCAACAATCGAGCAAAAATGGAGGTTGGTATTTCGTGATAAATTTGTATACGAAACGATTGGAATGCGCGAAATGCATTAGAAGGAATTCAGACATTTTTTGTTATCGTTTATATTATTGTATTTTATTTTTATATATATTTATAACAAAATAGTATAAATGAAGCTTAATAAAAAAAAATATCCTTCAATTGCAACTTATTTTCGATCGATTCGATATATATATATATATATATATTCAACTGGTCGAAAGAAAAAAAATGCTCGATAATTAAAGACAGAAGCTCATAAAAGGAGCAGCCTGTAGGTTAATTCTAACAGGTGACTCATGAGGTTTTTTTAATTCGCCATTCGATTTACACGTGATCAATTAACGCTTTCTTTTCCAATGCAAACAATTTCCGATAGATACAATCAATGAGTGGTCTGGACCAATCAGTGGGATTATTATATATAGTGAACGGATTTATAACCCCAAATTGAAGCCTTTTAAATCATGCATCCTTTCTGTTTAATCTTCGAAACTTGTTGATCATTTTTTTTTTTGGGCCAGTCTAATATATATATATATGTATATATGTATATATGTGCACATATATACACAGGGTGTCCTGTTATGAATGGATAATCCTGCAAACGTCGATAGGTCAGATCATGTCCTGAATCATATGCTGAAATTTCAGTTCAGTAAAAGTCCCACGTTTTTCGAGATATTGGGCTTTATTTTATTTAAAAAATCATCTGCTTTTGGTTTTTTGCATGCCGTTTCGACGAATGAAGTGAATCGACAATAACTAAGCAACTTTTTCAAGTAATAGGGAACCTTACGCAAAGCTCAGCGCAGATGGCGCCACGTAAACATGACGTAAACAAAAGAAGCTGTCAACGTGCGCGGTACATTTTCACGGTGTTAGTCTTGTACTAAAATTATACGAATGGACATAATGGGCAATTGCAGATATTCGACTATACCGGAATTGAAAAATCGGCTTCTCCTCTTTTTCGTCTCTGTTCATCCTTTAAAATTTCTTTCTTGCACCAAACAAACAGGGAAGGTATAACCCCTTTTTTTCAATATGCGTTTGGCGAACATAACCCAGCTTTGTTTTGAAATTAATTTGAATAGAAGCCGCCACAAAATATGCAAACAACAATTTATGGAGTTTTATCATTTATCACGTATCAATAATATGCTGAGGTAATTCAAGCCTATTTTAACACGTTACCCCCACTTGTAGCGCAAAAAAAGGCCTTTTTCATGAATTTTTTTAAAGAAAACTACAAAACTTTTTTAATCGATCAATATACCATCTTAAAGAATACATCTTGAAGAACTCTCAGTAATTTTTTTATTGAAAAATATTACATTGTTTAGTGGCAAATGGCCGTCAATGAAATAATGTTTTTATATACGCGGTTTGCGGTGACCAACATTGCGGCGAAGTGGATCATCTGAAAAAAAAAATGCGGATGGATTTAGTCAAATATAAGTATAAACTAGTCTTTAATCGAAGGATTTTAAAAAATATTCATTTTTCACAAAATGGCGGACAGTCAAAGTTAATGGCTCGATTTTAACGAAAAAAAACGGCCGTTTTTTGGCTATAAAACGGCCATTTTTTTTTTCGAAAAAAAAAATCGAACGATTAAAGACTACATTTTTATGTATTAAATAAGCCTGCAAAATTTCAAGAAGATCGGTTCATTAGTGTTCGAGTAATCTTGGTCACCGACTTCAGAAATGCCATTTTGAGAAAAACGCGTTTAAAGTTTCAATTTCAGTTCTTCAATTCACGGATTCTTCTCTTTCAACGCTCGTATCTCAGTCAATTTTGTTCGGATCGACTTGAAATTTTCAGGACATATTCTCAGATACTTATACTTCAAAAAAATGCAATTAAAAAAAATCGATTTTTTCAAAATCGCAAGTGGGGGTAACCCCTTAAGGTCGAAAAGAAGACTTTTCTAGATGAAACAAATAACCAAGAGTATTTTTTTTTTAACCTGGTCAACAAAAGTTACCATTTGTAGAAATGGCATGCTAAAAACCAAAAGCAGATGACGTTGGATCTCGAAAACCGTGGGACCTTTACCAAACTGAATTTCCAGCGTACGGTGGGCCACGATCTCACCTATCGACGGGATTATCCATTCACACCAGCACACCCTGTATACACATACATGAACTGTGACGTAATGCGCTTTTTGCCGATAATTCGCAGGAACAAATAGAAACTGGATACACCCACCGGACGCGTTACAAAAAGGCCACATCGCCTACCTAGTCAAGGTATAACGTCACCCTTCATTATTCTCATACTCGTTATACTCGCTTACGCATAAGACTGTCCCTCAAATCTATTTTGCCTCGAATACGGAGAATTTCGTCTGACAGATGTTTCGCTTTTTCGCTCTATCTGTTTTACTCTTATCTTTTTGTTTTTTCTTTTTTTCTTGTATTTTATAATACTTTCCGTCGATGTTCTTTCTTTCTTCGTTTTCGCGCGCGTGGCCCGCAAATAAAGCCGAACACGACGAAATAGCGTGCGAAATGCATTCGGAGAATGCGGGAGCTTAGAAAACGAAAAGATAAACACAGTTAAAGAAAACGAACGAGCGCGTGCGATCTCGGTTGCTCAAAGTCCAAGACCGAGGGATCGTCCCGGTACACGATTGCGTCATCGTACGCATATGCGTGTGTGTGTTTGTTTGGGTTTCGGAATTCAAGAATTTCAAGCCACCACGCGCCACGTCGCAATAGAAACGATCAAAATTAGAAGAAAAAAAAAAACATTCCGCCTATGTATGCAAGTGTGCGATTTTCGTCGGTTTTCATTTTCCTTTTTTTTCTGCCTTTTTTATTTGAAAGAAAGCGCCACCGGACACGCTGGGACGGAAATGATTTGAAAAAGTAGAAAAAGACAAAGCCTATTCACTCGAAGTGTGCGATTTCTTTTGGTTTTTTCTTTACGTTTGTTCTCTTTTTATATATATTTTTTTCCGTTCTATTCTCCTTTCTGTTTTTCTTTCATTTCAATTGTTTTTTTTTTATATTATTTTCTACGCCGAAGATCACGCAGTTATACAGGCGATAGAAATACATTTCTTTTCGAAACTCTGCTCACGCGCTCGAAGTATGCAATTTCTTTAATTTGTTTTCTGCATTTTCCTCTCTTTTTGTTAATCATTTTTATTTTCTTTATTTTTGTAACATTTATTTTGCTTTTTCTGTTAAATTTTTTTTTCTCCTTTTTTGTAATAATCCTTTTTCTTTCTGTTTGTTATGTTTATTTTTCTTTCTCCGTTTTAAGTTTTTTTTCTTTCTTTTTCTAATAATTTTCTCTTTCTCTCTTTCTGTTTTCATTTTTTTTTCTTCCTCTCTTTTTGTTAATCATTTTTCTTTTCTTTATTTTTGTAACATTTATTTTGCTTTTTCTGTTAAATTTTTTTTCTCCTCTTTTGTAATAATCCTTTTTCTTTCTGTTTGTTATGTTTATTTTTCTTTCTCCGTTTTAAGTTTTTTCTCTTTCTTTTTCTAATAATTTTCTCTTTCTCTCTTTCTGTTTTCATTTTTTTTTCTTCCTCTCTTTTTGTTAATCATTTTTCTTTTCGTTATGTTTATTTTTCTTTTTCCGTTTTAATTTTTTTTCTCTCTTTTTCTAATAATTTTCTTTTTCTCTCTTTCTGTTTTCATTTTTTTTTCTTTCTCTCTGGTGATATTTATATTTCTTTTGCTGTTTAAATTTGTGTTCGTCCTTTTTCGGATAATTTTTTTTTCCTATCCTTTTGCAATATATATTTTTTTCTTTACGTTTCAATATTTTTTCTCTCTTTCCAATAATTTTCTCTTTCCCTTTCTGTTTTTTTTCTCTTACTTTTATCATTTTTTTTCTGTTTAAAAAATTTTTTTTTTTCTATGCGTCTTCGTGTTCTTCTTTTCTTTTTGGTTTTTTTTCTTTTTCTTTTTCTTCTTCAGGGTTGTTACGCATATGGAAAACAGGGAAAACTCAGGGAATTTCTTTCCTCCTGGAGTAATCGGGGAAAAGTCAGGAAATTTCGTAAATTCTCGGGAGTTTTCTCAAAATTTACTTTTTGCAAGAATTACGAAAAATGAAACCGACTTGACAAAAAATTGAACAGTATAAAAATTAATATTTTTAATATTTATGTTATTTTTCAAAATCTACAAAAAAAGTTATGCCAGTGCCAAAAATTGAAAATGTCAGAAACTGTCAACTAATTTACTGTAAAGCTCGATGCATTTGCAGTCGATCTGTCAATTCACAATCACATCGGTAGTATTATAGATAAGTGTTTATATTTATTTTTTATTTATTGTCACCGGCATACAAATTTCTGTTTATAAAGATCAGATTCTGTATTTGCTTTTGATGTATTTTTTTTCACTTTACAATGTTGAAATTATTTTTCGAACTTCAGTTTTTTCAAAATTGTACTTCAATTTTTTACATTTCCATGCATTTGATCTTAAAAAGCATTGTTATCCAGTTCAACATAATTTTTCAATAGAACGATCGAATTGAGAATTTCCTTTGTATTTTCAAGCCGGTTAAAAATGTTATGTTTTTTTTGTTCGCAAAAATGATTCATTGCGATTTCTCCGTATATAATTTTTCCCGTATAGATAGCAACGTTTACAAATACTAGTATGGTTGAAACGACTTTTGACTTATTGTCTTGAACTTAAAAAAAATATATATTTGATTTAAAAAAAACAAAGTTTTTTTTTACCCTAATCTGGGTAATTGGCAAAACCTGGAACTTTTGCAAAATCTGAATGGAAAACCTGGAAAAGTCAGGGAATTTCTGAGTCAATAACGCGTAATAACCCTGTTCTTCTGCTTTTCTTTTTTCTTCTTTTAGTTTTTTTCCCGTCTTTTTTGCTTTTTTTTCTTTTATTTTTTTTCATTTTTCTGTTTTTTTTCTTCTTTTTCGCTTTTTCTTTTTTTTGTTTTTTCTTCTTTTTTGCTTTTCCTTCTTTTAATTTTTTCCCTTCTTTTTTGCTTTTTCTTCTTTTAGTTTTTTTCTCTTCTTTTTCGCTTATTCTTCTTTCGGTTTTTTCTTCTTTTTTTACATTTTCTCTCGTTCTTATTTATTATTTCAATTCTTCGCTCCTTCAGCAGCGAGATGACGAAAGAACGCGCGCAAAGGAAAAGAAAGAAAAAGAAAAGCATTTCGTTGCGCGAAGACGCAAATGAAGAGCACGAAAACGCGTTGCAACACGCCACGCGCAAAACATTTTTCGTAATGTTGTGTTTGTTCCTCGAGAATACGAGCGTCTGGCGAATCGCGCGCGTGCGCGCGATGACAGATGCGATAATTTTCCGACGCGGTATTTTCGATTCGCGCGTCGCACTGGGACACACGTGGCTGGTCAGTAACTTCGCAAAAGGCATCGCGCAGTCGCCCGGGTCATTGGGAGGTTAGCGGTATAAATAAATTCTCACAGAAAACCGGTGCGTTGGTCTAGTGGTTAGCGTGCTGGCCTGCGGACCGAGAGGTCGCGGGTTCGCAACCCAGTCGCGTACTTTCGTCGTGAAATGTTTTTATTCGAAATTTTTCGGCGAAAGACGACTAGTGCCGTGACTGGGAAGCGAGAACTTTGTGACCCGGCTGGATTGGTATAGGTTTACCGCAGTTTCCCCTATACCCATGGCAGGTATGCCATGGTGAATACGATACAGAGAGGGGGAAGTCGCTGGGCCGCACGGCGGGGTGGGGGTCAGCTGGCAAGGGGAGCGGCGCGGAACGGGGAGAGGGGGGGATATGTGGAATGGGGGAGGTAAAAACAAAGTTGAGGCGGATTGAGGCTCGTAAAAAGGGAAAAGATCCCTGCACGGCTGGAACGAAAAAATAAATTATCACGAGCGCGCGCGTACGGTAGGTCGGGGAAAATTAAACCTGACGGTCAACGCTAGATTCGGGTTTTCCAAAATAAATAAATAAATAAATAAATTTCGGCGGAATTTGAGTTTGCCAATGCAAGTGGTAACGATCGATAATTGTTTTTCTTTCCGGCCGAAATTGTACGGGAAATTCACTATCTACGTTCGAACGCGAATAATTCCGGATGTTTATTGATATTTGGCAAATTTTTGCGGGGTTTGTTCAAGCCGGGTTTGACGGATTTGAAAAAAAAAAACTAAAACTTTTCTTGACATTTTCGATAGCGTTATCTTTATGTAAATTGCAACTTTTTGAAAATCCATGTATCGCCGTTGGAAATATAAAAAAAAGCATTTTTTAAGAATATCCATTTTGGCAATAAACATTTACAAAGAGGTTTTTGAAAAGGGTTTTTCAACGGGTAGGAATCTTTATACGAATTTGACAACAACTCAATCTTTGACTTACAACTCAATCAATCGTTGAGTCAGTCGAGCTTATTATATTGTCACCGTAAAGAGAAAATGTTTTATATGAAATGATTTTTTTCTAATTCGTAGTATTTTTAATTCGTTTTATTTTTTAATTCGTTGTTTTTTAATTCGTAACGTTTATACTTCGTAATATTTAAAAATTCGTAATCTTTTTAAATTGATAGTACAGTACTCCAAAAATTAAAGGAACAGAACATTTCGTTCATTTTTTTTAGTGTTTTCTTAAGGGCTGTATCTGTGTGAAAAAAGGTCCTACCGAGATTGAAAGAGGAAAAAAACATTTTTACCCTTCGAGTTTCCAGTTCTGAGATATTTTGGCAAAAAAGAATTGCAACCTACGGTTATCGCGCAATTATAAGTAATAGCGCGAGACAAACATTTTCCAAATTTATAAATATATATATATAAATATTTATAATATTATAAATATATTATAAATAAATTAAATATTTTTTTATTCGTAATATTTTTTTATTCGTAATATTTTCTTATTCGTAATATTTTCTCATTCGTAATATTGTCTTATTCGTTATATTTTTTTATTCGTAATATTTTTTTGTTTGTAATATTCTTTATTCGTAAAATTCTTAAGTTTGTTTTCGTTTCGAATTCCCAATTTTTGTAAATCGGCAATATTTTTTCTCTTCGTAATATTTTGCAAATTGGTAATCCTTTTCAATTCGTTATATTTTTATAATTCGAAGCCGTAATTTTTTTTTCTTTTTTCTCGTCACTGGTACAGTGGCCGGAATTTTTTAAGCCATTTTTCATATGCTTGAGGAAAGGCGGAGTGGATTTTTTTTTTAATTCCAAGCATTTTTGAGTCTCTTTATTTTTAGTTTCGTTATTGTTTTTAAACTTGTAATGTTCATCCTTCATAATATTTAAAAATCCGTAATCTACTTAAATTCATTATACACTACTTTAAAAAATTAAAGGACCAGAAAATTTCTTGCCTTTTTTTGGCTTCGTTCATATTCTTGAGTAAAGGCGGAGTGGGGGGCGGAGGTGTGGAGAGCTAGGCGCGTCCGTTCGCCAGATCCAATTAAAATCCACGAGCTACGCGTGGAAATCTCGACTGCACCGTAATGGGAAATCGCGGAGGTTTCGCGCGGGAAAATAAGACATACCGCGACGTTCTCAGGCTTTCGGAATATAAAAAAAAAAAAAAAAGCGAGAAAAAAATGTTTCTTTCAGACGGATGACCCGCCGGAGAAAGACAAACGGCGAATCCGCGAAAGAATGAGTTATTTCCTTGGCTAATTGCGAAAGCTCGACGCTTGTAATTGGGCTGGGAACTCTTCGCGACTCGGATTCCTTTTATTCCCGATGTTAACGGAATGTCGTCCGGAATGAATTCGAAAAAAAAAAACTCGCCGTAATTGGGGAGAATTTTTTTTCACCGTTAGGATCGCACGGATGACGGTCATTTGTTTTTCTCATAATTCTACAATAGCGCGACAATTTTTCCAACGTGATTCAATGAATTTACATATTTAAGGATGTTGAGTCCCAAATCGCAAATGATGATAAAATTCTGAAAATTTGGTATGTTTTTGTATGAAGTATTTCAGAGGTCATGTAAAAATTTCACGACAATTAGGAAGCTCGTTATTGAACAATTAGCATTCACAAATTAAATGTTGTTTTATGGAAACTGATGTAACTTTGCAATAAGTTTTTTTTTTACCTCTCAATTTTATAATATCTACAATATACTGAAAGCAACGGAAACAAAACGACGTTTATTGATAAATTTTTTCAAATTTCTTTTAAAAATTGTTCTTAACAAAATGTTAATTTTTTAATAACGAGCTTCCTAATCGTCGTGAAATTTTAACACGACCTCTTAAATACTTCATACAAAAACATACCAAATTTTCGGAATTTTCTTATCATTTTTTATTTCAACCCTTAAGGAGGTTGAAGTAATGATGATAGAATTCTGAAAATTTGGTATGTTTTTACATGAAGTATTCAGGAGGTCGTGTAAAAATTTCATGACGATTAAGAAGCTATTTATTGAACAATTAACATTAACATGTTTCATAGGGACTCAACATCCTTAAGGAGCTACGATCATTACTACGAATCCAACTTTCGAATTTGACATTTTTTGCATGATTTTGACGAATACTTTACGCGCCTGTTGCCAAAATTTGAGATTTTTTCATTCGCAGGATTTTTTCGTAAATATTCACATCTTTTGTGAATATTCACAATTTTTTCTGTGAATTTATTTGCACGTTCAGAATATTCGTGAATGCAATTGTATTTGTGTGCATGCATGTGGATACAAATAAGTGAAGTATGAATAAATTTGTATTTATATTCACATGAAAATCACGAAATTGAAAAATTGTGTTCCGAAAAAAACACGGGCCAGCCACCGCACCATACTCCACCCCCCCCCCCCTTAATCTAGATGCTTCGAAGTATTTCTCAAGCTAATTTAAAAAGAAATCAATATTATGAAAATTCTACAGTGTCGGCTCTTAATTGAAATTAAAAAAAAATGTTCGCTCATCGGGTACCCGGCACTCTGCTTTTTTTGTAGCCATACGAGGAACAACTTTTTTATCGACAGACAATTTTTGTGATACGCGTATCTCGGCGCCGATAAAGCGACGTTGCGGTTTGTCGGTTTTTAGGGTTCGGTCGCCTGTAGGAACTTTTGGAATTTCGTCACTTCCGCTTGCCGTGGCATACGTCACGGCAGCTCGTGGTTAAAAAATCTGAATTAATTCATGGAAATAGCATTCCCTGAGAACTTTCGAGGAAAATTACTTCCGCTGCGGTAATATAATTATTCCTGGCGGGGAAAAAAAGAAAACTGGTGGATTTGAGAAGTTTTTTGTCGTCGTACTTTCGGCACTGTTGAAAAAATTGTGCACGTCAAATATTCGACGATTATCGTTATTTGTGAGGTACTCAACGATTAACGGATTGACTCCCAAACTTTCAAAAAAGTTTTTCAAAGTTTGTCATATTGAAATGTAAAATAATCAATCGCTTGGCCCAATCAACTCCAAACAACTCGAGAAATTAATAAAGTAATTGTGAATTTAGAGTTCGGAAGAGTCAATCGTCCAACAACAAACCCAAACAGACCCAAACTTCTAATCAGTAATTATAAGTTTTAAGTGCACAATAATCAGCTGATACGAACAAACCCAAATGGTTTTTTTTTTTCAATTCGAAGCTTTGAGTAATCGTCTGCCCGAACAAACTCTAACAAACTCAAACTTTTTTAAAGCAATTGCCAATCTAGAGTGTAAAAAAATCAATCGGCCGTCCCAAACAAACCCAAACGACCCAAAACATTCAAACTTTCATTACAAATTTAAATAATGAAATAATCAATCGTTCGGTCCGAACGAACCCAAAAAAAAACCAAAACTTTTCCAAAGTCACTATAAGTTCGAAGTTTAAAATAATCACTCGTCCTAAACAAACCCAAACAAACCCAAACTTTTAAAAAGTAATTATGAGTCTTAAGTGTAGGATAATCGGCTGTTACGAACAAACCCAAACGTTTTTTTCAAGTAACTATAAATCAAAAGTTTTAAATAATCGTCTGCCCGAACAAAATCAGACAAACCCAAACTTTTTGAAAGCAATTACGAATCGAAAGTGTGAAAAATCCCATCCTGAACAAACCCAAACAACCCAAAAAAATTTTTTAAAAGTATTTACACATTTAAAGTTTAAGGTAATCAATCGTTTGGTTGGAACAAACCCAAACAAACCTGCACTTTTCAAAAGTCACTATAAATTTAAGGTTTAAAATAATCACTTGTCCTTAACAATTTAAAGTTTGTCCTTGTCCTTAACAATTTGAAGTTTGACATGATTCCCGGTCCCAAACAAACCCAAACTTTTCAAAAATAATTTGGAATTTAGGGGGTCAAAAAGGCAATCTTCTTCTCGGAACAAACCCAAACAAACCGAAACTTTATTCGAAGCAATTGTAAGTTTAAAGTTTAAAATGATCGTTCGTTCTGAACAAACCGAAACTTTTTTTGCGTAACTATAAATTAAACGTTTCAAATTATCACCTGCCCGAACAAACTCGAACAAACCCAAACTTTTTCAAAGCAATTACGAATCTAGAGTGTGACAAATCCAGTCCTAAACAAACCCAAACAACCCATAACATTTAAAAAGTAATTACAAACTTAGAGTCTAAGACAATAAATCGTTTGGTTGGAAAAAACCAAAACAAACCTACACTTTTCAAAAGTCACTGTAAATTTGAAGTTTAAGATCATCACTTGTCCTAAACGAACCCAAACTTTTCAAAAGTGACTATTAATCTAAAGTTTGACATAATTCCCGGTCCCAAACAAACCCAAACTTTTCAAAGATAATTTGGAATTTAAGGGGTAACAAAAGCAACCTTTCCTCTCGGAACAAACCAAAACGAACCAAAACTGTTTAAAAGCAATTGTCAGTTTAAAGTTTAAAATGATCGTTCGTCCTAAACAGACCCAAACAAACGAAAACTTTTTAAACAACTAAATTAAAAGTTTCAAATAGTCTGTCCGAACGAACTCAAATAAACCCAAACTTTTTGAAAGCAATTACGAATCTAAAGTGTGAAAAATCCCATCCTGAACAAACCCAAACAAGTGAAAAAATTAAAAAAGTATTTACAAATTTAAAGTCCAAGAATAATCAATCGTTTGGTTGGAAGAAACCCAAACAAACCTACACTTTTCAAAAATCACTATAAATTTGAAGTTTAAAATAATCACTTGTCCTTAACAATTTAAAGTTTCACATGATTCCCGGTCCCAAACAAACTCAAACTTTTAAAAAATAATGTGGAATTTAGAGAGTCAAAAAGGCAATCGTCTTCTCGGAACAAACCCAAACGAACCAAAACTTTTTAAAAGTAATTGTAAGTTTAAAGTTTAAAATGATCGTTCGTCCTAAACAAACCCAAACAAACGAAAACTTTTCAAGTAACTAAGTTAAAAGTTTCAAATAGTCTGTCCGAACAAACTCAAACAAACCTAAACCTTTCAAAATCAGATACGAATCTGGAGTGTGAAAAATCCCACCTTAAACAAACCCAAACAACGCAAAAAAAAATTTTTTTTTCCAAACTCAAAGTCTATCATAATCAATCGTTTGATTGGAACAAACCCAAACAAACCTACGCTTTTCAAAAGTCGCTACAAATTTGAAGTTTGAAATAATCACTCGTCCTAAACAAACCCAAACTTTTCACAAGTGACTATAAATTTAAATTTAAATTTAATAGTTTAATATAAATTTAATAATTTATATGAATTTAATAATTCCCGGTCCCAAACGAGCCAAAACTTTTAAAAAATTATTTGAAATTTCGAGGGTCAAAAAAGCAATCGTCTTCTCGGAACAAACCCAAACGTACCGAAACTTTTTTACGGTAATTGTAAGTTTAAAGTTTCAAATGATCGTTCGTCCTAAACAAACCCAAACAAACCCAAACTTATCGAATGCAATTACGAATCTGGAGTCTCAAAAATATCCCAAATAAACCCAATTGACCCAAAACATTTAAAAAGTAATTACAAATTTTAAGTCTAAGATAGTAAATCGTTCGGTTGGAACAAACCCAAACAAACCTACACTTATCAAAAGTAATTGCAAGTTTAAAGTTTGAAACGATTGCTCGTCCTAAACAAACCCAAACATTTATTGTAACTCACTATGAATAAAAAATTTCGAACAATCACTTAACGTTTTGTACGACTCTGAACTTTTCAAAAGGCTTCATAAGTCTAAAGTGCAAAGGAATCTCCAGGCTCGAGAAAACCCAAACCCAATCTCCTCGCAAGAAATTACAACTTGGAAGTGTGAAATGATTTAAGGGCGGGGTAAAGTTAATTCGGCGAAAGAAAGGCATGTTTTCAAGATTTTTTTTTGGCGTAACGAATAGTGTTCGTTTATTGAAAAATGTACATATAATAAAGTAACATTTGAACAACATTCTCCTAAATTTGCATTGCAAAATATTCAAAATTGAGCGAGTGAAAATTAAACCCCGGAGGCGTCTCGAAAAAAAGTTGGTTTGCGGTGTGCACCATAACTCGCAACAGAATCATCTGAAACAAAAAAATCAAAATGCATTTGTTAAAGGAGATGTTTCTCGAGGTAATGACGGGAGGATTTTATTTTTTTTCGATTTTTCGTAGCACTTGGGAGCCAAAAACCCGATTTTCGCAAAAAAAAATCGGCTAATTTGTTGTTGAAAAATTAGTAATTATTTTAAAAAAACAAAAAAGCTCTCGACAATACCTGGTGAATTATGTGAAGAAGTACTGTGCAAAATTTCAAAGCGATTGGTCCAGTAGATTTTGAGTTATCGTGCACACGGACTTCAAATATGACAAGTCTCAGAAAAACGGTTTGAAAAGCGCAGAAGAGTTTGGTCGCTTAGCGCTCATTGCACATAAGTTTGAGAACACTTCTCGATTGCATAAAAATCGGAGAAAATTCATGCATATCAAAGGTACTCAAAAGATTAATTTTGCATAATAATAATTCCAAAATGTTATTAACAAAATGATGAAAAAAAAAATTAGTCAACAAATTTCCCCGCAACCCAATTTTTTTTCGTGATTCGTTCATTTTTCTGAATACGTATGAATTTTTTCAGATTTTTCAATTATCTTTGAATTTTTAGAAATTCAAAATAAAACTCGATAATTTTCTTATACTCACTCAAAGTCGTCGATGCCAGGTCCGTAGAGCAAAAGGCTTCCATCAAGGCAAGGTTTATCAAGAAATTTATTCGGGGTCGAAAAATACAATAGCGCGCCGCGCAGCTGCCGCCCAGGTATAAAACCCGGCATGGAGCAATAGACGCTCAAATACTCATAACTGCGTCAATTTTACTCCGATCGACTTGAAATTTTAACACAATATTCTTGATATATTATGCATTCATTGAAAAAAAAATTTTAAATGAAAACAAAAATTTTAATACTTTACCCGGTCCTTAAAAAAAAACGTTTATTTTGCAGTACTTGGGGAGCACCGAAGTCGATCAGTCGAAGGGCATCGAGGTCGTGAAGGACGCGATATGCAAGCTCAAGTTCACGCAGCAGTTGCGCAAGAGCGAGGGTACCAAGACCCCGAAAGTCGAGCTGACGATAAGCATCGACGGTGTGGCGATTCAGGAACCAAAAACCAAGACTACTCCAAAGGTTCGACGCTTGACCATCGACTTTCCCCACTTGCCCTCTTATCGAAGAAAAACGACGAGTCAACGACAAAAACGTTATTTTTTTTTTTCGCAGCGAATCATGCACCAATATCCGCTGCACAGAATATCCTACTGCGCCGACGACAAAGGCGAGAAAAAGTTTTTCAGTTTTATCGCCAAGGAGGAGGACGCCGACAGTCACACGTGCTTCGTATTCGTCAGCGACAAACTCGCCGAGGAGATAACGCTGACGATCGGCCAAGCGTTTGGCCTCGCCTACAGACGATTCCTCGAGACTTCCGGTAAGGACCTCGAGGCCCAGCGAAGGTGCATGGTCTTGCAACAGAAGATATGGCGATTGGAACACGAGAACAACGTCTTTCGCCAGAGGCTTCAGGACATATCGGCCATTAAGGGATCGGTAAAGAAACTTGTCCCTTCGCAGGGCTGTTTCCCTACTCTCCCTTCACCCTGGAAAGTCGACGTGAATCGTAAAAATCGTCAGCCTCGAAAACACACGAAAAATGATTTTTCGTCGACAGACTTCCGGTTGTCGCGTTTTCGAGACAGATCGAACGATTTTACGTGTCGAAAATCGTATTTTTTCCTAGAAATTCGAGAAAAAAAATCGTAAAAATAATTTGAAAGAATCACAGGCTTTGGAAAAAAATGAAAAACGGTTTTTTTATCGGTATACTTCCGATTGCCATGTTTTCGAGACAGATCGAACGATTTTACGTGTGAAAAATCGTATTTTATCCTGGAAATTCGAAAAAAAATCGTAAAAATAATTTGAAAAGGTCACAAGCTTTGGAAAAAATGATATTTGATCGACAAACTTCCGGTTGCCATGTTTTCGAGACAGATCGAACGATTTTGCGTCTCGAAAATGGTTTTTTTATCCCTAGAAATTCGGAAAATAATTCGAAAAAATCGTTAGCTTCGAAAAAGAAGAGAAAACGGCTTTTCATCGACAAATTTTCGGTTACCATGTTTTCGAGACGAATCGAAATTGATTTTACGCGTCGAAAGTCGTTTTTTTCTCGAAAATCGAACAAAGTCCCGAAACGATGTCAAAAAATCGTTAACTTCGGAAAATAAGAAAAAAAAACGATTTTTTTCGTGTCGAAAATTGTTTATCTCGAAATTCAAAACCAAATCGAAAAAATAATTCCCTAAATTATTCGTTTCGGAAGAAAAAACGTTAAAATGGTTTTTTTTGGAATATTTAGAAATTTATATAGCATTCGAAATGCCAAATGAACGATTTTTTGAAAATTAAATAATTTTTCTTTCGAGCCGTCGCAATATTAATGATTCCGAGAGTCACTTTCAATAATTTCTCAATTTTGCTCTCCATCGTCAATCATTTTTTCGTTCCCGAGTCACGTGACTGCATTTCACGGAAGAACCTAAGGCAGGATTCTACTTTGAAACCATGAAAAAAACGCTATTTTCGTGAATTTTTTCTGAGAATACTATTAAAGATATCGATATGGGGTTTAAACTGTTCAATAAATACACTCTTTAAGTACATAAAAAAAAAAAATTTTAATGTATTTTATTCATTTTTTGTACACGTAAAATATGTTTAAAGCCAACGCCTCGAAAAGCAGGTACCGTTGCCGTGGTCGTGAAATCTTCCCGACGGATGGTCTGAAACAAAAAAATCAAATAGTTTCATGTTCAGTATGTCTTCAGGAACCGACCTAACTAGAATATTTTATATACGTGCAAAATTAACAAAATGGCGGCTAAAATACGAAAAAAATGCGTTTTTTTGGGTCTTTTTTTGCAATAAAAAAATAGTTCTAATCAAAATTTTAAGTTGATTGTAGTTAGGTCGGTTGGTACACACATATAGAATATGTGTTCCAAATTTCATAAGGATCGGTTCAGTACTTTTTGAGTTATCACGACCACGGTACTTGAAAATGTCGTTTCGAGAAAAACGCGTTTAAAGTTTTGGTGAGTGATAAATCGTAGAAAAAATTATCTTACCCTCAATCAGCGATGCCTGGGCCATATAATATGCCTTCGACGTGTTCCAGGTGGGTGTTTTCATCCAATTTAGCCTTTCAAAGTTTCAAAGTAGAATCCTGCCTTAAATCCCCATTAGGGTTTTCCTTTTTTTCTCTCCAATTACTTCGAATGAATTTTTCTTTCTTTTTTTTTTCTTGAAATCTCTGTACAACGACCTAATTGGATGTTTCGTAACCTTCGCAGGCGGACGTCTCGTCCTATTTGACGCAGCACAATTTGCCGGACATTCTTCACGTGCCCGGTAGCGCTAATGGCCCGTCGAGCCCGTCGCCGGATGACGCTCCCCGACTCAACGGGACCGCGGGCAAAGTTGCCGGAAAAAATGGAAACGACACGAATGGGAACAGTTCGAACGGACCTCAGCAGCCGCCGCCCGTGCCGCCGAGGACTTTCGAAAAGTCCTTCGACGATGATTTTATCGGGTAATTTTTCCCGTCCTTCCATTTTTCTCGAAATACCTCTCAAACTCTCAAACTTGACGGTTAAGGAGGTACGATCATTCCTACGAATCCAACTTTCGGATATGAAATTTTTGTATGATTTTGACGAATTCTTTATGCGCCGGTTGCCAAAATTTGAGCTTTTGGGATCGTTTAGTTTTTTTCGCAATGAAAATGCAAAGTCGAGCACTTTGAGTTACGGAAGCGCGTCGTCTTATGGAGACGGTCAACCGGAAGTGCGGTGATCGTGGTTTTTCTGCTCGCGTATCCGACTAAACACGTCGGAAAACTTAAATTCGATAGATTAGACATAATAGATATTGTAAAAAATGAGAAAATCAATCTTCACCGTGTAATTGAAGCACTGCTAATTTTTTTCGTTTTTAAGTAAACATTTTTCGTATTTGAGACAAGTTAAAATCAAATTCACAATGATCGGGTTAAAATTTACACCGAAAGTGAGTTCTTACGTATTTGGAGAGAAAACATTGCGTCGAGGCAAAGAAATTTTTGTAAAAAGAGTTGCGAGTTTCAAATGTTACATTACAAATATGAAAAAATTAACAAAATGAGTTGTGAATTTCCTCAAGTTGAAGAAAATTAAAATCGAATTCACGACAATTATATTAAAATTTACACCACGAGTGAGCTCTTACGTATTTTGAAAGAAAACATTGTGTTGAGGCAATGTTTTAACGCGTTACCCCCACTTGTAGCGCAAAAAAAGGCCTTTTTCATGAATTTTTTTAAAGAAAACTACAAAACTTTTTTAATCGATCAATATACCATCTTAAAGAACACATCTTGAAGAACTTTCAGTAATTTTTTTATTGAAAAATATTACATTGTTTAGTGGCAAATGGCCGTCAATGAAATAATGTTTTTATATACACGGTTTGCGGTGACCAACATTGCGGCGAAGTGGATCATCTGAAAAAAAAATGCGGATGGATTTAGTCAAATATAAGTATAAACTAGTCTTTAATCGAAGGATTTTAAAAAATATTCATTTTTCACAAAATGGCGGACAGTCAAAGTTAATGGTTCGATTTTAACGAAAAAAAAACGGCCGTTTTTTGGCTATAAAACGGCCATTTTTTTTTCGAAAAAAAAAATCGAACGATTAAAGACTACATTTTTATGTATTAAATAAGCCTGCAAAATTTCAAGAAGATCGGTTCATTAGTGTTCGAGTAATCTTGGTCACCGACTTCAGAAATGCCATTTTGAGAAAAACGCGTTTAAAGTTTCAATTTCAGTTCTTCCATTCACGGATTCTTCTCTTTCAACGCTCATATCTCAGTCATTTTTGTTCGGATCGACTTGAAATTTTCAGGACATATTCTCAGATACTTATACTTCAAAAAAATGCAATAAAAAAATCGATTTTTTCAAAATCGCAAGTGGGGGTAACCCCTTAACTCAACGTAAGAACTCACTTTTGGTGCAAATTTTAATCTAATCATTGTGAATTTGATTTTAAATTGTCTTAAATACGAACAAAAATTAACAAATTATTTTGTGAATTTTTTTGTATTTACAATTTTTTGTCAATACATTTGCATTCACGGATTTTGGTGTGATTTTTTTGTGAATATTCACATTTTTTGTGAAAATTCACAATTTTTTATGTGAATTTATTTCTATGTTCAGAATAGTTGTGAGTACAATTGTATTTGTATTCGTATTTACAATAAGTGTAGTATGAATAAATTTGCATTTATATTCACATGAAAATTACGATGTGAGTAAATTCTTATTCGTATTTATAAAAAGAATTACGCGCGAATCTATTTACTAGGATGGATCACAAAAAAAAAAAAATTCGCGTTACTCAACGGAAAATGTTACTACGTTATGAAAAAGTAATTCGTACAAAATTTAAAATTTAAACAAACATAAAAAATTTGATATGTCACCGTGTAGTTAAAGCACTGCATTAGAAGAAAGTTTCAATTTCCGATTGAAAATGGTCAGAACGACGAAACAGCAGCCACAGACTTAGCAACGTCGCGAGTTACAGCTGATGCGTTTGGCGAACATAACCCAGCTTTGTTTTGAAATTAATTTGAATGGAAGCCGCCACGAAATATGCAAACAACAATTTATGGAGTTTTATCATTTATCACGTATCAATAATATGTATAATTATTAACCATTGCATCACATTTTCGGTAATTTGGCGAGAACCATGCCCTCGACAGTGAAAAAGCACACGTTTGTTTCACCTGTTTCCGCGAACAGAAAGGCGGAGAAAAGACATTTTGAAATTTTTTAATGAATGTAGCAGAAACGTATCAACAAAGCTCAAAATATTGTCTACCAGACCGACAATTTGGTTCATCTGTTTTCTCACTGGCGGCGCGCAGCTCGCATCGATCGTTTTTACCGACCGCGCTCGCCTCCTTCCGGAACAGTTTGTTTTTTGACAGGGCGAAAACAGAAGCTATAACCTCGAAAATTCGTTCGAAATATATTTTATACGATGTGTCAGTGTGTGATAGAGTGAAAGAAAAAAATAATCGATGAGAAAGCCGCTTCGACTCTTCGTCGCAGTGCGAAGCATCGAGACCGAATTCGCGAGCGCTGCGCCGTCTGTCGGTAGCGACTCGTAGCTAAAAACTGCGAGATCTGCGCTACCGACGCAACGAGAGGCCGCGTCGAAATTTTTCTGGCGTGTGGCACATGGCTTTAAATATGACGCTGAAGAAAGAAAGAGGCAAATTATCGAAAAGTTGACAAGCGTGTTATGGCTGATTTGTTTTTTATTTCGTCGCAGAAGCGAGCCGGCGCCGGCGCCCTGCGTGGGCACGAAGCTCGAGGGCCTGCTGATGGACGAGTTCGAGGAGGACTTCAATCCACGCGCGTACGAGACTGCCTCCAACGGTTTCGCCAATCACTCGTCAACGAGCTCACCGCCGATCCTCAACGGTCAAACTTCGTCGTCCAATTCCGCAAATTTGTTCTCGCAAACCAACGGGTCCATAAGTTCTCCGCCGCTTCGTGAGTTCATTCATGTTTTTTCCTCTCGTTCTTTCGCGTCATTTTCTCGCCGCATTATCCCCCCCCCCCACGACACTTAGCCGATCTACCGCCTACGCTCGTTTACAACGAAGATTTTTTTGTTGCCCCGAACGTTCAGTCGCACCGCCACCAAAGGCGAAGGACTCGAGGCGCCAGAACGGAATCAAGGAGGATCTCTTTGGCAGCGTTCCCTTCAATCCGCCAACGCCAGCCTCCGGCACGACCGCGAGCTCGCCCACGACGGCCATGAACATGACCACGAAGAACGACTTCGATGACCCCTTCGAGATGGGCGAGTTCGGCGTCAACAGCCAGGTCTTGAACCCGAGCCAACAGGAACTCGAGAACGCGATCGGCCTGCTGGACAAACGCCTGCTCGAGATGAAGGTAATCAGGAATATTCACGAATCCACTTGGTCATCGCGAATCGTTCATTGATTGTCGACCGTATTTGTGACGGACAGTAGATCGGCAAGGTTTCCAAATTTATTGCTCCCGATATGTAACTACGGAGTTCATTTTCCCCCTAGTCCACCGAAGGTTACTTCCTAGTTACTTGTTTCGGACAAAGTGTCCTCCTAGTTACTTGTTTCGGCAAAAGTGTCCTCCTAGTTACTTGTTTCGGCAAAAGTGTCCTCCTAGTTACTTGTTTCGGCAAAAGTGTCCTCCTAGTTACTTGTTTCGGCAAAAGTGTCCTCCTAGTTACTTCTTTCGGCAAAAGTGTCCTCCTAGTTACTTGTTTCGGCAAAAGTGTCCTCCTAGTTACTTCTTTCGGCAAAAGTGCCCCCCTAGTTACTTGTTTCGGAAAAAGTATCCCTCTAGTTACTTGTTTCGGTAAAGGTATCCGCCTAGTTACTTGTTTCGGAAAACGTACCCTCCTAGTTACTTGTTTCAGAAAGAGCATGCCCCTAGTTACTTGTTTCGTAAAAAAGTATGCCCCTAGTTATTTATTCCAGAAAAAGTTCGCTCCTAGTTACTTGTTTCAGAAAAAGTATGTCCCTAGTTACTTGTTTCAGTAAAATATATCCTCCTACTTACTTGGTTTAGAAACAAGCATGTCCTAGTTACTTCTTTCGCAAAAAGTACCCTAGTTACTTCTCCGCAAAAACTACCCTAGTTACTTCGCCGCAAAAAGCAACCTGGTTTCTTTGCCGTAAAATCCTAGTACCATTTCCCGCAAAAACTGCCCCAGTTACTTTTCCGGTGAAAGTACCCTGGTAACTTTTCCGCAAAAAGTTCCCTAGTTACTTTTTTCCGCGAAATAGTGTCATCCTAGTTACTTTTTCCTAACAAATATCCTGCCAGTTACTTTTTCCGCAAAAAAGTATCCTAGTCACTTTTTCCACAAAAAAGTATCCTCCTAGTCACTTTTTCCTCAAAAAAGTATCCCAGTCACTTTTTTCCATAAAAAAGTATCCTAGTTATTTTATTCCGCAAAAAAGTATCCTAGTTATTTTTTTCGCAAAAAAGCATCCTAGTTAATTTTTCCGCAAAAAAAGTTTCTTCCTAGTTACTTTTTCCACAACAAGTATCCTCCTAATTACTTTTCCCGCAAAAGGGCATCCGCCTAGTTACCTCTTCCGCAAAAAGCACCTTTCTAGTTATTTTTACCGCAAAAAGTATCCTCCTAATTACTATTTTCGCAAAAAGGTATCCGCCTAGTTACCTCTTTCGCAAAAAGCATCTTTCCAGTTACTTTTTCCGCAAAAAAGTATCCTCCTAGTTACTTTTCCACTAAAAGTATCCTCCTAATTACTATTTTCGCAAAAAGGTATCCGCCTAGTTACCTTTTCCGCAAAAAACATTTTTCTAGTTACTTTCCGGCAAAAAGTATCCTCCTAGTTACTTATCCGCGAAAGGGCATGTGCCTAGTTACTTTTTCGCAAAAAAGTATCCCCCTAGTTACTTATCCGCGAAAGGGCATCCTCCTAGTTACTTTTTTCGCAAAAAAAAACATCATTCTAGTCATTTTTCTCGCAAAAACGTATCCTCCTAGTTACTTTTGTGCAAAAAAGCAACCCGAGTTTTCCCGCAACCCGTATCCTCCTAGATTTTGCCAGAACCCACTTTTTTGCAAGAAAAAATATCGCCCTAGTTACTTTTTTTTCACAAAATCATCCCAGTTACTTCTTTCCCCAGAGAGCATCCTAGTCACTTTCTCGGCTCTCGCTAGTTACGCAGAAGTCATTTCGTAGTCCTTTTTTTCGTGACCTAGTTTCGTACCGTTCTAGTTACTCGCCACATATTTCTCCCCGAAAGGTACCTTACGGTACTTTCTGCTGAAAAAAGTAACTAGGGACCTTACGGTAAAGTAACCTTACGGTACTTTCCGCTGAAAAAAGTAACTAGGGTCTTTCCGCGTTAAAAGTGACTGGAAACTTCCTCGTAAAAGTAACTAGGGCGCGATGAATTTGGCGACCACGCGCACTCCCCGAAGGGTATCTAATTAACAATTACTTTTGGCTCGAAATAAGTGTCTCGATAGGCACTAGACGAAACGTTAGTAACTAGATGTCAACTTTTTGTGGACTGTTAACGATCCCTTAACTCGTAACCAGCACAAGAGTAACTGCCTAGTTACATTTTGGAGATCGTGTCCTCGATCGATAATGCCTAAAGAGATCTAGTAACTTTTGGGGGTAGCCCCAAACGCTGTCTCATCCCCCAGACGATCTTTCTGTTTGGATTTGCTGGCGAACCTTCGATCGATGTAACAATATTCGACGCGATCTTTTTGCTCTCCGCAGGATGGCTTCAGCAGGGGTCTGTCCATGGGCACCGACGATTTCTCCCTGGAGAGTCTCGATCCTCTCCGAAACTGAATCGACCATGAGCCAGCAAACGAACAAACAAACGTAAACACTCGAGGAAAAGCAAACAACACTAAAAGCAACGGGAAAGAGCGCAGCAACGGCCGAAAGGAACAATCGAGGGACTCGCCGCCTCGTGCGTTTTTTTTCCCATCGTTGCAGGATCGTTCGGTACGGCGCGTGGCAACCAAAATTAGTCCATTATACTCCGTCGAAAAGAACGGCACGAAAAACTGATGAAGCGAAAACACGCGCTAGGTCTCCCGCGAAAAATACACATATGTATACACATTTATTGTTTTGCCCTCTCCGTCGGGAAGTTTGTTAAGTGAGGCACGAGGCGCGAGTCACTAACGCATCAGAGTAGATAGATTTTTACTAATCAATGAAGAAAGCACAGAGCTCCGGGTACACGTTGAGACTCCGAGGCGTCTTGCGACTCGATCGATGTACGCGTGTACCGTACACCGGCGGAAAGTTTGGATGTCCACCTCTCGATTTTTCGCACGGACCGGAAACTTATCGAACCTGACGGATAAAACGCTTTTCGCGAAGCAGAAAAATTTCTGAAGAACGCGCTGCGACGCCGGAACTACGAGGTTTGAAATAAAATCCAGAGGAAAAGCTGAATCGGAGCAAAAAAATCGGACAGGAATGGTAAAAAACAGAAATGTGGTTTTTATCAAAACTATCCAAACTTTTCGCCCGTAGTGTAGACGCGAATCGGCAATTAACCGCTTCCACTCCACGAATCTCAAATTCCATACGTTACAGGGGAAAAAAATGTATCGCGCGTAGTTTGCGAAACGATTCTCTTTTTCGTTTCGCTACCCCGCTGTTTTGCTTCGTCGAATCAATCTCTTTATCTCTGCTCGCCCTTCCGAATTTCGCCCCCCTCCTTTTTTTGTTATTCAACCCCAATAATCGTAATTCGAATTTGCGAGTGATCATTTTGCAGCAGTCGATGAAACAATTTTTCGGCTCACGTCGGGAAAACGAGAAAAAAAAAGACAGAAAAAAGTCCCACCTCGAATCGCTAATAATGATAATAACGATCGTGTAAATAATGGAATTCTAATTGATTATGATTGTTGCTCTATTTTTTAAGTATTATCTGTCCTAATTCCTTCGCTTTAAAAATTCATATCGCGTAAGATGTAACATGTTACGGTTCATTCGATTATTGTCACTCGCAGGTTTTATTATTATTAATATTATTATTCAAGTATACGGATAGGATGAGGATGAATTTGATATTTGTAACGAACGATACGCGTTCGATAATCATGTAAATACGTAAAACAGGGGAAAAAACCGCTCTATATATGTAATTTAATATTATATGTTACGATAATTATGATAATTGTTGCTTTATTGTCTAAGGATTTTATCAATTAAGAATATATCATTATTCGCGGACTCTGGCTGTTCTAATAATTCCATCGTTATTGTTGTTGTTTTTGCGCAATTACGAGTCCTTCGACGTTTTCCGACGTTTTCGGAATTTTTCTCAAAAATGGTTCGATTGACTGGAAATGTTTACCGTCGATTTATCATAACCAGAGGAAGGAGCGGAAACTTGCGGATTGTTGTATTTTTAAAAGAAAAACAAATCGATTTTACGATGGAGATACATTTTAAAACAAAGAGAAAGTCGACGCATTTTCTCAAAATTAGAAACAAAAGTATGTTGACGGTCGCGAATAACTTCAGGCGTATCAATATTTTCGTGATCTCGGGAACGGTTAAAATTACCGGGAAACCGGAAGTTGTATTTCATTCGGAGCAAACATGGCGAAATTGGCGAAATTGAACTTTCTTCTTCTTCTACTTATCGTTTTGATCAACTCGAGAGTGTACGAAGCTCACGAGGCTTTGGATTACGATATCAACGAGCTGAGTAAAAGTCCTCTGAATTCTCGCTCAATGTCCGTCACCACCGCTGTCGCGATGAAGGAGCACGGAAGTCGCGATATTTCTTCCGGTAGAGACACGAAGCCGGAACTTTCACCGCGATCTCACGTCGACGAGACAAGGATGAAAAAATTGGATGACGAATATACGCCTCGCCGTGTGGAGGCTCTCGGCAAAGATTTGGCGAGAGAGCTGAACGTAAAAAAAAATGCATCAAAATTCAAAAAATGTATAGTTTATCGGGGCGTTCTTTTTAGAAACTAATTTTTTTTTCAGGGTGGCGATACCAAAAGTATTTTTTTCGGTCCGCTGAATGTTCAGGACAGTGCGAGCGAACAGGACGACAAGGAATGAAGCGAAAACTTATTTTTCTAATCCCGAGGATTTTGAAAAAAGTCGGGCATTTTCTATACGGGTCGATTTTTGTAGTAATTTCGAAAATGAATTTGGAAATTCAATAAAGAGCCGTCTGCCGTTTGTATTCGGCTGGTTCGGCCGCATTTTACGGAGGTTTCCGAAGTTGTCCGACGTCTTCAGGATCGCCAACCTGGGTACAAATACTAGGGTCGCGCGGCTAACTTCACACGAATCGACCGCGGTCCGATTGTAACTCGGGCGAAATTTTTTTAAGGTAGATCGAGCGCGCTCTGGATTTCTATAGATTTTGTTCAAATTTTAACCAGACATTGTTCATATCGTTATGCATGTTTGAGTGAAATTTCAGAATAGTCAACAATTAGGAGATAATAGGTTTTAAAATTGCAATTTTTAACACTGCAGGGTCTGCATTTACCGGAAGCCAGGTCACATAATTCGTCGTACCATTCTATTGTGTTTATAAATTTTGAAGAAAAATTATCTTTACATAGCAAACTAGTCAATGAAAGAGTAAAAAAAGTTTGGACCGCCTTTACTATTCGGTTTTGCTAAAAACGTTCAGTAAAGACATAATAATGTCCCGTAACAAAATATTTATCCTCTATAATAAGAGATATGGCACCACCGCATCGTTTCACGTATCCAAGGACGTAAGTTTGCGCGGCATATTTAAAATAATACTACAACACAAAGTTTTATTTGGAAGTAAATTTTAATCGAACAAAGTTTTTAATTAGTTATCAGTTTACGAACACTTTGATTTGTTAATGAAGATAACATAACCGATATAAAATATAAATATTTATAACGCAAATATGTTTTTAGCGATACGTCTCCCACCACATAGCGTGCTTGTCGAGTGTTCTTTGCAACGACTCCAACACCTTCAACACATTTTTGTCTTTTTGGCTTCGGCCATTGATGTCGGAGCTCTTATTTCACCGTCCACGACTTTTTTGTTCCGCCACTTTCCTTTGGAACGAATTCTATTTGACATTTTTATTTTTTTCACGGATGCGAATGAAAGTTTTTAAAAAAATTGCCCCATGCAACCACTATTACTCTTTATTCGGCTTGTAAATGCAACTGCACTGGAGAAAAAAAGGAACTTGTCAAAAAATTGTAGTTGTATTTGCAAGAAAAATAACTTATAAATTATGCTCCATTTTATGCTTATTACTCCGGGGAGAATGGAACGTAAAGGTTATGTTTCTCATGAACTGAATTGCGTGCATGAAAAAAGAAACTGAAGACTGACCCTAATGACCATTGATTGGGAGCAATATTGAAAATAATTCTACCTTGGGCTTTGAAGAAAACAATTTCGCGAAGATTTTCTCAATATTACGAAACACGATAATATTAAAAAAGAGCCTCAAAGCGGAGCACAAAGACGCATCGAAATCAAATTCTTTTATTATTTGTGCGCATGCGTTAAGTTTGGACTATTATAATTATTTGAGACGTTATCGTCAGGAGAGCTACTAGTGGCACGATCGGGAACTATTGCGAGTCGGATTTTTCAAGACGCTGGAACTACGCATTGCCATATGCTGTGTCCACTCTTTTTCTCTAGTCTCCCTGCCGATGACAACGGGTGGATATCCCCCCGATCGCAGCGACTCTAGCGGCCACCAGAATATTTAAAAACGTCTACAAACCACGATCTATCCCCACCACGAAAAAACGGACCCTTTAGTATAATCTCCCTGTGCCGGGATTCTCTGTTTTAGCGACAGTTTTCTTTATCGTTAGCTAGCAACAGCCAATGAGAGTCGCCCCTTCTTCTGTAATTCTCCATGCGATTGGCTGTCGCTAGCTAACGATAACGAGAACTGTCGCAGATGCGCCTTCTTGAGTCCCCTACGCTAGCTCGTAACTTTACTCGCGTCCGATTTGACCAGCGGACGCACCGGGCCCGCCTGCTTCGATTTGGAAATCTTCGAGACCGTCTCGACGATAATCGAGCTCGTTTCTTGAGTTCCTCGTGTCACTGGCCATCATTTTGAGGGCGGTTGCACAAAAAGGCGGTTTCCTTCACAAACGTCTTTTCTTTTAAATTACATAACAGTCGGTAATCACGTAAAACACATAAAATATGGAACCTTAATCACATCTTAATGTTAACAGTAATATCAAACTCTTGCAGTGCCCTAAAACAGAATCGATTAATTTTTCATCATTCTTTAATGCAGTGACCACTCTTTAAACTTTCAGTGGGTACTCAGTTAGATAAATCTTAGCTTTCTATTTCTTCTCCCGATTGACCCAACACTTTTTTAGTTGGAACTTTTGTCTGGCTGCACACCGCTGTCAGGGAATTGGGCGATCTCGCGCTTGTGAACGTCTCCCATTGCCGGCGAGATGTACACCTTGTTAGATGAATCGGGAATGTGCTGGTCGTTGAATTTTATTCCAACTCTGCAATCGCCTGAAAATCGTTAAAATAAATATCTTATCATTACACCGAATAACGAACAATAATGTATGGTTGATGAAAATTGAGGTACGCCGGTTCTGTTTTTCGTCAAACAAACCCGACCTAATAAATTGACAATCGACAGTTTCCAATATCAAGAAAAAAGAACGCACAGAATAAATAAAATCTAGTATAGAATGAAGGGCGAAAAAACTTAAGTCGAGTCACTAAAATTAAAAAAAGAAACCGATATCAATCGAAAATAACGAATATTCAACAAATGTGTCACAAATGTGACTGGCAAATGGTAAAATAAAAATACAATGCCCGAATGAATATTACAAGATTAAATCAATACAATAAAATTATGCTGAATAAAATAATGGGCGAAAAATAAATGGGAAGCTTGAATATGCGAGTTTTATGTCAACCAAACGTTGATAAAAAAAAGTCTGCTATAGGGAACCTTACGCGAAGATCACCGCAGATGGCGCCACGTAAACATAACGTAAAGATAGGAAGCTGTCGACGCCGCGGTACATTTTCACGGTGTCTGTCTTGTACTAAAATTATATGAATGGACATAATGGAAAATAATTGCAGATATTTGACTATACCGGAATTGAAAAATCGGCTCCTACTTGTTTCCTTCTCTGTTCATCCTTTAAAGTTTCTTTCTTGCTCCAAACGAAAAGGGAAGGTATAACCCCTTTTTTCAATCTTTTCTGGCTCAGTTTCATCCCCGTAAAGAATGAATATGAGCTAGGTAGATATTATGTAATAAAATAATACCAGAAGGTTTAAAAATGCAAATATTGCGAATAGAAATTTTCAGGTTATGATGATTAACTACTTTACAATATTCTTTTAGAAGTAAATAGCGTCGAAAATATTATGTTTATACACTGAGGTGAAACAATTTCTTCATTTCCATAGTCTGCAGATCTAAAATGATCAGAATATAGCCTTGAATGTTTTGTGGCTGTAAAGTGCTTGCGGCGTATAGCCATTTCTCATTAATTGCGAAGTTTTTCGTTTTTAGGAAATAAATGAACGCCTTCATTTCTACATCTAATTGCACAACACGGATGCAGCTTTCGCGATTTATTCACGGCAAACAGATTATTTAAAGAAAATTCAACAGTAGTCGTAGAAACACGGGCAAAACCAAAGAGCATCTCACTAAACGTCATGTGCTGTTTACGTTATAATACAATGTCCCCTCTAGCGGGAGAAATTGGCAGTAACGTTTCCCTATTGCTGCATACAAACTTTTCACATGCTTTCACATTTTCACATTCCAAAGATAACCTCACTAAACGTCATACTTTGTTTACGTTTTAATACAATGTACCCTCTAGTGGGAGAAATTGACAGTAAGGTTCCTTCTAGTGCGAAAGGTTCCAAGTGCGAAAAAATCGAATTGAGTCCCTAGAGAAACCGAAACCAATCGTCAACAAAAAATATTCAACAAATCACAAGAAATAATAATTGCGTAGAATATTTTTTAAAAAACACCACTAACAGATGGTAAAATAAAAAATAAAATGTCCAAATAAATATTACAATGTTTCTCTTCTTGGCTTCTAGGTTTTTTCGGCGATGTGCTGGCGAAAGATGCATCGTCGATTTTTGCAATTTTAGGATTAAATGATTGTTTTCTTTTTCTTGGTCTATCTTTTCTTCTTCTTCCCTCTGCTCGATCAACTCTACGGACTTTATGCGGGTCCATTTTGCAAAAAAAAACGAGTGGAATTCTCGGTCAAAATTCACAACGCACACGTATAACCTCAAAGAAACCTCGTGGCTCAACAAGCAATATGAAACTAACTTCCACCCGTTGGTCTTTCCCAACGGGTGGAATTACCAAAGGCTCTCTTCCTCCTAGACTTTTACTCCGATTGACTCAAAACTTTGGGAGAACATTCTACACATATTGTACTATTGGATAATAAAATAAAAAAAATGGATTTTTGACATTTTCAAACCCACGTACCCCCTTAATCAATTGATTATCTTCCAACGACTATTCTGGGCTGTCCTCACGATGTGCTCACAAACGAATTACAAACAACAAATTATTCCAACAAACCGAAAGTCTTTCAAGCCGGAAGACGTGACTCGAATATTACCATCGACCGTCTAGATTTATTTATTTATAACAAGAAAAAAAAACCATCCATCGTTCGCGCCATCCGCGTATCGAAGCCACGACCGCAGCGCCATCCGGATCGATGCGACCCGCTGCAACGCGCCGATACGCGTAATCCATGACGGCTCAACAGCGCGCTTAATCCAATTTCACTACATCGAACGGATGCGACATGTCCCAGATATAAAACTTGCACAGCCAGCAACTTTGTCGACGATTGCAAACTTGGCCCCCCAATTGCTCCTCGAGCTCTATGCAAATCCCGTCAAACGTAAATTTATCATCGGCCAATGTTGAGACACGATTGTATTGCAGAATTCTCGTGCACAGAACAGTCGAAAAGCGTACTTCCGGATAAGCAAAAAAAAAAAAATCGCGAGCATCAAAGTAATCCGTCTTATCGGAAATTTCGTGACGTCCTTGACCGTAATCGCCTAAACGCGCACGGTACGTGCACACCTACCTCCTTTTTTTTCGCAAACGAAATAACATCCAAGATGGCGGTCCTATAGGTAGCAGACGATCGCAGGTGGCTATGCGTATTTTTCACTGAAGAAGGTACTCCCCTCGTCGCGAAAAGATGAGCGAAAGGGTGGAGACGGATTGTGCCGACGACGCGGATCGTATCGACGACGCGGTCGATCCTCGGGTTCAGGTAACACGCGCGTCGCAAACTTGCGAAATTTCGAAGTGACACGAGTTTGCCATGCACCCACACACACACACACATACCTGTGAATTTTGACGTTTCTCAAAGCCGAGTGCAAATTTTCCTTCGCTTCCCGTTCTCGTCTGTAAAATACGTCGTTTTCGTTGTTTCATTTTTCAGATCGAATTGGAGCGTCTAAACACCGCCACGGACGACATCAACAAGCTGGAAGTCGATTTGGACGTGAGTACGAAAGATTGCACTTCATTCCTGATCAATTTTTCGTGCCCCGTTCGCACGTGTCCGTTTCCGCGAGAAACGACGAGCCGAGAGGCTCAACGCGATAATCGCGACGAAATTGCCGTCGTACTTTTCGAATTGAGCAGCAGCCGTCGCGTTTAGCGTCGGTGAAAAGGCCAATCGGCCATTAGGCGTAGTTGAGACCGATTGCCTCGTAGACTCGACACAAATGGATAATGGCCGTTCCTTGATCTTGGAGCATCGGGCGACGAAAGAAGTTTCGCCAGACTCTCATTAGCACTCTTGTTTTTGTTCCGCCGCGCTCGAAGGAGGCCAGAGCCACCTTCAGGGAATTGCTGTGCGAGTCTACCGTCAACATAGACAACTTGGCCAAGAAGCTCGGAGCTTGCATAGAAAAGTCGAGGCCTTACTACGATGCGAGATTCAAAGCTAAGGAGGTGAGAATAGGCGAGTCGGCCGTCGGCTTTTACGACGATTCAAGCGGGCTTTGCGTTCTTTGGGGCACAGGCGCTGCGGGAGGCACAGAAAGCAGCCATCAGGTTCGAGCGGGCCAACGGACAGCACGCCGCCGCCAAGGAGATGGTCTACCTCGCGGAGGAGGGCCTCAAAACGGAAGGCAGATGCTTCGACCATGCCTGGCAGGTGCGATCGTCCGGAGATTGCCAAATATCGGCGGATCGGAGAAACATCTCCGGGCCGATAACAGACTCGTGCTTTTTCCAGGAAATGCTGAATCACGCGACCTCCAGGGTAAACGAGTCCGAGCACGAGAGAGCCCTCTCCGAAGCCGAGCACAGGCACACAACCGGCGTTTATCACAAAGCCGAGCACAACGTGCAGCGTCTTCAGGGCGAGCTCAAACGGGTCATCGCCAAATCCAGGTGAGCAGTCGTGGCAACTTTCCTCGCACGCACAACCTTCCCGATCGATCGAAATCGCCCATTTCGTTTTTTTTTCTTCTTATCTTCACTCGGTCTGTTTGTGAATGTGTTCTTTGAGTTTTTCTGAACGGTCGCGGAAAGGGGGCATACTTTGAGCATAAAAAAAGCCAGGCCAGGACGCACGTTGGTGAAACGTTTTTTCGAAGTGAAAAAAATATATTCGATGCTGTGGAAATCGCAGTACGTCTCTTTTCCGCGACGACAGTTGTTTTCGGTAGTCTTCACTCGAGCATCCGTGCATGAATTTTTGGAAGACCGTCGTCTAGGATTGTAATCGAAGTACCTTTAGAAATGGCACCTTAGCGCCAAGAGTGTCCAGGAGCGGCTAGTTTTAATTTCGAATTTTTCATTTTGAGCGCTTGGGTTTATTTTTTTCTTCCGATCCGTAGAGAAAGAGAGAGAGAATTTATGTCACTTTTTGGTTGTGTGTTCATGTTGGCAGTATGGGTGCACGTCGCAGCTTGCTTCTGATAAACAGTATCGCCTACAGGCACACCTTACTCATGTTGTAAGTAGTTTTAGTATTTAATTTTGTTTTAGTTTTTCTCCTTTCGTTTACGTCCGACCGTCGAATCGTCTCGTTTTGTTGCGACTTTTTTTTCGTTCGAATTTCATCCTCATTTTTTGCATGCAATTATCACACGGTCAAGTTTATTCCATAGAGCGTGTCTGGTTTTTTTTTTAACTCAACCAGTCTAACGATATTATCAGGTGCTAACAAATATTCACGCCAAATTTGAGCTCTCAAACTCAAGTTTGAGATAATTGCTTTTTAATTACCCGATAATATCGTTCGAAGGGCTGAGGGACGAATTTTTTTTCGACACCCCTTGGTGGTGGGCTGTCGCAGTCGAGAAACGTTATGGCTTTCCGGAAGTACGTCATTTCCGGAGCATGACGATTCTGGATTCCGACAGCCTAGTGCCCTGCTACACGCGCAACGAGCGCAAGTCCGCCCGACACGGCCGCCATTCGATTTCGAGGTAAGAATAGCGCGCGCACGCCACCGTAAAGGCTAAGCCGCCATTTCGCGTTTGATGCGCACAACAGCACACCTCGAATGTTTCCCATTACGTAACTTCGCGAGACGGCAAAACTTCGAGGCTCTCGAGGTCACGTTCGATTCCACAAAAGTGAACGATTTCATTGATACCTGTATGTATATATATATAACGTACGATTGTTACACGCAGACCTTACTACGAAATGAAAGCACAATTCAACCAGATGCTCGAGAAGCAAAAGACGCGCGTTAGCGTCCTCGAGCGGTCAGTGGGCGAAGCTAAAATGACGTACGCCGAGGCACTGAGAAATCTCGAGAGAATAAGCGACGAGATTCATCGGGTACGTACAATAATATAACGCGACCTATAACGATACATAACCTCAAAAATAGCACGTACGTGAAATGACTCGAGTACTTGTGTTAGATACATTATATTTTTTTTTCTCATAAATCAGACGCGGCGATACGACGGGCTAGACGACTTTGCAAAGCGCCAAGCGGAAGACGGCACGGAAACGAAAAAATCGGGCGACCAACCAGCGAAGAGAAACTCATCGGATTCGAGTATAACGGGCTCACCAGACAGCACCGATTACACCAGCGACGAGTATCTTCGTCTTCCCCAAAAAATGAGCCCGAACACGTCGTGCCCAGTCCCAAAAAAAGTGAGACAAAAACTTCCGGTTGCTAATTGTTTTATTTACGAAAAAAAAACAAGTCCTCCGTCTTGCACGCTTTTTCTTCAAATTCCATAAGACAAGACAAATAAAACTAAGTGAAAATAGATTTAAAAAAATCGTTTGACAGTTATCGTCGAAGTTATCGCACAGACCGTAGAAGTGTGATGGATAAAAACGAGCATGGAAAAGGTAGAAACGATTTTTTATTTCTAGGTGGAAAAGGACGCGTGTTCGGAGTATCTGGGCCTGAGTAATCTGAACCTGTCGTCGATCGAGCCCCGGAAGTACATAAAACGCGAGAGGCCCCGAAGTATCGCGAATCCCACGGACACGAAGAAGTTCCCGGCGACAAAGGAGATCCGCACGACGAGCACGTCGTCCCCGAGGCTCTCGGATCTCGGGAAGCAGGTGACGTCACCGCCGGTCGAAAAGCGTGTCAAGATCAAATCGCCCAGCGACGAGTACGGCAAAACGGCGAGCGCGGGCCGAGCGACCGAGAACGGCAATATGGCGTCGAACGGGGGGGCCGCGTGTTCGCAGAACGGCGACGAGTGGACGGAAATAAGTTTGAACAATTCGCCGGACGAGGTTTTCTATAACAACGACACTTATTCCGACGACGAGGATCAGATACCCTACAAACCGCTGCCGAGCGAATTGAGCCCGGAAGTGGCCGGTCAACCGGGCATCATAGGCACCGTCACCACCACGACCGTAGCGCCCAAAGCAATGGCCGCGGTGACGACGATCGCGCGCGGTAACGGCGACGACCCGTCTCGCGAACGTAGACGAAAACAATTGATCAATCAGAAATCTCTGCCCGCTATGATGGAGAACAACGAACTGAGTATCAGCGACGAGACCAAGTCCGAGGTCACCAGGAGCCCTTCCGTCAAAGCCACCAGGGGCAAATTGGACGGCGGCCTCGCCAATTGGATATCCAGGAGCTCCGCCGCCGGCGAAACCAGCTGCGGAAGTTCAGGTAAACGTGACATACGATAACAGCCATTGAACTCGTAAATGATAGGACCGTTGCTCACGATAAATGCTCGAGCGTCGAAAAAAAAAGTCGAGAATTTGACGTCGCCATTCGAATTGGAGGAAAAACCGGAAATACTCTTTTTTGACGGGTTTTTCTTGCGTTATTTTTTTCAATGACGCTTTCTTTAAGGATGTTCATGCGGTACCGAGTTAGTCAAAAGAAAAATTATTACGAATAGCGTAGTCCGTTCAATAAGTTTGGCAACGCTGCAACCAAGCGCGACTGCGTTTCCTGTACAGCTGCCATGTGCTAGAAATTTATCACTCGCGTCCATGGTTCATCGTCGATCTCTTTTTCGACCACGGAAGAAAATTCGAAAAAGAAAGCGTTTTTCTCGAAAGGCAAACAAAATCAATTTTCGAAAATCAAATTTTTGCTCGATCAATCTCGAAATCAATTTTTTATGTGTTATTATTTCGTATCCTTTTTTTATAACTACAATGATTTTATTTGCGATTAATTTATTTGATTTTATTCTTTAAGCCGATTCAGTCATTACATTTCCAGTCACTTCTGTATAATTTGCTGTAGAAGTGTAGCGCACATTGCGTCGTTCGGAAAGTTTAGTGTTGATTTCAAAAAGCGCGCGGTTGCGACGTTGCCATCGTAATATGCGACTGGAGTAATGTGGAGGTTAACCTCAAAAAAATCAGCATATTTCGAGACAAATTAATTTATTCTGAAGTTCACAAGTATCTAATGGATTTTAGAAAGCTGTCCAAACGTTCTTTAGATATTTTTTTATCCGTTATAAAAGTTTCTTTCGAAACTGTTTGTCAGTGCTTGCAAATGTCACGTTTATAGACGGGAAAAACACAACAACCCATAAAAGACCATGTTAATTTAGAAAAGTTTTATTTATTAATTGCTCACAAACAAGGTATCCGGAGAGTTTGAAATTTGAACAGGTGACTTTTTAGATACTCATGAGTGAACTCGAATTTCTTTTATCAATATCTGTTTGTTAATTCGATCGTCGGATGAACTTCCTTAATAACCGTTTGTTACATAGTAAACATTATGCAGATAGAACAGTTTGTTTTACAATTCTCAAACTTGGAGTGCTTTTTCTCATTACTTTTAACTGTTCAACTTTTTTTTCACGAAGCAAGTGAAAATGGAGGTATGGCACTATTTTTAATGATTTATCGTTATTAAACTAGCATTTTAAGTATATATTGATTTTTTGAATTATTATTAATAGTAGTAGTAAAAAGTTTTATTTGCATCGCCTTTTCGACTTTTCACAAAGCTGTTACACCGTTTAACATTGTTCTCTCACAATCTATTAGGAGTAGGAATCGTTTATTTTTATCAACAATTGGGGTTTATTGCGATAGAACGGTACTTTTTGTTTTGTTCAAATTGAAATTGCTTGTTGAGTCACTCCTGATGTAAGTGCAAGTTCTTCTTGCGCTTGGCACGAATCTCCCTTCAATAATGCTTCCAATTCCGCGTCTTCGTACACTTTCAGCCTTCCGCTGCGTTCTTTGTCTTCGACGTCAAACTCACCCTTCTTAAACTTTTGAAACCGCTCATAACTTCTCTCACTTAAAGCAGCCTCACCATATGCTTCTGCAAATAATCGATGCGCCTCAGCTGCAGATTTCTTCAAATTAATGTAGCCATCAAAACTTCCCGCTAATGACGCTTATTCGGCTAAAAACTCGACATTTTGGCACGAAAAAAAAAAACTATGCGACGCTGATACAAAATCGCTAATATTCCAAGGTTATGGTCTTGCCAGATGTCCAACCTTAGGATATGACTGTTTACATCTGACAATTTCAACGTCAACCTCCTGGGGGGCCATCTTTTGTCAAACGGCGAACACTTATTTGTACTCCCGATAACTTTCTTCTTTTATTATTATCTAATATAATCTTTCATCTTTTATTATTATTAACTTTCGTCACACTCTGCATTCTCTCTCTCTCTCTCTCTCTCCATTATCACGGTTTCTCTTTTCTTACACGCTCTATTTCCCTAAAAAGTTTACACATATTTACACCTACCTTCCTTCTCAGCAACCCTATTAATTTATCATCTTTCCCCCTTTCCCCCCTCTATCCACTCTTTTATATATCACCCCTCTTAGTTTTTCACAAGTAATCAGGTGCTCCGTTGTTTCTCTTTTTCTCGTTTACATATCCTACAAATCCATTTCACTTCTCCCTAAATTATTATTAATATTATACGGTATTTTTCATTATCATTCAACTATTATTATTAAATTATTATATAAACTATTCATTCAAATTCTTCGCTTTTATCAAAATTCATACTGGATGCGTGAACCAAAAAAGTAATAAAAAGAAAATTGAATAATGTGCACGCTTTTAAAAAATAGTTCGAACCTTACATTTAATGTTTGTGTTATTGGGCAATGAAAAAATACTTTTCCGAATGATTTCTCAAAACCTATCAAGTGCCAAGTAATATTATTAAACTGTGTGTAAAATCGAAAAGCATCGTCTAATTATTTTCGAATGATCAATTACGCCGCTCTCGAAAATATAGTTTTGAGAAAAAAGAGTTTAAAGTATCGATAAATGAAATTTCAATGATTTTGGTAACTTATCGACTCGTGGCGATATGCTTGAGCATTCTATTTAATTTTCCAGAATATGTAGGTTGGTCGTAGCTACTGTCAATTATTAAATCAATAACTTTACCGGAGTCGTAACTAAGCAAGGTATTTCCCGGCTGAATATTTTCACGGGGCGATTCTGATAAACGAATCGTTCCGCAGCAAATTCGAGTCGCCGGCAGTCGCTGGATATGCTCTGGAGCACCGGAACCGTCGAGAGGGCCGCCGAGCTGTTGAGCCACGGCATAATGATGCTCGACATTGGCAATCTCTCGGAGAGATTCCGCGGCGAAGGAAGCAAGACCGTCGAGAAGGTGGAGAAGTTTGAAAAGTCAGATAAGCTAGAAGTCAAGGGGAAAAAAGTGCCGAGCCCGCTCGAGAAAACGATGAGCTATTTGAATCCCGACGAGGAGACTTCGGACAGCGAAAGTTTGGCAAGGTGAGAACATTTTCGGTGCTCTTCAAAAGCATTCTCCCTTTATTACGAAACAGGAGTTCATTTTTATGCTCAGAATGGGCCGAGGTAGCACGGTACATGCTCGTACAAAAGCAGGCTAAAAAGTTCTCGGTCCTGTTGGTCGCGGCTATTCCGGGCCGAGAACTTTTCAGCCTGCTCTTGTACCGCTCATGGCTGAAAAGTTCTCGGCCGAAGTATAGTACGGGTCCCATTCGCTCGTGGCTACCTTGAGCCGAGAACTTTTCAGCCTACATTTTATCCTATAATTTCAGCGTCTTCGTTCCCCGAATTCATAGCGTATCTGCCTTGGGCTCAGAGTGCTCAGAACTACCTCGTTCGAGAAATTCTCGTAAACCGACCAACAAAATTTCAATTTTAACGAATCGAACGAATTTCAGCGTCGAGATGCTGAGCGAGGATCAAATATCGTCGCTGATGATGGAGCAGGACATGAATCAAGTGTGCCAGGACATTTTGGGCACCCCTCTCGTCGAGGTGTGTCCTCTGTTGCAACAGCTCCAGCAACAACAATAACGAAAATCCGCTCTCTATCCGTTAAATTGAAGGCGCGCCCTGTCTCCTCCGAGGAAAACCGTAAAGATGCAAAATTCACTGATAGTTCCTTTTCTTGAGGTATATATGATAGTTGCTTCAACGAGTCAGAGTTTCGGCGATCGCTACATTGCATTCCTACATACATATTCCTTTTTTTTACGCTTTCTCTGCGCGAGAGCGAACGTACCGTCGTTACCTTCCACAATTATTTATAATAATTTATTATTGTTGCCGTTGTTGATTTTGTCGCTTACGTAGTACGATTCGTTCGGGGATAAATGCCGAGCGAGACTGACGACGAGAGCCTAAAGGGACGCGATGAAAAATCGCGTTCTTACAAATGGTTTTGACGCCAATTTTGAATGGCTGCATTTCTGTATATACTTGTAACGAGCTCGACAACCGACCGATCGTCGCAAAGCATCAAAGCAATATTTAAATATATACGTAGATTCGTAGAATTTCGCTTGGGCCAATAGACCGAGATATTTACAAATAATTACAGGGGGTAAATGATTATAATCAAAAGGTTTAATATATTCGTAGATTTTTTCTCGCATATTTATTGAATTAATCGGTCGGGCTGCTGGACGTACGAGAGGAGGCTGAAAAGTTCTCGGCCGCGATGCTACGGGCCCGTGCTCGAGGCTACCTCGGGCCGAGAACTTTCCAGCCAAGGGCGGTACACACAGGAAGGCTGAAAAGTTCTCGGCTCAGATGCTACTACATCGCATTTGCTCGCGGCTATCGCGGGCTGAGAACTTTTCAGCCTGCCCTTCCACGGCTAGCACCGGACAATTTATTTTGTTTTTTAATTACAAATTCGCAAACGGTCGATTAACATTGATAGGTTTTTCTACGACATTGCTTTCTCATCGATTATACAGGGTGTCCCATTCGTTGCAAGCTTTTGTCTCGCAAAGTACGCATCGTAAAACCAAATGTCCCAAATGAAACTCGTAACCGAACAACTTTAGTTCGGACCACTTTTTTTTACAATGCGTAATGCATGGAATTGCAGTGACGCCCTGTACGTCTGGGTATACGTCTCTCATACTCGTAAAACGAAACATGCTTGGTGCACCAACAACGAGGAGGGGGATAGGAATTGAGAAAAAATTGCGACACAACTCGGATGTTCTTGCCTGTTCTCGAGTCAAATCGACTTCGCGTCGTGCTTTATGAATCCAAAGTACCTAGATCAATTTGAGGAAAAAAGACGAATTATTACGTCTTTAATTCGCGGGAATCGAAAGGAAAAAATTAATATATATATAGATATATACATATAGATCTTGAGTTTTTAATTTTAAAGGTTCTATATGAAAATGGCGCGTTTTTGAACGAGTGCTATGTGTACAATGAAAGAAAAAATGAAACTCCGATATCTTCCATTACATCGCCCGTCGCGGAGGAGGAAACTCGCCCTCGATATCCAATCAATGCTCCATTGTGCATAATTAAGTGATAAACGAGCATCTTATCGATACCCATCGAGCGTTCAACGATCATTTTTTTCCTTCGCAATCGTAGAAATAATCGGAGTTATTGCGCACGCGGCCAATTCGACTAGTCAATGAAAAAAAATCGCCTCGTTCATAATCCCATAATCAAATTCGGCTTTTGGTTCGACCGTGTGAAATATTCGATTTTTCGTTCGATATTAGAATTTCACTCTGTCGCCAATTGCTACACACTTCAACGATTCACAAACGCGCGGGCTTCGCCTTCGACGGCAAAGTAAAAAATCGTTGCGATCTTATCGAAGGACTTGCGATCACGTTAGTAGCATTAATTAATTGTAAGTGTAAAATATTGTATATGTGATTGTACCTATATGTATATATTGCCACTCGTCATTAAAAAAAAATCATTACGAAATTCGCTCATTGTTTTGAGAAAACTATTTTTTTTGGATTTTGACAATATGGTGGCTGAATATTAACGGGTAGAGCCACTCGAGGATTTTGAAGTTTGCAGAAAAGTAAAGGAAGAGGAGAATGTTAATTTGGAAGGCCAATTGTATTGCGCTGACATTGCAGATCGAAGGTAAATTGAAAATTTCTATTGCTAATCGTTAGTTCTAACTTTAAACGCGTTTTCTGGAAACAATGTTTTTTTAAACTGACTGGAAACGTAACTCAGCCAAATATGCACCGGTTGACTCGACATTTTGAACGTTTCTTCTCAGATGCCTTCTTCATGGAGCTGCGTGCGGAATTTGCGAGTCGTTAATAAGCTTTTTCTAAATAAACAATTACTCGCCTAATTTTTTTGCTAGAAGAGAAAGTTTTCCTTCAAATCTGCACTACCTTAAAAAAAGGTATTTCTATACACAATCCCATAGCTTTTTGTATATATTTTTGAGATTTTTTTTCGTTTTTTGTTGTAGCTTGAAAACTACGCGAGAAATATTTCCGGCCACGGAACACTGCGCGAGAGTTACTCTGCGCTCCTGGACTCTGCCTTTTCTCTATAAACAAATATGTGCGCCGAAAAAGGCCTTCTTACGAAACTTCGCGTTTAAACTCGTGGCCGAATTCGAAAAAATGGTTCTTTCACTTAATCCCAGTACACGCGCGAAGGATAATAAAAGGGCAGGCTGAAAAATTCTCGGTCCGTGGTAGCCGCGAGTTAATAGCATGTCGGTAGCATCGTGGCCGAGAACTTTTCAGCCCGGGCAGTATGAAGGCAGGCTGAAAAGTTCTCGGCCCGGAAGTTATTACATCCAATTCGTTCGCGGTTGTCTCGGGCCGAGAACTTTTCAGCCCTGCCTTGTATGCGGATCAGCAGACAGTTACTCTTCCCGTCCACAAAAGGCCAATCGACATGCTTTCGTCGTTTCACCCAGCTCAAGTGTGTGTGGTGCCCAAAATTTTTTTTCTATGCTATCCAGCATGGCTTAGCAAAATCGAGAAACTCATTTTTCGATCGATTCATAGCAAGTGCGCCTTCAATAAAAATTCGCGATCTTCGACAATTTCTTTTGTCGCTTTTTTCGCGCGATAGAAAAAATATTCGAAAACGGGCGAGCCCGGCGCGCTCGCCGTGCGCCACCGGCGCATCCGCTCGGCGAAGCGCGGTTGCCCTTCGTGCCGCGACGCTCGTAGCGCCACAGTGAAAACAAAATGGCGACGATTGCGGGTATCGCCGATTAGTTCGTGCAACCGTGTGCGGTTAAAAAACGACAGAACCGAAGGAAAAAAATTAAGTGTATGCCAAGAAAATTTTCTCAAATACTCTTTTTTCACGTGTGTGCTCCTCGTCGCTGTAGCTCGTGTGTCTCGGCTGGAAAAGTGTAAATAAAACTTTGCGGACTCTACAACCCGCGTGTGTGTATGTGCTCTGGGATATAATAATAATAAATCCAAAAAAAAGCAAAACGTTGACAGAAACGCTATGAGTGCGTGAGGAAGTGCAAAAAAAGCAGGGTAGGAATATTATATTAACGCACGGCGTGCGGCACCGCCGCGCGAATCATCGCGAACGGGCGTGGGGGGAGAAAGATTTTCAGTTTCGCGATCAACTCTCCTTAGGTACACACCTATATTTGTTATTCGCATCAACCGCCATCTCGTCGTTTTTATCTTTTTCTCCCCCCTCCCGCTCTTTTCGTCTTTAATAATCAAAAACGAAATAATCGAGAGTTCGCGGGTTCATTTTCCATTTCGTCTGACAGGAAAAGCCTTGTCCCCGAACACAGCGCCCAAGAAAAAAAAACTCACTTCAAAGTCCATTTTTGGAAAAATGTGCTAATCTTTCCTGAAAAAAAGAAAAATTATCGAAACGTCAAACTTTTGCGATCTTATTCGAGCAAAAAAGTAATCGGTACGGAAATTGTTGCAAATTTTGTGACGATCGAATGATCGTCCCGATTCGGAAGGTGAGAAAAAGGGGAAATAAAGAAAAGTAAATCGTTAGTTTTCCTAACCTCTTTGAAACTTTGCGGAACGGTGGCGTACTTTTTCGGCGTTTAGGGCCAACGCGCCAGGGGCGTTTCTTAGGGACTTTCGTCCGCTCCAAAAACGCTGATCTTTCGTTATGATCTATTTTTTTTTTTTTTTTTAATTATTATTGACAAGACGTTTTTTGCATGATAATAATAATCACGAAGAAATCGGCGATTTCCACGCGAACGAAATGTCCCTATTATTAGCCTTATTATTTTTATTATTAATATTATCGAGTTCGAATTTTCGGGATGCGAATAATTGTTTTCCCGGAATTTCGAAAAACACATTTTTTCCCGGAATTTCGAAAACCACATATTTTTTTCGTTAATTCGAGAATAACATTTTTTTCCAGAAATTCGAAAAACACATTTTTTCCCGGAAGTTCGAAAATCACATTCGAAAATAAAAATTTTTTTTTCGAAAATTCGAAAATATTTTTTCAGCAAAATCGAAAATTAAATTTTTTTTCCCGGAAGTTCGAAAATCACATTTTTCGTTCGGTACAAAAGAATTCCTCTCCCAATTTCACGTTAAAATAAAAAGAAAAAAAAAACAAAAACAACGTCGAACTCAAATTCCGTTTTTTTATGTCTCGCCCAAAGTTCGCGTCGGGACGGCCGAAAGTTGCGATAAAGCAGGGCAAGAAAGAGACGAAGGGCTCTCGGACGTCGGTAGCGGAGCGCAGAGACGCGTTATGTGACGACGAGCGGGACGTCACGTCGAGAGTCCCGTAGACTTGACAAGTTCGGAGCTAGCATCGTCGTCTCGGAAAACCGAGGATTCGTTTTCGCGCTATCGACCCGGAGACCTCGAGGTCTAGAGGCGCGGCGACATGGCGTTGAATCCACGTGACATGGACGCCTTCATGGCCTTGCTCTCGACATCCGACATCAAGAAGAAACTCAGCGTGGGCAATTTGCTGCTCAATTACCTCGGCGACCCCTCCAAGAGCATAGAGTGCCAGGACATCGGACTTTTCGTCGATCATATTATTCCCTGGCTAGCCAATGGAAACGCCAAGGTGAGAGACACTTTTCGAGAATTCTTAGAGAATTTGACGGCGGGAGGAATTATCGGTAATCGTTTTTAACGAGGAAGTCATCCTGTCGAGACTGACTTCTTTTCTATTGAAAAATATTGATGGACGATGGAGCTATCAATGTTTAAAGAAAGTGCCGACATTGCTGCATGGCCAAGCGGCGGAGGTCCTTCGGCAACTAAGCTCCTCTGAAGGGAGAAATGAAAAAAATGTACTTTCTGTGTACAGTGAAACTTCAATGATACGTTTTCCAAGGAGTACATCGAATGACGTATAAGTGAGAATAACGTAGAAGTGAAACTTTGTCACCATCTTTATGAAGGAAATTTGACCTATGAAATGACAAAAACGTATAAACGAGATTTCAGTGTAATTATAATACTCTTGTGTAACCGGATACTTTATTCAAATTCGGAAAATTACGAGAGCGACAAGCTGTAGACGAAAAAAGTTCGATTTTCTCTTAAAAAAACAACCTTGGTCATTTGTTATTGATAAATGGATACAGATATGGAAAAAATCGTCCGGTCATACGATAGAAAATGTTATGAACTACGCTCTGTCCGAATTTGAAGTAAATCGAACGGATCAATTTTGAGATACGACTTACACCGTCTTATAGCAACATTTGAATGCATTAAAAATGGCGAATATTCGTTACGAACATCCGTCAGTCATTTTTTTTACTCACTTTTTCAAATATCCGGTGTTAAAATCTGAAAAGAAAAACGTTTAGCAAATTCACGACAATAAGATGGCGTCGAAGTTGGCATCATTGAAATGCAACGAAAATAATGTTTTTTTTTACCTCGCAATTTTCTTTTGCAGATTTAAGCTACGAAAATCACCCAAACCTCTTTTAGGATTGTGATTTAGCTATCTAAAAGAAATCTGCAGCATATTATTTTGTACAACGATGAAAGTAAGAAGTTGAAAAGAATTTTCGTTGCATTCCAACGATGAAAACTTCAAGCCCTTATAATAAGAACAAAAGATATAAAGAAGAATGATGAGATTGAAGTTTGCATGTTTGGAGTGCAATGAAAGTTATTATTTTTCCATTGCTCGGAAATTCATCTTTTTTTAACGCGTAATTTTTTGTTTTGTTTGAGGCTGTAAAAACATTCAAATGTTTCTGCGTAGGAGGTTATTAAGGAGGTACGATCATAACTACGAATCCAACTTTTGGATTTGAAATTTTTATACGATTTTGACGAATACTTTATGCGCCTATTGCCAAAATATGAGCTATTTTGATCGTTTAGTTTTTTCGCAATAAAAGTGCAAGTAACGTCGCGAGTAACAGCTGATGCGTTTGGCGAACATAACCCAGCTTTGTTTTGAAATTAATTTGAATAGAAGCCGCCACAAAATATGCAAACAACAATTTATGGAGTTTTATCATTTATCACGTATCAATAACATGTATAATTATATTCTGCCTATCGTGTTAATTCCGCTGAGGTAATTCGAGCCTATTTTAAAAGGTTTCCGGCTGATTTTTGTTTTTGTCTTTTAGTCCTACTTTAGTGCTACAAATCTCCAAAATATAATGTTCGATAATAATGAGAATAAGAAATTAATAAGAACTTTCGTCGCGTCCCAACGACGCAAACTTCAGCCCCATACAAAAATCCTTATTTGCCTCCATTCGTGTCTCCATATTGCCTATTAAAATCCTTCAACCATTTTTCAAGCTATTTATTCAGCAATCTAGAAGATGGAACAATTTTTGTTTTGTGTCAACTCCTACGACGATAAGAAACGTAGAATAAAATGTGAAAATGAACTTTCGTTGCGTTCCCAGTCGAAACATCAACACCATGTGGAAATTTCTTTCCAGAGGGACTCGATTGGACAAAGTGGATCTCTGATTAGTCGCTCAAATAATTTATCTGACTTTTTCAGAAGATTCAAAACCGCGGCGCACGACAGAAAATATCCGGACGGAAAAAAAACCATAAAAAAAAATAGTAAACAAACGAGTGTTTCGAAAAGTGCAAATTTGCGAAACGTTTTCCGACTTCCGGTTGGCAAATCGCAAAAGGAGTCAAGGAAGGACGGCTCGGAGGGAGAAATTAATCGAATTTTGGAAATTCGCACACGCGCTTCATCCTCGTTCCATTTCGAGACCGGAAGCGAGGGCTGAAAGAACGCGCCCGTTTGGCAGGTTGAAAGAAAAAAAAAAAAGAATATCGTGCCAGCAAAGTGACTCCTTTCGTTGCATTTCTTGGTCGCACGTTGCACTCGAGACGAATATATCGTACCTGTCCAACCGGCATCTCGTTTTCCGCCTTTAAGGGCAACGAAACTTTCACGCCATTTACGTTTCGGAAACGTTCTCTCTCCTCTCGCGTCCCGTACGTTCGCGAAAAAAGAAACATTTTGTCGCGCATGTGTTTGATAGGAGCGAAGCAAAAAAGAAAACGAAAGAAAAATAAAAGACGTTTATACGTCTCCTTTGGTTTGTTCGGTTTTCATTCTGCCAGTCGTTGCCACTCGGTCAAGCAAATGTCACCCGATTCCTAAATTCGTTTTTTTTCCATTCCGATGGAACGCTGGACCGAAGGAAAAGTCCTTTAGAAACAAAAATAAATTCAAAACGGAGTTAAACGGTTGGTTCGAGCGTCGTGTTTTTTTTTTTCGTGGGGGAACAAAAAATCATGCAAAGGTCCGTGGACAGTTTGTTGGATTTTCGCGAGAGATTCGAGATGTCCAGGAAACGTGCGAAAGGCCAGGTGAGACGAGACGGCCGAAATAAAAAGATTTTCACGATTTTTTTTTACGAGAAACATTTCTTCACTATTTTTTGAGACTTGGGGCATGTTTGCCATGTTGAAGTTTGCATCGTTGGAATGTAACGAAAATTCATTGAAACTTTGTTATCGCTGCATTTTCATTATCGTCCAAAAAGTGTTGTTACACGTTTAGATTTGATTTCTAATTTAAAACCTGATAAAAGATTTTCTCGTGAATGAAACGATGATGAAATGTGAACCGAAAAATGTAACGAAACGAATACATAGTTGAGGCCTTAGGCCACAGTAACGGGTATAAAATCATGTGCGAATTTGACAATTTTTTTTTTTTCGTATGATAAAGTGATTCACTCATAAAATGAATGGCACATCTATTTAGTATATTCATACTAAACAGTATATTAATACTAAATAATATTAATTTTGTGATTTAGTACTAATATATTAATACTCGCTATGGAATAGCTATGGAAGTTTCCAACGTTTCAAAAGTTTCCATTAATCGACGAATTGTTTGAAGAATGTTTGTTTTTTTATCAAGTGATTTTACGTCAGTTTTAAATTTTGTCTAGACAACGTTATACGTTTATCATCTACAGTCAACTGTGTAGTCAACTTCCGCTGGCATGGTCTTGACGAAACTTGTCATTTCGGAAGCCTAAAATTAGGAGTCTTATACCGTCGGAGCATTTAAACGGAATTTCAACCCGGCCCCGAAAAAATGCCTACATTTCGCAATAAACAACATACTTTTCTCGATGCTTTCAAAAACTTTAATGTCATATTTTCATCAATAAGGTTAGTAAGATTTCTACCGAATTTCATCGGATTCGGTCGATTAGTTTTTCGGCTATACGTCACGCCAGTTTTGAAAATGCAGCTTACACGACCACGCCATACTTCCGCCGTTTAGAAAGATTAATAATTTAAATAATACCATGTAACTGCCAAAAGTCGTAATCAAACATACCCTAGGTCAAAAGTGGTGAACGAATCTTTCGTTTTAAAAAGAAAATCCAAATCGGCAAACTTTTTTCTCGCCCAAAGATACCTCCCCCCTTAATTCGAATATCTTTAATTTAAAAAACGGGCGATATCTTTAAAAAATTCCTGCAAATAGCCTACCAGTTATTTTTGTATTTATTTTATTTGTAAAAAATGTGACTTATTTTTTCAGTTCAAGATATTTAAAGTGAATATATTTTTTCAGGTATTTTCATTTTTTTCCTTCAGATTAAATATTATTATATATATATATATTTATATATTTACAAATAAATTTATAAAATTTATTTTACAAATAAATTATTACAAATAAATTAATTTTATTTGTAAAAAATGTGACTTATTTTTCAAGTTTAAGATATTTAAATTGAAAATATTTTTCAGATATTTTCATTTTAAGTATATATATATATATATATATATATATATATATATATATATATATATATATATATATATATATATATATATATATATATATAATATTTTTCTATTAAAGATAAAGATTAAATATTGCAATATTTAATCTGGAAAAAAAATGAAAATATCTGAAAATATATTTTCAATTTAAATATATATATATATATATATATATATATATATATATATATATATATATATATATATATATATATATATATATGTATATGTATATGTATATATATAATATTTAATCTGAAGAAAAAAAATACAAATATCTGAAAAAATATTTTCAATTTAAATATGTTGAACTTGAAAAATAAGTCACACTTTTTACAAATAAAATTTATTTATTTGTAAATTTATTTGTAAAAATTCATTATATATATTTATAATTAACTTCAATCTCAAATATTTGGAAAAATTTATCGGTTTACCAATCACGTGCACTCGTCAATACATTCAACGAGCCACTTTTTTCCCCAACCAAATGGCCGCTCAATGAAAAAAGAAAGAATAAAAACAAACTTCGAACTTTTCGTAAAAATTTTTTCTCGGCGCCTGGCTCGTTTTAGTCAAAATTCTGCGACGCTGTGATAAAGTGAGAAAAAAGAAGTTTCACGCGTGTGCGCGCGCATGTTTATTTTTTTTCGACTGGAATATTGAGATTGTGAATTCGATCGGTGTCAAGGACACAAAGTGCACTCGTTGATCCGTTGCTCGATAGTCTTCTTCTCCCTTTTTTCCTTCGTTCTCTTCTCTCGCTCTTTCCCTCCTCGTTTTCTCACTCCCCGCTGGGCCCCGCCGCCCTTCTCCTCGTCCTCTTCTAATTCAGCTCGCACAATTCCTTGTTTGGGTTGCCACCGGAGTGACGTCATTATTTCGACTCGAGCACAAACTGGACGGTTACACGTCGCCTGCGAATGGCCAGATAATTTCTTTATTTCATTTTTTTTTGCTTCGACGTGACGACAAAAACGTGGCTAAAGTTCACAATTTGTGGATAACGCTGACGGGAGGCGCTGAAGTTTTAAAAATAGCAATTGCACATGGGAGATCGGGGGGAAAATATTTATTTGTTTATTTCGGAGTTGGGACGAGGTAAATGAGAATATTTGGGGAGAAACATATTGATTTGTGGGGTTATTAAGGAAGCTTTCCAGTGTGACAGCCCGAAAAATCGCTGTTTTTCGCGATTTTTTTTTTTAAAGAAAAAATAATCTAATCGGTCTGGTTTTTTTTTTGTATATTAATTGGGTATTGAAGAATACAAAACAATTTTTTAAAGATCGATTTATTTATTAATTAATATCTATAAAAATGATGAAACAATTGTTGCAGAAAATGCACTTGGATGTGGTGTCCACGTTGGGGGTCACAATTTTGATCTGAAACAAAAAACACAAAAAGATTATTGATCGGTATATAATTGGCTTTCGTGCTATGGAGGCTTTTTTTTTTTTTTTTTTTGCAAAAATGGCGCCGGTTTGAACAAAAAGTATCGATTTTAGCATTTTTTTTGGCAGTTTTTTTTACAAAAAAATAGGAAGATCTCAAAAAAAAAAAGCTTCCATAGCACGATAAACAATGACGTTAAGAATATTGTGTAAAAAATTCAACTCGCTAGCTTTAAAACTCTGCCCTCCAAGTTGGACACCGTTTTGAAAAATGCTGTTTCGAGAAAAACGCGTTCAAAGTTTCGCTGTAGCTGTAGCGCTCCGTTGCCTTCTTCCAAGAAATGCTGTACAGTAACCGAAATAATCTGAATTTCGGCATGAAAATTTCAGGGAATATTCGGAAGAGTGTATACTATTCGATAAAGCAAAAAAAAAAAAAATCGATTTTTTGAAAATTTCACACTGGAAAGCTCCCTTAATTATCTAAGGAATAAGATTATTTCGACGCTGCTTACGAAAATTAGCACGATTCAAAGTTCTTACGAAAATTAACACTTTTTTTATTGCACCTAGAAAACTAGTATGGTGAGTCGCTGATCACGAATATCATATTGAAAATACCCGCAAATTCGATTCTAAAGGTCAACACTCACGAAAAATGATTTTTTGACAGTTTTTCCGTTTTGTTTTAGCAAATATTTATTTTGGAGAAAAATGCTTCCTACAAAAGTTGTAGCCTATAAAAATATTGAACTTTTATGTTCTATACAATTTTTGTCTAAAACCATTCCATTTCGAGAAAAATGGGATAATGTTCCAACAAGTGAAAATTGCTGAGCTTCATTAGCTTCGATATTATCTACTTATCTATAGTAACGGATCGGTAACAGCAACAATATAGATAATATTCATTAGCCCACACACCCGAAGAAAAAAAACCAAATTCAAACAGAAACAAAATCAACACAAAAATCCAAACGAATCTAAACGAAAAAGCTCAAACAACCCAAAGTAAAAAAAACAAAATTAAATAAAAAGCCCAAGCAAGCCCAACGAAAAACCAGAACCCAAACAAACCCAAACAAGAAATGCAAAAATAGTATATAATACATAAAGAAATTGAAATAAAATAAAAAAAAAACAAAAAGGCCAAAAAACATGCACTTTAAAATTGACTGAATAGTACACGAAAAAATAAACATTGTTGCAATTTGAATTTTTTTTATATCTCGTACCGTTAAAACGTTATCGACGAAAAACGAAAAACATCCCCTTTTTTGAGGGTTCGTTTCACCCCTTAAAACCGTCTTTCCGCCGATAAAAAAAAATACGTATCGCTTGCTTTTCGGTGCTTTATAAAATATCCAAATTTCAACAAAATCGAAGGGTGTCACCCGAGGGATGTTCCTTGTTAGTTTTGATCTGCTGGCAAATGCTCTGCTGCCTCGACTGACACCCTACCATCCCCATCTTCATTGTTTCCGTAGATACCTCGCTGCCCCTTTCCCTACTTCGACTTCCATTGTCCCGCACCCCGTTTATATTAGCCAAACGCAGTTTTGGGTGTTTCTTTAAGGCGTTAACCCCACTTGTAGCGCAAAAAAAGGCCTTTTTCATGAATTTTTTTAAAGAAAACTACAAAACTTTTTTAATCGATCAATATACCATCTTAAAGAACACATCTTGAAGAACTTTCAGTAATTTTTTTATTGAAAAATATTACATTGTTTAGTGGCAAATGGCCGTCAATGAAATAATGTTTTTATATACACGGTTTGCGGTGACCAACATTGCGGCGAAGTGGATCATCTGAAAAAAAAATGCGGATGGATTTAGTCAAATATAAGTATAAACTAGTCTTTAATCGAAGGATTTTAAAAAATATTCATTTTTCACAAAATGGCGGACAGTCAAAGTTAATGGTTCGATTTTAACGAAAAAAAACGGCCGTTTTTTGGCTATAAAAGGGCCATTTTTTTTCGAAAAAAAAAATCGAACGATTAAAGACTACATTTTTGTGTATTAAATAAGCCTGCAAAATTTCAAGAAGATCGGTTCATTAGTGTTCGAGTAATCTTGGTCACCGACTTCAGAAATGTCATTTTGAGAAAAACGCGTTTAAAGTTTCAATTTCAGTTCTTCAATTCACGGATTCTTCTCTTTCAACGCTCATATCTCAGTCAATTTTGTTCGGATCGACTTGAAATTTTCAGGACATATTCTCAGATACTTATACTTCAAAAAAATGCAATAAAAAAAATCGATTTTTTCAAAATCGCAAGTGGGGGTGACCTCTTAACAGTACAAGGTATACGATAGCTTGGAGGAGCGAGAAAAATAAATCGGCACCAGCCAAATCGTATTTTCAATCCAGCCTCCGAGTTCTTTAATACGCGCCAGTCCAAGCCGTTCGCCAACGCACATAATGTAACCGCACACTGACCGAATAATTGCCCTGATACGATTCTCGCCCACCCCGCTCATCGTTGTCACCGCTATATTTCGCATCTCGTCGAACAATATTTCACAGACGGCATTTCATTCCTCAGACATTGCACCCTAGATATTTTTCGTTGCAATTGGAATAATAAATATAAATAAAATAACATCGGCATTATTGCATCGTAAAATTCTTAATAAAGCTCACGATAGCCACAGCACTAGGAGATATAAAAAGAAACAGAAAGATAAATTGGCAATAGAAGGAAAATAAAATTCTCAACGATTAATTAGGATTAATTGAACCAAGTTTTAATTAAGTTAATAAAATTTTCATTAATCAAACGAAATTATGATGAATCACTCAAACGGCATTTTTATAAAGTACGCCCAAAATTTCATGAATTAAATCAAAATGTAATTAATTGAGCAAAGTGTTTATTAAACGAAATGCCGATCAATTAAACGAAACTGTAATAAATTAAACCAAATTTCAATTAATCAAGTCAAATTTTAATTCGTTAAACCGAATCTGAATTAATTCAATGAAATTTTGGCCAATTGAACAAATCTTAGAAAATACAAATTTTCGAAACAAATTTGAACAATGTTTAACAAAAGTTGTATGAATTAAATGAAAATGCATATAATTAGGCGAAATTTCATCTGATTAAATGAAATTTCTACGAATTAAACGAAATTACATCTAATTGGACGATATTTTAAGTAATGAAGCCAAATTTCACCAATTGAATCCACTGTCAATTAAGGGGGGATTGTCTTTTTTTTCGCAAAATTTACCGCTTTTTGGGAATTTTTTTGTGAAGAAAGTATACAACGGAAAACTTGTGAAACTTGGCATATAGTTTTATCGATCTGTTTACTACATACAAAAAAATTTTTAAACAATTTCATCAAAAAATCCGCCTCCCACCCCCCTCGACGCGCGATGGTCCTTTTTTGATGGTGTGCACGATTACAGCCTTCACGTTCATCTTGCAACAAAAACCCAAAAAGCATTTTACTTTAGACACATATAGCTATCGTTCGATGAAGGGAAAAAAAAAAATTGACGATTTGGTGACGTTTTGAACTTGAAGTATCGATTTTTCGAAAAAAATTGATCGATTTTTTGTTATAAATAAAAAACTATTAAACGTATTGCTTTTTTGCTTCATCAAACGATAAAAGGATGTCAGCTGAGCATTCTGTCCAAATTTGAAGGCAATCGGTTGAATAGTTTTTGAGAAATCGTGCACACCATCAAAAAAGGACCATCGCGCGTCGAGGGGGGTGGGAGGCGGATTTTTTGATGAAATTGTTTAAAAATTTTTTTCTATGTAGTAAACAGATCAATAAAACTATATGCCAAGTTTCACAAGTTTTCCGTTGTATACTTTCTTCACAAAAAAATTCCCAAAAAGCGGTAAATTTTGCGAAAAAAAAAGACAATCCCCCCTTAAGTAAACTGAATTTTCACCAATTTAACGAAATTTCAATTATACGAAATGTTAATTAATCAAAGCAAAAGATGATACAACGAGTATTTATCGAACGCAAATTTTGTCTCTTCCAATCAAAATAATTGAACCATCATCAAACTACGATGGCCAAGAAAAATTTCAATTAAAGAAACCCAATTTCAATTAATTAGACGGAATATTAATTTGCCAAAGCAAAAGATTACACAGAGAGTATTTATCGAAGGCAAATATTGTCTTTTCCCATGAAAATAATGAAATTATCATCGTACTACGATCGCAAGCCAATTAATCGTTACCTCGATCGCATAACGAAGCACCTCGAAAGGCTTCGAGGCAATCGGAAAGCTTGCACGTTCCACTCGGTAATTTCCACTCCGTCTCGCGTCCTCCTCGCAAGCCTAATTTAAGGTTCACGAGCAAAGCATAGACAGAGGAAGAGTGAGAGAGAGAGAGAGAGAGAGAGAGAGAGAGAGAGAGAGAGAGAGAGAGAGAGAGAGAGAGAGAGAGAAAGAGAGAGAGAGAGATGGATACAAAAAAAGAACGACCGTCAAAGAAGAAAAAGACTCCGGCGATGCCGGGAGTCACGATGTCACACGCGGAGTTTACGGCCTCAACGGCCGCGTGACTACGTAGACAGAAGAACGTTTACCCCGGTTTGCATCTACTAAAATAGTTTTCCCACTCTCGTGTGTACTCCTATAGCGTCCACCGTTGCACTCCTCCCGATACACACGCATGGGACACCTCCGTTTAATCGCGTATTCATTCAAGGCGGTACGATCACTTTCACGGGCTCAAAAAAGAGTCTAAATTTATTTTACCCACAGCTGATCTGATTGATGTTTACTTATGTTGATTATTCGTATCACCGATTACAGTGTGCCAAATGTTGTGGCAAATGATGAATTTATTGCACGTGAAGAAACAAAAACTGAAAAATTCGATTGTCAACGACTCGGTAGTAATCTTCGTAATAATAATATTAACATATCCACCATAATAACGGACTAAAAAGACGAAAAAAAAATCAGCCGGAAACCTATTAAAATAGGCTTGAATTACCTCAGCGGAATTAACACGATAGGCAGAATATAATTATACATATTATTGATACGTGATAAATGATAAAACTCCATAAATTGTTGTTTGCATATTTTGTGGCGGCTTCTGTTAAAATTAATTTCAAAACAAAGCTGGGTTATGTTCGCCAAACGCATCAGCTGTTACTCGCGACGTTGCTGAGTCTGCGGCTGCTATTTCGTCGTTCTGACCATTTGATGGTCACCTGATCGTACCTCCTCAAACCCTTTCTGCTCATTGTTGATGTCATCGAACATCATTTATTAAATGACATTGAAGTTTGCATCGTTGGGATGCAACGAGAATGATTTTATTTTTAATTTTACTATTTTTTTAAATTTAATTTAATTTTACTGTTTACTATTTACTATTTAATTTACTATTTACTATTTACTATTTAATTTTACTATTTTTAATTTTCCTATGGCAGATTTGAGCTACGAAGATCACGCGAACAATTTTTCGAATCGTCACTTTGCGATCTAAAACCAATTCGCAACATATGATTCTCGATAATAATGGATATAAGAAATTGAGAGGAATTTTCGTTGCATTCCAACGATGCAAACTTCAGCCCCATTTTATTCAACACGTCGGGGCAGCACCGATACTGATAATCATAATTATAATAGCAATGGTACCAGTGGTAATTACAACGATGATAATAGTAATTATAACAATAGCAATCATAATTGTAATAATGTCTATCATAGTAATTTTAAGCAGTTGTAATACTAGCAATGATAATAATAACGTTTTTAAATATTTTTATTTATATTTTTAAAATCACTTAGGCTCATGTTTTGGATAATGAGGTTAGAAAGATATATACCAAATTTCATGAAAATCGGTCGGTCAGTTTTTTAGCTATACGTCACGCCAGTTTGAAAATTGTGTTGAAGTTTGCAACGTTGGGACGTAACGAAAGTTAAAAAAAAATTTATCTTCCATATTCCTATCGTCCTGGCAGAACTTTTTTTTTCATCGATTTGTCGATTGCTGAACAAATATTTTGAAAAATGGTTGAAGGGTTTTCGTAGGTAAAATTCACTGAAGGATATAAAAGAAATTCAGAAATATTAACTTTCGTTGCGTTCCAACGATGCAAACGTCAATCTCATGTTTAAAAAATGGAGTTTAGAAGATCGTGCCATAAGCCATTTTTAAAGATCAATAAAAGAAAATACCATATAACAGCCGAAAGTAGTAATAAAGCATACGCTAGGCGTCAATAATGGTGAAGAAATGTTTCCTTTGAAAATAAATCATGAAAATCAGCCAATCTTTTTTTCGCCTCAAGGTATCGACCCCCTTAAGGGGGTATCCCTCTCTGGAAACTGTAAAAAAATCTTCTTCAAAAGTTGTAGGTATTTGAACATTTGAAGAAATGAATTTTCGGTGAAAAATTTCGTTATAATTGCTCACAAACTGCTCGTAAAATGAAAAGTTTTCGATTAAGGGGTCAGTCCACTTTAGAGCCCCGAAAAAGGCTATTTTTGCGATTTTTTTTTGACGATTTTATAAAAGATACGAATATAAGAGTCGTTGGGCTTGATAAAGTCTTGAAATGCATCTTAAAAAGAATTTAATTAATTTTTATTCATTTTTAAGTACAAAAACTATAGTTTAACGTAACGCCTCAAAAATAGGTGAGCTAGGTAACTCCATCACAACTCGACAACGGCTTGTCTGAAACAAAAAAAAATCAAAGTCCATTAGATTCAGTATGATACCAGCTACAAAATGACCCTTGGATATAATCAAAAAATAAAAAAATCGCAGATGAAAAACGAAGAAAATAAAAAGACCCTCGGTTTTATCGAAAAATAAATAAATCGCAGATGAAAAACGAAGAAAATAAAAAAACGCGTTTTTTCGCAGTTTTTCGCCAAAAAAGAGTAAAAATCAAAATTTTAGAAACATCGAGGGTCATCTTGTTGCGAATCGTGTTTACAATATGTGGTTCAAATTTCAAGAGAGTCGGTTTATTAGTTTTAGAGATACGATGGAGCTAGATTTTGAAAACGTTGTTTCGAAAAAAAAACGCGTTTGGAGTTTGCACTATGAAAAACTCTTACCTAAACTCAATCGGCGATTCCTGCACCGTAAAAAATCCCTTCTGATTGGTCATCATCGTTGATTTCTTCAAGTGAGAGTTTCAAATTGAAAATTTGACATTTTCAAAGTGTACTGGCCCCTTAATCAGAAATTCCGTGCGTACTCCTCTGCGAAATGCAATTAGGAACATAATTTTTAAATTTGAGGTAAATCGAGTGAAAATTGTTGAAGTTATTCGTCACGCCAATTGGAAAAAAGCTGTTTCGAGAGGTTTCGAGTAGACGGCCATTTTGTACGTCGAAAAAAAAAGATATATTTATATTTTCCAACAGCTTCACATTCATACTAAATAGATGTGTAATTAATTTTATGAGTGAATCACTTATTCGTACGAAAAAAAAATGTTAAATTCGCACATAATTTTATACCCGTTAGTGTGGCCCAAGGCCTTAATAACATTGACTTCGGCCTGTTGTTTTTCGAGAGGAAAATGAGTTTTTCTTTGGAGATGTCATCTTTCGTATTTTTCGATATTTCGAAATATGGATCGTGACCCCATAGCCAGTTGGATATATTCGAAGAAAAAAATGTTTGTTTTCGTCCAAATTACATTTGAGCCTGGTAGAGATCCCGCCGTTTCGGGCCAACATGTGTACAACATGCTGGGAAAAAAATAATTTATTCCAACCAATGTGTTACTGGAAAAAAAAATTCACCATTCCGACCCTTCAAGTTGGACTTCCAGAATACCCTGTTGAAGTTTTTCTAGCAGTTCTATCGTTGTAATAATAAGTTTACCTTCGAATATGATTCCAGCATCGTACATTGGATCTTTCTATTCAATTAGAGTTGCCTCAAGCGACGAACGATTTTTTTGACATTTTCCTCAATTCCTTAATAATACAAAAACGTCCCTTAACGCGTTACCCTTACTTGTAGCGCAAACAAAGGCCTTTTTCATGAATTTTTTAAAAGAAAACTACAAAACTTTTTTAATCGATCAATATACCATCTTAAAGAACACATCTTGAAGAACTTTCAGTAATTTTTTTATTGAAAAATATTACATTGTTTAGTGGCAAATGGCCGTCAATGAAATAATGTTTTTATATACACGGTTTGCGGTGACCAACATTGCGGCGAAGTGGATCATCTGAAAAAAAAATGCGGATGGATTTAGTCAAATATAAGTATAAACTAGTCTTTGATCGAAGGATTTTAAAAAATATTCATTTTTCACAAAATGGCGGACAGTCAAAGTTAATGGTTCGATTTTAACGAAAAAAACGGCCGTTTTTTGGCTATAAAACGGCCATTTTTTTTTCGAAAAAAAAAATCGAACGATTAAAGACTACATTTTTATGTATTAAATAAGCCTGCAAAATTTCAAGAAGATCGGTTCATTAGTGTTCGAGTAATCTTGGTCACCGACTTCAGAAATGCCATTTTGAGAAAAACGCGTTTAAAGTTTCAATTTCATTTCTTCAATTCACGGATTCTTCTCTTTCAACGCTCATATCTCAGTCAATTTTGTTCGGATCGACTTGAAATTTTTAGGACATATTCTCAGATACTTATACTTCGAAAAAATGCAATAAAAAAAATCGATTTTTTCAAAATCGCACGTGGGGGTAACCCCTTAATAATACAAAAAGCCTTTGGTTGATGATAAAAATGAAGAAATAAAAAAAAAGAAACAAGAATCGCTGCACTCCAATAATGAGCACTTCAACGTCTGGATTTTTTAACTGGAATTTGGAGGTTTTATTTTACTTGGGAGGCGGTTGATAATTATCTTTTGCGTGCCCATTAGATATCGATCCGAGCGCTGCGAACGATACCCAAGTTCGTTCACCCCTTGTTGTTTTTTTTATCCCGACAACAAACTAGGAGACTGCACTCTCCTTCTCTCTCTCTCTCTCTTTCCATCTCACACACATACACACTTCGGCCCTCCTTTCTTTTCTCCCCGTGTTTTCTTCGCCCTGACATCTATAACATCGTTGCCAAGGTCAATCTTCTCGATGTCTCGTAACTACGACCTTAATCGTTTTAAAACGGATTTCAGAAGCGTACCACGTCGCGTTTAATTAATTTCCTCAATTGAACTTTCGAGAATACACCCACCGAGCCTCGTCCGAACGACGCGTGTGTCGTAATGTTTTTTTTCGTCCCCTCTACACACGAGAACTTTCTTAACGATCTTTGAAGAGGGCGAGAAAAAAAAACACTCGGCAATGACTTCTCGCTTCTCTGGTGCTCCGAATAAAATATCGTACATTTTTTTCTCGGCTCTGTAATTCTGGTTTATTTTTTTATAACTATAATATTATATTTCTTATATTATTATTATTTTTTATTTTTGTATTATTATTATTATTTTTTAAATATTATTATTCTATTTTTTATATCATTATTATTTTATTGTGCATGTAATTGGCGGAAAAAAATTATTTTCAGCCTCAGAGACGTCGAGGCAAAATGTAGGATTTTTTTTTTGCGGAGAACCAAATAATGTATATATTTTTTAGCCCGGTAAATATTATTTCGCAAGCTTTTTCCGCCCCTAGAGTTTCGAGGGTTAAATATGCGGTTGAACTCGTGGGGCACTTGAACTACTCGGAATTTTAGCGCGACGCTTTACTCTAGTTATGCGTCTGTGTCCGAGTGCTCCGAGACACAAGGGCTCGTTCTTAATTACGAACGAGAGAGGCAAAGTTAAGTCTGACGGAAAACCGAGTGACGTGATAAATACTCGTGTAGGCTTTGCGGAGAAAACAAAATCGTTGGGAAAAGACTACGATATATTTGGCGATTTTTCGCATCGCTGGTTAAGGCCTTAGGCCACAGTAACGGGGATAAAATCACGTGCGAATTTGACGATTTTTTTTTCGTATGAAAAAGTGATTCAATCATAAAATTAATTACACATCTATTTGGTATGAATATCAAGCTGTTGGAAAATATATATATTTTTTTTTCGATGTAAAAAATGGCCGACTGCTCGAAACTTCTCGAAACAGCTTTTTTCCAATTGGCGTGACGAATAACTTCAACAATTTTCACTCGATTTACTTCAAATTTGAAAGTTATGTTCCTAATTGCATTTCGCAGACAAGTGCGGAATTTCTGATTAATCGAAAACTTTTCATTTTATGAGCAGTTATAACGAAATTTTTCACTGAAAATTCATTTCTTAAGTTCAAATACCTACGGCTTTTGAATGAAACAATCTTTTTTAAATTCCGTACATACTAAAAAATTGTGGATGCTAAATGTCACGCCGCGTAGCGCCTAAAAAAAAGACAACGAAAGAAAATCAAAGACAACAAAAAGTAGTCGGTCATTTTACATAAAAAAAAAAAAAAAAATTTATCGCTAATTGATTGCGATTTACTTGATAATATTTTGAGTACAATTGTTCGCGATATATTTAATATCAGAAAAATTATGAACGTTTCGATAAATGTTCTTGCGGCAAATTTTGGATCGTAAAAATTATTGTGATTTTTTTCGTAGCAAATTTTCTGCACTTCGTTTTATTATATTTTAAATCAAAATGTTTGCGACGTATAATATCGGAAGAATTATTCATTTTTTAATAAATATTCTTGCGATTATTTAATATATATATATATTTTTTTAACAGCTCGATATTCGTACTAAATAGATGGGTAATTAATTTTATAAGTGAATCACTTTTTTATACGAAAAAAAATTGTTAAATTCACACATGATTTTATACCCGTTACTGTGGCGTAAGGCCTCGAGTGATTTTATGCAACTGGAAAGTTGCATTTTTTTTTCACCCCTCCGTTAAAGAATAATAATTGAGAATTTTTTTTTGATCAAGATATGGGAACTATTTAAATTTTGTTTAGAGAGGGTTATGCGTTGGGACATTTTTATTTGTTGTCGTGCGGTATTTGAAGATATGTCTTTATTTAGCGCTCCGCAGGAAATCTCTTTTATTACGGCGTTGCCTGTAATGGTGAGGTGTAATTTCAAAAATAAATCAGGGCTCTGAATCGCGGAACTCTTATTTTCAGGTGGTACAAAATGGCCTTGAGGTGCTCACGTACCTGGCCGATCGGATGGGCCACGACTTCAAGCCGTACATCTCCACCATCCTTCAGCCCACCATAGACAGGCTAGGTGAGTGCAATTTCCTCGGTCGAAATTATTGCAATTATGTATTTTTTTTAATTCGAAGAGAGTCAATATTCTCAATTTTTTAAAATTATTTTAATAACAGTAATTATTCAGTAATATTTTTTGAATTTTAATAAAAGAGTCAATTATTTGGTAGTTCTTTAGATTAGTGACTTTCCCAAAAAAAAAAAATGAGCCAAAAATGACCGATTTTGCTATTTTCTCATTTATTGGGTTATAAATGATGCTTTAACGATTTTTTAATCGTAAAAAATGTGTTACCCCCTTCGTTGGCAGAGAGAATTCGACAAAAAGTGCCCAAAATGGCAGGAAAATTATTTGATCCTGAAAACTTGTACTCTGGAATTTTTGAGGGTACTGATTACGAATCTGAACTCAAAATTCAGGAATTCACAATGCCGAAAAAATGTGGCAAATGAAAATACAAATAATGCAGATTGATTTAGGCGAAACTCGGTACTCAAGCTTTTTTGCACAGAATCTGCACGAATCTGAACACAAAATTTTTTAAATTTTGTGTTAACCCAATAAACGACATTTTATCGGAGAAATCGAATAATATTTTTCGAAAAAGTCACTTATCTAAAGAATTACCCAATTTCTTAATAAAGAAGTTTGTAAAAATAAATAGTCGAAGTAAACACATTTTTTATCAGCAAAAAAAATTAGAAAGTTTTTTTTTTTACTCAAATAGGGGTAATCTTTTTTTTTTAATTTCTTTTAATCATCTCTCTTATATACCCTTTAGGGATGTTTACAAATCCTCCATCCCCCTTCCCCTCTGCATTTTTTCTTCCGAGTTGTGTACATGAACTTCAATTTTCATAACATTTTGTTCACTCGAATTTTCTTCTCTTTGCACTGCATGTTGTATCAATAATTCGAGTTTCCTTGCACGACGTTGAAGTTTGCATCGTTGGAATGCAACGAATTAAATTTTTTTTTTCTTCATTTTTTTTATCATCGAGAATTTCATCCTGCAAATGTGAGCAGCAGATTTCAGATAAGAATCCTAAAAAAAAAAAAAAAAACGTTTGGGTGACTTTCGTAGCGAAAATTTGCCCAAAAAAAGTTTGGGCTACTGAACTTTCGTTGCGTTCCAACGATGCAAACTTCAATATCATTTCCTTTACATACGCACATGGCTCGTTGTCGGGATTATTCCTAACCAGGTCCTCTACTTTTAGTCGTAGTTCCTTCCTTTGTATTCCAGCACGTATTCTCGTTTTTCCACTACTTCCGGTCTGATTTCTGCCTTCCAACCTCTCCACGCCTTCGCTGCATATCCGGCAGCTATTGTCTCTGCATCCCTTATTACCTTTTTTCCCTATATTCCCGCACCTCATCCTTGCCCATAATTCCTTCGTTCCCCCTTTGACAATGAGCTTCTTTACCTCCCGGTATATATCCATTCCAGCATTTCCTTTTCTCTTCCCATACTGTTTGCATTGTTTCTGCTCCCTTTTGATTTTCTTATTCCCCTTTCTACTTTTTTCCCTATTCCTCCCACATCGTCGATTCCGATCGCCTGCCACATACTTCTACTTCTCGCATGACTTTGGCAAGGTCCTCCCCCACTGGCGGGATTGAAGCTACAAAAATCATTGAAACATTTTTGAACGCCCTTTTTAGGGATCCACAATCTAAATCGAGAAAAAGAAGAGTTCAGATGGTGAAAAATATAATGAAATGAAAAAATATAGAAGAATTATCGTTGCATGCCAACGTTGCAAACTTCAGCATCATCATACCTTCGGTCACCTTGCGTCCATTTTTATTATTTCTACCAGGTATTCGACTCGGCTTTTCCAGGTCTCTATTTCCATCCCTCTGCATCCCGATTCTATTCTCCAAATATAGTAAGTGTAGTAAAAAGAAATCCATTATTTTTGCATGAAATCGAAGGCAAAAATAATGGATTTCTTTTGACTACACTACACTAGTTTGGACTGCTTAGGTTGATTCCCATGGCCATTTTTACACATTCTCCCTGCCATCTTCCCAACGTTTTCCGTTTTCCCCTATTTCCCTCGTCATCTGCAGTCTTCTTTACGCCTGCTTATCCTGGCCCTTTCGAAAATACTCCACTGCACTCGTCACTTTTTTCATTTTTCCAGCTATGGTTTTTAAATTAATTTTTCCCGGAGAAAAGTGTTTTTTTCTTCTTCGAATAATTGATTAAAATGACTGCGTTTTTATATTCATTTTCGGAGAAAAAGAACGAATAAAAAAGCTGTTTCTAAAAAGTTTAATAATAGAAAAAATTGTTCGTTCATTGGGCAGGTGACAGCAAAGACTTGACGCGCGAGAAGGCTCGCCTGGTGCTGCTGAAGGTCATGGAAAAAGGAAGTATGATACCCCAGCACCTGCTCGAGCGTCTTTCCCCGGCGTTCAGTCACAAAAATGCCAAACTTCGCGAGGAGTCTCTCGTACTGCTCGCCACGACGCTCAACGAGTAAGCGACAAAAAGCAAACCGATCCGGCCGATCGTGGCGATAGTTGTGCCTTCCGAGAAAGAAAAAAGCGCTTCGAGAAAAAAAGTCTCAACTTGACCGATCGTTTTCAGACACGGGGCAGACGAGATGCAGCTCTCGGCCGTGATACCGAGCATCGTCAAGTTGCTGTCGGATCCAAACGAAAAAGTTCGCGAGACCGCTGTCAACACGGTCGTCACGATATACACCCACGTGGGCGAGAGATTCCGAATGGATCTTCAGAGAAAGCACAACGTACCACAGGCCAAGTGAGTCATCGCTGATTTACAAATTTCGTCGCGTTCTTACTTTTCGTCCGCTGGCTTGTGGGCCGCGCGATTCCGAGATTTGGGGGGTCGATAATCTCGGCCGTCGGGTCTGAAGTGACAATTTTCAATCCACGCGGTTGGTGATGCCGATTTTTTAATCGTGGCAGACGCGGAACTACGTCTGGAACCACGTTTGCCACTCTTTTGCCGTGGAATCGGTCGTGATTGCATGATGGAAGAGTCCCGGTCCCGCGTGAAAATCGGCTGATCTAGTGCCATTTCGTGTTAAAATCGGCAAGTTTGGCGTGATTTTACGCGAAAATCCGCAAATTTCGTCTGATTTCATCCGGAAATCGGCAAATTTGGCGTGATTTCACGATAAAATCGGTAAATTTAGCGTGATTTAATTTTAAAATCGGTAAATTTAGCGTGATTTAATTTTAAAATCGGCAAGTTTGGCGTGATTTTATCCTCAAATCGGCAAGTTTCGCTTGATTTCATTCTTAAATCGTGATTTTATCGTGATTTCACGATAAAATCGGTAAATTTAGCGTGATTTAATCTTAAAATCGGCAAGTTTGGCGTGATTTTACCGTAAAATCGGCAAGTTTGGCGTGATTTTACCATAAAATCGGCAAGTTTGGCGTGATTTTACCATAAAATCGGCAACTTTGGCTTGATTTCATCCTTAAATCGGCAAGTTTGGCGTGATTTTACCATAAAATCGGCAAGTTTGGCTTGATTTCATCCTTAAATCGGCAAGTTTGGCTTGATTTCATCCTTAAATCGGCAAGTTTGGCTTGATTTCATCCTTAAATCGGCAAGTTTGGCTTGATTTCATCCTTAAATCGGCAAGTTTGGCTTGATTTCATCCTTAAATCGGCAAGTTTGGCTTGATTTCATCCTTAAATCGGCAAGTTTGGCTTGATTTCATCCTTAAATCGGCAAGTTTGGCGTGATTTACCATAAAATCGGCAAGTTTGGCTTGATTTCATCCTTAAATCGGCAAGTTTGGCTTGATTTCATCCTTAAATCGGCAAGTTTGGCGTGATTTTACCATAAAATCGGCAGATTTGGCTTGATTTCATCCTTAAATCGGCAAGTTTGGCTTGATTTCATCCTTAAATCGGCAAGTTTGGCTTGATTTCGTCCTTAAATCGGCAAGTTTGGCGTGATTTTACCATAAAATCGGCAAGTTTGGCTTGATTTCATCCTTAAATCGGCAATTTTGGCTTGATTTTACCACAAAATCGGCAAGTTTGGCTTGATTTCATCATTAAATCGGCACGTTTGGCATGATTTCATGCTGAAACCGGCAAATTTGGCGTGATTTTACGCTAAAATCAACAAGTTTGGCCTGATTCCACCCGGTAATCGGCAAATTTTGCTTGATTTTATGCTGAAACCGGAAAATTTTGCTGGATTTCATGCTGAAATCGGCAAATTTTGCTGGATTTCATGCTGAAATCGACAAATTTGGCTTGATTTCATGCTGAAATCGGCAAATTTTGCTTGATTTCATGCTGAAATCGCCAAATTTTGCTTGATTTCGTGTTGAAATCGGCAAATTTTACGCGATTTCATAGTGAAATCGGCAAATTTTACTTGATTTCACGCTAAAATCGGCGAATTTGGGATGATTCGACTTTAGAATCGGCAAATTCGATGTGATTTCACGGTAAAATCGGCGAATTTCACATTGACGTGTCCTAAAATCCGCAAGGCAAGCGTGATTGCACACTAAAATCGGCAAATTTCGCGGGACAATATTTAAAAATCGGCACACTTGGCAGGATTTTACTATAAAATCGGCACCCTTGGCAGCCTCCACGTCGCGAACTTGGTAAATTTACAGCGCCTGACGGACGTTTCATTGAACCGTCATTGCCACGCCTATAGCGTTAGGAACAAGAGTATCGTAATTTCGAATCCGAAGAATAAGACCAAATTCCTATTCATCGAGTTCATTCGCGAAGAATGGGAAAGCGTGCAAACGTTGCGTGGCTCCGCGATCAGAGCGCTCGAAAAGTTAAATCCTATCGCGATTCCACGCTACGCGGGCTTCCTCGCTGACCGATTGACACATTTTCTTCCTTTGCCGCAAATTCTCGGCAGTGTCGCCGATTATAATATCTTTAAAAAAAAAAACCTCCGCGTCACAGTTAGTCCTGATTTCTCTGGCACGTTTACGCGAACGCTGATAAAATACCATTTTCTCTGCCGTATTCAGGTGGGCCTTGCTCGCTGAACGATTCGACCAGGTGAAAACCGACGGGGACATCTTACCACTGGCGTTGTCTGCTGATGGTGAGTGTTGTAACGAAAGAAACGAGGCGAAAAAGCGTTTGAATTATTCGCAACCAATGGAGAGGCGGAGAGAGGGGGAGAGAGAGAGAGAGAGAAAGAGAGAGGAGGGAAAGATTAATTGATTCGTGTATTGACGCCTGTCACCCCATCGACCAAAGCAAAGTACACGATATCATCACGCGACAATGACGATTAATATAAAAAACAATAAACATCAAACCAAGAAATAATAATGCAGCGCGAAAAGAAGGATACGATTGCAACATAATAATAAACAATAACAATTGAAATGAGAATCAAAACTAATTCTATAGCGCGTTTAGAAATGAAAGTTCAAAAAATAATCATAATAAAGAACATGAACTATTGATAATAAGAAACCTAAGCAATGAAAAAAATAAAACGTTGGTACAGAAGCCTACTTTCTAACACTGATTGTAATGTAATAAACAATTATGTTAAGAATAACTAATTATAAACTGATTACAAAATAAAAACTGTCAATAATTGTTTTTAATATTACGTAATCAATGCCGTTAATTATCAATTACCAATCCGTAAATATTATCCGTCCATATTAGTTAAACCTTTAAGTATTGAGAAAATACGCGATGGCGAACTTAACAGCTCAATGTAACGGACGAATAGTAATCGTGGGAATCACAACCGCTGCTACCTCACGACTTAATTCTATTTACGTATGAGCAGTGGATGTAGCACGCAGGTAGCTGCAAAAAAAAAGCAAAAAAGATGTCTTAAGTACTAAAGGTGTCGTATTCAAATGAGTGTGCAAATTGACGGCATTTAAATGGCGGCATGGTGGGGGCTACAGTTTCCTGAGAGAAAGGGAGAGAGAGAGCGCTCGGTTCCTTAAGGAGGTTGGAGCGGTTCGGTCGAGGCAAATCTCGGTTTACGATTTTTTTTTATCAACGAAGTTCAAATAAATGCATACGAGGTATAAATTTAGTCTGTGGATGCAAATTTTTCGTCAAATATATAAACGAATTTTCAAAAATTCGTAAAGCACACACACACATATAGTGAAACCGCATTTATTATTTAATCGCACTTATACGTTTTTATCATTTATACGTCAAATTTCTCTAGCCCCGTCAGATTCCGTTCATAAAGACGGCAATAAAGTTTAATTCCTACAGTTTTCACTTATGCGTTTTTCACGCTCATACGTTATTCATTTTATTCCCCATACTTGGTTCCGAGCTTCGTTTTTTCTCAGTTATACGTTAATTTCTGTGACTGCGTTTTGATGTTTTGTTCGATGTTTGCTTGTTTCTGATCTCGACTATGTATGCTTGTACTGTGATTACGTATCTCTTATCAATACGGGCCTGTCTGTTATTTACTAGTCTAAAACGACAAAGCTTAGTGTTACGAACTTGCGTTAAATAAAAGTTCAGAACGCAAATACGAAAACTTGGGTTGGCTCGTTACTCGATGATTACCGATCAAATTTTCAATTGGAAAACCAAACATCATCATAATATACGTACTGCTATTGAAAAACATCGGGAATTGTGCATCTATCGCCATTTTTAAATGTTGAAGAGTTTCATATACATGCTGTATTTCACTTCTACGTTGTTCTCACTTTACGGCGGGGTTGTTACGCATATGGAAAACACGGAAAACTCAGGGAATTTCGTTCCTCCCGGAATAATCAGGGAAAAATCAGGGAATTTTGGAAATTTTCTGGAATTTTCTCACAATATACTTTTTGAAAGAGATACGAAAAATGAAACCGACTTGACAACAAAAACTGAACAGTATAAAAATAAATATTTTTGCATATCTTCAATATTTATATTATTTCTCATTATACACAAAAGAAAGTTATGTCAGTGCCAAACATTGAGGATTTAAAAAACTGAAAACTAATTTACTGTAAAGCTACATTTGTAAATTAAAGTAAATTAAAAGTAAAGCTACAAAAATACATTTGTATTCGATCTGTCGATACACAACCACATCATTATCATTATAGATAAGTATTTATATTTATTTTTCGTTTATTTTCACCGGCGTACAAACTTTTGTTTATAATGAAGAACAGGTTCTGTATTTGCTTTTAATGTCTTTTTTTTTACTTTATAATGTTTAAATTATGTTTCGAATTTCAGTTAAAAAAAATAAATATCAATTTTATCAAATTTCCACGTATTTGGTCTTAAACAAAATTATGTTATCCAGTTCAACATAATTCTTCAATAGAAGGATCGAGTCGAGAATTTCCTTTGTTTCTTCAAGTCGGTTAAAAATGTTGTTTTTTTTTTCACAAAAATCAGTCATTGCTATTTTTATGTATATCATTTTCCCGTATAGTTTGCAACGTTTACAAAGACTAATTTCTCTCTAACTCAAAAAATATATGTTTGATGAAAAGAAAGTGTTCTTTGTTCGACCCTAATCTGGCTAGTCTGCAAAACCTGGAATTTTTGCAAAACCTGTATGGAAAATCTGGAAAAGTCGGGGAATTTCTGAGTCAATAATGCGTAACAACGCTGCTTTACGTCATACTTGATGTACCCCTTGGAAAACGTATAACTGAAGTTTCACTG
>OX632358.1:45351349-45511349 GCA_951751655.1 Ophion costatus
AAAAATATCAATTAGACGCGGTTAGTTAATAATAGAATTTTCCTGTCACTGCAGGTAGATGTAGCCTTTGAAGTTTCAACATTCAAGGAATTTGTGACTGATCGACCCACCGAGTTTGACCTATTTTGAGCTTCCTCGTGAAGTTCATTTTCAGCCATAAGCTATTTACCTTGTAAAAGGATCTTCCCTTTTAAAAAATTGACTCGATCGGTAACTCCGCGATCGCCGTTACCGACCCTTGCTCTTTCCGGCAAATTATTGCCCCAATGGAATCGCCCTTACGTCGCGGTTCTTTGGATCTCGCGCAAAAACGTGATCGATTGACTCGTACGTGATCCGGCAGGGGGCGGGCCTAGGTGGATCGGTAAAAGTGCCATGGCCGTCGTTCGTCACGACGACTTCTCGGAGGTCGCAACAGTGGCGGCCGAGGAGAGAGATTCCTCCAGCCGGTTTTCGCACCGCGGACACGTTTCTCTCGCGTTTTTCCATCGCGCCGCACCACGGACGATTCGCTAATTTGACCCTGGCGAGAGAGCGACGCGCACTGTGGCTAGAAAAAAAAAAGAAGAAGAAAGAAAAAACGAGCGATTATGTCACGAATTTTTTACACCGCAGCGAAGATTCTTCGCGTCTCATGAGAATGAGAAAAAACAACCGTTGCGACAAATTTCGAATAATTTAACCTTCGTTATTTTGGGAGTTCATAATTCTTTCGTTTCGAAACCTTTGTCGTTCTATATTTGGTCATTCGACATTTTGACCCCCATCCAATTAAAAAATCTAGTTGCAGTAAACTAATAAAACTTTTGTATGACTTTTGTATTGACTTTCGACGAAAAAAACAACTTCAATAATTTGTCGTAAAAATCCTGACTCGGTCAGTTTTTAGATTTTCTAACAAAATGTTTGTCTCCGATTAAAGTTAAGGCCTCTAAAGCTCTGCATAAAAAATCGTTTTCTTTTTAACGTCAAGTCTATGCCGACCGTTCAGAAAAATGGCACTCTATGTGTGTATTCTCAGACACGAACAGTACATTTTCGAGTTTAAGGAAAAGAAAAAAGGGACTTAGTGGAACAGCGTGGGTGGCCAAAACAGAAAAATGCAATCCCTCCAAATGGAGCAATTTCGTAAATCGCGGGTTGAAGAAAGTTCCGAGGTATCGCGCGCTCTCTCCTACTCTCCGCACGTTTTTTTCGTGTGTTCCCGGAAGTTAGGTATGCTAAGTGGTTTCGCGTGCGCAGCTGCGCCGTCACGTGTGCGTTAGAATTGTTTTTTTTTCCGCTTTCGGTGCTCCCGTTGTGCCCTTTTCTTTGGGCATACTTGGAGAGAAAAAAATCAAACCAAGGATCGAAAGGAGATTTAAACAAAAAATGCGCCTCGCTAACACGAACGTCGTTTATTGCGATTAGGTCATACATGGGCTTGGCAAGGGGACATAGATCATCGTTGTAGCTCCGCCGTGTCTCCCGCGTCTCGCTCGATTACAGTCGCGATATTTATAGAACTCAAAATAACCGTGAAGAACAATAATCGCAGGCCGATAAAAAAAATCGTGTCGTCCATCTTTAATGGACCACTTCCAGGAACATCGTCGTCAAGTTCGAACCCTTTTTTTTCTTACCCTCTCCATCGCCGTTTCTCGACGCTCGTACTCGCACCCACAAAAAAGATACTAGCCGAAGGTCTTTCGATAATAAATTACAATTCAACACAACTCAGCGGTCTCGTACCAAAACTTCAAATTGAGACATGCCCGCGGCGTTTTCACGGCAACCGGAAGTACTGCTGTGAATTCTAGTAAACCGGAAGTACCGCTGCGAATTCTAGGAAACCGGAAGTACTACTGCGAATTCTAGGAAACCGGAAGTACCGCTGCGATTTCTAGGAAACCGGAAGTACTGCTTCGAGTTCTAGAAAACCGGAAGTACTGCTGCGGGTTCTAGGAAATCGAAAGCCCTGCCGCGATTTCAAGGAAACCGGAAGTACCGCTGTGAATTCGATTAAACCGGAAGTGCCGCTAAGAATTCCGAAGAAACCGGAAGTACTTTCGCGATCGCAAGGAACCGGAAGTAACGCTGCGAATTCGAGGAAACCGGAAGAACCGACGCGATTTCACGCGAAACCGGAAGTACTAGCGCGATTTCAAGGGAACCGGAAGTACTGCTGCGAATTCGAGTAAACCGGAAGAACTGCTGCGAATCCGACAAAACACGGAAATACTGCTGCGAATTCGAGAAAACCGGAAGTACACTGCTGCGGATTCAAGGAAACCGGAAGCATCCTCGTGATTGCAAGGGAACCGGAAGTAACGCTGCGAATTCTAGGAAATCGGAAGTACCACTGCGAATTCTGGGAAACCGCAAATATCTTTGCGAATTCGAGAATACCGGAAGTATCTGTGCGAATTCGAGGAAAACCGGAAGTATCTCGGCGAATTCGAGGAAAACCGGAAGTATCTCTGCGAATTCGAGGAAAACCGGAAGTATCTCGGCGAATTCGAGGAAAACCGGAAGTATCTCGGCGAATTCGAGGAAAACCGGAAGTATCTCGGCGAATTCGAGGAAAACCGGAAGTATCTCGGCGAATTCGAGGAAAACCGGAAGTACCCTCGTGATTGCAAGGGAACCGGAAGTAACGCTGCGAATTCTAGGAAACCGGAAGTACCACTGCGAATTCCGGGAAACCGCAAGTATCTCTGCGAATTCGAGAATACCGGAAGTATCTGTGCGAATTCGAGGAAAACCGGAAGTATCTCTGCGAATTCGAGGAAAACCGGAAGTATCTCTGCGAATTCGAGGAAAACCGGAAGTATCGCTGCGATTTCGAGAAAAAACCGGAAGTATCTCTGCGAATTCGAGGAAAACCGGAAGTATCTCTGCGAATTCGAGGAAAACCGGAAGTATCTCTGCGAATTTGAGAAAACCGGAAGTACCCTCGTGATTGCAAGGGAACCGGAAGTACCGCTGCTTATAGCAGGGAACCGGAAGTACCGCTGCTTATAGCAGCGAACCGGAAGTACCGCTCCTTATAGCAGCGAACCGGAAGTACCGCTGCTTATAGCAGCGAACCGGAAGTACCGCTGCTTATAGCAGGGAACCGGAAGTACCGCCGGGATTTTTCGCCGATTCGGTCGGTAACGCAGCGCCCTAACGTTCCTCGTGCTCGCGGACGTTCGTCTTTCCGCCGTCAGGGCGCCTCTCTCGCGCAATTCTCGTGCCGCACATCCACGTGCGTTTCGCGCTGGTGCGAATATCACGATATTCGATACGTATCCCCGATTCCAAACGTCAGTAAAAAGTGCCTTCACTCTCACGCTCCCTCTCTCTCTCTTGCTTTCTGTTTCTCGTTCGTACACAACCGGCACTCGTATCCACGTGGTAGAGCCAACAGTTGCCCCGCTCCCGACCCTGCGTATCTTTTCCCCCTCTTCGCGCAATCCACCCAACCCCCCTCCGCGCCGCTACTTCGTAAACACAGCCGGCGCGCTGCTCACGTGCTGAAAGTGAAAGGTCTCTCGCGGCGCAGGGAGGGGCGAGGTGATCGGCTGCGCGGCGGGGGGCGAGGGCTCGAGGTGCGAATGCGTCTGTGCGTGGCGCGCAGTAAATAGGAAGTTGGTCGAAGGGGGGGGTCGCAAAGGGCGAGGGGGGAACTTCCAACAATTTATCGGCGTGATTGATCTCCGCAAAAGATCGACAAGCCAATTATGGAAATTTAAATGGAAAAAAAGAAAATAACGTTTTCGCTACAATTAGTGTCTTTGTATATTTATTTTTATGGCGGCCTTTTGCGCTCGTCGTTGTTAAATTCTTGTAAAAAAATCATTTGCGTTGTCACGTGAAAAAATTGATTGCAGGAACGATAATTCGACAGAGATGCTTCTTCGCGTTTTTTTTTGCTTTTTTTTTCTTCCGTCAAGCGAGATCGTGAGTCAGACGAGGAGAAAAATGTCGGGATTGTTTGCGGTTGGAGAGGTAAAAATTCAGGTCGTCCGGCCAAATGGGCGAACGATGATTCTTGTTTTTTTTGCCCTCGTCGCTTCGACCTTACGGAGTTATACTGATTAGAGCTTTCAGGGGGTGAGGGGGGACGGGGGATTGTATGTTTGGAGGTTAAGGCGGGATTCTACTTTGAAACCATGAAAAAAACGCTATTTTCGTGAATTTTTTCTGAGAATACTATTAAAGATATCGATATGGGGTTTAAACTGTTCAATAAATACACTCTTTAAGTACATAAAAAAAAATTTTTAATGTATTTTATTCATTTTTTGTACACGTAAAATATGTTTAAAGCCAACGCCTCGAAAAGCAGGTACCGTTGCCGTGGTCGTGAAATCTTCCCGACGGATGGTCTGAAACAAAAAAATCAAATAGTTTCATGTTCAGTATGTCTTCAGGAACCGACCTAACTAGAATATTTTATATACGTGCAAAATTAACAAAATGGCGGCTAAAGTACGAAAAAAAAAAATGCGTTTTTTTTGGGCCTTTTTTTGCAATAAAAAATAGTTCTAATCAAAATTTTAAGTTGATTGTAGTTAGGTCGGTTGGTACACACATATAGAATATGTGTTCCAAATTTCATAAGGATCGGTTCAGTACTTTTTGAGTTATCACGACCACGGTACTTGAAAATGTCGTTTCGAGAAAAACGCGTTTAAAGTTTTGGTGAGTGATAAATCGTAGAAAAAATTATCTTACCCTCAATCAGCGATGCCTGGGCAATATAATATGCCTTCGACGTGTTCCAGGTGGGTGTTTTCATCCAATTTAGCCTTTTCAAAGTTTCAAAGTAGAATCCCGCCTTAACGTCACAAGGACACTTTTCACAAGTCTTCTTTTCGATGTGATTATTTACCATGAAAATGTCGGGGAAAAAATTCCTAAAGTACCTTGTCGACTATTTTCAAGGCCGCTCTTTCGAATGGCGCAATTTAAATTTCGCTAAAATTATTTTTTATACAATACTTTTGCAAAATATTGATAAAAAAGCTTCGTTTTTACGAAAAAATAACACGAGATATTCATTTCAATACATGAAATTCTCTCGAGCAAAAAAAATCTAATGAAACCACATTGCGTGGTTTACTATTACTGAAAGTAATTTAAATAATTTTTTATTTAATTACAATCACTGAAAATAGTTGTAATGACTTCTGATTCAATTACAATCACTGAAAGAAATTTTAATGAACTTCGACTTAATTAAAATGACTCAATGTAATTTTAATTAACTCCAATTCAATTACAATTATTGGAAATAATTTCAATGGACTCTGATTCAATGACAATTGTCGAAAGTAATTTCAATGAACTCCGATTCAATTATTATTACTAAAAGTAATTTTAATGGAATACGATTTAATTGCAAATTACCTTTAGTAATTTGTAATTGTTAATTTTTTATTACAATTTTGCTCAGCACTGGTCTGTGGCTGCTATTTCGTCGTTCTGACCATTTTCAACCGGAAATTGAAACTTTCAACTCGCAAAAACTGATATTTCGAAAGTTTTTCTATTTTATTTTAATAAATGTTGATCTTAGGAAAAATTGTTTCCTTCAAAATGTGTAGCCTATGCAAAGATTGATCTTTTATGTTCCATACAGATTTTGTCTAAAACCGCTCTGTTTCGAGAAAAATGGGATGATGCTGCAATGAGTACATTTGGCTTTTTTGTATTTTATTCTATTTTTTTTCTATCTTATTTTATTTTAGCCTTTTTGTGTTTTATTTTATTTTTTGCTTTTTCGGTTCGAGTTTGGGTTTAAAGACTAAACTGCACTTCAAAACAAAAAATAGGCAAAAAATAAAATAAAATACAAAAAAGCTTAAAATAAAATAAGATATAAACAACAAAAAATTAAATAAAACACAAAAAAGCAAACTTATCCCATTTATCTCGAAACAGAATGGTTTTAGATGAAAACTGTATAGAACATAAAAGATCAATATTTTTATAAACTACAACTTTTGTACGCAATATTTTTCTCTAAGATCATCATTTACCGAAATAAAATAGAAAAACTTTCGAAAAATCAGTTTTTTTTTAGTTTGACCTTGAAAATCAAGTTTGCGGGTATTTTCACTATCATATTCGTGATCAGCGAGTCAATATGCATGCATATACGAGATTCCAAATTAATCGGCGGCTTTTCGGAACTACACCCATTATTATTATTACTATTATTATTATTATTTTAATTTATAATAGACTTCATTGCTCCGGGTAATTATGATGATGCATAGCAATAATTGTTATTATAATATAGCAGTAAATTATCATGATACATAATAATAATTGTCATACTAATATATCAGTTATTATTATTATTATGCAATTATGATGCACAATAATACAGTACTTATTATTACTATTATGCAATTATTATGATGCATAATAATAATTGTTATAATTATACAGTAGTTATTATTATTATGCAATTATTATGATGCATAATAATAATTGTTATAATAATATAGCAGTTATGTTATTATGATGCATAATAATAATTATTTTAATAATATGGCCGTTATTTTTATTATTATCCAATTATGATGCATAATAATAATTGTTATAATTATACAGTAGTTAAGATATTATTATTATGCAATTATTATGGTGCACAATAATAATAATAATTGTTATAATAATATAGCAGTTATTGTTATTATTATGCAATTATGATGCATAATAATAATTATCAAAAAAGTATAGCAGTTATTGTTATTGTTATGCAATTATTATGATGCATAATAATAATTATCAATATAATATAGCAGTTATTGTTATTATTATGCAATTATGATGCATAATAATTGTTATAATTATATAGCAGTTATTGTTATTATTGAGCAATTATTATGGTGCATAATAATAATTATTATTATTATTATTATATAGCAGTTATTGTTATTATTGAGCAATTATTATGGTGCATAATAATAATAATTATTATTATTATTATATAGCAGTTATTGTTATTATTATGCAATTATCGAGATGCATAATAATAATTGTTACAATAATATAGCCGTAAAAATACTAATAACGATAGTAACAATAATAATAAAACAAAATAAAAGATTCCAACGCGAGGAAAAGTTTTCCAGATGTCTTTGCGGTTGAATTTTTCCAATGCTCCGGCTGACGTCACGCGCTCGATCATGAATTAAATATCAGCCTCTTTGATATTTAAACTCGGCGAGAACGTCTTCGCGAAACCCGTTGGCATTTTTCACCCAATCACGAGGCAACGATTGTTCTTCCGTTTTTTTTCCCACGTTAATCGTACTTTCAATTGTATTTGCGGGGACACTTTGCGAATTTGAATTTCGCGTTTTGTTGCACGGTTTTATTTTTTATTTTGGTGAGTTGCAAACTCGCGTGGAACTAATGACGAAGCGGATTTTTTGATTGGACGAAGCGGGTTTTTTGATTGGACGAAGCGATGATTTTGTGGCGATGAAAAAAAAGTTGGTGGAAATTTTGGAAAATTTTGAGGAGTCGCAGTTTGCAACGTTCGATCGTCGCTTTATTCTCGCCGATACACGTAACTAACTGGCACGTAATGGGACGTTAACCTTTGCGCGATCGGCACTTCGTGAATTCCACGGATCTTTTTTTTTTTTTTTTTTTTTATGCCATCGAACGCGTCGTGTGCGGCGCGGAACAATATTTGCCCTCATCGCGAATCAACAATTGCTCGAGGTGTGTGAAAAACGGGCAGGTTTTATGGGGACGAACTTATGGCGATCATCTGACCGGTTGACGAGGATTGGATAATCTTCCTCGCTGAATTTATTTATTTTTATTCGTGTTTGTTTTTTTTTTCTCACGTGTTTATCGTTCTCTAGATTTCTTTCATTCTATTTTTACTTTTTCTACATTTTTAAAATCGTTTTTCGTATTTTTTTCTGTATTTTTAGGTTTTGTCTATATTTATCTTTTTTTTATATATTGTTTCGTTTTTTTCTTCAATTTTTTTGTATTTATCATTTGAAAAAATAAAAATTTTCGATTAATGTAAGAAAGCAAACTTCAGATCTATAAAAACGAGAAATAAATACCGAAAAATGAAATAAATAGACATTGAAAAAAAATGTTTTCCATATTTAATCATGTTTTCTTATGTATATTTATTTTTTTTCTATTTTTTTCTTTTTCTCCATTTTTGTTTTATTTTGTACTTATTTATTTTTATTTTTATACTTCATTTTCTTATATTTATATTTATTTTATTTTTTTAAATATATTTATGGTAATGATAACGAAATTTCGGATATTCCTTATTCTAAAAAAAGAGTCGACGATAGCACGTGCGAAGTTATTTATAAAGAAGAAGCGAGTCCATTGTAGCGTGCAGAGTTTTGGCGGCGGGGGGGGGGGGGGGGGGAGATCCGCTTACGAATAGCCGAATTATTAGCCGTCGTAGGTCACATCAAACGACCCGAGTAACACGTCGTGAATTTTACTACTCTCCGGCCTTTAATTAGTCGTGTCCCCGCAGCGAAATGACTAGAGAGCCCGAGTGAACGAAAGTGCGGAAAAAAAGAGCAAAGAGAAATATATCCTCGTGGATGTGAAAGAAAGCGTCAACAACTATATATTCTCGTTTGTCATAGTTAATTGCAAATTTTCAAATACACTAGTCACAAAAAATAAGGGATAAAAAAAATTCCAAATTTTTGGGTGATTTTCAACAGACTGTAACTCGGAAGAAAATGGAAAACAGCAAAAAAAACAAGCAAATTGTAGCTCCACGTGTCTAGTTTTCGGATCTGGTCATGAAAATTTTCATCATGGACGGTTTCGGAGTAATCCTAAGACGAGTAGCGAAAAAAAAAATTTCCAAATTTTTTCTTCTCTTCAAAAAGGTCTACGGGCTTCAAAATTTTTTTCTTCGAAATTCCACCGCAAAGGTCTTTTAGGAAATTGAATACCCTTTAATTTGACGTCCTCAAAAAGTGTGTACCATGATTTGCTGCGGAGATATCGTCGATCAAAGCAAAAAAGTCTTTTTTAACTTTGACAATCAATAACTCGGGAAATAATGATCGTACAGGGAATCGAAGTAGGGTATTGAAAACTGCAAAACATGCCCTATAAGACTCTAACAGTGGTTTTTGATGAAATTTTGTTTTCGGAGCGAAACTTTTGACTGAAAAAACTATCAAAATTCGCCTATTTAAGGATATTTGAATAACTTGGTATAACTTTGGTTATAATGGATAAACGAAGGATATTGTCGGCAATTTTTCAACATTAATGTGTCCCGGAAAAATCCTGAAAACTTCAAAGCGTTGCAATTTTTTTTTCTTAGTTTCCCGAAGGTTCAAATTTATCGTTTTCGCCAAAAATCACCATTTTGAGCAATTTTTCGATTCTTATTCATTCTACCAATGAAAATTTTTTTTTTCGGTGATAATCCTTATTTTTTCAAACAAAAAGATTATTTATTGAAAAAATCTGGATTTTTTTTCGAATTTATTTTTTTCGAATTTCACCATGCAAGTGACGTCACGAACCGGAGCAGCGTGGCGGCTAGCGTTTGCGCGGAAAATTTGAATTTCCAATCTGCAGATAATAACATTATCTTATCAATCTACAGATAATGAAGTGATCTTATCAAAATTTACCGATAATAAAACGACCCTATCAACAATGCACTGATAATATCTTAACGATCTTATTATTATTTAAGATAATTAAGATAATTACTTAACAATCTACCGATGATAAGATTATCTCAGCAATGTACTGATAATATAATCATCTCATTATCAATCTACTGAGAATAAAATTATTTTAACAAGTTTATTTTATTATTTTATCTATTGGTAAGCAAATCATCTTAACAATCTACTGATAATATCATTTAATAATTATCAGGAATTTTCGCGCGGAAAATTTTTAATGTAAAATTTAAATGCATTTTTATGGCATTTATCGATTTCATAAAATAGAAACAAAAATTCTCGTAGTTTATTACCACCAAAGGATCAAATTTAGACACTTTTCAAAAAAGAGTCTAAATATTTTCAAAAAAGAGTCTAAATATTTTCACGAAAATTGTCGTCCTGCTCGTTAGCGATTTACTGCAAATAGCGATTTACCCAGCGAATCGTAAACGCCAATTAATCCTCGATTCTATTGAGCCCGTATGCATTCTTCGAGGAGATCTGAGCGTTTCATTGACGGGTGTTTGAGACGGTACCAGCATGTACTCGGTTATTAAAGCAGATTTCAATGCTTTTTTCTCACGAGAGCATATGGATGACGAGGTCGGGATTTTACACACAATTGATAAATAGTCTTGCTAAGTTACAGTTTTTGTATCGTTGAAAAATATTGATAACGATTAAGTTATTATTATTTGGAGAAAAAGAAAAAATGAACCTCTAGTGTAATAATAAAATCTTCGTATCATCGGATACTTTTTAGAAATTTTGCAAACTATGATAATGACGAACTGTAAAAAAAATAGTTCGATTTTCGTCAAAAAAAAACACTGAACTTTTTTTTATTAACCAATGGATAAACATATGGAAAAATCATCCGGCCATACGATAGAAAATGGCGTTAACTATGCGCTGCCCACATTTGAAGTAAATCGGACGGATAGAATTTGAGGTATGACTTTCACCGTTTTGTAGTGAGATTGGAATGCAATGAAAATTGTTCTTCTTCAATTTCTCGCATTTATTTTGACAAAAATTCGTTACGAAAATCCGTCGATCATTTTTCAAGTCACGTTTTTGAATATCTGGAATTTTAATGTAAAAAAAAAACATTTTGTAAAATGACAATAAGAAAGACAACTATAAAAAAGAATTATGAGATTGAAGTTTGCATCGTTGGAATGTGATTATTTTTCAATTGCTCGAATTTCTTTTGGCAAATATTCGTCACGAAAATTCTTTAATCAATTTTTGAGTCGCCCATTGAGGGGCATAGGATTCAAATCTCCGAAAAATGAAAACTTGACCGAGTCTTTTTTTTTTACTTTTCTCGATTTTTTTTAACCTTTTTTCAATTTTTTTAATTGACTGTTTTCAATTTTTTTTACCTTTTATCGATTTTTTTTTAATTACATTTTTCAATTTTTCCTTTTTGTTTTCAATTTTTTTTTGAAAAAATGTGCGTTTTTTTTCGTTTTTTTGTTAATTTGACTTTTTTCGATTTTTTGAAAAAATATTGACGTGTTTCCGATTTTTTTTTAAATTTTGATCTTTTACCGGTTTTTCGCGAAAAAATGACATTATTGTTAATAGCTAATGAAGAAGAAAAAGTTACGAAGAAAAACGTCGGTCAAGACGAAAGTACCGTTGCACTGAATAAGTCTACGAAATTTCAAGTCGTGCCGTTCATCAGATGTCGAGAAATCGTGTACACCGTTTCGAAAAAAAAGTTCCAAGAAAAACGCGTTTAAGGGGGCAAATCTTTAAGCGAGGAAAAAAATCTGATTTATATGATTTTTTCACGAAGAGATTTCGTCACCATTTTTTAGACTTAGGGTATGTTTGATTACAATTTTTGGCTGTTGCATGATATTTATTTATTATTCATCTTTCAAAAATGGCGGATATGTGCCTTCTAAACCGGTTGCGGCGGATGTCGTCAGACGGCGTAACACGTAGCGTCGGCTGGACGAATCTGAAAAAAACCACCGGAGATTGTCCTTTTATTAGCACTCATCACAGAATATGAGCCAAGAAAAAGTGAAAAATGTTGAAAATCGATGAAATGGTAGGCTTTGAAACAAACCGATTAAATTTTCCGAGAATGACTACATTTCGCAATGAAAAAATCCTTTTTTTCGAATTTTCAAAAACATTTAGTTAGTTTTCAAAAACATGGAATTTTTAAACAGACAATAAGGTTAAAAAGCTTTATACCAAATTTAATCAGAATCGGTCGACTAGTTTTTTATCTATACGTCACGCGAGTTTTGAAAATGTAGTTTAAAAGACCATGCCATACCTCCGCCATATTGAAAGATTAAAAATAAAAAATACCATGTAACAGCCAAGATTAGCAATAAAACATACCCTAAGTCTCAAAAATAATGAAAAAATCTTTCCTTCAGAAAAAAAAATCAATAAAAATTCTTCGCCTGAAGGTATCTCCCCCTTTAAAGTCTTACTAGCAGTGTTATCGTTGTAACCATAAGTTAACCTTCAATCTGTATTTCCTGCGCCATATGTTGGACCTTCCTCTTCAATTTGAGTTGCCTCGAGCGACGAACGCCCTACGTCATTGGCACAGTATCCTAACCCCTTAAGACCCGATAAAACTGCACTGAAAAATCGTATTTTCGGAATATCAATCCTACGCATCCTGAAAGGATCGTCTTCAGACATTTCGTTTCGCTCGCAGCGCCGACGAATGCGCCAAGCCGCAGACCCGAGAGCCCCCTAGGGCCGAAGAAAAACACCGCAAAAACGTGCAACAGAAACGAAGATGGTAGCATGGATTTCATCGTCGTATTCCCGTCGATTATTCCCCCCGTCCTATTGTCAGCTGTTGGCGACAAAAACTTTTCTCCTCGGCATTATGGCATCGAACTATTCGCGACGAGCCCCCCCTCTGGTTCTGGTCGCCCCTACTCGGGGCGACGATAGGGTAAAACTGCGCCCCCTCTCCCTCATTCTCTCCCACCACGATTTTATTTTATCTTTTTCTCCAGTTCGTGTGTTTATACTTCTGTCTCGCTCCCGACCTCTCGCTTTCTCGCTCTCTCGAACGCGACGTTCTACGAAAGAGGCGAAACGTCGAGCGTCCCAACTCGCCTGAAACGTTCTATAGTGTACTAGCTTGCGTCGTCGCGAGCGCTCTTACGTTCTCCCTGCACCGTAGTTTCGATCGAATCGGCGCCCCCCGAGTCTTTTTTTACTTCCTCGTTCGCGAACGTGTCGTCGAAATATCGTGTTCTTCGGACGTTTTTTTTTTTTCATCCCTATCGTCCGCGGCACTTTTTGTAGGTTATGCGAGACCGGAAGTGCCCCGGCCGAGAGTTTTATCGGACACGACGAGACGATCGGTAGTGCGCGACAGTTACTTCCTACATTGTGTCGGCGATTTTGTTTCTTTCGTTTTCTCTGTAGATTCGGTCGGGAAGAATTACGGTGGTTTGTAGTGTTCGAAAAGAAAAAAAAACGTTTTTGCTGGGACTGTCGATACTTTTTCTCGCACGCCGAGTTACTTCGGTTCCTCGGGTTCTTGCAGCCCCGCCGTTGTCTTTCCCACGAGCGTTTCGATCGATCGCATATGCAGAGTGCGCCTCGTCCATCGCGGACGAGCGCGATGGGGAACACGTACTGCGATTTTTCGAGGCTCTTGAGCCGAGATACTTTTGCGTCGGAACGAATTGGACGAACCGTTGGGGGGAATATGGCGTTTTAGGGAGAAAGCGAAAGAGCCGGGTCTCGACTTCCGTGAAACTCATCACCGGGTTGGATGAACAGATTGATGATCAAATTTTAATTATGGTTAAAATATCTTGGTGATAGTTGATGGTGCGATTATACGGATAATAGAATTATCTTATCAATCTACAGATAATGAAATTATCTTATTATCAAAATCTACAGATAATGCAATAACCTTAACAATCTATCTACAATAAAAGTATCTCAGCGATCTACCGATAGTGAAATTATCTTAACAATCTACTGATAACAAAATGATCTGACTACCAATCTACAGATAATAAAATTATCTTATCAATCTACAGATAACACAATTATCTTATCAATCTACAGATAATGAAATCATCTTATGAAAATCTACCGATAATAAAATAACATCAACAATGCACTGATAATATCTTAACTATCTTATAATTATTTAAGATAATTAAGATTATTAAATTGAGATAGTTAAGATAATTATCTTGACAATCTACCGATAATAAAATTATCTCAGCATTCTACTGATAACAAAATGATCTTATTATAAATCTGCAGGTAGTAAAATTATCTCATTATCAATCTTCGGATAATTAAATTATCTCATTATCAATCTTCGGATAATTAAATTATCTCATTATCAATCTTCGGATAATTAAATTATCTTATTATCAATCTACTGATAATAAAATTACCTTAACAATCTATTGATAATATAATTATCTTAACAATCTACTGAAAATAAAATTATCTTAATAATCTACTGATAATAAAATTATCTCATTATCAATCTTTAGATAATAAAATTATCTTATTATAAATATACTGATAATATCATCTAATAATCATCTTAACAATCTATTGGCAGTAAAATTATCTTGCCAATTTACTGATAAAAATATCTTAACAATCTACCGATAACAAAAATGTATTATCTGACCTACTGGTAATGAAATTATCTTATCTATCTAACGATAACAAAATTATCTTATCAATCTACTCATCCTAAAACAAACTTGGCTTTGAGTCGTGTTGAAATATTAATTTTCACGATTTCAACTCTGTTCCACAATCTTTCGAAATAACGTAGCAAAATTCATTTCGCACGCCCTTAGCCGCCCCTCAAGAACTCGATCTTTTCGGTACCAAGACGTGAAAATTTAGAAATCGATTTCTTACGAACCTCAAATGATCATAAACTGATATAACCTGACAAAGATATTTGAATAGCTCGATTTTGCGGAATATGTTCAAGGGGCAAATCTTGCAACATTTCAGCGTCCTACATGACTTATTACATTGTAATAAAATGCATTCGAACGCGGTTCGAAGCTCGTCGAACTGGCGCATTCAAAGCTTCACGCATTTATTCATTCACTTATTTGTTCATTTATTCGCTTCTATACTTGTTTATAATATATTATTTATTTATGTACTTTACAACTATTTGAATTAAACTAAATTACAAAATCTCCCTTAGCGTACATAAACAATGGAGGTTGAAACACTGCAAGATTTATGGGGCCGCGAGGGGCGGGGGGAGGGGGCGGCGTACGCTTGCATGTGCGGTACAGCGGCCGTACCGCTCGTTTCGCTTCCCCGCGTCATATATAGGTCAGTCCAGCTACTCTCGTGTATCACGCGACAACTAAATCTGAGAGTTCGAACCGGACCTGATTTGTCTTAACACGATAATAATGACCAGCCTTTTTTTACGCTCGTACAATTGCGTAGCCCTGCAAAACATTGCTTTCGTAATAAACTTTGACCCGTAATAAACCCCCCGATAGCCCACGGGGCCATTTTGATACCAAGGCTGCCTGGCGCGACTTCGAATTCGAGGACATTTCTTAAAGAATGCTTTTTTTGTAATCTGTGCAATACATTGAATACTCAGAGATTATTATAAGAATAAAAAAAGGGCATCGTTTGCGAGTTATTGGATGCAAAAAATCGATTGGGGTCAATATGGACCACGGGGTCAGTGTCGACTGTGGGGTCAATATGGACCACAAGCGATTCACCTCCAGGGCTTAAAATAAAAATATACAATTTCACGAGATTCCGACTTAGACATTTGTGTAAAATATCCACGCCTAAAAAAATCAGTATTCTTCACGGACCCGAAATGCTCGATTTTTTTCTACCCGTACGATGTTTTCTCTCGATTCGTTCTCGTTCGCTCTTTTTTTCCGCTCGTTCAAATTCTCATCACGAGCAAAGCGTTCTTTCTCTTGGCTTTCCAAGTCGAAAGAATTCGAGCCTCTCACAGTACGCTTTATTCCACGTTCTTTCGAACGAGCTGAGAATCCACGTGAGAAGATAAAGAATGTATACACGTTGTTATCGGGATGACCTTGGATCGGTTTGTCGTATTGTGCCGGAAAAAAACCGTGTTCTCTGTGCTACAAACTATATGTGGATACAAGTGTATATGTACACACGTAGGTCTCAAACGCTAGCGTCGATATTCTTTTCCACGAATCCGACGAAAATTGTTTGGGAGTTCGAGAATACAGCGGGGTAATTCTAGAATGGCCCAGGGAAATTCTAGAATGGTCCAGGGAAATTCTAGAATCGTCTAGGGAAATTATAGAATGACCTGGGGAAATTTTAGAATGACCTAGGGAAATTTTAGAATGACCTAGGGAAACTATAATGGCCCGGGGAAATTCTCGAATGCCCTAGGGGAATTCTAGAATGGCCTGGGAAAATTCTAGAATACCCTAAGAGAATTCTGGAATTGCCTGGGGAAATTCTATAAAGCCCTGGGGGGTTTAGAATACCCCACGGGCCCTCGAAGTTCCTAGGGGAATTCTAGAATGCCCTAGGGGATTTTTAGGAGGCCCTTGGGGAATTTAAGAATGTGCTGGGTGAATTTTATAAGGTCCTAGGGGAATTTTAGAATGTGCCGGGGGAATTTTAGAATGGTCTGGTGAAATTCTAAAATGCCTTAGGGGAATCTAGTATGTCCTCGGGAAATTCTAGTATTCTGGAGGAATTCTAAAACTCCTTAGGGTAATTCTAGCATGTCCTCGGGAAATTCTAGAGTATTCTAGGGGAATTCTAGAAATTGAAAAAAACCTACGAAAAAATCGGAAAGTTCAGAAAATTTGAGAATGTCAGAAAAATTCCGGAAAATCGTTAAGAAATTCCAAAAAATCTTATAGAAGTTCTGAAAAATCCTCATGACATCCTGAACAAAAATCATGACGAAATTGTCGAGAACCCTTAAAAAAACCGGGTGGTCCATTTTCGCACCAATTGCTCCAACTCCATTTTACCGTTCGAAAAAAATATACTTTTTCCCCCTTTTTCCAACTTTCAATTTTTATTTCTCATCGTCGTTCGATATTTTCCTTCGTTCTAATTTGCGGAATTTTTTCGTTCGTTTGTGTAAAAGAATAAGAGAATATAATATATTGGCAATTAGCGAATTCCTTTCGTGGGAACTTTCCGGAACGTTCGAAAAAAATTGATGGGCCGACGAAATAATTGTGAAAACGCACTTTCACCCTCCGGCTTTTTCTATCCTCCCCCCGCCCCTCTAACCTCCCACCCTCCATCGTATCGCAACGCGCATACGAGGGATTTCATGCGATAAATAATACGGGGCTCGCGGAGGCCTCCGATGCATTTATCAGTATATTTTGCGAGTGTTTTCTCCGTTCTACGGAGGCTCACTGCAATAATGGCCTCGTACGGAATTTTATCATCGTGAAAATTAGCCGTCTGTACAAACCATGGGAATTTCACACTTTCTTCATTCCCTCGATCGACTCGACACGCTCGTAAGGGAAAGTCACGTAATAACAATGCGATTGAACACTCGGACAACGTAGGGCCATTTTACCCCACACATGCCGTCTCGTCTTCATACTTGGAAAAATTGAATCGTCGATTCGGAAAAGTTCACTCGCGTTGGGTGGAATAGAATCATTTCGTATCGAGCTTAACGTTTTATCCTTGTTTTTCAGTTGAACAAAAAAACTTATAGAGCGATTGTTGAAGCTTTTTTTATCGTTTTGACAAAACGTCAATGCGCGAACAAAGAATTTGAGTGAAAGTGTGCGCGATGAACAATTCGGATATAATTGTGCCGAGCGGGCACCGATGCTCGCATCGGGGCCTCGTCAAGTACCCGAGCATCGACAAAAAGTTGTGGGATCCGTCGAGCACCTGGATCCTGCAGTGGGACAACATCGTTAAGCATCCGGGTGCACGGGCTCGCGGATGTCACTGCGACATCCACAAGCCTCCGTGGTTGTATCCCGATTTAGGTACCGAGGCCTACAAACTAAACGAAAAAAAAATAGATAACCCGTTTCTTTAAATTCACTCTCAGGCTGTTGTTGACGTCGCGGAAGGCGAACGAAAAATCGACACAGCAGTAGAATGAGGAAATTCACTTTTGCTTGTCCTTCTCGTTTCCCAATACGTTATTGCACCCTTTTTCAAAGATGTCCCAATTTGATCCTTCGGTGGTAATAAACTACCAGAATTTTTATTTCTATTTTATGAAATCGATAAGTGCCATAAAAATGCATTTAAATATGAGGAAGACTTGGTTAAAATTTGCGAGAAGAGATCCAAAGTCACAGTCCGAAAAAAAATCGTTGGTTCTTTTTTGAAGTACAGATAACTATTTCAAAGTTTGCAATTAACTATGATTTTGTTTACTATGTCAATGACGTCACGATGGAATCCATTATGGCGGCTACCCTTTCGCACGTTCGTTGTACAGATAGACAAAGTATTTTTTTTTCACTGAATTAAAAAATTGTTTTCGTGTTTACAAAAATTCAAACCAACATTATTCAATTGCTCATTGCGAGAACTGACTTATTTATACATTCCGTGTACTTTTCTTGCATAGAGTAAAATACCCTATTGTTTATTGTGAGCGTGGAGGGATGTTAAATTTTATTTACGAAAGTACATATGTCCGATTGAAGTTCAACACAGGTTTCCTCGAGTTCCACAGCGTCGTGCCAGAATTTAAAAAAATATCTCTAGGTTGCTCCTTCGTAGCGAATTTTATAGAGCGCGTGGGGTGAAATGGACCCCTAGCGATTTTCACTTTCAGATATCTGGCAAACTATGCACTCGTTAAAAAAAAATGTAGTGTTTCTTTCGGGGAACTTGAGTGTCGGGGCTGCCTGCTTAGATTTTGGAAAAAATAACGATTTATCGAAAAACAATTTTTATCGACTTTGCACTATGCCAAATTGCCCACATTTGTTTTATTTTTCGCGAAAACGATGCAGTGGAACTTCCGAAACTTCCAAGTTGAATTTTTATTGGACATTTCTGCGATTAAAAAAAATCAGTAGCCTTTGGCATTGTCGGTGAAACTTGAAAACATGGACTCATCCTTTGTTTTTTTTTCTTGCCTGTTTCAGTCGGCAAGGACACGGACGAGACCGATAGAGCGGTAAGTAAAATTTGCTTTGCACTAATTGTCCAAAAAGAAAAGGAATAAAAACGAGCACTTAAAATCATTTCATTTTTTTGTCCATTTTTTATTTCGTGAACAATTTTATTTCGTATTACAATTTCGAAAAAAATCTTGAGAAGCTAAAGACTTCTTAAAATCTTAAAAAAATCTTAAGAAGCTAAAGACTTCTTAAAATTGGCTTTAGCTACACTCGACAACGATATCTGTCAATGTTTTCTCATTTTTATCTATCCAATCTTCGTTTGGACCGTGAGCTACTCGGACTTCGAAATTCACGATCATTAAATTCCGTTTTTTGACAATTAAAAAACGAATGTAAACGTTTCAAAACGTTTAAAAATATTTTTGAAGCATCGTTGCCTTGAAATTGAGCTCCACCGAAATTACTGCTATCTATCAGAGCCCATTGTCTGAAGTTCGCTGATACTAAAATATCGAATAATCGTTGGCGCAGATTAAGTCCGCGCCGGTGAAAAGAACGACGAGCGTCCCCAAGAGAAGTCAATTCGGACCCGCGAAAACGCTGCAAAGCACCCCAGGTATGTATTTTTCGCGAAAGAACGTCAACATTCCGAAAGCAAAGAACGATGAATCGACTATTCCTAGTAGATCATATGAACGAAAAAAAAACATTCCTTCAGGATATTTTCAGTCACGTCCTACGAAAATTTATTTAATTTCATCTCAATTGCTTGGGTTTTGAATCCAAACAATTAAATTAAATTTTATTCTTAACAGCTTAACAATCATTAAATTATTTACATACTAACCATCGTTGAATTCCCAATCGCTTTCATAATCTTATTCGTCATCATATTTATTTGCTTTTTGTTAAACTAATGTGCATTTTTTCTGCACACATTTAAAAAAACACGCATTAACAATAAAGCGAGTGTTGTTTCACGAGCAATGTTTTCTTCTACTTGAGCTTCGTTATTTAAGGGGTTAGGCTATTATTACGACCTGAAAATCAGGGCTATTTAAAATAATTAAATTTGAACGAAAGAGTAAGATGATTGAAAAACCGGGTAATTCTTTAGATAAGTGACTTTTCCGAAAAATGAGCCCAACATTTCTTTTTGGTGCTATTTTCTCATTTATTGGGTTATGAGTGATGATATTCTGACGGGCGAAGCTGAAATTCACCCCTCCCCCATAATAAGTTATGGGGTTTTGAAGTTCGTGGAAGCACGTGATAAAATGGGGCAATTTTGAACATTTCGACGCCTATATTGGGTTCGTTTGAGTTTTTGAAAATTCGAAATAATTTTTAACGATCTTCTGCTCGTAAAGAAATTTGTTAATGAAAACGCCAGCTTCCCCCGACTAAATACCATCATTTATAACCCAACCAATGAGAAAATAAGGGAAAAAAAAATCCGAAAAGATTTATCTAGAAATTTTTTTGGAAAAGTTTTTTTAGAAGTCTTTTTTCGGAAAAGTTTTTTTAGAAAAGTTTTTTGGGAGTTTTTAGAAAAGTTTTTTTTTTTAAGTTTTTTGAATTTTTGTTTTTTGAAAAGTTTTTTGAATTTTATTTTTTTGAAAACTTTTTTGAATTTTTGTTTTTTGAAAAGTTTTTTCAATTTTTGTGGAAAAGTTTTTTTCACAAAAATTTTCTCACTTATTTTTGGAAAAGATTTTTTTAGAAAAAATGTTTTCTCGGAAAAAAATTTCTAGATAAATGTTATCTAAAGAATAACCAAAAACCATTCGGACATTCATTTGTATGACAACGCCAGCTTCCCCCGACTAAATACCATCATTTATAACCCAACCAATGAGAAAATAAGGGAAAAAAATTCCGAAAAGATTTATCTAGAAATTTTTTTGGAAAAGTTTTTTTAGAAGTCTTTTTTCGGAAAAGGTTTTTTTTAGAAAAGTTTTTTGGGAGTTTTTAGAAGTTTTCTTTTTGGAAAGTTTTTTGAATTTTTGTTTTTTGAAAACTTTTTTGAATTTTTGTTTTTTGAAAAGTTTTTTCAATTTTTGTGGAAAAGTTTTTTTCACAAAAATTTTCTCACTTACTTTTGGAAAAGATTTTTTCAGAAAAATAGTTTTCTCGGAAAAAAATTTCTAGATAAATGTTATCTAAAGAATAACCAAAAACCATTCGGACATTTATTTGTATGTACATCATTGACAAGGCTGTGTACAAAATTTCATGAAAAAATTTTTATAATTAAAAAAGCCACAAACATTCTTGTGAAGGACTTGTGTACACGATTTTGGCCACTCTGTTGAGCTGAAACAAAACCGAACTTTTTTTTCGTAAAGTAGATAATATTGGTCGAGACTTGACCGAGCTTTTTTTGGTTACCGTGTTTGAATCATAAAAAATTGATCTTGTTTCGATTTTCCAAGGAAAAATGACATTATTGTAATTTCTTCGATAAAATTGTATTATAGTCATTATTAGTTACTACTACTGGAAAAAAAAACAATATTAAGAAGAGAAAAACGTTGGTCAAGACTAAACTACTACTACACGGAACAAGTGTACCAAATTTTAGGTCAATCAGTTCATCAGATGTGGAGAAATCGTGTACACCGTTTTGACAAACAGTTTCGAGAAAAAAGAGTTCAAAGTTTTATTAGCTTAGTACTAGTTCTATACGGTACCGTCATATGGACGAAGGCGACTCCACAAGAACAATCGAAATCGCGTTTTTTGTACTGTTGGAAGCAGTACAAAATTCCCCATTGTTATGTATTACGGCATACAGAAGACGACAGTATAGTTATAATATTATATAATATTATTATATACGTCCATCTTCAATCTGCGATTTCTGCACCATATGGTGGGCCTTATTCTTCAATTCGAGGTTGCCTCAAGCGACGAACGAACTCTTCGTCATTATCACAGTAGCCCAACCCCTTGATAGCTTTTGCACATATAGAAACCGATCGCAAATAATTGCACTCGAGGAATTCGCTTTATCACTTCGTATTACAGTGCGTACAATATCGTTCACTTCATTTTAACTCAGATTACATAACCATTATTGTTGTTACCATCATTATTATTATTCTATATTTCGATGAGCTAATAGTTGAAATTTGCACTCGCGCTCGTAGTGTGCGATAAGCCAGCACTTGTCGCATATCGCTACCTTCAAGGAGTTACGTGGGTTTCGAAGCAAAAAAAAGCATATTTTATCTGTGTAAAAAAAAATATATATATAAATTATTTTATTCAAAATGTTAAGCACACAAAAGAGCAATATTTCGACAATATTCAAAACGACGACTTCAAAAAAAGTATTCAAAAATAGTAAATATTCCCCTAAACGTTTACTCCGATCGGCTTAAAACTTTGGAATAATATTCTAGACATATTAGGTAACAAAATAAAAGAAAATGGATTTTTTCAAATTTTCAAACCCACGTAACCCCTCAATCCGCATTGCATTTGTTTATTTTCTTATTTTTTTTTATTTACTTTTTATTTCTCAAACGCACCGACACCTTAATCGCTTGAATGACAGCTCCACGCGGTCTCACGTCCTCGACGATCAACCGGGCGGCGTCCGTCAAAAGAGTTCCCTCCGTTAAATCGACGACAGGTATATACTAACAAAAAAAAAACATGCAAATTTAATCGTAAAAAAATTAAATTTCAATTCCTTCAAATTCCTCAAAATAACTGAGCTAAAAAAAAAGAAAAAAAAACCCCTTGAGATTACCATCGATTCGTTTCGTCGGTCACGCTAATTGTCGTCGCTCCCTTCACGGACGGTCGATCAGCGACGCCTCATTGTTCATCGTCGAGTCGGGGAATAAACGAGACGAATTCAATCATCAAATTTTAACGACCAAAAAATCCTACCTACATCATCCAAACATTGGGCTTTTTCTTTTGTCTCCGACGACAAATTGCCGAGAGGCTAAAGATCGCTCGCACGAAAATGCATCGTCGCACACTTTGCCGTCGCACTAAATTATTCGTTTCGCTCGCCTTCGTCGCCTTTGGCACAATTAATTTTTGTTTCTTTCTTTTTTTTTTGCTCGTTCACACGTTTTTTATTTGTTTTTTTTTTTCACTCGAGGCCGGGCGAGTTTCGCGGCGCGCAAACATTTAGGGGTGACGCAAATTACGCGCGTCAATGACGAGAGAGAGGGAGAGAGAGAGAGAGAGAGAGAGAGAGAGAGAGAGAGAGAGAGAGAGAGAGAGAGAGAGAGAGAGAGAGAGAGAGAGAGAGAGAGTGCGAGTGAGTGAGTGCGAGTGAGTGCGAGTGAGTGCGAGTGCGAGTGCGAGTGAGTGCGAGTGCGAGTGCGAGTGAGTGCGAGTGCGAGTGAGTGCGAGTGCGAGTGAGTGCGAGTGCGAGTGAGTGCGAGTGCGAGTGCGAGTGAGTGCGAGTGCGAGTGAGTGCGAGTGAGTGCGAGTGAGTGCGAGTGCGAGTGAGTGCGAGTGAGTGCGAGTGCGAGTGAGTGCGAGTGAGTGCGAGTGAGTGCGAGTGCGAGTGCGAGTGAGTGCGGGTGCGAGTGAGTGCGAGTGCGAGTGAGTGAGTGCGAGTGAGTGCGAGTGAGTGCGAGTGAGTGCGAGTGAGTGCGAGTGAGTGCGGGTGCGAGTGAGTGCGAGTGAGTGAGTGCGAGTGAGTGAGTGAGTGCGAGTGAGTGAGTGCGAGTGAGCGAGTGCGTGTGAGTGAGTGTGAGTGAGTGTGAGTGAGTGTGAGTGAGCGAGTGAGAGTATGAGTGTGAGTGAGTATGAGTGAGTATGAGTGTGAGTGAGTGTAAGTGAGTGACTGATAGCGAGCAAGTGAGAGGGAGGGAGGGAAAGAGAGACAGAGAGAGGGCGGGGGGGCGAAGGTGGAGTGACGAGGCGACAGCATCCAAGCTAAAAGCGATAATTAATTTAGGTCAAGCCGGCGCGGTTGACGAGGAATCATTTTTGACCGCCTTCGAGGATGTTCCATCCGTCAAATTGTTCTCGGCCAAGGACCTCGAGGAGCAGATGAAAGCGATAAGCGAAACGATAGGCGACGACAAAAAAGACTGGAAACAGAGGACCGAGAGCGTGAGTATTCGCAGACAAAAAAAAACGGAAATTAAGGGGGGAGATCCGTTTGGGCAGGAGGTAAGCGAATTTTCGAGATTTCGGGCGTTGAAACTATTTAGATTCAATTAAAATTTGATGTACATATTATTACATCTTAGTTTATCGTTTTTTTTAATATGTAAAAATGCGCTTTGGGTTGATCCACGGCGTACAACGTAGCGTCTGGTGCATTGCTGTGTAACATCAGAGTCGAAGAGTTTTAGATTTCTAAGACCCACACGCTTTACGTGAACCGAAAAATCCAAAGAAAAGTGGAAATTCAAAAAATTGTACGTGTTTGAAAAAATGTTCAATTTTTCGTGAAATTTGTTGATAAAAAAGTAGTTTTTGTAAATTTTTTGCTCAGATCTTTAGATTCACATAGACGGTAATTGTTTTATCTGAACGTGTGCAAAGTTTCAAAATGATCGATCAAATAGTTTTCGAGTTATCTCGTACGAGGTTCACGAAACATGGTTTTCAGGCAAATGCGTTTAAAGTTTCGAGACTAAAAAATGTTGTGACTCAATGTCCTGCTGATTAATCTGCGATTCCGGGGCCATAAAATATACCTTCAGCTTCCTCGTGGAGTTGATTTTCGACCATGAGCTCTTTACGTTATAAAGGTACCGGGGAACTTCATCGCTTGAACCGTTTTCGTCGATACATGAGCCCCGAGGACTGCATAGCAAACATTTTTTTATTCAAAATAAAGTTTTTTTTCTCGTTAAATTCAGCACAAATTAAAAATAAACCGTTTCAGGCCTGTCCAAGCCGAATTGGAAATCACAAAATCATTAATATCATCATTCGACCTTAGAATGATAAGAAACTTCTAAAAGAAATATGATTAATACGAAAAAAAATAGGAGGAAAAATGGGCCCACGATGAGACTAGTCTTAAATATCATAGAATGGGTCGCTCTATTTTAGAGAATTTTTTGGAAAAAAATAAAAATAGGCATCATCTTTTTTAAAAATAGTTTTCCATTTAGAATAAAAAAAACGTTGACATTGATTATTGATAATTTTTTTCATATTTTTTAACGAAAGTGTGCTTCGAAATGAAAAAAATGATGTAGTGACGTTTGTCGATATCTCAATTCGTTCTGGAGTTATCAGCGTTTAAACATTTCCAAAAGTTCCGAAATCGATATTTTTTGGAAAATATAACTGCTAAAAAAGGAGAGATAAAAATCTAAAAATTGGTGTGGATATTCCTTTCATAAGGGACAATTTTACAAAAAAAAAAAACCAAACGAGAAGCGGTGAAAATATTATTTTTCGAACCATTCGCTCTTTTCTTTTACCGTTGGCGTACGACCTTAAGTATTGATTCTAGGAAAAAGAAGGTAGGAACAAAAAATGTCCACAGTTTCATTCTCTACAAGTTTGTTCATGTTCGTTTATGCCCTAAAGTAAAAAATAAACGAGATAATGCAATAGCCGCTCTTTTCAGGTTTAATTCGAAAAATATCGGTAGTAGAGAAAAAACTGCAATGGCCAAAGTTGTAAAGCACTCGATTCCCTACAAGTTTAGTCATTACCATTTTTACTTAAAAATTGTAAATCGCCGAGTTATCCAACAAAAATAATTTCCCCTTAAATTTAAGACGACGATTTAAGCTGAACGCAAGCCCAGCCCAGAATGAAACTTACACATGTTGTTTTAAACTAGTAAAAGAAAATTCATTGAAAATTTCAGCAAAATCAACCTCGTTATTGGGGTTAAAAAATTAAAAAATGAAAGATTTTTCTCTTTTTTTTAATGTTGTAGTACTTGGAAAATTTTGAATTTTTTCTTCAAAATAGGTCATGGAAAAACGCATCTTTTTTGTAGAGGACATTTTTTCGTACGACGAGGAGATCATGACGATACGATCATTTGAAATTTTATCACGTGTCAAGTCTTATCTCCGAGTTAGCGAGCCGATAAAAATCTGAAAAAAATGCCACATACTCAAATTATATGATACAAAAACATCACCAACTTTGAAAAAGATTGAAGAAGGTCAGGCTTTTGGGCCGTTCGAAAACACTTGGAATCCTCATATATATATATGTATCAGTAGAAAAGCAAAAATTAAAAAATTTCGCAACCCCATCGGTTACAGTTGAAGAAGATACGAGGGATAATAGTCGCCGGTGGAATGAATTACGACAACTTCATGGAACTGTTGAAGAGCATACAACGCCCTTTCGCGGGTGCCTGCACCGACCTTAGGTCGCAGATCGTAAGGGAGGCCTGCATAACCCTGGCCTTTCTAAGTCATCATCTGAAGAACAAATTCGCCGGCTTCGTTGAGGCCATTCTAGTCTCGATAATGAACCTCATACAGAACAGTGCCAAGGTGAGTTCGCGCGTGTCAATTCGACGTCGCGGCGAGAAGAAAAAAAAGGGGGGGGGGGGCGGGTGGTGCCGGGGTTTTCGCGAGCGGGGGAGGCTTCGGAGGTAATGACGATGACGATGGGCAACGCGCCATAAATCGTTCGCAATCTGCCTCGCGATTAATCGACCTTCCCCGGTAAACCTCGAGTTTGCCCAATCGAGATGATTATAATTGAAAATCACTAGTTTCGCGCTGATCGATTTCTCCATATGGGAAATCGCTCCGGTCGGCACGTAGAGTCCATCAAGCGCTCGCCGAGGAGATCCCGCGATCGTTCGGATCAACGCGATTGCCGCGCGTTCTCCTTTTCACTCAGCCACACCGGCACCCTCGTTATGTCCGTCCGTCCGTCACGCCGAAGTTTATCCCCTTGTATAAATATGTGATGATATATGAACGTATAAATAAAGTAGTTTTCGCAATGAGCAGTCGAATAATGTTGGTTTTCATTTATAAAACACACAAAATAAATGTTATAATTCATTTAAAATAAATACTTTTTCTATCTGTTCAACGAACATGCGAAACGGCAGCGGCCATAATCAGAGTTGTTACGCATATGGAAAACAGGGAAAACCGTCAGGGAATTTTGGAAGTTTTCTGGAATTTTCTCACAATTTACTTTTTGAAAGAGATACGAAAAATGAAACCGACTTGACAACAAAAACTGAACAGTATACAAATAAATATTTTTGCATATCTTTAATATTTATATTATTCTTCATTATACACAGAAGAAAGTTATGCCAGTGCCAAACGTTGAGGATTAAAAAAACTGAAAAATAATTTACTGTAAAGCTACATTTGTAAATTAAAGTAAATTAAGGAAGCTTTCCAGTGTGACAGCCCGAAAAATCGCTGTTTTTCGCGATTTTTTTTGTTTAAAGAAAAAATAATCTAATCGGTCTGGTTTTTTTTTTGTATATTAATTGGGTATTGAAGAATACAAAACAATTTTTTAAAGATCGATTTATTTATTAATTAATATCTATAAAAATGATGAAACAATTGTTGCAGAAAATGCACTTGGATGTGGTGTCCACGTTGGGGGTCACAATTTTGATCTGAAACAAAAAACACAAAAAGATTATTGATCGGTATATAATTGGCTTTCGTGCTATGGAGGCTTTTTTTTTTTTTTTTTTTGCAAAAATGGCGCCGGTTTGAACAAAAAGTATCGATTTTAGCATTTTTTTTGGCAGTTTTTTTTACAAAAAAATAGGAAGATGTCAAAAAAAAAAAGCTTCCATAGCACGATAAACAATGACATTAAGCATATTGTGTAAAAAATTCAACTCGATAGCTTTAAAACTCTGCCCTCCAAGTTGGACACCGTTTTGAAAAATGCTGTTTCGAGAAAAACGCGTTCAAAGTTTCGCTGTAGCTGTAGCGCTCCGTTGCCTTCTTCCAAGAAATGCTGTACAGTAACCGAAATAATCTGAATTTCGGCATGAAAATTTCAGGGAATATTCGGAAGAGTGTATACTATTCGATAAAGCAAAAAAAAAAAAATCGATTTTTTGAAAATTTCACACTGGAAAGCTCTCTTAAAAGTAAAGCTACAAAAATACATTTGTATTCGATCTGTCGATACACAACCACATCATTATCATTATAGATAAGTATTTATATTTATTTTTCGTTTATTTTCACCGGCGTACAAACTTTTGTTTATAATGAAGAACAGGTTCTGTATTTGCTTTTAATGTCTTTTTTTTTACTTTATAATGTTTAAATTATGTTTCGAATTTCAGTTAAAAAAAAATAAATATCAATTTTATCAAATTTCCATACATTTGGTCTTAAACAAAATTATGTTATCCAGCTCAACATAATTCTTCGATAGAAGGATCGAGTTGAGAATTTCCTTTGTTTCTTCAACCCGGTTAAAAATGTTATTTTTTTTCACAAAAATCAGTCATTGCTATTTTTATGTCTATCATTTTCCCGTATAGTTTGTAACGTTTACAAATACTAATATCGCTCTAACTCAAAAAATACGTGTTTGATGAAAAGAAAGTGTTCTTTATTTGACCCTAATCCGGCTAGTCTGCAAAACCTGAATTTTTTGCAAAACCTGTATGGAAAACCTGGAAAAGTCAGGGAATTTCTGAGTCAATGATGCGTAACAACCCTGATAATGGATTCCGACGTGACGTAACTTACATAGTAAACAAAGAAAGCGGTAGACGTATTACTCTCTAACCTGCGAAAGAAAGCGTCAAAAACTATATATTCTCGTTTGTCATAGTTAATTGCAAATTTTCGAATAGTTACTTGTACTTAAAAAAAGAACAAATGTTACCTGTACTTCAAAAAAGAACAAATGCGTTTTTTTTTCCGGACTGTGACTTTGGATCTCTTCTCGCAAGTTTTAACCAAGCCTTCCTCATATTTATATCAATTGGCATTTTAATCCACAACTTTCCCGGTGTTTTTACACCAGTGTTCTCACATTTAGGAACTACACGCCAATGATAGGGATTGTAACTCACTTTTAACCCCTTCGTTGGCAGAGAGAATTCGACCAAAAGTGCCCAAAATGGCAGGAACATTTTTTTATCCTGAAAACTTGTACTCTGGGGTTTTTTTAGGGTGCTGATTACGAAACTGAACTCAACATTCAGGAATTCACAATGACGAACAAATATGGCGAATGAAAATACAAATAATACAGATTGATTTAGATGAAACTCGGTACTCAAGCTTCATATATTTCTACCTATTTATTGTATTATGCTCCATGTTATTAAATTCATCACGAAAAATTCCTTCATTTTGAGTTCAGCATCACACTCAGCGTCCCCGAAAACCCCCGAGTACCAAGATTTATCCAAATCGTGCTGTTTTTTGCACTTTCGTCCGCCATTGAAATTTTTTGCCTTTTGTGTTCAGATTCGTAATGAGCGACCTCGAAAATCTCAGAGTACCAATTTCTATCTAAATCGAGCAAAATTTTCAATTTCGGTACGCCATTCCAGCGCCGCCATTTTGCATTTTCAAATTTAAAGTTCAGATTCGTAACGAGCGACCTCAAAAATTCCGGAGTACTAATTTTCATCTAAATCGAGTAAAGTTATTGATTTTTGTCCGCCATATTGGCGCCGCCATTTTGAATTGCCAAATTCTGCCTTCAAATTCGGATTCAGCGAGCCTGAAAACCCCCGAGTGGGCTCCGATTTCAAATCAGAGCAAGTAGGGAAATAAAGGTTGACGCACGATTGCGTCAATGCCAGCGAAGCGGTTAACCTAAAAAATGTGCGTATTCACAATTGGCGCAGCCTCCATGTTTACCGTGCAAGTGACGTCACGAACGGAAATTTGAAATGTAAAATTTAAATGCATTTTTATGGCACTCGTCGAATTCATAAAATAGTAAATAAAAATTCCCGTAGTTTATTACCACCAACGGATCAGAGTAAAATACTTATTTCATCCCTTCGTCTCGTTTTTGTTCCTCCCAGGTGGTAGCTTCAGCGGGTGCGGTGGCTCTGCGCTTCATATTCCAAAACACCCACAGCGGGCGTTTCATACCGATAATAACGGCGTCCATGAGCAACAAGAGCAAAGACATACGTCGCGCCTCGATCGAGTATCTCAACCTGATATTGCAAACGTGGCCGACCGTGATACTCCAGAAACACGTCACCATTCTCCAAGAGGCGATTAAAAAAGGCGTCGCCGACTCGGACTCCGAGGCCCGTGTATTCGCCCGCAAGTGAGCCAATTTTTCCTCAAAGAAAAGAAAAAGGAAAACAACTTTGACTCAAAAGTTGAAGCTCATCGACAATTTGTTAATTTTGTTTTTCGTGCGTTACACGAGCCAGATCGTACTGGGCGTTCAAGGATCACTTTCCCGAGCAAGCGGAGGTCCTGTTGAACAGCCTCGACGCGACTTACAAGAGGTCTCTCATGTCGCTGAGCAACAGCGGCAGCATAAACAGCCTGAACGCCGTGCCGAGGTCGATGAACACGAGCCCCCGCGCCTCCAGGCCCGGCATCACCGGAGCAGGTTCGTCCCTTATTCGACCCCCGCCGCGCCATTCCTCAATTTTCCATTCACACAAGTCGAAATGGAGCGCACGCGATGCCCACCGTAATCCAGGACACGTTTTCGGAACTTTCCTCAAAAAACGCTCGAATCACTTGAAATTTTCGCAATTCCTGAATTTTCAGTTCAGATTCGTAATCAGCACCCTCAGAAACCCCGGAGTACAAGTTTTCAGGGTAAAAAAATGTTCCTGCCATTTTGGGCACCTTTTGTCGAATTCTCTCTGCCAACGAAGGGGTTGAGACCGAGCCTGGTCGTAGGTGAATGTTCCCCAGTGCAAGCTGAGGAAGTGCGTTGCCCGGAGCAATAAAGTCTATTGAGGCGTTACCCCCACTTGTAGCGCAAAAAAGGCCTTTTTCATGAATTTTTTTAAAGAAAACTACAAAACTTTTTTAATCGATCAATATACCATCTTAAAGAACACATCTTGAAGAACTTTCAGTAATTTTTTTATTGAAAAATACTACATTGTTTAGTGGCAAATGGCCGTCAATGAAATAATGTTTTTATATACACGGTTTGCGGTGACCAACATTGCGGCGAAGTGGATCATCTGAAAAAAAAATGCGGATGGATTTAGTCAAATATAAGTATAAACTAGTCTTTGATCGAAGGATTTTAAAAAATATTCATTTTTCACAAAATGGCGGACAGTCAAAGTTAATGGTTCGATTTTAACGAAAAAAAACGGCCGTTTTTTGGCTATAAAACGGCCATTTTTTTGCCGAAAAAAAAAAATCGAACGATTAAAGACTACATTTTTATGTATTAAATAAGCCTGCAAAATTTCAAGAAGATCGGTTCATTAGTGTTCGAGTAATCTTGGTCACCGACTTCAGAAATGTCATTTTGAGAAAAACGCATTTAAAGTTTCAATTTTAGTTCTTCAATTCACGGTTTCTTCTCTTTCAACGCTCATATCTCAGTCAACTTTGTTCGGATCGACTTGAAATTTTCAGGACATACTCTCAGATACTTATACTTCAAAAAAATGCAATAAAAAAAATCGATTTTTTCAAAATCGCAAGTGGGGGTAACCCCTTAAAAACAACAATAATAATGATAATAATAATATACTAACGTGCATTTCGAGCCGTGGACCATCATCGCGCAATGTGAAAAACTTGCCTCCATTTTAAACACCAGAGAAAATAGTTAACTGTTTATCAAGATTGTGCTGCATAGTTATGGAGATCGTTGTACATTTGGCGAAATTTTTCGCATGTGTGTTGAGAGACTGGAAGGACGCTGACAGAAAGACGGACATGGCGAAGTTGCAAGGGCTGACGCCGTAGGGCTAAGAAGCAGCTGCGGAAAGTTCCTGAAACTGTCGCGTGATTGCCGATTCAAGGTGCGTTGGACTTGGGCGCTTACACGCATTCGGCATTTGTGAGCGTCGCTCGTGGCGGCGCTGTGGCCGCTTAGAGAAGCATTTATGACGTCATGCGTCATTACCGTTGCCGTATTGTGTTCACAAGCGTTTCTCTTAGCGCGGCAGGAGGGGACGTGAAATTCACCCCCCTATAAAAAGTCATGGGGTTTTGGAGTTCGCGGGAACACGCGATAGAATAGGGGATTTTTGAACATTTCGACGCCTACATTGAGTTTGGGTTTAAAGTATGGGTAAAAGTTATGGGGTTTTGAAGTTCGCGGGGACACGTGATAAAATTGGGTATTTTTGAACATTTCAACGCCTGTATTGGGTTTGGGTTAACGTATGAGTAAAAGTTATGGGGTTTTGAAAAGTTATGGGGGTTTGGGTTAAAGTATGGGTAAAAATTATGGGGTTTAGAAGTTCGCGGAAACACGCGATGAAAAAGGACATTTTTGAACATTTCCACGCCTATATTGGGTTTGGATCAAAGTGTGGGTAAAAGTTATGGGGTTTTGAAGTTCGCGGAAACACGTGACAAAATAGGGAATTTTTCAAAATTTCGACGCTTGTTTTGGATTTTTTTGAGTTCGTTTGGGAACGACAATCTTTCGGAGGTCACTTATTTAAAAAAATTCCATTTATTTTGAGAGATATATCCAAAAATCAGAAAGAAGGTCCCATTTCATCTCTTCATTACTACGATTTTCTATTAGAACGTAATCATCATGACTATCAGCTTGATTGTTGACTATTTTAAACCCCTCGTCGATTGTTCGAAAATCAACAAAAGCTTCCGCTCCGTCCGCCATTTTGACACTTGGAATGCCAACCCGAACGATTCGAGTGCCGGAAGCGCCCAAGTCGAACCCAACGGCTCCATCGATAGAGAGCGCGAACACTCTTGACAGATTGAAACTACAGCGAGCCTTGCAAACACTGCCGTAGGGTAGATCTATCGATCCCTCGATGGCAACGACCCCGTCGTACACGCTAGTGACTCACGTGTCCCTAGTGTACAAATACAGTAGGAAATGTTTTCCCAAAATAGATGGCCCCGCCCTCGTCTCGATCGAGCCACAAAGACGACAAAACATCAACTACGACATCTGTCTTTTTCTCTTTCTATTTCCATGCTGCACTCCAATGCTATCGGCAAAAAATCAAACAAATACGATTCAAAAACAAAACACGAATACGAACGCAAAGAAACGGTCGCGAACGCGGGCAGCACGGAAAATTTGCAACCGAATCAGAGCCCGCCCCACGGGCCCCTCAGACGGACACCGTCTCTGCCACGCTCTTATCGTCAGTCCGGAATTCCGATTCTTCAGCGACAGTCCACTGAAAATCACTGTAATTCCTGATGCTCTGTTAAAACCTCGTCACCGAGCCAGAACAAGGAAAAGCCGAATCGAGTTTTCCTCAACGGTTTTTTTCTTTTCTCCAACTATCTTTCACGTTTAGATATTCACGATGTTCTTTCGTTACTTTTCTGATTTATCTTCAAGGCGGGATATACATTCGGACGGCAAAGAATTAAGGAGTAAGGCCACTGTAACGGCCCAAAAAAAAAGGTTTTTTCACTAATTTTTTGCTCCCGAAATTGAAGGTATTTGAAAAAAAAACTTTTAATGGTGTTTTCGGGCATACATTAAACTTTATTATAAAATTTTTTTACAGTAAAAAAAAAACAAAATGGCGGTTCCACAGCTATCTTCCCGGGACATGTTTTGCTTCCAGGGCTCCGCGGCACGCAGCACCACTGGTGCACTTTTGAATCTAGAACAAAAAAAAAAACCATTAATCTAGAGGGCTATAGCTAGAGAATGTCGATCGGATTTTAAAAAGTATCAATTTTTGTGGATTTGGCGTGCGTTTGAAAAAAAAAATTGATTTTTGACGAAAAAAACGGCAAGTTTTTTGTTAATAAAAAATCAATAAATAAAGTTCTTGAAAATTCCGATCGACATTCTCAAGATAATGTAAATGTTCACATCTGGTTAAAATTTCAAGTAAAAAAAATGAAAATTGTTCGAGTTATGCTGCGTGCCGTTTTGAAAAACCATGTTTCGAGAAAAACGCGTTTAAAGTTTTGCGAATAGTTTTTTATAGCCAATAAAAAAAATCGATTTTTCAAAAAATGTACAGTGGCCTTACCCCTTAAGCAATTTCGAGGGTTTTTGATATTGAGATATGATCGTTCTACGTTGATAAAATCGTAGGTTTACTTTCATAGTACGTTTGCCAGAGTTTGGCGCAATGCTATTTATAAATACGAATACGAATTTATTCACATCGTGATTTTCGTGTGAATATAAATACAAATTTATTCATACTTCGCGAAATGTAAATACGCATACAAATAAATTCATACTCACAAGTGCGAATACGAATTTATTTGTATTCACATGCATGCATACAAATACAATTTTACTCACAAATATTCTGAACATACAAATAAATTGACAGAAAAAATTGTGAATATTCACAAAAAATGTGAATATTTAAAAAAAAATTCACATCAAAATCTGCAAATGCAAATGTATTCACGAAAAATTGTAAATACAAAAAAAAAATCACGAAATAAATTGTGAATTTTTTCGTATTTGAGACAAATTGAAATCAAATTCACAATGATTAGATTAAAATTTACACCAAAAGTGAGTACTTACGTACTTTGAGAGAAAACATTGTGTTGAGGCAATGTTTTAACTCAACATAAGACCTCACTTTTGGTGCAAACTTTAATCTAATCGTTGTGAATTTGATTTTAAATTGTCTTAAATACGAAAAAATGCACAACTTATTTTTGTTTGTATTTACAATTTTTTGTGAATACATTTGCATTCACAGATTTTTATGTGAATTATTTTTTAATTCACAGGATTTTTTGTAAATATTCACATTTTTTGTGAATATTCACAATTTTTTCGGTGAATTTATTTGTATGTTGAGAATATTTGTGAATACAATTGTATTTGTATGCATGCATGTGAATGCAAATAAGTGAAGTATGAATAAATTTGTATTTATATTCACACGAAAATCACGGTGTGAATAAATTCGCATTCGTATTTATAAAGAGAATTACGCTCAACTCTGATATTTAATAGGGTGCTACACAAAAAAACAAAAATTTCGCTTTACTCAACGGAAAATGTTGCTACGTTATGAAAAAGTAATTCATACAAAATTGGAGAGGTCTAAACATTTTTTTAGGTACTGCTCAAACGACTTAATTTTTTTGCTCGATTTGTCGTTAATTTTGTTTTCTTCATTCGTTTTCTTACTCCAAAACTATTGATTCTTAATCTGCAAATACAAATTGTTTATGGTAAAAAACATATTTGAATAAAAATTGTGCATTGTTACAGAAAAAATTAAATCAAGACTTACATTGGATCACGCGCTAACATTTTCTGCATCGAGATAAATAAAGAATCAATACTCCGATAATAAAGTATTGCATCGAGATAAATAAAGAATGCATCGAGATAAATAAAGAATCAATACTCCGATAATCAGAAGAAAAAAAACACGAAAAAGGCGTTTGAGCACTAACTAAAAAATCGTTTAGAACCCTCAAATTTTGTAAAACTTTCTTTTACTTAACACGCATCAATTTCCCGTTGAGAAAAAAAATCGATTTTTTTACCCACCCCAATATTTACGTATGCAATGGAATTTCACTTCGAATTTCTCTTCGAATCTTTGGCAAAATATTCTACATATATAGTTCTATCGTTTAAGGGGTCTTCTCACTTCAGACGCTGAAAAGACTATTTTCATGCATTTTTTTTATAGGTTTACATTATATTGTAGATATTCATATAAAAATTGTTACACTTAAGGCCTTAGGTCACAGTAACGGGTATAAAATCATGTGCGAATGTAACCTTTTTTTTCGTCTGAAAAGTGATTCCCTCATAAAATTAATTACACATCTATTTAGTATGAATATCAAGCTGTTAGAAAATATTTTTTTTTACGATGTACAAAACGGCCGGCTACTAATATTTTCTTTTTTCTTTTTTTTTTAGGCGCTCCGCGGCGTGAAATTTAGCATCCACAATTGTTTACCTAGAACAAAAAACAAAAATTCTCGTCAATCTACATTAGAGTACCTAAGGAAGTACGTACGGAATTTCAAAAATATTGTTTTATTCAAAAGTTGTAGGTATTTGAACGTAAGAAATGAATTTTCAGTGAAAAATTTCGTCATAACTGCTCATAAAATGAAATTTTTTCGATCAATCAGAATATTCCGTACGTACTTCTCTGCGAAATGCAATTAGGAACGTAACTTTCAAATTTGAAGTGAATCGAGTGAAAATTGTCGAAGTTATTTGTCACGTCACTTGGAAAAAAGCTGTTTCGCGAAGTTTCGAGTAGTCGGCCGTTTTGCACATCGAAAAAAAAAGTATATATATTTTCTAACAGCTTGATATTCATGCTAAATACGTGTGTAATTAATTTTACGAGTGTATCACTTTTTCATACGAAAAAAAAAAAAATTGTCAATTTCGCACATGCCTTAATAAATACAATATCGAAATACATTAAAAAAAATATATTTATTTAAGTCACTATTTATAGACGAAGATGGCAGTTAAAAAAATGTCCTAAAAAATTGTCAGTCTGCACTGTCGATGAAATCTCGGAGATGGATCATCCGAAACGAAAAAATCAAACGGTTTGCGAATCAGTATGTTAATGGCTATAGCGCGTATCATACGATTTTTTATATATCCAAAAATAACAAGATGGCGGACATTTAAAAAAAGACGTGTTTATTCACCACTTTTGGCACAAAATATAGTAAGTATCAAAATTTAAAAAAATCCTTCGCTATGCACTATAGCTATGGTTGTAAAGAATATGCTGTTGAAATTTTATAACGATCGGTTCAGTAGTTGCGATAATAATTTTATCAACAAGCCGTCGAAAAACGCGTTTGACGTTTGTTTGCGTTACATAAATGCATAAAAACATTTTTTCATGTATTTCGAAAGTGTATTTATCAAGTGTAACAACTTTCACATCGATATCTATAATATAAACCAACGAAGAAAAAAAATCACGTAAACAGCCTTCTTTAGCGTCTAAAGTGACAAGACCCCTCGAAGAAAGAAAAAAAGAAAGAAGTCGATTTTTCGATCGTTGTAAATGTGTATCCCGCCTCAAGTTGGCAAACGATTGCACTAGAGCGATTTTCCTTTCGTATTTCTCGCCCGTTCGTAATTCGATGTAGCGCAGCAAAGTCCTTAGACGCTTCGAACGCCCAACGCAGATTTTTTTAGATCGCATGAGCGAGCATTATGATTGTTGTTTTCTTCGTGTGATAAATGTTGCTCGTAAGAGGGTAATAGGCGATTAACGAGACGATTGTGGACGGCTTTTGAAAACAGGTCGCGTTACGCCGGGACAGAGATCAACGAGCGCCATCGATCTTCAAGCCGCGAAACGGGCCCAGGCGAGAACCGTTTACGCCAACTTGAATCGCATCAGAGCCACGCCACGTAAGTTAAACGCTCGTGCAACGAACAGCCCCGCGTCGACCCGCCAATCTTACTTTCGATAATTAACGTCGATCTGTGAACATTTGTCAATTATAATCGCTGCTTGGGAAGATAACGATCCCGGAACCGAACCCACCAGACAAGGTACATCACTTGGTTGACAATTGGCGAAATAATCAGCAGTACGATTGCATGACGAGAACCATACAACAACAACAACAACAATCCTCGCTTAATCTCGGTCGATGATCCCACGACTTAAGGAGTTTCGAGAGTTAAATCGACATTTTTGGATTCCGTGGATATTTATGTCGATGAGGGATTAGTTTACGGTGGGGTGAATGTGTAGACATCGGTTCGTTTGGCTACGTAAATTCGGAGACTTTTTATCATCAAGCGGAAGCTTTATGCATTTTTTTAAACATCGGTCGCCAGGCTCTGGGGACTAAAATAGTGTTGAGATTTAAATGAAAACGTGAGGAAACCGTGATTTCAGTATTGGGAACGTCGTATCGGAAAAGGAAGGAGGTACGATCATTACTACGAATCCAAACTTCGGAAAGGATGCAGAAAAGCAAAAAATATCAGCCCGAAGGCAAATAAAACACCGTAACATATGTAAATAAAACAATACCCTATCCCATAAATGGAGAGAAACCTTACAGACGATACTCGAAAAATGTAAATAAACCAAATCAGAAGAATGAAGAAGAAGAAAAAATGCAACTTTCGGATTTGGAATTTTTATATGATTTTGACGAATACTTTGTGCGTCTATTGCCAAAATTTGAGCTATTTTGACCGTTTAGTTTTTCCGCAATAATAATGCAAAGTCGAGCACTTTGAGTTACCGAAGCGGGTCGTCTTGTGGAGACGGTCAGCCGGAAGTGCGATGATTTGGTTTATCTGCTCGCGTATCCAACTGAACGCGTTGGAAAACTTAAATTCCATAGATTAGATACAATAGATATTGTGAAAAATAAGAAAATCAATCTTCACCGTGTAGTTAAAGCACTACTAATTTTTTCGTTTTTAAGTAAAATTTTTTCGTATTTGAGACAAATTAAAATCAAATTCACAATGATCAGATTAAATAAATAATAAATTAAATAAATCAGTTTCAAATGTTTTGAGAGAAAACATTGCGTCGAGGCAAAGAAATTTTTGCAAAAAAAGTTGTGCGTTTCAAACATTACCTTATAAATATGAAAAAATTCACAATATGAGTTGTGAATATCCTCAAGTTGAAGAAAATTAAAATCGAATTCACGACGATTATATTAAAATTTACACCGCAAGTGAATTCTTACGTATTTTGAGAGAAAACATTTTGTCGAGGCAATGTTTTAACACAACGTAAGAACTCACTTTTGGTGCCAATTTTAATCTAATCATTGCGAATTTGATTTTAAATTGTCTTAAATACGAAAAAATTAACAACTTATTTTGTGAATTTTTTTCCATTCACGGAGTTTGATGTGAATTTTTTGTAAATATTCACATTTTTTGGTGAATATTGACAATTTTTTTTGTGAATTTATTCCTATGTTCAAAATAGTTGTGAATACAATTGTATTTCTATTCGTATTTATAAAAAGAATTACGCCCGAATCTGATGTTTACTAGGGTGGTTCGCGAAAAAAAGAAATTCTCGTTACTCAACGGAAAATGTTGCTACGTTATGAAAAAGTAATTCATACAAAATTTAAAATTTAAACGAACAGAAAAAATTTGACATTTCACCGTGTAGTTAAAGCACTCTACATTAGAAGAAAGTTTCAATTTCCGGTTGAAAATGGTCAGAACAACGAAACAGCAGCCACAGACTTAGCAACGTCGCGAGTAACAGCTGATGCGTTTGGCGAACATAACCCAGCTTTGTTTCGAAATTCGTTTGAACAGAAGCCGCCACAAAATATGCAAACAATTTGTGGAGTTTTATCATTTATCACGTATCAAGTTTTTTCAGTTTTTAACTAATTTGATTAATCAATTAATAGTTTAACAACTAATTTTTCAGTTTTTATTTGTTCACGTGCAATATATTCATCATTTACCACAACATTTGGCACACTATAATCGATAATACGAATAATCAACATAAGTAAACGTCAATCGGAGCAGCTGTGGGTAAAATAAATTTAGACTCTTTTTTTGACCCTGTGGAAGTGATCGTACCTCCTTAAGGCGTTACAGCTATTTGGCTAGCCGAAGAAAGAAACTTTGTGGGGAATTTCCCTTTAAGGGCGGGGTAAAGTTAATTCGGCGAAAAAGAGGCATGTTTTTAAGATTTTTTTTTGACGCAACGAATAGTGTTCGTTTATTGAAAAATTTACATATACTAAAGTAACATTTGAACAACATTCTCCTAAATTTGCATTGCAAAAATATTCAAAATTGAGCGAGTGAAAATTGAACCCCGGAGGCGCCTCGAAAAAAAGTTGGTTTGCGGTGTGCACCGTAACTCGCAACAGAATCATCTGAAGCAAAAAAATCAAAATGCATTTGTTAAAGGAGATGTTTCTCGAGGTAATGACGGGAGGATTTTTTTTCCGATTTTTCGATTTTTCGTAGCACTTGGGAGCCAAAAACCCGATTTTCGTTAAAAAAAATCGGCTAATTTGTTGTTGAAAAATTAGTAATTATTTAAAAAAACAAAAAAGCTCTCGACAATACCTGGTGAATTATGTGAAGAAGTACTGTGCAAAATTTCAAAGCGATTGGTCCAGTAGATTTTGAGTTATCGTGCACACGGACTTCAAATATGACAAGTCTCAGAAAAACGGTTTGAAAAGCGCAGAAGAGTTTGGTCGCTTAGCGCTCATTGCACATAAGTTTGAGAACACTTCTCGATTGCATAAAAATCTGAGAAAATTCACGCATATTAAAGGTACTCAAAAGATTAATTTTGCATAATAATAATTCCAAAATGTTATTAACAAAATGATGAAAAAAACATTAGTCAACAAATTTCCCCGCAACCCAATTTTTTTTCGTGATTCGTTCATTTTTCTGAATACGTATGAATTTTTTCGGATTTTTCAATTATCTTTGAATTTTTAGAAATTCAAAATAAAACTCGATAATTTTCGTATACTCACTCAAAGTCGTCGATGCCAGGTCCGTAGAGCAAAAGGCTTCCATCAAGGCAAGGTTTATCAAGAAATTTATTCGGGGTCGAAAAATACAATAGCGCGCCGCGCAGCTGCCGCCCAGGTATAAAACCCGGCATGGAGCAATAGACGCTCAAATACTCACAACTTCGTCAATTTTACTCCGATCGACTTGAAATTTTAAATGAAAAAAAAAATGTTAATACTTTACCCCGCCCTTAAGAATACTGAAAAAGCACTGAAAACGAGCTTTGAAGGGCTCATTCTACACGTGTTGAGATATACGAAAAATAGAAATCTAAGAGCGGTTTTGAGACGTTTTCCGGGAGGCCGCAACATTTTTCTGGACTAGAACTCTTGTCTGTCGGTTATTTTTTTCTTTCTTCGAATAAAATAACAGAATATTTATATTTTATTGGGAAAATTCAGACTATTGTTATTATTTCCCAGCTTAGAAATACTTTTCACTGATATAGTTGGTAATCGCCCAATGATAATTAATTTTTACGTGAAATTTGATCCGCAAGAGACTGGCATTCTGCCGAAAGCCGAAATTATATTTTCATCGCCACTCCCGCAGCCAAGGCATGGTCCTGAAACTCCTTAAGCGCAGATATACACCTAGGAGTCGGAAAAAAGTCATATTTGCGAATTTTTTCAAGGAAAACTGAAATTTCGGATTGGGCTTTTAATTATCTAAAAGTATATACATTCAAGAATATGTTTAATTTTCTTTATTTGAAAATATCAAAAATATACGAGGATATTGTATGATCCTTGGAGCGTCGTAACAAAAATCGGTACCCAAAATTTCTCGCAAACCAATGAACCGATTGCCTTGAGGTTTTTTGTGGTTATTCTATACACAATTATCTAGTACTTGTCACAGCCGATTTTGAAAATATCGATTTATGACAAAATGGCGGACGTTTGAACATAAATTGTGATTTCTGGGCCAAAAATTACTTATTATTTTGCCTATAAAACAAAAATTAAGTAACGGAAGAAAAAAATCCTATGACAAGTACTAGATAATGGTGTATGGAATAACCACAAAAATCTCGAGGCAATCAGTTCGTTGGCTTTCGAGAAATTTGTGGTACCGATTTGTTTTACGACGCTCCAAGGATCGTACAATATTTTTTTATATTTTTGATATTTTCAAATAAATAAACTTAAACATATTTTTCAATGTATATACTTTTAGATAATTAAATCTCCAATCCGAAATTTCAAATAGTTTTCCTTGAAAAAATTCACAAAAATGACCTTTTTCGGCTCCTAGCTGTATATCTTCCGTTAATTGCCGTTTAATCGATCGACCCGATCTGATACAGATAAATACGAGTCTCCGCTCCTGTGACTCAATCGTATACGTTCTTTAGACATATATATATATATATATATATATATATATATATATATAGTAGGGTGGCACAAATTGGAGCTCTATTTTTTTTTCTCTCACCATTCGATTATCTTCTTCAAAGAAAAAAAAATAGTCGCAAAATTCGTGAACCGTCAAAAAATATTTAGAGGTCGTTCAGCCTCCCGAAAATTCGAATTTTCACTAAAAATCGACTTTTTTTCGTTCACTTCTCACCCATGAATTTTACGCTTTATAATTTTTTAATTAACCTCGCAAAAGCTTCAGCCGGTCAATGAATATTTAGTGGTTGCTCAAGAGTTTCGAAATTTTCAATTTTCGCCAATTTTTTTACCCTTCTCACTCGTAAATTTCACGCTTTGTACGATTTTCCAAACAATTAGTCGTTTTTCTTTAGAAACAGATTTTTCAAATTTACCTCACACTGCTAACCCAATAATTATAACCTTCGTTCTCATGAGATAATTCTCTGAAGTTCTTGTCCGTAAACAAAATTATAAGTCCCCGTTTTATCGGGTCGGAAGTGTGAGGTAAATTTAAAAACTCCGTTTCCAAAGTAGAAACGGACTAATTGTTTCGAAAATGTTAGCGTTAAATTTATGAGTGAGAAGAAAAAAAAATTGCGTCAATTTGAATTTTCGAAGCTCTTGAGCGACCACTAAATATTCATTGGCCGGCTAGAGCTTCCGCGAGCTTAATATAAAAATGATAAAGCGTAAAATTCATGGGTGAGAAGTGAGCGAAGAAAAAAAAATCGATTTTTTAATGAAAATTTGAATTTTTGCGAGGCTTGAGCGACCGCTAAATATTTTCTCACCATTCGCAGCTTTCGGGGCAATTTTTTTTCTCTTTAAAGTAGATCGTTGGATGGTGAGAAAGAGGGAAAAAATAGAGCTCAAATTTGTGCCACCCTAATATATATATATATATATATATATATATTGATCCATCGATCGTATATTCCAGCCCGATCTAACAGATCACCGGACTTGACGACAGCCGCGAGTACCGAGAGGACACCGAGAACACGCACAAGAGTCGCGGGAGTTTCGCAATCTCAACGTGAGTCGAGAAACACAAAATTTAAAATCGCAATTAGAGAGGGAAAAGCGATAAAATGAGACTTTCGTCAGGGAAACTGCAGAGTCGAAATTGTCACTCATCACGGCCTAAGTCGCGATACTCTTGAATAACAATTCGTTGCAAGTGGGGTAACCTCTCTCGGAATTTCCTCGCTAAAGTTTGTCGTTCACGATCGTACGAGTCCAAGGAACTTCCTTCTGGTCGTAGAAAATCGATTTTTCGTTGCGTCATTTTCAACGTTCAATCTTGACAAATTTATTACGTACTCAACGCGGCGTATAACTCGTCATAGTTTCACTGCTAAAAAAATACCAGCCTGCTCTTCCTCGTATAACAAATTTATCAAATTTTCAAACACCCCCCCACACACTTCTCTCAAATTAACGGATAACCAAAAAAAATGCTCACATTAACCACTAATTGTCGTACGAGCATGTGAATTCTTTTACACACAGCGATTATTATTGATGATCCTAGGGACGTCGCTATTCGTGTTTTCTTGCCTTCCGGAAGTGGATCGAATTAAAGGCCTTAGGCCACAGTAACGGGTGTACAATCATGTGCGAATTTAACGATTTTTTTTTTCGTACGAATAAGTGATGCACTCATCAAATTAATTACACATCTATTTAGTATGAATATCAAGCTGTTGGAAAATATAAATATTTTTTTTTTCGATCTTCAAAATGGCCGATTACTCGAGACTTCGCGAAATAGCTTTTTTCCAATTGACGTGACAAATAACTTCAACAATTTTCCCTCGACTTACTTCGAAGGCCATAGCCGGGTAAGTAGGGAAAAATTGGCCCGCATTTTTTCCAGTGAAATTTGGAGTATATTCTGAGGTATAAGGAAAAACAAATTTTCTGAAAATTTCATCCCCGCCAACGCACTGGTTTTAGAAAAATTAATTTTTTTTAAATATAAAAAAAAAAAAAATTCCGGAAACGGTTCAGTGGATCGATTTGATTTTTTTGTTGGTACTTGTTACGATCAAACGTGTTACGAAATAAAATTATAGAACATCTTGCGAAAGATTAAGGTTTGAAAAAAAAATAATAATTTTCCTTGTTTTATTTTTTTTTTACTATAATCCACTTGGGGTACAATAACGAAAAATTTTTCATATAATATTTGGGCATCTTATTAGATTATACAATTTTTCAAAATTATCGGTTTGGTACGCTACAGTGAAAAAAAAAAGAAACAGACTTTATTGATATATTTTAGTTATATATATACAATAGAAAACTGTTAGTTTAATTAAACTAACAATTTTCTATTGTAGAAAAAAAAGATTTCTAACAGCTTGATATTCACACTAAATAGATGTGTAATTAATTTAATGAGTGAATCACTTTTTCATACGAAAAAAATTGTTAAATTCGCACATGATTTTATACCCGTTAAGACGTTAAGGAGCTTGGAGCGTTAGCCGTTATCAGAGATTACATTTACGCAAAATATATGTTATTGTCTACACTATACTGAGTCTTTACGAATTAAAAAAAGAATTTTCACGAAAATTCACCACCAAATCACCACCAAAACCAAAAATCAAAATTTCACATTCATATAATTTCATATGATAATCGGATAATGTTATACTTGATCAAGTTGGTAGTAACGCAAAAGTTTTTCTTACTTGCGTAATGAAAAATATAAAAATACATCATTTTGCCCTTTAATTATATATTCTGTGAAAAATCAGCATCTACGGGATAAATCTATACTTTTCATGCATTGAAAAAAAAAATCGTGATCCGTCATGAGTCTCAACTGGACTGCGCCTCCCTCCTTAAGGCCTTAGGCCACAGTAACGGGCATGTGCGAATTTAACAATTTTTTTTTCGTACGAAAAAGTGATTCACTCGTAAAATTAATTACACGTTTATTTAGTATGAATATCAAGCTGCTAGAAAAAATATATATATATTTTTTTTTTCGATGTACAAAATGGCCGACTACTAATATTTTCCTTTATCTCTTTTTTTTAGGCGCTCCGCGGCGTGACATTTAGCATCCACAATTTTTAACCAAGAACAAAAAACAAAAATTCTCGTCAATCTACATTCGAATACTTGAAGATGTACGTACGGAATTTAAAAAATATCGCTTTATTCAAAAGTTGTTGGTATGTGAACTTAAGAAATGAATTTTCAGTGAAAAATTTCGTTATAACTGTTCATAAAATGTAAAGTTTTCGATTAATCAGAAATTCCGTATGTACCTCTCTGCGAAATGCAATTAGGAACGTAAATTTTACATTTGAAGTGAATCGAGTGAAAATTGTTGAAGTTATTTGTCACGCCAATTGAAAAAAAGCTGTACATCGAAAAAAAAGAACAAAATTCTAACCGCTTGTTATTCGTACTAAATAGATGTGTAATTAATTTCATGAGCGAATAACTTTTTCATGCGAAAAAAAATGGTTAAAATCGCACATGATTTTATGCTCGTTACTGCGGCCAAGGCCTTAAGATCAGAAAATGACGAACATATCGTTCGTTTCGCATTCACTCGGAGGGTCGTTGCGCATATGGAAAACAGGGAAAACTCAGGGAATTTCGTTCCTCCCGGAATAATCAGGGAAAAGTCAGGAAATTTTGGAAATTTTCCGGAATTTTCTCACAATTTACTTTTTGAAAGAGATACGAAAAAGGAAACCGACTTGACAACAAAAACTGAACACTATAAAAATAAATATTTTCGCATATCTTTGATATTTATATTATTCCTCATTATACACAAAAGAAAGTTATGTCAGTGCCAAACATTGAGGATTTAAAAAACTGAAAACTAATTTACTGTAAACCTACATTTGTAAATTAAAGTAAATTACAAGCAAATCTACAAAAATATATTTGTATTCGATCTGTTGATACACAACCACATCATTATCATTATAGATAATTATTTATATTTATTTTTCGTTTATTTTCACCGGCGTACAAACTTTTGTTTATAATGAAGAACAGGTTCTGTATTTGCTTTTAATGTCTTTTTTTTTACTTTATAATGTTTAAATTATGTTTCGAATTTCAGTTAAAAAAAATAAATATCAATTTTATCAAATTTCCATATATTTGGTCTTAAACAAAATTATGTTATCCAGCTCAACATAATTCTTCGATACAAGGATCGAGTTGAGAATTTCCTTTGTTTCCAACCCGGTTAAAAATGTTATTTTTTTTTTTTTCACAAAAATCAGTCATTGCTATTTTTATGTATATAACTTTCCCGTATATTTTGTAACGTTTACAAAGACTAATATCTCTCCAAGTGAAAAAATGTATGTTTGATAAAAAGAAAGTGTTCTTTATTTGACCATACTCCGGCTAGTCTGCAAAACCTGGAAAAGTCAGGGAATTTCTGAGTCAGTAATGCGTAACAACCCTGACCCGTGATTGCCCAACGATGAGATAACTAATTCGCGCCAAGTTCTCCACCGATGAATTTCTTTCTGCAGAATAACATGCCAACGATCGAGAAATTGTTTGACGTTTCGTTTTTGTTACATTCGACGTTGTAGCGAACAGTCGATCGGGCTCGCCGGCATCGAGACTCAGTTACGCGACCTACAGTCGCGAGGTTGAACCCGTGGCGATGCGCCCGCGCCGACTCTCCGGTCAAGGTATCCGTAGCACGAGCAACAGCCGCGAGCCGAGTCCGCAGAGATTCGGCATGGATCGGAGCTTCGGCTCGAAAATGAGGTAATTCCCCAAACCCTGTCGCGTCGAAGACGCGAAGAAGGCTGAGGGCGGTGCTGGGCAATATTTAATTGCTAGGATAACCGAAGATCAACAATCGATTAATTGTTAATCACGACTATAGCGATTAACGAATTCTAATTGTGAAGACTCACGACTAACAATCAACTAATTGTTCATCGTGACTTTCCACAATGAGAAACTAATCGATTTTCATTATTTTTAACGTATTTGGTTAAAAACGAACAATTGCAATTGATCGTTGCATAGGGCGCGCCGTCGAGTCAGAACAAATGTATATGTTATTGAAATACGCGCATGAGTTTATTATGGTACTGAAGTTTGCATCGTTGGAATGCAACGAAAATATATTTCTTTCGAAATCCCGTATTTTTTTTAAGCACATCAAGGCTGCGGAAGTCGCCGAAACTTTTCTGACAATCTTTCAACATTATAATCAAAAGTTGGAAACATTTTTTTTCGGAAATAGTAAAAATTAAGAAGTAAAAAAAAATCAAAAAAAATTTTCATTGCATTCCAACGATGCAAACTTCAGCACCATAGTTTATTTGGGTTTGTTTGATTCAGATATTGCTTCGTTAATACAATTGAATATTACGCTTTGGGTTTGTTTGGGTTTGTTTGGACTCGAGCCCAAATAAACGCAAACACATCCAAACCAAACAAACCCAAACTTTTACTTTCGTCGATACAATTCAATACTATTGTTTGGGTTTGGTTTGCTTGATTTCGATATTGCGTCTAATACAATTCAATATTACTCTTTGGGTTTAATTGCGTCCAAACAAACCCAAACAAACCCAAACGTTGGGTTTCTTCGATTCTGATATTGCTTTATTAATACAATTCAATACTACTCTTTGGGTTTGTTTGGATCCAAACGAACCCAAAAAAAACTCGAGCAAACCCAAAAAGTACTATTGAATTGTATTAATGAAGCATCTAATTTTTTATTCATCAATGAAGCATCTGAATATCTAAATCCTTTTTTTTTTATTTGATATCTGTAAAGTTAAATAGCTTAATTGTTAGTGTCAATTTTTTTAAAATTGGCTTGGACCCAAACAAACCCAAACAAACCCGAGCAAACCCAAAGAGTATCATTAAATTGTATTAATGAAGCAATATATAAATCTTTTTTTAATTTCATATCTGTAAAGTTAAATAGCCTAATTGTTAGTGTCAAGTGTTAAAATTTTTTCAAACAACAATTGCATTTAAAGTTTATTGCAATTGTTTCAATTGCGAGTTGCAATTAACATAGATTAATCCAAATTGCAAGTTGCAACAAACATGGATTAATCCAAATTGCAAGTTGCAATTAACATAGATCAATCCAAATTGCAAGTTGCAATTACCATAGATCAATCAAAATTGCAAGTTGCAATAAACATGGATCAATCCAAATTGCAAGTTGCAATTAACATGGATTAATCCAAATTGCAAGTTGCAATAAACATGGATTAATCCAAATTGCAAATTGCAATTAACATAGATCAATCCAAATTGCAAGTTGCAATTAACATAGATCAATCCAAATTGCAAGTTGCAATTAACATAGATTAATCCAAATTGCAAGTTGCAATGACTTTTTTAGTCAACTAATGAACTGATCGAAAATTCGATTGATCGACGCCCAACGCTGGCGGGCTTATACATACGTTTTATACGAATGTATAAAGTGTTGAAATATTTTAAAAAACGACGATGAACGAGACCGTCGAAGCCCGCGAATGCGAATGGCACATTGATAATAGGATACGAGAGTTTGTACGAGCGTCGATCTTCAGCAGGGGCCGTAACATGTACATGTCACCGAGCGAGAGACCACCGTCTTCGAGGCCGGTGATGGCGCAGAAAATGTTGCAACAGTCCCTGGAGGCCGAATCGGCCCTGGCCGATGCCCTTACGTTCGACACGAGCGATCATTTCTCCCGCACGCCCAGAGGCAAGGGCGACCACAGCGACGACAGCGAGACCAGCAGCATTTGCTCGGAGCGCAGTATGGACAGCTTCAGAAGGCCCAGCGACGTGAGTACCGTTTCACAAGCCGTCCTCGATTTATCGATCCGTCTTTTACCCTCGTCGACGTTTTAATTTCTATCACCAATCGAGTCTTTCGTTAATTGCGATCTTTTTAATTTCGCTTCGATCAGCAAATTCCCGTTATCGTGTCGTGTACTTAAAAGAAAAACAAGAAAGTGCTCGTAACCCCACCCCCCCCCCATGGAATTCCCGCCGTTTAATACGGGATGGGTTGACAAATAACCGACACGTATCCTGTAGTATTATACTTTATAGCTACATGCGTACACTATTGGCCGATTTATCATTGTTTTTCTTTGTCGTCCCTGTCCATTCCGGCGACCGATATTCCCGCGCTCCTCATTCCTCCAGTCGTACTCGTGGAGCGGCTCGCAACTGAGACTCTACCGTGACGTTTGGGACCAGCCAATTCCCAAGGTTTGTTCATCACATTTTTTCTACTCTAACTCTGCTCTCGATTCGACGCGTGAAATTTCCGAGTATTCACGCCACGTTCTGTTCTCGTTTGGATTCCCATTATCCTTATGTTTTTTTTTTTCGCGTTAACCCCACTTGTAGCGCAAAAAAAGGCCTTTTTCGTGAATTTTTTTGAAGAAAACTACAAAACTTTTTTAATCGATCAATATACCATCTTAAAGAACACATCTTGAAGAACTTTCAGTAATTTTTTTATTGAAAAATATTACATTGTTTAGTGGCAAATGGCCGTCAATGAAATAATGTTTTTATATACACGGTTTGCGGTGACCAACATTGCGGCGAAGTGGATCATCTGAAAAAAAAAATGCGGATGGATTTAGTCAAATATAAGTATAAACTAGTCTTTAATCGAAGGATTTTAAAAAATATTCATTTTTCACAAAATGGCGGACAGTCAAAGTTAATGGTTCGATTTTAACGAAAAAAAACGGCCGTTTTTTGGCTATAAAACGGCCATTTTTTTCGAAAAAAAAAATCGAACGATTAAAGACTACATTTTTATGTATTAAATGAGCCTGCAAAATTTCAAGAAGATCGGTTCATTAGTGTTCGAGTAATCTTGGTCACCGACTTCAGAAATGCCATTTTGAGAAAAACGCGTTTAAAGTTTCAATTTCAGTTCTTCAATTCACGAATTCTTCTCTTTCAACGCTCATATATCAGTCAATTTTGTTCGGATCGACTTGAAATTTTCCGGACATATTCTCAGATACTTATACTTCAAAAAAATGCAATAAAAAAACATCGATTTTTTCAAAATCGCAAGTGGGGGTAACCCCTTAATCACTCTTCTCCTGGTCGAGGTGTTTGCACGCTGGGTTTTCTGTCGATGACCTCGATATTGAGGGGTCGGGCTACTGTGACGACTCGAAAATCAGGGTTAGGGAAAAATATAATTCTGGATAAATAAGCAAGGCGATTGAAGAATCGTTTGAACATTTATTTGTACGTACGGCAAGTTGTGTGGCGAATTTCGTGAAAAAATATTAACGATTGAAGAAGTTACAATGGTGGTTGTGGATTGGGGTTACTTTGATCAATTTTGAAATGAGAATCAATATATTTCCTTGAAGAGGTACGATCATTAGTACGAATGCAACTTTTAGATTTGAAGTTTTTACATGATTTTGAGGAATACTTTTTGCGCCTATTGCCAAAATTTGAGCTATTTTGATCGTTTAGCTTTTTTCGCAGGAAAACTGCAAATTCGAGCACTAAGTTACCGAAGCACGTCATCTTACGGAGACGGTCAACCGGAAGTGCGATGGTCGTGGTTTTTCTGCTCGCGTATCAAACTAAACCCGTTGAAAAATTGAAATTCGATAGTTTAGATATCATAGATATTGTAAAGAATAAGAAAATCAATCTTTACCGTGTAGTTAAAGCACTACATTACGAGAAAGTTTCAATTTCCGGTTGAAAATGGTCAGAACGACGAAACAGCAGCCACAGACTTAGCAACGTCGCGAGTAACAGCTGATGCGTTTGGCGAACATAACCTAGCTTTGTTTTGAAATTAATTTGAATCGAAGTCGCCACAAAATATGCAAACAAGAATTTATGGAGTTTTATCGTTTATCACGTATCAATAATATGTATAATTATATTCTGCCTATCGTGTTAATTCCGCTGAGGTAATTCAAGCCTATTTTAATAGGTTCACGGCTGATTTGTGTTTTTGTCTTTTAAGTCCGTTTTCATGGTGGATATGTTAATATTATTATTACGAAGATTATACGAATAATCAACATAAGTAAACATCAATCAGAGCAGCTGTGGGTAAAATAAATTCGGACTCGTTTTTGACCTCGTGGAAGTGTCCGTACCTCCTTAAATAATATTCTATACACCATTATCTAGTACCTGTCACAGCCGATTTTGAAAATATCGATTTGTGACAAAATGGCGGACGTTTGAACGTAAATAGTGATTATTGGGCCAAAAATTAGTTATTATTTTGCCTAGAAAGCAAAAACTAAGTAACGGAAAAACAAATCCTACGACGAGTACTAGATGATGGTTCACGCCTTTGAGTATTCGTCCACAATTACGTAGATATTAATCATCGTCAAAGTCGTAATTTCTCGTCGAGTTAAACAGACAGAGAGGGATTTTGTCGCAAGAACGAATTTGCTTTCTTCAGGACATCAAAGAGATAATCGAGAATTGCGGTCGCAAGCCATGGGCCGACAGGAAGGAGGGTCTGATCGGCCTCCACAATTTCCTCTCGAACGGCAACACCCTCACGGCGACCGAGCTCCGCAAGGTCACCGACATATTCGCCAAAATGTTCATGGACTCGCACACGAAGGTGTTCAGCCTTTTCCTCGACACGCTCACGGAATTGATAAGGACCCATCGTGAGGATCTCGGCGATTGGCTCTACGTGCTTTGCGCGAGGCTTCTCAACAAGTTGGGCACCGATCTGCTTGGCTCGGTGCAGACCAAGGTCTACAAGACCCTCGACGTCGTCAGGTGCCCAAACCCCGCACTTACCCAAACCCGGAATCCATTATGGCGGCTACCGTTTAGCATGTTCCGTTGAACCGATAAAAAAAAGTATTTTTCAAAAATGAAGAATAAAATTCGTTTTGCGTGCTTTGAAAATGAAACATTATTCGATCGCTTATTGCGAAAACTACCTTATGTATACATTCTTAGTATTTTCCTTACACAGAGCAAAATACCCTATGGGCAACGAGACTGGAAAGAAAAGTAATCGTGAGATTTGTTTGCCCTGCAGAGATTGCTTCCCCGGTGATCTTTTGTTGCCGGCCGTCATGAGATTTCTCACGGACCCAACGCAGACACCGAACTCCCGCGTCAAAGTCGCGACGTTGGACTTCCTGATAAGCGTGGCGAGAAATTCGCAACCGTCGGCGCTCAGTCTAACGTGCAAATCGGCCCTCACGCGACTGCTCAATTGGACGAACGACGTCAAGAGCCAGGACGTCAGAAGACACGCCGAGGAAGCCGTAATTGCCCTCTACAATCTGAATCCCCCGCAATTCCCCATGATACTCGGCGAGTTGCCGAAATTCTATCAGGTTAGCGATCGCGTTTTCCCCAAGCAATATCCTGCGCATCTCCCGGCCTCACGACCATCTCGGTGTCTTTTCAAGGACGCCGCTATGCCGCTCATTCAAGCCCATCTGAGGAGGTCGTCGAGCTCGAGCAATCCGTCGTCACCGGGCACGCAAACGGGACGCCTGCTTCACTCGCCGGCGCGCACGCGAACGAAAATCGACATCGACATGACCGACGCTGATAATCTCAATCCTGAGGAAGTTTACAAGTTCGTATGCACCGTCACGTTTCACGGCTGGTTTCCGAACGATGGGTATAGGGAGCGCGCCGTTGCGATAAGCGGGCGACTTGCTTTCAGATCGCTGAGGCGCACGACCGCCGAAATACAGAATTACGGCTTCGAGAGAGCCACCACCAGCAAGGACAGCGGCATCAGCAACATGGCCGACGTCGAGGAAAAACTCGAGAGTCTCACTCTCACGAATTCGGTGGGTAGCGGACGATACTGGAGCCCGCGGTCAGAGTTGGGCGTAATTCTACTTATAAACACGAATTTATTCACATCGTGATTTTCACGCGAATATAAATACAAATTTATTCATGCTTCGCTTATTGTAAGTACGCGTACAAATACATTCATATTCACCAACGCGAATACGAATTTATTTGTATTCACATGCATGCATACGAATACAATTGTATTCACAAATATTGTGAACGTACGAATAAATTCACAGAAACAATTGTGAATATTCACAAAAAATGTGAGTATTTAACCAAAAATATAGCGAATTAAAAAAAAAGGTAAAACTATAGAATCACGGCTTCAGCCCAAAAGCGGTCCAAAATTTTTTTGGGCTATCGTTATGGATAAAAAACGATGTTACATGTTTAAGGAAGCTTTCCAGTGTGACAGCCCGAAAAATCGCTGTTTTTCGCGATTTTTTTTTTTAAAGAAAAAATAATCTAATCGGTCTGGTTTTTTTTTTGTATATTAATTGGGTATTGAAGAATACAAAACAATTTTTTAAAGATCGATTTATTTATTAATTAATATCTATAAAAATGATGAAACAATTGTTGCAGAAAATGCACTTGGATGTGGTGTCCACGTTGGGGGTCACAATTTTGATCTGAAACAAAAAACACAAAAAGATTATTGATCGGTATATAATTGGCTTTTGTGCTATGGAGGCTTTTTTTTTTTTTTTTTTGCAAAAATGGCGCCGTTTTGAACAAAAAGTATCGATTTTAGCATTTTTTTTGGCAGTTTTTTTACAAAAAAATAGGAAGATGTCAAAAAAAAAAAAAGCTTCCATAGCACGATAAACAATGACGTTAAGAATATTGTGTAAAAAATTCAACTCGATAGCTTTAAAACTCTGCCCTCCAAGTCGGACACCGTTTTGAAAAATGCTGTTTCGAGAAAAACGCGTTCAAAGTTTCGCTGTAGCTGTAGCTCTCCGTTGCCTTCTTCCAAGAAATGCTGTACAGTAACCGAAATAATCTGAATTTCGGCATGAAAATTTCAGGGAATATTCGGAAGAGCGTATACTATTCGATAAAGCAAAAAAAAAATCGATTTTTTGAAAATTTCACACTGGAAAGCTCCCTTAATTGAGGTGGGGGAAGCGCTAATACGAAGAAAAAAAAACGTAAAAAGTGTCGTTACGGTGGAGGGTAAAAAAGAAATACGTAACATGATTTTTCGCTTTCAAACTTTTTCTTTTAATCCAGCCATCTATTAACAATCACATGATTTCCATTGATATACTTATATTACGAAGTTCGTTCAAAGTATACTTACATTTTCAGTCTGTTTACCTTATCTTGTTTGTTTCATCGTTTCAATTTGCTTCGTGCGAGTGTGTGTCCATAATGCGCTATTTTATCCCTCGTTTCCGCAAACTTCACAGTCTCATAATTTATGGAATTAATAAAAAATGTCGGCCTCCCCCAACTGAATATCAATAGCGATGACATTATAAAGGTGTTTATGACAATAAAAATTTGGCATTGAAATTGGTCTGGAGCCCTGATTCTATAGTTTTACAAAAAAAATTCACATCAAAATCTGTGAATGCAAGTGATTCACCAAAAATTGTAAATACAAAAAAAAATCACGAAATAAGTTGTGAATTTTTTCATATTTAAGACAAATTAAAATCAAATTCACAATGATTAGATTGAAATTTACACCAAAAGTGAGTTCTTACGTGTTTCGAGAGAAAACATTGCGTCGAGGCAAAGAAATTTTTGCAAAAGGAGTTGTGAGTTTCAATTATTGCATTATAAATATGCAAAATATTAACAAAACGAGTTGTTAATTTCCTCGAGTTGAAGAAAATGAAAATCGTATTCACGACAATTAAATTAAAATGTACACTACAAGTGAGCTCTTACTTATTTTGAGAGAAAACATTGTATTGAGGCGATGTTTTAACTCAACGTACGAACAACGTAAGAACTCACTTTTGGTGTCAATTTTAATCTAATCATTGCGAATTTGATTTTAAATTGTCTCAAATACGAAAAAATTCACAACTTATTTTGTGAATTTTTCTGTCACAATTTTTTCTGTGAATTTATTTGTACGTTCACAATATTTGTGTATTTGTATGCATGCATGTGAATACAAATAAGTGAATCATGAATAAATTTGTATTTATTCTCACATGAAAATCACGATGTAAATAAATTCGTATTCGTATTTATATATATTAGAATTACGCCCAACTCTGCCCGCAGTGACTCGAGGATTTTGCCATAATCGTGTTAAATATTAAGGAATATAGACGAAACAATTTTTTTTAAACACTTTTTATTGGAGTTTTCATCTCCCGTCCGGTTATTATGCCACTTATCGTTTTCCGTTTAATTTACATTCGTTATATTTGAGAACTTGAATACCGTTCCACCGGGTTGAAAATATTGACCTTCAAGTCAAATATTGACCTGCTGTGACGAGGCGATAATCAGGGTTATTTGGACCAATTAATTTTGAAGGATTGAAAAATCTTTTGGACATTTATTTGTATGCAAATTAACAAAGTTGTGTATCATATTTGCTAAAAAGATGTTAATAATTCAAGAAGTTATAAACAATCCCGTGAAAGACCGTCGCACGTGAGTGGCTCAACGGTGTACTTGATTTTGGCCACTCGGTTGACCTGAACAAAACGAATCGGTTCTTTAAAATAGCCAATATTGGCTATACCTTGAACGAGCTTTTTGTGTTATCGTCTTTCGACCACCAAAAAAATTCTTTTTTTTCGATTTTTCGAGAAGCGTGATTTTGTCTCGATTTTTCGAAAAAAAATTATTTTTTTCGATTTTACGAGAAAATTTATTTTTTTTTCGATTTTTCGAGAAAAAAGTGTTTTTTTTCTCACGATTTTTCTAGAAAAAAGTGTTTTTCTTTTTTCGATTTTTCGAGAAAGAAGTGTTTTCTTTTCGATTTTTCGAGATAAAAGTATTTTTTTTCGTTTTTTTTTCGAGAAAAAATGTTTCTTTTCGATTTTTCGAGAAAAATGATTTTATTTCGATTTTTCGAGAAAAATGTTTTTATTTCGATTTTTCGAAAAATATGATTTTTTCGTGAAAAATGATTTTTTTTCTTCCATTTTTTGAGAAAAATGATTTTTTTTCTTCGATTTTTCGAGAAAAATGATTTTTTTGCTACGATTTTTCGAGAAAAAAGTGTTTTTTATCTCAATTTTTCTAGAAAAAAGTGTTTTTTTTCTCGATCTTTCGAGAAAAAAAGTTTTTTTTCGATCTTTCGAGAAAAAACAGTTTTTTTCGATTTTTCGAGACAAAAGGGTTTTTTTCGATTTTTCGAGAGAGAAAAAGGTTTCTTTTCGATTTTACGCGAGAAAAAAGTTTTTTTTTCGATTTTTCGAGACAAAGGTTTTTTTTTCGATTTTTCGAGAGAGAAAAAGGTTTTTTTCGATTTTTTGCGAGAAAAAAGTTTTTTTCTCGATTTTTCGAGAAAAAAGTTTTTTTTTTTTTCGATTTTTTGAGAAAAACTGATTTTTTTCTCTCGACTGTTCGTAAAATAAGGGCATTGTTAGCGACTAATGAAACAAACATTTTAAGAAGAAAAACGTCGTTCAAGTCTAACCTACTATTACACTCAATAAGTGTACCAAATTTCAAGTCAATCCGTTAATTAGATGTCGACAAATCGTGGCCACCATTTTAAAAGAGATAGTTTGGAGAAAAACGCGTTTAAAGTTTTACTAGCAGTTCTATCGTTGTAAACGTAAATTTACCTTGAATCTGCGATCCCTGCTCCATATGCCTCTTTAAGGCAGGATTCTACTTTGAAACCATGAAAAAAACGCTATTTTCGTGGATTTTTTCTGAGAATACTATTAAAGATATCGATATGGGGTTTAAACTGTTCAATAAATACACTCTTTGAGTACATAAAAAAAAAATTTTTAATGTATATTATTCATTTTTTGTACACGTAAAATATGTTTAAAGCCAACGCCTCGAAAAGCAGGTACCGTTGCCGTGGTCGTGAAATCTTACCGACGGATGGTCTGAAACAAAAAAATCAAATAGTTTCATGTTCAGTATGTCTTCAGGAACCGACCTAACTAGAATATTTTATATACGTGCAAAATTAACAAAATGGCGGCTAAAATACGAAAAAAAATGCGTTTTTTTTGGTCTTTTTTTGCAATAAAAAAATAGTTCTAATCAAAATTTTAAGTTGATTGTAGTTAGGTCGGTTGGTACACACATATAGAATATGTGTTCCAAATTTCATAAGGATCGGTTCAGTACTTTTTGAGTTATCACGACCACGGTACTTGAAAATGTCGTTTCGAGAAAAACGCGTTTAAAGTTTTGGTGAGTGATAAATCGTAGAACAAATTATCTTACCCTCAATCAGCGATGCCTTGGGCCATATAATATGCCTTCGACGTGTTCCAGGTGGGTGTTTTCATCCAATTTAGCCTTTTCAAAGTTTCAACGTAGAATCCTGCCTTAGTTCGCGTTGATTTTTAAGGCGACTATTGATTTTTTAAACATTTTTACCGTAGCCCAATTCCTTAACATTCCTCAATCATAGTATTCCCCCGACTTTTCCCTATATTCGTTTTCCTTCCTCCAACGCTACCGTTCCGCCGGACGGAAAATATCGTCTGAAAAGAAAAGTTACAATTTTTCGGCACACGCTCTAATCGTCGAAACTCGAAATTCCGCGGCACTCAGGGTCGTTCCTCGTCCGTATCGTCGCCGACTCAGCGCGTGAGGGCGGTCAACAGCATCGGCGTCAACGGCTCGAGCGAAACGATGGCGGGCGATCTGATATTGCCGCAGGAGAACAACGGTTACGGAACACACAGTGGGTAACAACAGCGAAGATTCGCTCGTTCGAAAGTTTCCTGCGTCCCGTTCGCTCATCGAGAGACCGGCGAATTAATTTTTGACTCGTTTCTCGCGACCGAAAGGTTCGTCGCCGGACATGCTCCGAGGCCCGGAAGTCGTGGACGCGATGATACGAACGCTCCAGTCCTCGAACGCCCAGAGTTCGGCGAAGGTTCAGGCGCTCCAAGAATTTCAATTGTACGTGCGGGATTGCGACTCGGCGTACATAAAACAACAAATCAAGTGAGTCAAACGAGGCGGTGAAAGGAAGAACTTCCAAAAATGTCGTCTTTAAACGTTTCGTCGGTAAATTTGTGAATTCAGGAAATTGCTGAAGACCCTACTCGACTGTTTGGCCTCGGACGACAAGGACCTCGAGATCCAGGTGCTCCAGACCCTGATCGAGATGCTCAAGTGTCCCGAGCTCGTCGAGTCCTTCAGCAAGTACGCGGAATTGCTGGTGCTGAAGGTGCTGCGGGCTCACAAAATGGACGAGTCGCAGACGCCCGGTGACGCGACGAGCGGCTCGAGCTCGAGCGCAATCAGACCCGTGAAGCAATCCCAGGGCCTCAAGGTCGCGGAAAAATGTGCCGCGATGATAGCGAGGGTGCTACCGGTCGATCAGATCATACGTCTCGCGTCGACGTCCATAACGACCGAGCCCTTTCCCAAGAATATGGGCGCGATCAAGATGCTACACGAGGCGGTCGAGCATCGGGGACGCGAGGCGATCGAGCCTTACCTCTCGGACATAATGCCGGGCCTCATAACGGTATGGAAATCAATTTTTCGGCCCTCCCATAACCACCGAGGAACCCTTCAAAACGCGTATTATTTTAGTCCCTAAAGCCTAAACTTGTGTTTACGAGGTGCCTATTTTTAATACGTTTCCGGCTAATTTTTTTGGCCTTTTTAGTCCGTTTTTATGGTGGATATATTACACGCGTTACCCCCACTTGTAGCCCAAAAAAGGCCTTTTTCATGAATTTTTTTAAAGAAAACTACAAAACTTTTTTAATCGATCAATATACCATCTTAAAGAACACATCTTGAAGAACTTTCAGTAATTGTTTTATTGAAAAATATTACATTGTTTAGTGGCAAATGGCCGTCAATGAAATAATGTTTTTATATACACGGTTTGCGGTGACCAACATTGCGGCGAAGTGGATCATCTGAAAAAAAAAATGCGGATGGATTTAGTCAAATATAAGTATAAACTAGTCTTTGATCGAAGGATTTTAAAAAATATTCATTTTTCACAAAATGGCGGACAGTCAAAGTTAATGGTTCGATTTTAACGAAAAAAAACGGCCGTTTTTTGGCTACAAAACGGCCATTTTTGTTCGAAAAAAAAAGTCGAACGATTGAAGACTACATTTTTATGTATTAAATAAGCCTGCAAAATTTCAAGAAGATCGGTTCATTAGTGTTCGAGTAATCTTGGTCACCGACTTCAGAAATGCCATTTTGAGAAAAACGCGTTTAAAGTTTCAATTTCAGTTCTTCAATTCACGGATTCTTCTCTTTCAACGCTCATATCTCAGTCAATTTTGTTCGGATCGACTTGAAATTTTCAGGACATATTCTCAGATACTTATACTTTAAAAAAATGGAATAAAAAAAAATCGATTTTTTCAAAATCGCAAGTGGGGGTAACCCCTTAATATTATTATTACGAACATTACTACCGAGTCGTTGACAATCCAATTTTTCAGTTTTTATTTCTTCACGTGCAATAAATTCATCATTTACCAAAACGTTTGGCACACTATACTCGATAATACGAATAATCAACGTAAGTCAACATCAATCAGAGCAGCTGTGGGTGAAATAAATTTAGACTCTTATTCGACCCCGTGGAAGTGACCGCAGCTCCTTAATACATTCTGAATAAATATCACGGTGACGAGAATTTCAATCGTCTACAAGCATATTCGGTGTCGAAACGCGTTAAAACGTCATTGCGATTATTCCAGGCGTACGACGATCACGAGAGCAAAGTGCGCAAGAGCGCGGTATTCTGCATGGTCGCGATCCACAACGCCGTCGGCCAGGAAGTCCTCGAGCCCCATCTGACCTCCCTGTACGGCAGCAAGCTCAAGCTCCTCAACATTTACATACAGCGAGCCCAGCAGACGGCAAGTCAGCCGTCGAGCCCGCGTAGCAAAAACTAACCGGTAGGGAGCAGCAGTGCCAGCGGCGGCGCTGCGACCGCGGCAATGGCGACCCTCAGAATCTCATTGCTTAAAAGATTCGCTAGATTCGGGGCTAAGCACGAGCTCATGCTCGTTAATTTTCTCACCAAAAGGAGCGCCTGAAAATGCCCGGGGCGACTTTTCGAGAGGGGAAAGAAACAAAAAAAGAAACGATACATATATTATATATACATAATATATATATAGATATGTGCCCGTGTGGATCGCGCAGATACACAAAGACAGGAGGGATGAAATGGGAAACGGCGCGAAAGCAAAGTATCCGAGAATCATCCATTGTACATAACCTTACACGCCCTCCGGACACACTAATACAGAGAGTCATACACGATTTACGAAATAACGTATAATTTCTTTTCTTTTCTCTTAAAAACACCCGCCCTCTCGCCCCCCGAGTGCTCTCCTCGATCCCACGTGGTTGTCTCCTCGTATTTTTTCGTGCCATTGTAACTGTCGAGGGAAAAACCGAAAAAGCGCCCAGTCTTCGTCTCCTTGTTCTTTCTCTCTCTCTCTCTCTCTCTCTCTCTCTCGTTTTCTCTCCAAATTCGTGTAATATATGTATGTACAGCGAACCGCCGGGGGCGAGGACAGCCAATTTCGCTTCTCTCCGTTTCCTCAATCTCTTCTCGTCCTGTTCAGTGCCGGTGCGTCGTTGACGCCGCCGCGTGTCGCGCAACGACGAGTTAATGACCGCTCGGTGCCAAAGATACGTAAAAAAAACGAGAACGAGATAAGAAAAACGATCGTTCATCGTCCTCGCTAACTTGGCACTTTATCGACGATTAACGGTAATTTACGGTTTTTTTATCCCGTTCGCGCGTTACCGGAGAAGAAGATTGTGAAAGTGCACGGGAATCGCCCAAGTTCGAAGCAAACAGTTGTCGAAGGAATAACGCGTACGCTTGACGTTCCCTCGAATCGCTCGTGGCCAAACGATATCGCCCAGGATCTGTGACCTCTTTTGTAAATACTTTGCGTCATACGTTTAAGAATTTATGCCAATGATAGTAATGATTATTGTTGTTGTCATTGTGATTATTATGTTTGAATGGAAGAAAGCTGAGCGTCTCTCTCGTCACGGGCGCGGGCTACGTCACGTGCGGCACCGTCTCGCGTGCGCACAGCTCGTTCGTAATTCAAGCCACGCCAAGGAGCATCGAGCACGAATGAATGGAAAGGGGGAACAAATGGAGACAAAAAAGGATGATACATTGATGAAAGATACATTTTAGCAGCTTGTTCCGTTAAGTTTCTCGAGTACTATTACATCGATATGAAAGTTATATATTTACTATTACGATTATTATTGCCGATTTATCGTCCGACTGATCGGCACTGCGTGCGACTCGTTGGCTCCTTCCGGAGTCACGTTCGGCGCGCCTGCAGCGACGCGCTCGAACGCGAAAGATCATCGCGCGAACTTGTAACCCGGCGACCCCGAGGACGAGCGCGCCACGTGCTTTTCTCAGATTCATCGAACGAAACTTTCGATATCGCGTATTATCGTCGTGCGAAAAGGCGGAAAAAAGTAACGAGCAACACTGACACAAATAACCAAATGATTCGAAAAAATATTACACTTTCAACGAATACACTTTTATCGGCTATAAGAGAAGAATAAAGTGAAAAGCTAACGTCCGTATCGCGGTATTATTGGCTACGCTCGGTTTGATTCGAGAGGATGCCGGCCACGCGGCAACCGAAACTTCGGCCTTTTGTTTTTTTTTTTTTGTTTTTTTTTTTTCAAATTAATTTTTCACTTCGCTGGCTTGTATTCGATTGCAACAGTATTATTCACTTTTCGCTTGATAATCGACGAAGACGAAGTTCAAATAATCGCAATAGTTTTGCTGGCCTTTCGTAGCACTCGGGCCACGCGTCGCGCAATTTTTATAAGCCGCGAGCTATGCCACCGATGATTCTCACTTTCCCGAAACTGCTGCGAGTAAGCAAACAATGGATCGAAACAAGATGGGGGGGGGGGGAGTAAAAAGAAAAAGCATGTAAACGGCCAAATCGCACGCATATCGCATACGAAGGAAAAACAAACTAATCGAATGAAGAGATCCGATGATAATTGAAAATTCCAACGATTCGAGGAAAATAATAGTACCGAGAGAAATAATCACACAATAAAACATAAACCATTAAACAGAAGGCATGCATATTCGTAACACGGGCAATTCTTTTTCACGCTAATGTAATATACCGTAAGGGACTTATTATTAGAACATTTACTGTACCGTTATTGTAATTGCCAACTTGACACAATAAATTAAAGTATTGCGATAAAATCTACGCGCGGCATTCCTCGTCTTTAACCGAATTCGAAAAAGGAGGAGGTTCTTGATTCGACTGTGAATATATTTATATACGTTCACGCATTAATGGCAAATATTAACCTATTCGGATGATTTATTTATAATTGTTCGTACGTACTCCTGAGGTGGTCCATTAAAAATTTAGTAAGGATCCAATGGTAGACTCCGCGGACATTCCATGGAACGCCTCGACGAGAACTGCACGGAAATTTCTCTTACGAGAAGCGTCCTTAGTGGATCTACCCATGTTTGCTTCCAACCGTGGTAGTGCCACTCAAAATAAAAAATAAACTAAACTCAAAAAAAAGTACGCTAAGAAATAAAAAATAATTAGAGTACGACAATTAATAATTATTTCACCTATTTTAATAATCCAATAATAAATTACCCTTTCCGTTAAAAAACCTTAAAATTCAATATCTCGAAAACTATTGCGAGTCGCGAAACATTTGGTAAGGGGTTGTCTCAAAATATTAAAAGGGGAGCTTGTGCAAAGTTTCAACTCGATCGGAGGGAGGTTTCAGAACCTTCCCCTCATTATTAAGTAATAATTAAATTAACTATCAAGTAATGAATTATCAATTGTGGTCGTCTAGTATGTTTTTTACTTTTTAGTGTACTTTTTTTTTTTAATCCTCGCACGCCAAGGGTACAGCGAAAAACCGACACAATTTTATTATCACAAAACGCTTTTTATTTAGTTTTTCTCAACAGCAGGTTGTAAACAAACGATCTCTTTTAATCTTTCTCGATGGCATAGCGTACTTTGGACCAGACAAGATTAATACATGTACATTTCTCTATGTAGACTTCATCATTCGTGGACAATAAGTGTATAACGTTAAAAAATATGTTAATATTACCCTCGTTTACGTACGCATGAATCGTGGGACAATAAAAAAAAAAAACGTATCTCATTTTCCGTTGGAATCTTCACGTAACATCGCCAGCACGAATAAATGCGTAAGGAAGTTTCCAAGGGGCGCGCTTGACATAGCCGCGATACTAACAATAATGGTAATATTCTATAAACGCTTGTTTCTCTTTATCTTTTCATACTGTTGCGTTACTTCGTTCAGACCTTTGTCTTCAAGATTCTGGGACACATTGACGTCGATTCACCGAAGAGTCATGAGAAACCACCAAGAAGCAACGTATATATTCTTTCTCCTTCTAAGTATACTCCATTTGATTATATTTTAAGTAAACAACCGAGGCCGTAAGTACTTTTCTGCGCGTTTCTCGCGTCCTCGTCGCCGCTTACCCGCAAATGTGCGTTCCCCGGTTTTTCGTGTCCAACGGCCGCGAATTTCTGTGCATGGAATATTGGAAGTGTGCGTGCTTATCGATGAACGTTCACGGTGTACAGGGGGCAGATACAAACGTAGAAATTTTGTTGATTTTGAGGGTTCGATGAGATGGCCACGATTCCAAGCGCGCATTTAAATGACAAAAGTGGCGTCTCAATCACACGGGCTTGTTGCTCGAGCGCGCAAAAATGCACTCAAAAGGTCACTTTCGGACGACAATGGGGAAGTGACAGGCCGAACGATGAAAGACTTCAGCACCTTCTGCTGTACTCGTTTTGCCGTTTCCTTTACATCTCCCCCGTTCTCCTCGTCTCAATTAAACTCTATGAAGTAAATGGCGTACAAGGAGCCAAAAAGCTCGCCCTTCCTTCGGCGGGCCAATATAATCGGATCGGTGGTACACCGGTCGCTGCGGAATATTCCTAAAACTTACGTCCCGTGTCTCTTTGATTTTTAGATCCCCCCCCCCCCCCAAACTTGTGTTATTGTCCCGAAAGTGTTTTTTCGCGAGGTCTCAGACATTGACGGGACCTTTTGGATTCAAGGGTGCGGTTACGGCCGACGAGGCGGCGTTCTTTTGCTGAGCTCGTTTTTTCGCCCGACGCTTGCGAGCCTTCGCCTCCGCGCCAACGGCCAAGAAATTGTTGTGGAAGTATTCCTCGATCTCGGAGAGCTTCTTGCCGTGAGTCTCGGGGAGCATGAGCCACACGAAAATGGTCGAGCCGAGCGAGATCCCCGCGAAGAACCATTGGATCGCGTGAGAACCTGGAGAGAGGAAAAAAAACGACGATTTTCAATGCTGCCCTGGTAGGGAACGAGAAGGAGGACAAAGTACGACTCGGACGGCTCTCACCTCCCAAGAAATCGGTGAGATCTCTGTAGCTCTGTACCGCGGCGAACATGAGGACGTTCGCCATTGCGTAGCTGAAGGACTGCGCGATGCCGCGTATCTCCGTCGGGAACAACTCCGCTGTCATGGTCCACGGTATCGTGAGCATTCCTATCATCGAGGTGCACACGTAGAGCAAGAGGCAAACGACCGGCACCCACTCGCCGCTCCTCTCGCCTTCGTTTATCCGCAGCGTGAAGTAACCCGAGACTATCATGCACGCAGCCATTCCCAGCGACGAGATTATGCACAATGGACGCCTCTTGTATCTTCGCAGCAGCCACGTGTTCACCATCGAGCAGAAGAATCGCGTGAGACCGACCAGAATCGAGGCCACGTACGGATCAACGCCGGCCCCGACTTCCTGTTCAATGGAGACGGAAAAATGACAGGCTCGTTTACAGGTTAGATCGTTAGAATTAGTGCAGCCAGAGGCTTCAAATTTTCAGCCACGATACTCCACCTCGAACCACGTGACCGCGTAGAAAAGAGTTATGTAGATGCCGGAGAATTGTTGGAACAGAAAGAAGAAGAAGAGTATGAACATCGGTTTCCATCCCGTTGGCTTTAGGAAGGCTCGAAGCTTGGTCAACGCTCCACCGTGCTTGCTCCTTCTCTGCTCGTTGAGCTTTATCTCGTTCTCCTTCATTATCGTCGTGAAATGATGATCCGCTGCCGATACTTTGCCCTGCTTCACTTCCGATTTGTACAGCCTGATTGAACAACGTTGCGATTATTTTTCGCCAATGTTAATCATCGCAGGCCGGCTTTTCATTTGGGCCATTGTGACGAGTGGGTTACCCCCACTTGCGATTTTGAAAAAATCGATTTTTTTTATTGCATTTTTTTGAAGTATAAGTATCTGAGAATATGTCGAGAAAATTTCAAATCGATCCGAACAACATTGACTGAGATATGAGCGTTGAAAGAGAAGAATCCGTGAATTGAAGAACTGAAATTGAAACTTTAAACGCGTTTTTCTCAAAATGGCATTTCTGAAGTCGGCGACCAAGATTACTCGAACACTAATGAACCGATCTTCTTGAAATTTTGCAGGCTTATTTAATACATAAAAATGTAGTCTTTAATCGTTCGATTTTTTTTTTCGAAAAAAAAAATGGCCGTTTTATAGCCAAAAAACGGCCGTTTTTTTTCGTTAAAATCGAACCATTAACTTTGACTGTCCGCCATTTTGTGAAAAATGAATATTTTTTAAAATCCTTCGATTAAAGACTAGTTTATACTTATATTTGACTAAATCCATCCGCATTTTTTTTCGGATGATCCACTTCGCCGCAATGTTTGTCGCCGCAAACCGTGTATATAAAAACATTATTTCATTGACGGCCATTTGCCACTAAACAATGTAATATTTTTCAATAAAAAAATTACTAAAAGTTCTTCAAGATGTGTTCTTTAAGATGGTATATTGATCGATTAAAAAAGTTTTGTAGTTTTCTTTAAAAAAATTCATGAAAAAGGCCTTTTTTGCGCTACAAGCGGGGGTAACGCGTTAAAGGGCTACATTTGCCTAGTGGCCCGAAAAATTGCCTAATCCCGGGTTTTTTTTTTTTTAATACAGACAAACCATTTCAATTCTCCGCCACTAGGTTAGAAAAAATTATTTTAAAAATCGACGATCTTCATTGACTCGTATTTATTGTCAACTTGAATAATCCGTTTGATTATCAGAGAAATTTTCGAAAAATCTTTTTTTTCGAAACACTTTTGATGTTTTTTTTTCCGAATCTTCAACAATATTATGCCTATTCGTTTATAGCTGAATCCTATTATCCTTTGAGAAAAACATACCGACTGAAAATAGTTTTATTTTCCACCAATTGGTGGCACTAGAGTACGGAAAAACAAATTTCATCAGCTGCAGCGTCTATAAAACCGTTGAAAAAGGCGTTTTTCCCAAAACCATGTTTTTTTAATGATGTTGAGTCCCTATGAAACGTGTTAATGTTAATTGTTCAATAAATAGCTTCTTGATCGTCACGAAATTTTTACATGACCTCGACTTCATGTAAAAACATACGAAATTTTCCGAATTCTATCATCATTTGCGATTTGGGACTCAACATCCTTAAATCGGCACGCAGCAGAACTCGAACAGTTCTCGTGTAGCTTCTCAGATTGCTTTGACAGTCACGTACGAGCGCTTTTTTTCGGTGTATTGAAAATTGTACAAAATGTATCACTTTTTGAACGAAAATTATGGTCGAAAGAATCAACTTTTTTTCAAACTCGTCTCTATTTTTGCTTTTTCATTATTTTTCAATTTCCACCCGTACTCGACTGCTAAAACCAATACAAATACGCCGAGGCTAGCCGTCCGGCTACCGGACGAATAAGCGTACGTTATTCGTCCGGACAGCGGCTAATTTCGCGCGTTTCACGCTGTGCAGTGCCCCACCGGCACACCGGCGATAAAAATGATCATTTTCGTTGAGCATTTCGCCATTTTCCCTAAGCGTACGAAAACCTCGTCTCTTTTCGAAAGACCGCGGTCGTTTTTTTTTTTCGCTCGCCGTCTTCTCACCATTCGAGTGATTTCTTAGCCTCGACGGTGCGACCCTTGGAGACGAGCCAGACCGGCGATTCGGGGACGAACAGTTGAACGAGAAGAACCGGAAGTACGGCGTAGATGATGCTCAGCCATGCGACGAGACGCCACGGGAGCAAGGCACCTTTCGCGTAAGAGATTACCATTCCGAAGGAGGCGAGGGTCGGCCCGAACGACATGAGGGAACCGCGCAGCTCGGGTCTCGCCACTTCCGTTATGTACACGATGGCGGGCGAGGTGGCCATTGCCGTCGCCAGACCGGCCATCACGCGACCGACCAATATCATGGGTATGTTCGTCGCCAGGGCGATCAGTATCCAGCCAGCGGCGCAAGGAATCGCACCGATCTGGAGAGTTCTCAGTCGTCCAACCCATTCCATCAGGAATCCACCGATTAGAGAGCCGATCGGCGCCGCGACCACGATTATACTCGCTGGACACAAAAATACAAAGTATGACGGTTAGATGAAGGGAGTTCAAGCTCCGTGCTTCGGAGCGATCGCAAAATTGTTGATAGCGATTGGTCCACTCGAGCTACTTGATGTGGATCAAGTTCGATGTCTTACGGGCGTATTTTATTTTGATAGGAACGTACACGGAGAAAAATACGGCCTCAAACTCTAACACTCGTTGCCGGAATTATAATATTCCGTGCTGGAAAAGTATAGCCGTTTACTGCCAGTTCGGAATTCCGAGACTTGTCGTTATGGAAGTGTTAAAATTATTCTCACACCGTATAGTACAAATAATGCGTGCTTTGTAATATAACAAGCCTTTATTGCACGCTATAGAAAATATAGAAAATATAGACGAAGATTCGTGCTATACGTGTAGTAAAATCCATATGAAAAATATGAATTTTACTATACCTATAGCACGAATCTTCGTCTACACGGAGGGAATTTTTAAGTATTTTTTACGGTGAAATCTCCGTAAAAATTACATTAAAAATTCGAAACCGGTGACAAATGTGCACATAGTCAAAAATTGACACTAGCTTTTAATATTTTGCTTTCATTCGTATAAAAATTTAAGCAAGTAGCATAATTTTTTACATTTCTTTCAGTAAAAATTCTGACGCATTCTCATGTAGAATTTTAACAATGGGCTGCCTCAAAAATTCCAAGTTTCTACAGTAAAAATAACCTGGACAAACTTGAAATTTCTAAAGTCCCTAGCGAAAAGTTAATTCCCTACGATTAAATAAATACTCTATATACTGTATTTCTGATCATTTGTGTTCTTGATTGCTACTTATTTTAGCATATCATCTTTCCGTACCATTGTAGACGTCCTTTATCGAAGTTTCTTTTCACGTTTCTTTGTTTTCTTGCGTAGAACTGCGTAGAAGACGTTAGACTGCACGAGACCAAGAGGCTTTCTTGGCGCATGCTTCGTACTATAATGCGCATGCGCGGTACCGCTGTTGCTAAGCAACGCGGGTCGGCGTCGTTCGTGCTCGTCATACTGCGTCATACACAAGCCACACTCTCACAGCTTGCGTTCACGTATACGCACGCTACACACAGAGCTCACGCGTACGGTCAGGCGACCTAGCCCTAACTGATTTTACTATAAAGAACGTAAAATTCCGGTGGACGCACGGAAAATTTCGGCTTCCTTTTTTAAATTTTTATGGAAAACATGCAAATTTCTCAATGTTCCACTGAAAAATTTCATTTATATTAGCACTTTTTTAACTTATCGTCGTAATCTTTACGTTTCATGAAATTTTACTATTAATTTCAGTAAAAATTCACGAAAATATTTTAAATTTCTGTTACGCAAAAGTAAATTTTGATTCATTTCCATGAAAATTTATAATTTATTTCCTAAAAACCTAAAGAATTGCACATTTGTCACCGAGTTACTGTGATTTCACAGTAAAAATTACTTAAAATTTCTCTCCGTGTGTGTATAAATTTCACTACACGCATGGCATAAATCTTCGGCGTGTAGTGAAAAATATTACGAAGTTGTTAGTAAAATGTGACTCTATACCGTACTTTTTATCGAATACTGGAAACTAATTGTTCCAATCAAGTGGGCAAAATATTTTTTGAATACTACCAAAAATCACAATATGTCGAATTTTTGTCAATTGAAAAAAAATGTACGTGCCATATCGTAGGTTAAAATGTAAATTTCTTCATCATTACTATACCATCATTACAATGTTTATCTTCCATTCAATACTTTTTGATATTTGATGATATTTTTTTTAGAAGCGGAAATGTTTTTCGCCAGAGAACCAGCTGACCTTATCTGGATCACCGGCACACCCATTCGCCACATCCTACTCCAACACTAGTCTCCAACCGATTAGGTATGACTCGTCGTTTATGATGCAACGTCATGTAACACTTTGATGCGTTTGCATCTTCCTGTTCCCCGATGTATATTGAACTGAGGTCGCGCGCGAAAACTACTTTGGCCGAATAGAGAGAATTTACATTGCGACGCACGATAATATTCGCTATCAACATCACGGACCTTCGTAGACCTGAACCAGGAAATGATCTCTATCATCAGCTTCGCTATCTCCGTCATCGGCTACACCGAAATAAGATAAAATAGTTCTTATCGCGCGTACACTTCGGCTTGTCCAGTCTAATATTCTTTTTTTTTATTATCTCTTTTCCGGTCTCCAACTATGAGCTGCCATTGCTGTGGCATTAAACAGTTTTCTTGATATTTTCTTTTCTTTTCGTTTAGAAGGTCAACATTGCTTTACTCTACTCTATTTTTTCCAGTCTAATCGACGGGTATAAACGATGGAAAAATGACGTCCGCAGGTGGCTCGTTTTTACGAAAAATTCGTTATCTGCAATCTCGCCAGATCTCTACTTTTCACGACTAACCGAAAGATTTTAAGGGGTTACCCCCACTTGCGATTTTGAAAAAATCGATTTTTTTATTGCATTTTTTTGAATTATAAGTATCTGAGAACATGTCCTGAAAATTTCAAGTCGACCCGAACAAAATTGACTGAGATATGAGCGTTGAAAGAGAAGAATCCGTGAATTGAAGAACTGAAATTGAAACTTTAAACGCGTTTTTCTCAAAATGGCATTTCTGAAGTCGGTGACCAAGATTACTCGAACACTAATGAACCGATCTTCTTGAAATTTTGCGGGCTTATTTAATACATAAAAATGTAGTCTTTAATCGTTCGATTTTTTTCGTTAAAATCGAACCATTAACTTTGACTGTCCGCCATTTTGTGAAAAATGAATATTTTTTAAAATCCTTCGATTAAAGACTAGTTTATACTTATATTTGACTAAATCCATCCGCATTTTTTTTTCTGATGATCCACTTCGCCGCAATGCTGGTCACCGCAAACCGTGTATATAAAAACATTATTTCATTGACGGCCATTTGCCACTAAACAATGTAATATTTTTCAATAAAAAAATTACGGAAAGTTCTTCAAGATGTGTTCTTTAAGATGGTATATTGATCGATTAAAAAAGTTTTGTAGTTTTCTTTAAAAAAAATTCATGAAAAAGGCCTTTTTTTTGCGCTACAAGTGGGGGTAACGCCTTAAGGCCTCAGGCCACAGTAACGGGTTTAAAATCACGTGCGAATTTAACAATTTTTTTTTTCGTATGAAAAAGCGATTCACTCATAAAATTAATTACACATCTATTCAGTACGAATTTCAAGATGTTGGATAATATATATATATTTTTTTTTCGGCGTACAAAATGGCCGACTATTCGAAACTTCTCGAAACAGCTTTTTTCCAATTGGCGTGACAAATAACTTCGACAATTTTCACTCGATTCGCTTCAAATTTAAAAGTTACGTTCCTAATTGCATTTCGCCAAGAGTAAGTAGTTTCATTCGGTGTGCTTTTGTTTACGTTTGGTTACAGCTTGACCTTGGCTTTTTGTTTTTTATCAAACCTATGTACGGAGATCCTCGGTGATCGACAATTATTTGTCTCACGACTGTTTGGTGTTTGAATTTTTGTATCTGTGTTTTCGGTCACGCGATTATTTAAGTTTCGCAGCGAAGAACGGAATTTCTGATCAGTCGAAAACTTTTCATTTTACGAGCAGTCACGACGAAATTTTTCACTGAAAATTCATTTCTTAAGTTCAAATATCTACAACTTTTGAATAAAACAATATTCTTTTAATTCCCCACGTACTTCTCTAGGTATTCTAATGTAAATTGACGAGAATTTTTGTTTTTCGTTCTGGGTCAAAAATTGTGGATGCTAAATGTCACGCCGCGGAGCGCCTAAAAAAAAAAAATATTAGTAGTCTCGGCCATTTTGTACGTCGAAGAGGAAGAAAAAAATTCTAACAGCTCGACATTCATGCCAAGTAGATGTGCAATTAAATGTACGAGTGAATGACTTTTTCGTGCGAAAAAAAAATTGTTAAATTCGCATTTTTTTGTGAATTTTTTCAAGGAAAATTATTTGAAATTTCGGATTGGGGTTTTAATTATCTAAAAGTAAATAGATTCAAAAATATGTTGAATTTTCTTTATTTAAAAATATCAAAAATATACAAGGATAGAATAACCACAAAAAACCTCAAGGCAATCGGTTCATTGGTTTTCGAGAAATTTTGGGTACCGATTTTTTTTCACGATGCTCCAAGGATCATACAATATCCTTGTATATTTTTCACATTTTTAAATAAAGAAAATTAAACATATTTTTGAATGTATATACTTATAGATAATTATAAAATAATTTTCCTTGAAAAAATGCACAAAAATGACCTTTTTTCCGGCTCCTAGATGTACATCTGCCTAACCGCTACTATTTTCCGGAAAAAAAAAACAAAATTGCAGATTTGTATTACAGATACGTCGCCCAGAGAAACGTTTTTTTTTCTTCCGAAAGTGTACGAAAAAAGTGTTTGCCGCGTTGACACGTACCTATCCACGATGTTTCTTCCTTCGTGGCGGGCAGCTCGGAATTTGCTTCTTCCAGGTGAGGGATCAGTATGGCCGAGTAGGCCATGCTGAGTCCGACGGCTATGTGGAAACTGGCCGCCAAAACGCACGCGACAATCTGCACGATGAATACAAATGTAACGTTAAGGATGTTGAGTTCCAAATTCGCAAATGATAATAAAATTTGGAAAATTTGGCATGCTTTTGTACGAAGTATTTCAGAGGTCGTGTTAAAATTTCACGACAATTAGGAAGCTCGTTATTGAACAATTAACATTCACAAATTAAATGTTGTCTTATGGAAACTGATGTAACTTTGCGATAAGTTTTTTTTTATGACCTCTCAATTTTGTAATATCTACAATATACTGAAAGCAACGGAAACAAAACAAAGTTTATTGATACATTATTTTTTTATTTCTTTTAAAAATTCTTCTTAACAAAGTGTTAATTTTTTTTTATAACGAGCTTCCCAATCGTCGTGAAATTTTAACACGACCTCTTAAATACTTCATACAAAAACATACGAAATTTTCCGAATTTTCTTATCATTTTTTATTTCAACCCCTAAGGAGGTTGAAGTAATGATGATAGAATTCGGAAAATTTCGTATGTTTTTACATGAAGTATCCAGGAGATCGTGTAAAAATTCGTGGAAGCCGATTTGAAAAGAAAAAAAAATGGACGACAAAGAATTTCGCGTGTTGATTAAGCATTACCTTACGAAAGGCAAAACGCCTCGGGAGACTAAAGAGAAGCTTGATAAACATTATGGTGAACAGTTTAAGGGGTTACCCCCACTTGCGATTTTGAAAGAATCGATTTTTTTTATTGCATTTTTTTGAAGTATAAGAATCTGAGAATACGTCCTGAAAATTTCAAGTCGATCCGAACAAAATTGACTGAGATATGAGCGTTGAAAGAGAAGAATCCGTGAATTGAAGAACTGAAACTGAAACTTTAAACGCGTTTTTCTCAAAATGGCATTTCTGAAGTCGGTGACCAAGATTACTCGAACACTAATGAACCGATCTTCTTGAAATTTTGCAGGCTCATTTAATACATAAAAATGTAGTCTTTAATCGTTCGATTTTTTTTTTCGAAAAAAAAATGGCCGTTTTATAGCCAAAAAACGGCCGTTTTTTTCGTTAAAATCGAACCATTAACTTTGACTGTCCGCCATTTTGTGAAAAATGAATATTTTTTAAAATCCTTCGATTAAAGACTAGTTTATACTTATATTTGACTAAATCCATCCGCATTTTTTTTTCAGATGATCCACTTCGCCGCAATGTTGGTCACCGCAAACCGTGTATATAAAAACATTATTTCATTGACGGCCATTTGCCACTAAACAATGTAATATTTTTCAATAAAAAAATTACTGAAAGTTCTTCAAGATGTGTTCTTTAAGATGGTATATTGATCGATTCAAAAAGTTTTGTAGTTTTCTTTAAAAAAATTCATGAAAAAGGCCTTTTTTTGCGCTACAAGTGGGGGTATCGCGTTAAAAGTGGTTTCAAAATTTTTCTCGTTAGAATGGCTGTTTTGCAGACTTAGACAAGTCCGATTGTACGGAAGGGATCAACAAACTACAGCAGCGTTGGATCAAGTGTACGAGCCTAACCGGGGAACTATGTTGAAAAATAAAAAAGGTTTATCCCCAAAAATTAAGTAGTTTGCAGTTTTGCACGGACTTATCGAAACGACCCTCGTATTTACCTCCGGCACGGCATTTTTCAGTGGCGTAGGCTCGATGAAGCCCTTGTTGAGACTTCGGCTCGAAACGATCGCATCCTTGAAGCATTCCCTCTCGTTTTCCTCGATGTTCTTCGACGCCTCGCGCTCCACACTGTGCCAAACAATAAGAGCAATTCGTCTCGTGAGAAGAAAAAAAATCGCACGTACGAGACGAGATACGTTGCGTAAATAAAGCACTGCAGGCCTTCGCGTGTGCATTCGAGAAGACGAAAAGGTAAAATTTCTTACAAATAAATTTTTTTTTTAATTTTATAAATTAATTAATTGTCAAAAAATACGGCGTTCGATCATTGGGACATAGAAAGTGCAGTGTGTCCCAATTATTGAACACTCGAATTCTCCAAGATGGCGTCATTAGACCCGTCAAAACATCGAGACAGTTAACGTGTGACGGATCGCGTGAATCGGATTTATTCAAACAAAACTGTAAGTTCCTGAATAAACTTACCTTTATTCTTTTAATGATAACTCTAAGATCGTCGAATATATTTTTTATTTGTATTTTCGTGCAATAAACATAAAAAGAAAGGTAAAAAGACAATATAACCTAAACGTAACCTAAAAATACGAATGTAATATTCAATATTTTTTGCTCTCCGATATTTCGGGGACAACATTTTCTCAATAAAACGCCGTAAACATGGCATAAACAAAAAAACGTCGCTCTGCATATAGTGCGGAAGTTGTAAAAACCGCACTATATGCAGAGCGGTAAACAAAAAGAAAATAAAGTGGGAGTCGCAAAAACAAGAAAGCTGCGACAAAATCAAACAAAAACAGTACATAAAAACGAGGAAGCTGAAAAGAAAAATAAAGTTCGAGTTGAGAAGCAAAAAATAAACCAAACGCGAATGAACCAAAAACCTGTCGAAAGAGACTAAATATATATTGTTGTATTTTTACATGATCATTAAAAGATTATTTAAGTAATTAAAAGATTATTTTAAGTAATTAAAATTAAGTAATTAAAATTAAGTAATTAAAAGATTATTTCAAGTAATTGAAATTAAGTAATTAAAAGATTATTTTAAGTAATTAAAATTAAGTAATTAATTTATTATTTTAAAATTAAATTTTTAATTAATTATTGTTTAAATAATAATTATTAAATTATTATTTAAAAATTAAGTAATTAAATTAAGTAAGTCGAAAGAGACTAAATATATATTGTTGTATTTTTACATGATTATTAAAAGATTATTTAAGTAATTAAAATATTATTTTAAGCAATTAAAAGTAAGTAATTAATTTATTATTTAAAAATTAAATTTTTAATTAATTATTATTTAAATAATAATTATTAAATTATTATTTAAAAATTAAGTAATTAAAATTAAGTAAATCAAGTAATTAAATTAGTAATTAAATTAAGTAATTAAAAGATCATTTAAGTGTTTGATTTTGCTTTTATTTCTTAGTATTGTACCCAAAATAATATTTTCACAACGGCAAAAGAATTCTCGAGACTGTTCAATAACTGGGTCATGCCTGTTCAATATCAGGGACATAGGCACTTCCGGTGTTCAATAATTGGGACATTCGGATGCTTTGCATTGTTATTCTTTTTTTTTTCATTTGAAATAATTTAAAAATAATTTAAAGGCTGATTTTTCGAAAGTAAAAATATCAAAGTATCATTTGAACGTGAAAGCGATGGTTTTTTCTTGATTTTATATCTTTTTCTCACTGAATTCAATCCCCCAGATCCTCAGCTGTTCAATAATTGGGACATTTACGTTAGTGAAGTTAGTCGTGGCTCTTTCTCGAAAGCTTGTTTCGCCGAGCATCTCGTAGAGGTATTGGGTGGGAAAGCTTCCTGGCGAGTTCCCCGCTATTTTTAACATTTTTTTTTATACGCTATTTCTAGTTTATTGAGATTATTGTCGCTGTACAGTGGACACAGGCAGCCCATTCCGTAGTCTAAGATTGGTAATATGCATGCTCTAAGAAGTTTGTATTTTACGTGCGCGTCAATGTTGCTGTTCCAGCCGATAATTATCGATAGGATAAAGTGCAGAATGTCACGCACGTTCACGGACAACTTCGCGAAGTTATCGCTCGTTTTTTTTACTTCGTCTAACAAGGGGACAGTACAGCAGTCGGATTTTTGTAATTTAACGTACTCATGGTACGGGAAGTTCAGAGCTCGAATATTAATATCCCAAAGCAGTTCGACGCCATATTCAGAAATTTTCGAGAAAATTGACTTTGAAGTTTTCGAGCGCACTCTTATCCCACAAAGATGCAACGATATTCGAACCGGGCTCGTGGCGTACCCGGTAGCGCTCGAGTCTAGTAATCGCGGGGTCGCTGGTTCGAGTCTCACTGCGAAATTTTTTTTTTTTTTTTTTTTTTTTAATGAAAAAACGCAAGTCATATTTTTAATTATCTCTTGATTATAAACATACATTTTCAAGTATCAATATTTATAACCAACAACATTTTTAGGATGAAAATGAAAAACGTCGGGAATCTTTTGTGCACAAGCAGCTGTGCCCGCTTCGCAGGTAGTTGATCAGGACAAAGGCAAACGATGTACGCAGAACTGTTATTCACAATATCGACGGTTGCCAAAGCAAGCGTTATATTCACATATTTCAACATTTATTCTTCTATTTATATTCCTATTAATCTACAAGGGAGTTTGTGTAAATATTATTACTGGATATTTTTACGTCGCCTATTCGCAATTTCAAGCAAGAGATAATCAAAAATAAGACTTGCATTTATCATTGACAATTATAATTACATATATATGTGAACTAGCATAGATTTTATGATTTTTATCCCGGGATTATTTATTATTTTTTTTATAAATAATCACCTATTGTTATATATAAATAATATATGATCATATATGAGAAAATATATAATTATGTATAACTATAATGAATTTTGTACATAAATAACTATATATGGATTTTGTCCATATATAAACATATATAGATATATTATATTAATTATATATAATAATATGTGATTATATACAACAAAAATTTATCGGGATATTTAAATGACGGAGGTATGCGAATTAAAAAAAAAATTAAAAAAAAAAAAATTTCGAAGCGAGACTCGATCCAGCGACCCCGCGATTACTAGACTCGAGCGCTACCGGGTACGCCACGAGCCCGGTTCGAATATCGTTGCATCTTTGTGGGATAAGAGTGCGCTCGAAAACTTCAAAGTCAATTTTCTCGAAAATTTCTGAATATGGCGTCGAACTGCTTTGGGATATTAATATTCGAGCTCTGAACTTCACGTACCATGAGAACGAAAAATTACAAAAATCCGACTGCCGTACTGTCCCCTTGTAAGATCCTCGATCGAGGGGGACGCAATGGAGTCGCAAAAGTTACTGGAAAGTTAGTCAATTCCGTTACGTCTGGCACACGACCTATATACGTGTGTTTATCGTCCTCGAGCGTGCCAATCGAGTCAATTGACTCGCCGCAGATTTATTGGCGGAGCAATAAAAAAAACAAAAAAGAGTACTTAGAAAAAACGCCACGTGTCGTTTTAATCTGGGGGCGAGTGATGGGTTTAATTTTGCAGAGCGAGACGAATTTGCTCGGAGACGTAAACAAGCCGTTATTGACGGCTTGCACCTAAGTTGAATGTTTTGAAAATATCGATTTTTGGTTTTCGACGGGTTGACGGGATATAACATCTGAAAAATATTATCTGAAAATTTCATGCTTATCTGAACATTTATTATTATTTGATATGAAATTTATTATTTGAATGAAAATTTAATATTTGAATGAAAATTTAATATTTGAAATCAAATTTATTATTTGAAATGAAATTTATTATTTGAAATGAAATTTAATATTTGAATGAAAATTTAATATTATTTGAAAATTTCAGGTTTCGCGAATCGGCGAACTTCCAATGGGTTTTTTTTTCAAAATTGTTTCTTCGAAATCGTCGACATCGCGATAACTCAAAAATCACTCACCGATCAACTTCAAATTTAACAAACCTTTTTTACACATCAAAAAGCAATGCTCGAACGAAGGCATTCTTTTTTATGCACAGTTTATTTTTATTGACGAAAATAGAATGTTCTTTTTTTGCTGGAAATCGTAATTTTTACTTCGGGCTGCGGCCACTGAATAATTTCATGCGAGAACCAAATGCGTTCGATTCTTTTATTTCGCATGATTTGTTTCCGAGCAGCAGCGTCGACCACATTTACAAATATTTTTCAGTGCAATAATTGTAAAAGATACTTGAAAATATACTCCTTAAGGTAGTCGCTTCACACTAGTTAATGATCGTACTTGAGGCCTGTACAATTTATATTTTTAACATATGCAAAAAAAATCAATTTGCAATAACTAAAATTTTCCATTTGTAAACTGTTCAATGAAGGGTCACATTTAATTAGAAAAATGAAAAAATTGCTATTCCAACGATTCGCGAAGTATTTCTAGGTTTGATATTTGGCAATGTTGGTTCCATCTACGTCTCTTTTTACTCATTCAGGCGAGTTTAACCTCCGTGCTTTTCAACGTGGATCTGTCATCAAATTTTACAGCGACGATTATTAATATAGTTAGTGAAGCTCAAAAAAAATGATGAAAATCCTATGATGAAGCCTGTCGACCGGACTACCTTAATGTACGAATTTTTTTTTTAACATGCTAACATCTTCGCAAAAAAAATCCTCTTTTTTCCAGCCACGAGCTAAGTGTGTTGGCTACTTTGCGAAAATCAATTTTTGTGTCTCGTTCGCGGTATGCAGTTTCGAGAACATATCCAAAAAAATTTCGCTACAATTTCAGAATTTCTGGACCCCGTTGCGCAGATAAAAGCGCAAAGGACTCAAAACCGCTTTTTTATCTGGTGGACACGATTCCGAAAAAAAACAATTCGATCAATGGGTCTGAAATTTCAACCTACTATTCTACTTATCTGTGATCAGAGAATGAATCCCAGGCATGACAATCAATCAATATTTTCCTATTTTTTTCGACACGAAAAAAAAATCCAACAAAAATGTCACTTTGGACGCTAATTTTTTAACGTCCACAGTTTCGACATTTTTTTCACGGAAACTTTTTCCCCGTTGTTCCTGCCATAGCCATTACTTTTTTGCTAGTTTTTGAAGATGCTCCGGCAGTCAAGATAAATTCGTATAAGCTCGAACCCCCAAACATTGTTTTCTCACAATTCAATAATAATACGTAATCAAATTATTTTTTTAAATTGCCGTAATATTATTTTCCTACGAAAAAAAAAAAATCCCAATGTTCAGAAGAAAAAAAATATTCCGTTCGTGCCGTGAACAAAGAAGTAAAAAAGAATCTCTCCTCCGTCGGTATTTTAATTTATTCTTTTCCCGTTATCAGCCATCGAGTCAACGGAGCAGAGTAGCGCTTACTCCCACGCTAGTCATTGCTGCAAATTGAAAAATGAACATTCGTCGCTTTCGTCCTCATCGTCCTCCGGACGAAGTACTAATAATTTCTCGTGTGGTATAACTTTTTCGTGTGGTATAACAAAAAAAAAGTGGGTGCATGGGGAGTGCAATGGTACGCGCGATTGACACCTGTCTAGACGGCTGATCGACTTTGTGGTTTGCAAAACAAGTCCTCGTGACTCGTTGATGTTAGCGGGGAGTCCATCGCGCGACCGAGAGACGTGCGTATAAGTTATTCGTCGTTAACAGCGGATCAAGCTTATCGGGCAATTATCGCAAAGCTCGTAATCTTCGAGCCCGACAAATCCGGATATTCGGTACGAGTTTTGGTTTGAAAAAAAATACGGCGTGATGAGACAAGCGGTTTATCGCCCTCGGGGAATGTTTACAAACGCCCGAGACATGTCCTTTCGGAAATAAAACCGGAAGTCAATCTGAAAAAAAATCCTTTTTAGTTTATCCTTTGGACACGGTCTTACATACAGTGTGGAAAGTCCTAGGGTGGGGAGTGACTCGGATAACGAGGCAAAATGGCAGTTCTCGCTTTTGCCACCCGCAGCGCTGCTACGTAGAAGTTAGCCAATCAAACGCTGGTCCGGACAGCTGTGCAGAGGCGCAGATTTTTCGAAATAAACATAGAGTCTGTTCGTTTATACCCCCACTTGCGGTTTTGAAGAAATCGATATTTTTTATTGCATTTTTTCGAAGTATAAGTATCTGAGAATATGTCCTGAAAATTTCAAGTCGATCCGAACAAAATTGACTGAGATATGAGCGTTGAAAGAGAAGAATCCGTGAATTGAAGAACTGAAATTGAAACTTTAAACGCGTTTTTCTCAAAATGGCATTTCTGAAGTCGGTGACCAAGATTACTCGAACACTAATGAACCGATCTTCTTGAAATTTTGCAGGCTTATTTAATACATAAAAATGTAGTCTTTAATCGTTCGATTTTTTTTTTCGAAAAAAAATGGCCGTTTTATAGCCAAAAAACGGCCGTTTTTTTTCGTTAAAATCGAACCATTAAGTTTGACTGTCCGCCATTTTGTGAAAAATGAATATTTTTTAAAATCCTTCGATTAAAGACTAGTTTATACTTATATTTGACTAAATCCATCCGCATTTTTTTTTCAGATGATCCACTTCGCCGCAATGTTGGTCACCGCAAACCGTGTATATAAAAACATTATTTCATTGACGGCCATTTGCCACTAAACAATGTAATATTTTTCAATAAAAAAATTACTGAAAGTTCCTCAAGATGTGTTCTTTAAGATGGTATATTGATCGATTGAAAAAGTTTTGTAGTTTTCTTTAAAAAAATTCATGAAAAAGGCCTTTTTTGCGCTACAAGTGGCGGTAACGCCTTAAGGAGGTACGATCATCGTCGTGATGGGCATTTTCGCGCGAAATTGCAATGGTACGCGCGATGGGCATTTTCTTAATTGAGTAGAGGCTGTCAGGAGGTTATTCATCCATTGCTGTGTATCTACATCTACGACACTACTTCTACTTAACAGCGCCGCCAGTGGATAAATGTGGAACTACACTTTAAGACATTTTCTACGAACGATAAGTTAGTTAGTTCTTTCGAACTAACGTCTTTAGTTACTTCGTTAGTTCTTCGTTAGTTCTTCGTTAGTACTTCAGAACTAACGTCTTTAGTTAGTTCTTTAGTTCTTCGTTAGTTCTTCAGAACTAACGATGACCCTTTCCACCATGCAAAAACGCCGGAGTTTCCGCACCTGTATGTAAGACCGCGCCCTTGGAGGTCACACGCTCGGCCGGCAAATGAGATGGTCGCACGGGGTCAGTGTGACCCCAGCCATCTTCAAACGATTGTCACGTCGATTCTATTGTTCCGAATGGCTCATGAAAATTGGGGTTGTTAGTCCGAACTTTCCAGAATGTGGCATTATCGACGCAACATTGTAATCGGCATTCAAAATGGCGGGAAAAAAATATGGAAACAGGTATACACGTGAAAAAATGGATAAATAATTTTGTGTATTTCCAGGCACCGATTGAACATTTTTCACCGCTTCGTTACTTTTTAATTAAAAGATACTCAAGAGACGATCGAACTGTCGAGGCTTGGCGTTCCCTCGCGTGCATTTATCATCATTCTTGCGTACTAAATTCTCCAATTGCGAAATACGCTCTTATCCCGCAAACGGCTACGAGGATTTAACGTTTGTTGATTCGAAGAAAGGAGAACAATTATCCCCCGAGGTGTGCGCATAATGGGAGGCCTGACGCGTGATACGTCCAGCGCGGGCTCCATAGTACGATCGTCCTTCGACCATTCTCAGCAATTTACTTAAGTCCCCGGGGGCAAAATTACAACGCGATTATGTCACTTCACATCCGAGTCGATAATTTATCCCGAGGCTGGATAAAACATTCACTTCCTCGCGCCTTCGAAATACAACGAATAAATATTGAAAACATCGAGTTTCGACATTGAAAAATTGCGGAAGCTTTTTTTCCCTTCGTTACTCCCCTTTACTCCCCGATCCATACGTCATTTTTCCCGATGCGCTAAACGGCGGAACTAGAACGGGAGGACATCCTTGGACGAAGAAAAAATAACGAGCCCATTGTTCGTGCGATAGTTATTTGTGGAAAAATGCAAGGAGGCCGATCGTTATTGTGTTTGGGTTTGTTTTATGCGTTGTGCGTTTGGGTTTGTTTGTTGCGTTGTGTGTTGTTCAGGTATGTGTATAGCGTTAAGGGGTTACCCCCACTTGCGATTTTGAAAAAATCGTTTTTTTATTGCATTTTTTTGTAGTATAAGTATCTGAGAATATGTCCTGACAATTTCAAATCGATCCGAACAAAATTGACTGAGATATGAGCGTTGAAAGAGAAGAATCCGTGAATTGAAGAACTGAAATTGAAACTTTAAACGCGTTTTTCTCAAAATGGCATTTCTGAAGTCGGTGACCAAGATTACTCGAACACTAATGAACCGATCTTCTTGAAATTTTGCAGGCTTATTTAATACATGAAAATGTAGTCTTTAATCGTTCGATTTTTTTTTTCGAAAAAAAATGGCCGTTTTATAGCCCAAAAACGGCCGTTTTTTTTCGTTAAAATCGAACCATTAACTTTGACTGTCCGCCATTTTGTGAAAAATGAATATTTTTTAAAATCCTTCGATTAAAGACTAGTTTATACTTATATTTGACTAAATCCATCCGCATTTTTTTTTCAGATGATCCACTTCGCCGCAATGTTGGTCACCGCAAACCGTGTATATAAAAACATTATTTCATTGACGGCCATTTGCCACTAAACAATGTAATATTTTTCAATAAAAAAATTACTGAAAGTTCTTCAAGATGTGTTCTTTAAGATGGTATATTGATCGATTAAAAAAGTTTTGTAGTTTTCTTTAAAAAAATTCATGAAAAAGGCCTTTTTTTGCGCTACAAGTGGGGGTAACGCGTTAATTCATTTGTATTAGAATTAAAAATACTGTAATGAAGTGTCTACTTTCCTTTAGATAAAAAAAAAATTCACGAAAATGCTACACATTACGAGAAAAAAAATGTTACGTCAAAAAACTAAATTGTTCCCTTTGACCTTTTGTGATAAGCTGACGAAGAGAAAGATTTAGTTTTTCGACGTAAGATTTTTATTTTTTATCGTTCCCCTCGTTCGGAGAGAAGAGCGATGGGAACAATTTAGTTTCCATTGCTTCATGTTGACAAAAAAAAAATAGTACATTTATAGAAGCGTAATAAAATGTTATCGAAATCCTGCATGATCGAGACCATCGGCGTTTATCGAGGATGCAATCGATCGTCCGACAAGTTAACGTCGTCAGTATCACGCCTACGAACTCGATAGTAATTTCGCTCGTATCATCGTCATTCCGTGACCCTGAGGTCTCAATCGTGATACTTGACAATCTGAAGCTTCGCGATCGAGTCGATCGGCCGATCAAATTCTTTATGCCTTGGTTCTGCATGCAGTGTTTATGTTCGCTCTATCGACACGATTTATCGCGCGGACGCGCACGTGTCGCTGTATATGTGTGCACATACTTTTGTTTTTTGAGAAACAAAAGAGAATTTTTGTTTTTTGTTCTACCAGTTTGTTCGGCCATTTTGTACATCGAAAAAAATATATATATTTTTTTCTAACTAAATATTCATACTAAATAAAATTCATACTAAAATATTCATACTAAATAGATGTGTAATCAATTTCATGAGTGAATCGCTTTTTCGTACGAAAAAAAATTCTTAAATTCGCACATGATTTTGAAGTTACTATTTTTTTAATCTAAAATTATACAGTTTCGAAAACTATGAGGTTCAAAAACAAATATCTAGAGTAAAAAGTTAGCCGATCAGTTGCGAAAAAATCAATAATTGTTTTTCTGACAGCTTCCGAAAACAGGCACTGCACGCGTCCGATTTTTTTTTGCATATTTTCACAAGCAGTCTATCTACGTTCGTGTAAATATTCAAATTTAAAAAAAAACGCCCGACAGCCGCGAAGTGTTAAAAATTGATTTTACGTTTTTTGGCGTAAAGTCAAAGTCACGGAGGAATTTCGGGCGAAAACGTCGTAACGCGCGAATCGCAAGATTTATCGTCTCAACCGGAAACGTATCCTGTTCTATTGGACGTCCGAAGCAGCCGTATGTACTTATTATTTATTTTTTTATAGTTGCACCAACTTGCAGTCCTAGTGTAGCCGTACTATTAATAACGCGTCAGTGTCGATCGTTCGCGACGGAGGTCAACAGCTGTTCGCCTATAGACTATTCGGATTCGGAGCTCGTACGTAACTCAAGTACGTTATACACCGCTCGCGGGGACAACGATGCAAGCCTCGTCAGGATTACGAAGTACTTTCGTCTCAAATATTTATCGTTCTTTCTCTTTTCGCGAGAAAAGTTTTGTTTGTTTTATTTTTTTCATTTGGGTTGAGGTTGTTTGCGTTTATTTGTTTGCATGCTTGGGTTTGTTCGTTTTAGTTTGTTTGTTTGGGTTCGAGGTCGTTTGGGGTGTTTGAGTTTGTTTGTTTGTTTGGGTTGGGTTGTTTGCGTTTATTTGGTTGTTTGCTTGGGTTTGTTTTTTTTTTATTTTTTTCATTTGGGTTGGGGTTGTTTGCGTTCATTTGTTTGGGTTCGAGGTGGGTTTGAGTTTGTTTGTTTGGGTTGGGGTTGTTTGCGTTTATTTGTTTGTTTGTTTTAGTTTGTTTGTTTGGGTTCGAGGTGGTTTGAGTTTCTTTGTTTGAGTTTGGGGTTATTTGGGGCGTTTGAGTTTGTTTGGGTTTGTCTGTTTGTTTGGGTTGGGGTTTTTTGCGTTCATTTGTTTGTTTGCTTGGGTTCGAGGTCCTTTGAGATGTTTGAGTTTGTTTGTTTGGGTTTAGGGTCGTTCGCATTTATTGTTTTGGGTTTTTTGTATGGGTTTGTTTGCATTTATTTGTTTGTTTGCTTAGGTTCGAGGTCCTTTGAGGTGTTTGAGTTTGTTTGTTTGGGTTTAGGGTTGCTTGGGATGTTTGAGTTTGTTTGTTTGGGTTTACGGTCGTTTGCATTTATTGGTTTGGGTTTTTTTTGTATGGGTTTGTTTGCATTTATTTGTTTGGGTTTGTTTGTTCGAGTTCGTTTGCATTTATTTGTTCGGGTTCGTTTGTTTGTTGGAGTTTAGGGTCGTTTGGGATGTTTGAGTTTGTTTGTTTGGGTTTAGGGTCGTTCGCATTTATTGTTTTGGGTTTTCGGTATGGGTTTGTTTGCATTTATTTGTTTGTTTGCTTAGGTTCGAGGTCCTTTGAGGTGTTTGAGTTTGTTTGTTTGGGATGTTTGAGTTTGTTTGTTTGGGTTTAGGGTCGTTCGCATTTATTGGTTTGGGTTTTTTTTGTATGGGTTTGCTTGCATTTATTTGTTTGGGTTTGTTTGTTCGAGTTCGTTTGCGTTTATTCGTTCGGGTTCGTTCGTTCGTTTGGGTTTAGGGTCTTTTGGGATGTTTGAGTTTGTTTGTTTGGGTTTAGGGTCGTTCGTATTTATTGTTTTGGGTTTTTGTGTATGGGTTTGTTTGCATTTATTTGTTTGTTTGCTTAGGTTCGAGGTCCTTTGAGGTGTTTGAGTTTGTTTGTTTGGGTTTAGGGTCGTTTGGGATGTTTGAGTTTGTTTGTTTGGGTTTAGGGTCGTTCGCATTTATTGGTTTGGGTTTTTTTTGTATGAGTTTGTTTGCATTTATTTGTTTGGGTTTGTTTGTTCGAGTTCGTTTGCATTTATTTGTTTGGGTTCGTTTGTATGAGATTGTTTGTGTGTATTTGTTTGGGTTTGGGCTTGTTCGGGTTTGTTTGGTTTTAATTGTTTGGGGTTTGTTTGTTTGGGGCGTTCCTTGGCGTGAATGGCGCAAACAGCGTGAACTGCGCGTACTGAGTCGCTATTGAAGCACTAGATAACAGTGTACAGAATAACCACAAAAAACCTCAAGGCAATCGGTTCATTGGTTATCGAGAAATTTTGGGTACCGATTTGTTTTACGACCTTGTATATTTTTTATATTTTTGAATAAAGAAAATTCAACATATTTTTGAATGTATACACTTTTCGATAATTAAAACCCCAATCCGAAATTTCAAATAGTTTTCCTTGAAAAAAATTCACAAAGATGACCCTTTTTCCGGCTCTCCTAGGTGTATATCTGCCCTTAACGAAAAAAAAAACAAACCGAGGCATGGCCGTCCGACAAGTGAGAAATGTCCGAGCAGCTCGCCTGTTGAACTTCGAGGCACACATAGAGAGCGTCACGTGCCCTACAACGAGATATCAACCACCCAACGAGTATACAGAGTTGGCGATTCTTCGCTTTGTTTACGCTCGGGCAAAATTTCTCTCCCGATGGCTTTCGCGTGTCAGCGTGACATTGTAGATACAGTGCTCGTTTGGACGCGGACGTTGCGCGATCGCATTCGCTGTCATTGCCGAGGCCCATCGCCTCGTGACAACAACAATAACGCAAACGAGATGCAGCATCGCCGCGGGGTGAAGCGCGATGCATAAAATTCAACGAGGCTGATCGCTCGTGAGTGCTCGGGACTTAAGCGGGCAGTTATTACGGTGGGACGAGGGTTACGCAATTCGCGCTCGGACCAATGAACAACTTCTCGTAGCTGTGAAGATCCCGTCCGCGTGACTCGATTTTTGCAAGAAACGAAAGGACGGGTCGCGAAATTCGCCGGATTTCAAGGTCTACCAAGGTCGACCGGACCGGAGATAGGATTTTGTTTTCCCATCGATTTATGGGATATTTAATTCAAGTATGAAGTATTTAAGAGGTCGTGTTAAAATTTCACGTCGATTAGGAAGCTCGTTATTAAAAAATTAACATTTTGTTAAGAACAATTTTTAAAAGAAAAAAAAAATTAATCGATAAACTTCGTTTTGCTTCCGTTGCTTTCAGTATATTGTGGATATTACAAAATTGAGAGGTGAAAAAAAAACTTATTGCAAAGTTACATTAGTTTCCATAAGACAACATTTAATTTGTGAATGTTAATTGTTCAATAACGAGCTTCCTAATTGTCGTGAAATTTTTACACGACCTCTGAAATACTTCATACAAAAACGTACCAAATTTTCAGAATTTCATTATCATTTGCGATTTTGGACTCAGCATCCTTAACTAATTTATTACATTATTTGGGGATGGTACGATATCCGAGGCACCAAATCTTAACCGTTGATGCTTGATATTTGAATCAAAATAATGAGAATTTCACTGCTTCCTTAAGGGGACTTCTCACTTTAGACGCTAAAAAGACTATTTTCCCGATCTTTTTTTTTATAGGTTTATATTATATACATTGATATAAAAGTTCTTACACTTAATAAATACACTTTCGAAATACATCAAAATTTTATTTATTTATTTATTTATGTAACCCAAACAACCTTTAAACGCGTTTTTCTCGAAATAATGTTTTTCGACGGCTCCTTCATAAAATCTTCGCATCTACACGGAGAGAATTAAATGTTAAAAATTACCGTGCAGTAACGGTAACCAGATGACAACCCTGAAACTTCGCTTATTATTGTTGGGTAGAACACAGATTTTCACGAAAATAAAATAAAATTTCTTCTTCAGATAGAAAATTTTACCAGATTTTCTAGTAAATTTCGATGTGTAACGAAATACGCAAAACTTAAATTTAAAAAATATATAATATCAGCGAAATTTTACTGTGCATTTTAGTATTTTATGCCTTTCAGAAATGTCTATAAAAAAGTATCGTCTTTATAAAAGTTATTTTAAGATTTATTATAAAATTTAATGAATGTTACAGGAAAATGTATTGTGCTCTCGGTAAAAATTATCGTGCGCGCTTGGTTAAAATTATCGTGCGGTACGGTACGGGAATTTTGAGGCACTGCATTGTAAAAATTCCCCTTCATTCCTTTCACTTCAGAATGGTATGGTGGTGGGGGTAAGTAGGGGAGCGCGATTTCTTTATGGCACGATGGGACTTCCCAAAAAAATTTTCCTCTAAACTGCGTACATCGCCGGTTCAGTTTAGCCTGAAGCCTCAGTCGCATGCAGTGTCTTGCTGCGAGAAAGTGACACGTAGCGATCGTGTTAAATGATGAAGTAATATGTGCGCAGATTAGTCACATCACTCGAGCTTACGATGGTACAAAATGTATTATAGATAAATGTTAGTATTAATCGAAAAATAAATTCTAATGATTAAATTTGTCTCCTTATCCGTTTGTTGACTACACCAATTTATATGGAAGAAAAAAATGTTCCCAACAAAAAACAAACAGCATTAATTTGTACCAATTTTTCAATAGTAAATAATATTCATTATTATTATTATGGTTATTGTTATTTCGGTTATTATTATGATTATTATAGCACCAGTTTTTGAAGAAAAAATACATTTTACTAAGGATTTCTTCAATCGAAGAATTTAAATTTTACCAGCCTTATAGGGAATTGTTTTTGAGGATTCGGCTTCGATCCGGCCAGTGAAGGTTATTCCAAAGTCAACAGTGGAATTAGAAGATGTTTACGTTTCGGCCCTCTGGTTCGGGTCCTCTTCAGAAATTTTATTTTTCTGTATATAATATGATACACATTTTGTCATAATAATGTTTTTACATTATTATGACAAAACAAACATTATTATGACAAAATGTGTATCATATTATGTATAGAAAAATAAAATTTCTGAAGAGGACCCGAACCAGAGGGCCGAAACGTGAACATCTTCTAATTCCACTGTTGACTTTGGAATAACCTTCACTGGCCGGATCGAAGCCGAATCCTCAAAGACTATCTTGTCATCTACACGGCCGCAAACATCTCTGACTCACTTATACACGGAGAAAAATACGGCCTCAAATTCTAACACTCGTTGCCAGAATTCTAATATTCAGTGCTAGAAAATATAGCAGTTTACTGCCAGTTCGGAAATTCTAAGACTTGTTGTTATAGAAGTGTAAAAATGATTTTCACACCGTATAGTAAAAATGATGCGTGCGTATTACATTTGAAACTATTCTCGCATAGGCGCGAGTCCTATACGCTGTATAGTAAAAATAATGCGTGCTTTGTAAAATACCAACCTTTATTACACGCTATATTTTCATATGGATTTTACTATACGTATAGCATGAATCTTCGTGTATGTATAGATTGCACTATACGCATAGCATTAATCTTCGGCGTATAGCGAAAAATATTACGAAGTTGATTAGTAAAATGTGACTCTTTATACCGTACTTTTTGTAGAATACCGGAAACTAATTGTTGCAATCACGTGGGCAAAATATTGTTTTGAATACTACGAAAAATCACAATATGCCGAATAAAATGTATTATTTGTATCAGTTTACGTGCCATATCGTAGGTTAAAATTTAAATTTCTTCATTATTACTATACCGTAATTACAATTTTTATCTTCCATTCAATACTTTTTGATATTTAATGATATTTTTTTTAGAAGCATAGTATTAATTCTAAACTTCGAGGCCCCTGTTTTCTCCGTGTAGGGAATTTTTCTTCCGAGGTTGACGCAGGTAAATTTTACTGTGCAGCATCGTAAAAATAACGTACGGCGCGGTTGGTAATTTTTAATCGACAGTAGGTAAATTTTCGAACATACATGCTAAATTTTACTGTCTCCAATGTTTACCCTTCTTGTATAGTAAAATTTGAACTACGTATTTGAAATTTTCTGTAACGTGAGTTAAAAAAAACTTGACGCATACGAATTATTATGTTTTTCTCACTTGTCACCACATTGAAATATATCACGGTAATTTTTACCGTGAAATTCACCACAAAAATTACTTTTTAATTCTCTCCGTGTACTGAACCGATCCTTATGAAATTTTAACCACATATTCTTCGCAACTATAGCTATAGCGCATATCAAGGATTTTGTTTTTTATGTTGATATTTACTAATTTTTTTTGCCAAAAACGGTGAAAAAAATACGTTTCTTTGGTTTTTTTGAAAAATGTCCGCTATTTTGGTATCTTTGTTTTATTCTCTACGAAAAAAGTTCCCAAAAAAAAAAACGCTTTTTTGGACCGTCTAGTTCAGGCTCCGTAATTATGAATAACACATATTGCATTATAATCAGTAAATTGCGAATAAAATACACTTAATTATTTGTGGCCAATTTTCCGTCAAATCGAGCCCTTTCACTCAAATTTTCCAACTACTTTGCCAGTAATTCCAATCAGTTCCTCAAATTGTACGGTTTCTCATCGTTCAACCGTAGTAACCTATCTTTGGGCTGGACCAAAAAAAAAATCTCCAGATTCCATTATACCGCCGATAAAACGTGCCCATCGCCAAAGTGGCCGATAATTTCCCTTCCGTTTCCGGCACGATTTTTATCCCCGAGTGAAGTGCCGGTCCACGCAGCCCTTTCGAAAAATTTCAAAAGCCCCTCCACTCGAGCCTCGAGGCTGCTCAATTTTCGTCACGCACTGTAAACTCATTCTGGAAGCCCGACTTTCCATAACGACTTTATCTCGATGCGGATAGCCTCTTGAATCGAATTTCCCAACGACGCCCTTCGTGACTGGGATCTAATATTTCGGCTTGTAGCGCTATGCCCGGAGATCGAAAATCACGCAACAAAAATCCTTTTATCCCTCGACGAAGTTTCGAGACAAAAAAATCTGTCTGAACTGTTTATGTTATTTGACAACACTATATGTAACGATTGTGTTGAAATTTTTCTTTTCGAGTTCGTTCGATAACAGCTCGTGTTGTCGAGAAGAGAGAAAAGAGAGAGAGAGAGAGAGAGAGCGATTTCATAAAGGTGCTCATTCGAAAGTACCATCCTTCGAGTGTCGACTACGAAAATTTCATAATGAAATTCATAATGAAAATTTCGTAAAGAACCTGATCTTCAATATAAACAAAATTTTGTACGCCGGTGAAAATAAACAAAAAATAAATATAAATACTTATCTATACTGATAATGACGTGGTTGTGTACGACAGATCGAACGCGAATGTATTTTTGTAGCTTTGCTTTTAGTTTACTTTAATTTACAAATGTAGCTTTACAATAAATTAGTTTTCAGTTTTTGAATTCTCAATGTTTGATCACTGACATAACTCTATTTTGTGCACAATGAAGAATAACATAAATATTAAAAATATACAAAAATATTTATTTTCATATCGTTCGGTATTTTCGTCAAGTCGGTTTCATTTTTCGTATTTCTTTCAAAAAGTAAATTGTGAGAAAAGTCCGGAGAATTTCCAAAATTCTCTGACTTTTCCCTGATTATTCCGGGAGGAAAGAAATTCCCTGAGTTTTTCTGGTTTTCCCTGTTTTCCATGTGCGTAACAACCCTGCCTTTCCAAGCAAAAAACGCTTTTTCTTTAATTCGCGACAAAAATTGGCCGAGATATTCACGAGTAAAGTTCAACGGTGACTAAACAATGGCATTATATATATATATAAAATTATACATATATATATAAGACATAAGGCATTATATATATATATAAAATTATACATATATATATAAGACATTATATATATATATATAAGAAAAAAAAAACAGTGCTGCTAAAATTTTGGAGTCCGGCAGTTCTGAAATTCTCAAAAATTAATGGCTTCTAGAATTTTCCAATCTGGAAATTATAAATGCCAAGAGTTCTAGAATTCCTTAAACAATCAACAATTCTAAACAAACCAGTTATTCCAAAATGTTGAAGACCTGCGATCCTAAAAACCAACTATTCTAAAATTCTAAAAATCTAACTATTCTAGAAATCTAAAAAATCACCAATTCGAGAGAGAGAGAGAGAGAGAGAGAGAGAGAGAGAGAGAGAGAGCGAGAGAAACGTCACATCTAAAATTCTAAAATTTCGCCATTCGAATATACTTTTAAAAACCAGCGATTCTAAAATCCGGCAATTATAAACACGAAAGGTTCTAAAACTCTGAAATCCGGCAATTATAAACACGAAAGGTTCTAAAATTCTGAAATCCGGCAATTATAAACACGAAAGGTTCTAAAATTCTGAAATCCGGCAATTTTTTGCTATATATATATATAGCAAAAATGCCGGGTTTCAGAATTTTAGAACTTTAGAATTTTAGAACGTTAGAAAGGTTCTAAAATTGCCTGATTTCAGAATTTTAGAACCTTTCTAACGTTCTAAAATTCTAAAGTTCTAAAATTCTGAAATCCGGCATTTTTGCTATATATATAGCAAAAAATTGCCGGATTTCAGAATTTTAGAACGTTAGAAAGGTTCTAAAATTCCGAAATCCAGCAATTTTCTGCTATATATATAGCGAAAAAATTGCCGGATTTCTAAAATTTCTAAAAGTTCTAAAGGTTCTAAAATTGCCGGATTTCAGGATTCTAAAACTCTTCTAAATTCTAAAATTCTGAAATCCGGAATTTTTTGCTATATATAGCAAAAAAATTCAGGATTTCAGAATTTTAGAATTTTAGAATTTTAGAATTTTAGAATTTTAGAATTTTAGAATTTTAGAATTTTAGAATTTTTTGCTATATATAGCAAAAAAATTCCGGATTTCAGAATTTTAGAATTTAGAAGAGTTTTAGAATCCTGAAATCCGGCAATTTTAGAACCTTTAGAACTTTTAGAAATTTTAGAAATCCGGCAATTTTTTCGCTATATATATAGCAGAAAATTGCTGGATTTCGGAATTTTAGAACCTTTCGTGTTTATAAATGCCGGATATATATATATCAAAAAGCTTTTGTGAATCTTTGGCTCTTAGAATTGCCAGATTTCAGAATTTTAGAACCTTTCGTGTATAATGTGTGCATTAAGTATGTATGTATGCACGTGGGACTTACCTCAACGAATAAGGATCCATGATCGTTTTTATTCGCCGCACACAGCGATAACGCAGCCCCGAGTAATACTGATGCGCCTCTCGTTGGCTTCTTGTTTTCTTCTTATTCCTTTCTTCTCGACTGGCGGATCGTCAGGAAGAAATATCGCTTTTTTTTTCCACGCACCAACGACGCGATTCCGTTATTGTTGTTCGTCAATTATTCCCTCTCGTTTCTTCTGCCGTCCCGTCGGGATGCACACAACGAGACCCCGTCAACTCGGCATTTCCCCGGCCACCACCATTTTAGGAACTGTAAAGCCCAAGGTGACCCGCGATCGACGTTAAACACAAATTATGCTGATTTCTTGAGAATGCAGCAGGGAAAGGAAAAAAATTGCAAAACAAAAACTTTATATATATATATATATATATATATATATATATATGTGTGTGTGTGTGACGGAAAAATAGGTAAAATAAAGGATAAACGATAAGCGATTATTCGCGTCGTCGAGGCGACTTTCACCCGCGGACTATGCACCAGCAGGCAAGTCGAGAACAACGAGCCCGCGCGCTACGTACACGCGCTACGTGAACTTAGCTTTCCTATAAATTTCCACGTCGTTGCGCCAATGGAAAAATTGCCCGATCGCACGATTATCGAGGCGAAGGAAAAAATTGAGGAAAAGAAATTTGAAAATGTCGATATCCTATCGGCTTTGTGGGAATTCGTTTCTTGTATCGCGATCGTAAAAAAACCGCCGGAGAATCCGCAATCGCCGGCAGATTAGAACGTGGGGAAACGCAATCCTCTCGAGTTTCCTCGTCATATTAAAACGTATCGATTAGCAACAAAATTGATTTATAAAACAAATCTATATATCGTCGTTCACATAATTTAAAGTTATTGTGTATGAATTATTGATTGTTCATTCACTTTAATTTTTTCATTTAATATGAATAAATTATAAATATATGTGTATGTTTAAAACTTATTAAACGTAAATTATGTATGAGAATAATTGATCCATGTGCTTACTTCATTGACGTTTTTGAATTTCTTGTATTGGGATATTTATTGATTCATGTTTATAATTTTCGTAGTCATTTCTATATTATATATATATATATTTGTGATGATTATTATTGTTATTATTATTGTTATATTTTATTTTATATATTTATTTTATGTATAAATATTAACGCCTTCGTTGGCAGAGAGAATTCGACAAAAAGTGTCCAAAATGGCAGGAGGATTTTTTTATCCTGAACACTTGTACTCTGGGGTGCTAATTTCTCTTTTTGAGGGTGCTAATTACGAATCGGAACTAAAAATTCAGGAATTCACAATGACGAACAAATATGGCGAATGGAAATACAAACAATACAGATTGATTTAGATGAAACTCGGTGTTCAAGCTTCATATATTTCCACCTATCGTATTATGCTCCATGTTATTGAATTCACCATGAAAAATTCCTTCATTTTGAGTTTAGCATCACACTCAGCGTCCCCGAAAACTCCCGAGTACCAAGATTCGTCCAAATCGAGCTGTTTTTTGCACTTTCGTCCGCCATATTGGATCCGCCATTAAATTTTTTTGAATTTTGTGTTCAGATTCGTAAGAGGCGACCTCGAAAATCCCAGAGTACCAATTGTCATCAAAATCGAGTAAAATTTTCAATTTCGGCCCGTCATTCTAGCGCCGCCATGTTGAATTTTCAAATTTAAAGTTCAGATTCGTAATAAGCGACCTCAAAAATCCCGGAGTACTAATTTTCGTCTAAATCGAGTAAAGTTATCGATTTTTGTCCGCCATATTGGCGCCGTTATTTTGAATTACCAAATTTTGACTTCAAATTTGGATTCAGCGAGGCCAAAAACCCCCGAGTGAGGTTCCGATTTCAAATCAGAGCAAGTTAAATGGGGAAATAAAGATCGACGTACTATTGCGTCAATGCCGCACAGGGCACGGAATTATTTGACGCACTATTGCGTCAGTGCCAACGAAGGGGTTTATATATTTATTGTTATATTATTTTATTCAATATATTTATTATTATATTATTTTATTCAATATGTTTATTATTATATTATTTTATTTTATTATTATTGTTGTTGTTGTTGTTGTTGTTGTTGTTGTTGTTGTTGTTGTTGTTATTATTGTTATTATTGTTATTATTATTATATTACGATTGTATTTATTATTATTATTTGAATATGTATAGAAGTTAGAAATGATACAGCACAGAATTATTTTGTGCATTGTTTGCCACTCATAAATGTTCGATGGAGTGCACAGACAAGCTGAAGGATACCTCGGAAAAAAATCATCTCTCACTTCATCAATCACTTCTTCTAGCCGCAAGAAAACGTCACAAATCATTCTGGCAATGAATCATTTTTCTTTTCCCTCATTTAATTTACACGATAAATTCGCTCTTCACGCTCAAACTTCAGTAACTCGAGAACCGACAAATATTTCTCGACTGCAGGCGAAGATTCTTAAACCTGACTGTCACGACTATAAACTTGTTTTTTTCTCCGTCTTAATATCGTTATTTTTTTTTCTAAATTGCAACTGTGGAAAAAAAGGCTTTTTAATGCAAATAATTATATCGAGATTGGATGCATCAAAGTTATTTTTCTTCTGAAAGATGTAAGGGTTTGTTTAAGATTCTTCGGGCGGATTTAAAGAAGATTAATTTCTCGATGAGCTATTCGAGTCTCAGCGTGAAAAGCGAATTTTTCGGTAAATGGAATGGAAAAAAAACTTAGGAATCAGTTTCATTTATTTATTTTTATCTATTCATTTAGTTTCATTTATTCATTTATTTTTATTCATTTATTTATTTTTATTTATATATTTATCTATTTATTCGCTCGTTTATTTTCTTAATTATTCGTTATAAACTCGAATAATCATTAAAATAATTACAACCGAATAAATACGCATTTAAAATACACGAATTTGTAAAAATAATAATAATTTAATTTCTCTCCGTTATTTTCGCGACAGAGCAAAAGTCCTCGAGGGACGCGAGAGCCAAAAATAGGTCCATAGACGAAAAGCTCAATCAGTTTCGCAGACGCACTGCGAGCGCTGCGCGACAGCCCAAAGAAGAAGAAAAAGAAAATCGCTGCTCGATCTTAGGATCTGTCTCTTTCGCTTTGTGCTCTCCGGTCGAGCAAGTGATACACGAGACACCTTGCAGGTGTGCGGATTTCCAACGCTACGCTGCTGCGATACGCGTGAATCGATGTGCAAAGTCCAGACATCCTCAAAAAAAAAACAACAACAAACAAAAAACCATGCACTGCCAAAAGTATTTCGTTTTTCTTTCACGCGAGTATACGTGATGTTGCAGTAATGATGGTTATTGTCGTGCCAAGTATGAAAAACAATGAAGATACGAGAAAAAATATAAAATCGTTTGCGAATGAACGAACGGATTTTTAAATCGCCTTTTCTTTCTTTTGTTTTCAATAAGGGGTCTGCAGAAGCTTGAAATTTCGGGCGTACGATTTTTGTTGCAAAGTTTCGCAGACCAGGAACTCAAATGTTAATTTGCAACAAAACTTTTGTGAATATTCAACTCTTCGAATTGCCGGATTTCGTAGTTTTAGAACCTTCCGTGCTTATAATTGACGGGTTTTAGAATCGCTGGTTTTTGAAAATATATTAGAATGGCGAAATTTTAGAATTTTAGAAGTGATGTTTTCTCTCTCGAATTGTTGATCTTTTAGAATTTTAGAATCGTTGATTTTTAGAATCGCAGGTCTTCAACATTTTGGAATAACTGGTTTTTTCAGAATTGTTGATTGTTTGAGGAATTCTAGAACTCTTGGCATTTAGAATTTCCAGATTGTAAAATTCTAGAAGTCATTACTTTTTGAGAATTTCAGAACTGCCGGACTCCAAAATTTCAGCAGTACTGTTTTTTTCTACAATTTTTGATTTTTTACATTTCTAGAATAGTTAGATTACAGAATTTTAGAATTTTAGAATCGTTGGTTTTTGTTGAATCGCAGGACTTCAACGTTTTAAACTCACTGGTTTTTAGAATTGTTGATTTATAGGAATTCTAGAACTCTCGGCTTTTAGAATTGCCAAACTTCTAAATTCTCGAAGCCTTCATTTTCTAGAATTTCGGAATTGCCGGACTTCAAAATTTTAGGAGCGCTTTTCTTCGAATCGTTAATTTTTTTAGATTTCTAGAATAGTCAGTTCTCAGAATTTTAGAATCGTTAGTTCTCAGAATCGCAGGACTTCAACGTTTTAGAATCACTGTTTTTTAGAATTGGTGATTTTTGGGAATTCTAGAACTCTTGGCTTTAAGAACTGCCAAATTTCTAAATTCTAGAAGCCATCAGTTTTTAGAATTTCACAATTGCCGGACTTCAAAATTTTAGGAGCGGTTTTTCTCTCGACTAGTTGAGTTTTTAGATTTCTATAATAGTTAGTTTTAGAATTTTAGAATCGTTGTGCTTTTAGAAACGCTGGACTTCAAAATTTTAGAACCACTAGCTTTTTTTAAATGGTTGGTTTTTAGGGACTCTAGAACTCTCGGCTTTTAGAATTGCCAGGTTTTAGAATTCTAGCAGCCTATATGTTTTAGAATTTTCGGATTTCCGGATTTTAAAATGGCTTGTTTTTAAGAATTACCGGAAAGTGCAAATTCGAACGATTGACCGAGTTATGACGATTTTTGTGGAGGGTCAGATGGTCCACTACGATATACGTTTTTTCTGCGATTTTCTCGGCGTTTATCCATTTGTTTATTTTTTAAATGATTAAAGTCGTATTTTCGGTTAAAAAAACGAAAATTTTTTTCTACAGCTTGGCATTGTGGTAACGTTCAAAATTTCAAAAAGGTCCCACGAAATTTGTATTATTGCACTGAAAGTACCTTTCTTTATTTTTCATTTCAAATGAGCCTAGTTGCCGAAAGCACCTGCATCGATTGGCCAAGTGAAAATTTCAAGACGCTCGTGCGTCGCTTGAGGCAAATGAGATTGAAGAGGAAGTCCCAACATATGGTGCAGGGATCGCAGATTGAAAATAAACTTATGATTACAACGATGGAACTGCCTTTAAAACTTTAAACGCGTTTTTCTTGAGACAATGTTTTTCAAAACAGTGCATACGATTTCTGGACATCTAATGAACGGATTGTTCAGTCTTGGCCGACATTTTGCTTCTTACCATTATTTTTTCCTCAGTTATTAACAATAATGACGTAATTTTTTTCGAAAAACCGAATAAAAATTCTAACTTATTTTTTAGGATCGACCCCCTTAAACGATAACTTCGTCGTGTATCAATATTCGCCAATTTGAAAAAAATCAATCTCGTCAAGACTACGTATCACTTGTGTAAAATTCCAACCTCGTCACAGCGCGATTGCGAATAGAAAAACCCAAGTTGCGAATGGAAAGAAAATAGTTTCATTTATCGGCGCTCTGATTCGTCGAAATGGAATTATTTATCTTCTTCTTTGCACAATAAGGAGCCAGAGTTACGAAGGTGTATACGAGGCGAGCGAGCATCGACGACTCGCTCCCTCTTCGTCTTGTGTTCCTCGTATTGCTGAATTGTTTTGAAACATTCACGCGGCGAGCTTGGCAACATTTATCGCATGTGGCCGTCTACGTATGTGTTGTTTGTACGCAAAGTGCCCTCTTTGCATGAAGAAATGTACGGATACTCGTTTAGTCAGCGGTAAAACTATACGCCTGTACGTGTAAATGCAGTATTATTCTTGTGTTTCCATGCTGGGCAACTTATAACTGCCGGAGAAATTCGAAGTCGCGCAGTGCTCGCGAGAACGCCACGACGATAAAATTCGTCCTACAACGTTTAACAATGAATGAATCGTGAAAGAAACGACAGAATTTTCGAAAACTTGCAAGTCCGGAACGTGCAGCGCGAAGAGCTTTTCTTTATTACCATCGAATAAAAAAAAGTTCTTCATTAGTTTTTCGTTTTCTTTAAATGATAATTCTGTATTGGTCATACTTATGAACGATCGAGTTTAGAAGCCCCCGACCGGAAGTTGCATCCTCTCAGGCCTTAGTATACAATAGCGAGGGGGGAAAAAACGTATTCTCACCTATATTCGTTTTGCGAACCAGACGGCCTATAAATTCACAGGTATAATAATAATAGAAATGTGACAACCGGAAGGCGGTATCTCCGGTCCCTCGTGCTCGCGCGATGCCTCGTCGCGAATGTTTTTCTTTTTTTTCTTTGGACTTTGCACTAACGTCGAAAAAAAGCGCAATTACGAATTTTTCTCGAAGGGTATGATGGGGGAGGGGGAGGAGCGACGAATCGAAGAACCTTTTGATGTCAACAGCGCGATAGTCGAACCGCGACTGACCGCAGGCTATCCGAACCCGAAGAATTTTGACGTATAGCGAAGACGCTGCGCGCGCCGTCTCTCGCTGTTTCCCTTTCTCCCTCTCGTCCTCCGCGTCGCTCGCGGGCGCTCTCTCTTTCTCTGTCTCCCTGTCCCGCTCCTCACTGCTCGGCACATAATTTCTTCCCTCAGCACCGCTCCGAGTCTCCGCGAGACTGGTTCGCAGCTGCGCCAATTCTCGAACGCTCCTCAGGGGCGGAGACCTAGAATTTTCTTTATACGCACAATCTTCTTCGAGGATCAACGAAAAATCGCCGAAAAAACGATCTCGAAGTATCCCTCGGGATCGACCAAGCAACGACGGAATGCTTCGCTCTAGGTTTTCATATTATTTCTTCGGAATGGATGTTCAACGAGGGGGCGGAAAATTTAGATTTGATTCGACCATTGGAGGCCATTTATCGCGCCTGCGTTACCAATGTCCGAGCCTTCTTCAACTTTCGCAACGGCTTGTTTTGAGTTTCTAGAAATGCCGTTTTTTGACGTTTGAAATCGTTGGTTTTTCAGGATGGCCGGATTTTCAAATTTTACAATTATTGGTTTTTCAGGATTGCCGGCTTTTGGAATTTTACAATCTTTGGTTTTTAAAATTGCTAGATTTTTTTAGAAGCGTTGGTTTTTTGAAAGAATTTCTCGATCTTTCTTAGAACTTCAGAATAGCCGGATTAAAAAACTTTTAAATATTTGGTTTTTAGAATGGTTCGCTTTCTAAACATTCTGGAATCGCTGGTTTTTCAATATGGCGGACTTAAAAATATTGTGATCGCTGCTTTTTTGAGGGAATTTTTGGTTTTTGGAGATTGTTGCATTTTGAATTTTAGAAAGGTTGGCATTTTTAGAATCGGCGGGTTAACATTTTTTTGTAATCTTGATTTTTAGAATTGTCGAATTCCAACATTTTTAAGTCGGTTGCGTTGAAATTATCGGACTTTTAGAAAAGCTGCTTTTTTAAAGAATTTTAGAATCGAAGGTACTTTTAGAATGATTGGTTTTTGAAAATTACCAGTATTCCGAGTTTTAGTATCTTTGTCTTTGTAGAATTACTAGATTTTAGAATTGTAGAATTGTTTTTTTTTTTGTAATTTTTCGTGTTCCGAATTCTACGATCTTTGGTTATTTATAATTGCCGGATTTTAGAATACCTGTTTTTTTAATTTTAGAATGGCAGGATCTTAGAATCGTTGGTTTTTTTAGAATCAGCGTGCTCTTCGAAATTTTTGAAACGCTGGATTTTTTTTAGCATCGTTAATTCGAAATGTGTTTAGAATCTACGCCTAAAATTGTCGGATTGCAGAATTTTAGATTCGTTGGTTTTCAGAATCGCTAAAATTTCCGAATGTTAGAAATGTCGTATCCCAAAATTTTGTATTCGCTGGATTTCCGCCATATTATTATTTCCCCAGTCTATGATTTCTGTAGTCATTCGTTATTCACTCGCATCATTTTACCCGTCTTCGAATTCCGCCACCATATTCCAGCCGAAAACATTGATTGCAAAACTAATCTCATTTCCCCAAGAGAAAATGCGAATCACGCGACGAGCCGTGAATTTGCCAAAACCGTACACTTCGATAAGTGCGGAGTCGTCAAAATGAAATTACTCGTCCATAAATTTACCCCAAGCATCATGTTACCTTAACGTCGCCGTGCGCATCGATAATGTATTTTCTCGTCGCTTCTGCTGCCCGAAACTTTTCGTTCTCGCTCCGCGCGTCCGAGGCAAAAACGCGTTACGTTTTTGGGTTGGATTCTATCGAGGACGTGAGCCGTCTTTCAGGTAGCTGCGCATCAATTCATACGCCGTGAGCTTTTCAAAGGTCTGGCGTGTGACAGGAGGCTATAGCCTGCGTCATCCCCGCGGGGCTCTAATGCCCACAAGCCTAGCGTCCTAATCGCCCGCATCGTAGGCACGAAAAGTTGCCTCCATACCCTCCCGACATTGCCGAATAAAATTACACGAGTCTTCAAAAAGCACCAAATATTTTTTCGTCCCGTCTCGTTCCGAATAAAAAAGAACGCGATCGTAACCAGCGCCAGCTCCGCCAACCTCTTTGTATCGAGGATCTCGCCTAACGGCAGAGACATAAAAAAACGCCATAAAGTAAACAGATCGATACGTTATTAGGTGTTACCCGCACCGCTTGTACGTGGCCATACACTCGGACGTTGATCCCCGATCGTACAGGCTTTTTAGGACAGCGCGTCCTTTCTTCCCTTATTTCGCTTCGTTTGTTAGCGCAGCGCGGGGCTGCACGCGCGCGCCTATGAGCCAAGCGCGGGCGAGTGACGAACTAGCGGGGCCTCGCAGCAGTACAGCAGCGGGCCGGTGAAAGGTCTCGGCTTGTTCGTTGTCGTAGGTCATCGACAGTCGCGGACACAACGATGCCAAGCTCAAAACATTTAACGTTCCGCTGGCATTATACGCCCCGCGACTCGCGTCCCGAACGCGCGAGAACGGAGGAGAAATTCTTCTTTCCTCTTTTTTAACAAAATTCTTACACCGATCAGAAGTATATCATTATTTTTTTAATATATGACATGATATTCTCTTCACACAAATCATTCTCTATTTCAAGACATTCGATTCGGCGGAAGGCTCTATTTACAACGTCGACGCGCCACGTAAATTCGCTCCCTAAAAAAAAGTCAATCTATATGCTTTCGAACCTTACACAAAATAATTGCATCGAATTGTGTCGCAATTTAATTTTGGCAGCCTGGAAAATGCGAAATTATTGAAAAAAGCGCACGAATCTTTCCTAATGTGTGAAATTTAGAGCCAACGGAAACTTGTACTTTCACGATCTGTGGCAGAATTCGAAATAATTCATGAAATAGCATTAATCGAGTGCTTTGGAACAAAACTATTGCAACAGCGGTAGAATAATTCATTCCGAAAAAACAAACTTTAATACGACATGACTGTCGACATTTTCTCCACCCTAAAATTTTACGTTCTAAATACGGCGAAAAACGCCGTCTCATGAAATCCTGTTATTTGACCGGATAAAGATAACCAAAAACCGGGGATCATCGTTTTCGCGTCATAATCCCGGCGGCCATCTTGTCCACATTCAGCGACTCACGATTTTTTAGCTTTTCGCTCTGGAAAATCGCCGAAATGCGGTACCGCCTCGGCGATTAACGCGTGGGGTAAAAGCAAAGGTGACAAAGGCACGAGGGAAAAAGGGAAAAAGGAAACGGAAAAGTAGAGACATATGCAACGATCGAAGGGTCAAAGCTCGTTGTTTCTTGATTTTTAGCGCACGTGCCAGAGCCGAGGGGGGATATAAATTTTCGTAATAACGCGAGAGACTCGAGTCGGCGGACCGACGACCTTATCGATTTACAAACCGCCGAGCGAGCGAGCGCGAGGGAGAGAGAGCTAGGCGTCGCGACGCCCGGCGGCCGCCTCCTCTCTGTGCGTGCTTCAACGTGAAGGCGAACGCGGCTCGCAGCATAGTAATTCACACACACACACACGCACGCACACACACACACACACACACACACTCACTCACACACACACACACACACACACACACACACACACGACACGACACGACACGACACACACGATAGAGAGGCATAGAAAAAACGCCAAGATTTCGAAATAGGAAGAAAAAACACAAGCCCAAAAAACAAATCTCGTGCAAAACTCATGGCCGAGAGTGCAAGCAACGAGCTTTTTCCTCTCGAGTACTCCCAAGCTTGTCACCGGAAACGAGTCGACGATTTTTCCTCTCGGAGAAATCATTTTACGCAAGCAATATACCGAAAAGTATGCATCGGATCGACATAACCTCAAAAATAGTCGAACCGAAGTAAGACTCACCACGTGACATATGAATGCGTGAGATAGCTGAAATTTTCGGACAAACATTTCTCAGAGACGAATAATACAATATTTAGGGCAAAAGAGAGTCTAGCTCTGTGTCGGTGGATTCTACGGAGCCTGCGAGCCTTCATTTTTCGTCAAAAATACTCAGCCAGCCGTGAGACAACTCGATTCGAAGATTCGTGAGGTTATGTTGATCCTGTATATGCCCTTGGTGGTTATGTTTTTTAGGAAGACGAAACATCAGGCTCTCTGGAATATTCAGAGGAGCATGACGTGCTTTTCTTTGCGTTTGCGTATTTCGTAGTTTTGCAGGCGAGGATCTTAACTTTGGTTTGAGACGAAGATTTTATAAACGGTCCGAAAATTGACTGAGTTACGGCGATTTTTGTCAGGAGAGGTCGCCCACTGCGCTACAGCGGCTCTAATACGAGCTACACTTTTTTTCTTTTGTGATCGTCTCGAAAATCGATTTTTCTCTACACCTTGACATGTTCGTAATTTTCAAAAATCTTAAGAAATATGCGGCCATACGAACGTTTTATCATTATACTGAATGTATTTTTTTCTCCCATTTGAAATGACCGTAGTCGCCAGAGTCACCTACGCCAATTGGCCATGCAGCAACGACTGCACTTTCTTTTCGAGAGGACTGTGACGGCCGGAAAAAAGATCGTTTTTACCGATTTTTTTGTCTACTAGATTATTTATTTGGGATTTGGAGAAAAAGGTATGTTATTGATCATACATTAAACTTATTTCGGGTAATTTTTTATTTGAAAATAAAATAAAATTAACAACGTTATTGACGAACAATAGCGCCTCTATGAAAAATGTGGTCCAACGTCCGGATCGATAACTTGACATCGGTTGGTCTGAAAGATTGAAACAAAAATTTTCATAATCCATATAAATGTAGTTTTTGTCGAACGTAAACGTTTTTCGATAAAAAAATTTCACAAAATGGCGAGCATTAGAAAAAAGTGTAATTTTGGCGAATTTTTTTTACTTATATTCGGGGACTTAAAAATAATGAATTAAAACAAGGCTAAGTACAACGATAGTTACTGCAACCACGGAAATTCTTGTTGTCTTCTAAACCGCATTTTTAAAACTGGCGTGAAGTATAGCTAAAATGCTAATCGACCGATTCTGATGAAATTTGCTTTAAATCTTCGTAACCTTATTGCCTAAAACACAGCCCTAAATTTCGTGAAAATAAAAAAAGTATTTTTATTGCAAAATGTAGTCATTTTTTCGGAAAGTCCAATTTTTTTGTTACAAAGCGTACTATTTTATCAATTTTGAATATTTTTCATTTTTTTCTTGGTTCATATTGTGCGCATGTGTTAATGTAATGTAAGAAAAATTTTTGTTGATTTTTTTTTCAGAAAAATCCTGCTGGCGCTAGTGTCACGCCGTCTGGCAACGTCCGCCATTTTTAAAGATTGATAAACAAAATGCCACGTAACAGCCAAAAGTAGTAATAAAACATACTTTAAGTGTAAAAAATGTGGAAAGGATCGTTCCTTTCTAAAGAAATCACGAAAATAAGCAATGTTTTCCTCGCCTAAACGTGTCTCCCCCATAAAAGAACACGTTTTGAAAATACGAGCAACCTACGCAATCGAATTATCAACTACTTCGAAAAGATTCGCCAAGCGACTAGCACACGCGCGCGCCTCTCATTCGGCTTCATCCAGGTCACCGCTCAGCGGGCGCTTATTAAACGAGAGCCGCGCACCCGAGTGTGTGCACACGTCTAAGCCTCCTGTGATCCTTTTCCTTCGCGTCGTTTCCACAGAATAACATCATTTTCCCTTGTCCTTAATTACACAATCGCCAGTCTCTTATCCTCACGGATATATCAAGTCTCCTCCATAACCTCAAAATCTTCGATGTTTTTGGCTTTGGCTGGTCGAGTGAACGACGCCCACTGCGCTCAAATTCCAATCGTCCCTATAACATCGCCTCTAGAAAAATAACGTATGGCTGCTACGGCTGCTTGAGTGTCCGTCCGAACGACGAGAGTGCACTCGAAATCTCCGAAAGAAAACTCATATCGTTCCAAAAACGTAGTCCTCGTGAAATTTCCTTTGTGCGGTCCGAAACCGCAGGTATGTAGTCTCATGCACCGGATACGAAAAAAAAAGGGGGAAGGGAAGAAATACGCGTGACACGCATTTTATTGGCTTCGCAATAAAATAATCCATGGCAATATTCACGAGGAGGGAAAAAGCGTTTCCAAGCGAATACGAGATTATCGCGAAGGCCGAAAACGTTGCCGCACACGCGGCAGCGAGAATCCCCGCAAAACATGCATCAATTTGAACGGAAGAAAAGAGCAACAGCAGCGCGTAGATTTCAGCAGTACGGAGCGGGAGGTGGCGTATGGGGCGCTCCGGCTCGGTGGGAGTACCGCGAACCAGTCCAAAGCTCGGAAAAAGGCTGCACTTCGACAATGTTTATGAAGGGCCAGTTGATGGAATGAAAATTCCGCTTTGTGGCGTTTGTTCTACACATCTTCGAGTATCTTTACACAATTTCGAGTAAAAAATCGGAAAACGCTCGCTATGGCCGCGGGCGCTTCCGGACAGAGATAACTTTATTCAGTCTCGGTGCCGCCATTTTCTTACGAAATCGTGTAAAAAAATTCGAGATACTCGAAGATGTGCAGAACAAAGTCCCCCAAGCGGAATTCGCATTCTATCAACTGGCTGTTCATAAAAAATTGTCGCATTTCATCTTTTTTTCCGGGCTCTCGACGTTTCCCTCAACATGCGCAACATAACCTCGCAAATTTCCGAACGGATTTTTCTCACAGATGGTTGTCATTTACGAAGAACAAAGCGTTAGGCTCTGTAGAGTTCACCGACGTAAGACTTGACGATCTTCTTCTTTTTAAATACTCCTCTCTGAAAAATACCCTTTCGAAAAAAATGTAATATCTCTCGCACTCGTCCATCACGTGGTGCCCAGGTCTTATTTCGCTGTGCTGGACTGCGCTGGACCGCCTCGTACCACCCGCGCCCGCCACATGCGCGCGCATACGACGCCCCTACGGGACACACGCGGTCCAAATTAAAGTGCCTCGAATGAGTTACGTGCATGTGCACGTGCACAACTCTGGGCAGTAGAGCACGCGCGAACGGGTGTCGATGCAATTCAGAATCATTCTGCCGGGCTCAATTGATCAATTAACCCTCGCGCGGCATGACCGCGACTTGGCGATTTTTTTCTTCCCCCCCCCCCCCCCCGCCAGTCGCTGCGACGCTATTGTTTCGTATTTTTTGATAAAACGAAGCTGAGGATGATCTTTCGCTTTATTGCGTGTTACTTTTTCTCTCCGTATTACTGCACGCGTCATCCTGCGACGAGCTGCTAACGAGATTTATTTTCGACGTTACGAGACGCAGAGGATGTAAACATCGTTTATTACGTGCATTCGGTTGCGCTGGTCGTTTTTCATTCTATGCGATTCTATGCGATTTATACGCCATCTGCATGCTCTCAGAGGATACACTGTCGGCATAGAAGGAAACTTAAGTACCGACCGCTATTTGGCACTATACGAGTCGGGGAACTTGTAGGGTGGAGAGTGACTCAGGGAATGAGGCAAAATGATAGTTCGCGATTCTGCCACCTGAAGCGCTGCTATCTGGGGGTGGCCAACCAAACGCAGGTCCGAACAGCTGTGCTGTGGAGCAAATTTTTTTCGGAATAAACAATATTTTTAAGAGCGATGCGGATGGAAAATGATTGTTTTTTTTTACTACTGATCCTATGGCGAGAAAGATAATAATTATTTTAGGAGACTGCATTTCTCGTATGATCGAACTTCTGTTATTCTATAATTTGGTTTTTGGCCATTGGAGTAGATGGGATACATGGTAGATAGGTTATGAATAAATTGATACGGCCTACTTTTTTTTCTTGATATTTAATCTGCTTTTTTATCAGTAGATTTTATTTCGTGCGTGTACAACTTTTATTATTATTTTTGCTTTCTTTATAATGTTAATGGGAAGCTGGAAATACATATAATGGAAGAGGAATAAAAGAAGAAACAAACGCATTGTGTATGTTTAAAGGCACAGTTTTTATTGTTTTGTGAGTTGAGCAAGGGTTTTTACTACGAATTGACTGTGCCGTTTTCCCATTGTCGACGCGAGTCGTCGACCTGCGGAACTTTAAACACTGAGCACTTTCTAGTATCGTTCTTTAATCTCTTCCAACAGTTCGGTACGATGCACGCTTTAGGCATTTCCCGAATTCAATAGATCGTTTGTTTTCTTTCGACGCCACACGGAACACGATTCAGAGCCTTTGAGCAAGTTACATATTGCCGTATATCTATATCTACAAGCCCCTACGCGACGGCGCTCCTAGTGGATAGACGAGGAACTAAGTCTGTGCCTCACTGACGGTGACCCCCCCCCCCTCTCAAAAACTTCGGAGTTTCCAGCCTGTATGGCCTGTGTGCAAGGCCGTGACATACCGCACGTGATTATCAGCGCCGTTTGACCCGAACACTTATTTTTAGTTTTCCGTACCCTAACCTCCGTTCTTACTATAACTTTCCTTGTCACTTTTTCGCGACACTCGTTATTTCTCTCATGCCCACAATTTACAAAAAATAATCTCGCAACCCTCGTGCTCTGTCAAAGTCGTCTGAAGAAGTCTCGATCCTCTGATACACGCGCGGAATACTATCGTGCGACCTAACCTCAAAACAACACTGACGTTTCGGAGCTGTCACAAGTGTCACTTGTATCGGGCAATAGCAACAAGCGAAGAAGAATGAACGAGGGCTCGGGCTTCTGCGAGCTGCAACAATTGGTCCAGGAGGAGGAGAGCGAGGAACCGACGAGCAGAGGCGGCGAAGCCACTCCGCCCTCGACGCCTGCCAGATCCAACAGAACGAGCAAAATCGAGGCTCCCGCGTCGCTCAATTCAGTGAATAATTCATTCTCTTTCGTACAATTGCTGAGTAACACATTAACCCGTCCTCGCGAGCCTGGCGTGACCTTGAATTTTTGAAAATATCCATTTTTGGTATTTGACGGATTTTCAAAATATAACATTTGAAAAATATTGTTTGAAAATTTCAAGTCGATTCGTTCGAATTTGAGGGAATTATGGCCGTCTATAGGTAGGTGCCGCGAACCAGCGTACTTTAAATGCATTTTTCTCGTATCGACTTTTCCAAAAATCGGTGACAACGATGTCTCAAAAATCACTGCATCGATCAACTACAAATCCTACGAGCTTCTCTTACATATCAAAAAGCAGTGCTCAAGCACTGCAAAAAACTGTAGAAAAAAAATTCCTTCGCTTAGTCGAAGGAATTAGCAAAAGTCGAGCGTTTTTTTCACCGACAATCGAAACCTTCACTTTGGGCTATTTATATTAAAAAATCAATATTTTATCGAATCCTTCATCCAAGCACTAGATAATTTCAGTCAAAAACAAAATGCGGTTGATTTGTTTCATTCAAACGAGCGCTCTGCACAAACCATTGTATCTACCGTATTGGTAAATAGTTTTCAACACAAAATTTGTGAAAGATACGCAAAACCATGCTCTTAAAAGTAAAATAGAGCAAATTGGAAACTCACAAAAATTTTCCCGGAGTGAATTGACGATAGAAAAAGTTACAAGCTATGCTCTTTCTGAATTTCAAGTGAATCGGACGCCCAGATTTTTTGACGCGACTCGCACCTTTTCATACAAAAAGTGTTCGAGAAAAACGCAAAAGTCGCAGCGCGGTGAGAAAATCGTCATTACCCCGCCGCTTTATCGGCTTTTCCACAAAATCTTTATTGCAAATTGAAGCTCAGACCCTAGGCTACGAAACTACGCCGAGGCGTGAAGTTCGGTGGACAATTTCCAGCAACAGGTCGTTTGGGAAAGCGGCTCGCAGATATCGCCAGCGGCGAGCAAAAGTGGAAGTTCAGGACCGACGCCGACCAGCCAGAGTTCCGTCAATTCCGGCAAAGCCATCAACTTGTCGTCGCAAGGAGGCGGCGGCGGGGGCGACGGCGGTAGCGACGGCGGTGGTAATCCCTCTCGCATAAGTTACGTCAACGAGAAGCAGGAGAAGCCACCGAGGCCTGCTAGGCCGGATCCGCCGAGGTCGAACAGACAGCACCGAGGTGCCGAATCCCTCCGATGACCTAACATTTATCCTCTCCGCCTTGCCGCTTCTCTCGTTGAGGCCTTAGGCCACAGTAACGGGTATAAAAACATGTCCGAATTTAACAATTTATTTTCGCACGAACAAGTGATTCGCTCACAAAATTAATTACACGTCTATTTAGTATGAATATCGAGCTGTTAGAAAATATATATACATATTTCTTTCGATGTACAAAATGGCCGCCTACTAATAATTTCTTTTATTTTTTTAGGCCCTCCGCGGCGTGACATTTTGCACCTACAATTTTCTGACCTAGAACAAAGAACAAAAATTCTCGTCAATCTACGTTAGAATACCCAGAGAAGTACGTACGGAATTAAAAAAATATTGTTTTATACAAAAGTTGTAGGTATTTGGACTTAAATGAATGTTCAGTGAAAAGTTTCGTTATAACTGCTCGTAGAATGAAAAGTTTTCGATTAATCAGAAATTCCGTACGTACTTCTCTGCGGAATGCAACTAGGAACATAACTTTTAAATTTGAAGTCAATCGAGTGAAAATCGTCGAAGTTATGTGTCACGTCAATTGGAAAAAAGCTGTTTCGAGAAGTTTCGAGTAGTCGGCCATTTTGTACATCGAAAATATATATATTTTCTAACGGCTTGGTATTCATATTATATAGATGCGTAGTTCATTTTATCAGTCTTTTAATCACTCGATTTAATCAATCAATTTTAATCAATCAATTCAATCACTTTTTCATACGAAAAAAAGTTGTAAAATTCGCACATGATTTTATACCGTGGCCTCAGGCCTTGATGTTTGAAAAGTCATTTCTGACCATGGATTCATTGATTCATTGATGCGAATACATTCTCGAGCAGCATAATGCAAAATATGACCTGGATAGCTTTTATCCCTACGCTGACTGCTTCATTTTATCATTTAAAAAAAAATGTTCACGTATAGTTTTGTTGTATTTTTTAATTAATATGATTCATTTTTATAATTTTTTCAATTCATTTTGATTCAATTTTATTATTACTTTATTTCTGTTTCAATAATTTTATATAATGAAAATAATAACAATAACGTAGATCATTATTATTACATAATATGATAATAATTATGGTGATTGTTACCAAGCCGTCATAAATTCCTCATCAATTCTTCGTCATCAATTTTGTTCATGTTACTATTGATATTGTTGTTGTTGTTGTTGTTGTTATTATTATTATTATTATAAATGCACCTTTGCTTGGTTTGCTTTATATTCTTTTGGCATACATAAAGAAAAAAGAAAACCTCGTTTTTTTTCCTTTCTCTTCTTTTTGTTTCGTTTGGTTTCGTTTATTCGCAAATGGCACGATGCACCCAAGTAGGAACGGCAGAGATCCCGAGCACAGCGTGCAAGCATCATTGCTTTTTGTCAGAGGTACCAGATGTTCGTCGTATGGAACAGGCGTTGCTTCAATTGCTCGAGGACTTTCACAGCGGCAATCTTCGAGCTTTCGGTGAGTCTGATCGTTGAACCCAACAAACAAAAACAAACGCACTCAAAATTCGCCATAACGAGGCGTCGACGCGTAGTTTTTAGTTTTTTTTTCTGTTGTTACCGAGTGTCTCGTGAAAATTTTCTGCGCTGGGTGCGAACGAGTGGTCGCGATTTACTTTCGAATATTTCATAAAATAAAATGTCCGCGGTAATATTTCGTCGGGAGCGTGACGGAGTGAAAATGTTCGCAGGCAAGGATTGCAGCATGGAACAAATGACGGAGATAAGGGAACAACAGGAGCGCCTCGCTCGTCTGCACTTCGAGCTGGGACAGAGGCAGGACTTCGGCATGGGCGGCGAACAAACCGATCTGCGCCAATCGAGCGCCAACATGAGACACTTGCTTCATCGTCTTCAGCAGCTCAGCGTTTGCATCGAAAAGTTGCACAGCAAATGAGCCGACCGGGAATTTGCGAGGGGCGCTTTTCGTCGCTGGGAGCAACGGTGCTGCGCTGTACAAAGACTGATACGTAGATCATAGGAGAGTAAAAAACATCACGCAAGCATGGGACTTACTGTTGCGAGTTGAATGATAATTAGACGAATGTATCGAGAGTACAAATGAGTCTTCGCCGTTTGACGGAAGGTGGCACCACCAGGAGGTTATGGCTGAAATTGTCAGATGTGAAACGTCGTATCGTAAGCTTGGACTTTTGGCAAGACCATAACCTCGAAGTATTAGCGATTTTGCATCGGCGTCACGTAACTTTTTTCGTGCGAACATTTCGAGTAGCCGGATAAGCGTCATTTGCGGGAACTTTTGATTGACTTCTTCATTTCACGACAATTAGGAAGCTCGTTATTGAACAATTAACGTTCACAAATTAAATGTTGTCTTATGGAAACTGATGTAACTTTGCGATAAGTTTTTTTTTATGACCTCTCAATTTTGTAATATCTACAATATACTGAAAGCAACGGAAACAAAACGAAGTTTATTGATACATTATTTTTTCATTTCTTTTAAAAATTCTTCTTAACAAAATGTTAATTTTTTCTATAACGAGCTTCCCAATCGTCGTGAAATTTTAACACGACTGCTTAAATACTTCATACAAAAACATACGAAATTTTCCGAATTTTCTTATCATTTTTTATTTCAACCCCTAAGGAGGTTGAAGTAACGATGATAGAATTAAGAAAATTTGGTATGTTTTTACACGAAGTATTCGGGAGGTCGTGTAAACATTTCATGACGATTAAGAAGCTATTTATTGAACAATTAATATCAACATGTTTCATAGGGACTCAACATCCTTAAGTGTACGAAGACGCGGAATTGGAAGCATTATTGGAGGGAGATTCGTGCCAAACGCAAGAAGAACTTGCACTTACATTAGAAGTGGCTCAACAAGCAATTTCAATTCGAATAAAACATAAAGTACCGTTCTCTCACAATAAATGTCCAATTTATGATTCAAAAAACCGCGGAGACTTATTTGTACTTTTAACACAGATAGAGCCAGTGTTGATGATTATGGTAATTTACGCGAGCCGCGTGAACGTCACAGTTCTTTCGGTCTGGACGAAAAGAAAATCCAACGATTTACGAACGTTCTTTTGGGTTTCTTCGTTTTTGTCCAAGCCAACCGAACGCACAGAAATATTTCGCGTTACGCGAAACTTCCGTTTATTTTGTGAGAAAATAACGAAAATAAATGAAAGTAAACGAACGAAAGGAGAAACGATAATTGCCGCGCCGATACGATCGAGCAAACATGACGTCGCGGGATTTGGTTGGGTTTTGTGACGAGGCAACGACATATCGCGATGGATTTCGTGATCCCACGAGTCAACCCGTTCACGAGGAATTTCACGAGCCGAGAAAGGCCTCGAAGCCACGGAAGAAAGCGCCGCTGTTCGCCGAGAGCTACGACACGTTGCAAAAGTTGGATCGCTCGAAGAGACTTCCGTTCGACGCGCTCTGGCGCGACAAAGAAATCGTCGGCACGAATCCGCGCGAAACTCTCGGTCGCGTTACCCCACTGGAAAAACCGCCTCGCGTCTCCCGGTAAGGGCGAATCAAAAATTTAGTACACTTTTTTTGTTTTGCTTCCTGATGGACAAAATTGAGAATTTTTATTCGAAATTAAAATCGAGGTCTCTCTGCGAGATCTTACTTTACTTTTTATACAATATATGGGTGCTTCGAAATTTGACAATTACGAAAATGCCAAGCTGTGGGAAAAAAGTCAAGATGGGAAAAAAGTGGGATGAGCTGTGGGAAAAAAGTCAAAAAAGTTAAACTATCGCAAAAATTTGATTTTTGAAACTTCATGCTTCGTGCAAAACTTTTGAACTTGTTTTTTTGTACTTTAAAGAGAAAACAAGTTCGAAAGTTTAAAGTTTCTTCTTTTTAATGTTTGGTCTAAAATCCCATAAGTCTTGAGACACAACTCAACCGAGAGTGAGTCAGCGAGTTCGAGTCGAAAAAATTCTGAAAAAATTGTGAAAATAATTTTTTTTAATTCCGAGAAAATTGTAAAAATAATTAAAAACAAAAATTGTGAAAAAATTTTAAAAATAATTAAACAAAAATTCTGAAAAAATTGTGAAAATAATGTTTAAAAAAATTGTGAAAATAATTTTTTTTAAATTCTGAAAAAATTGTGAAAATAATTTTTAAAAAATTCTGAAAAAATTGTGAAAATAATTTTTAAAAAATTCTGAAAAAATTGTGAAAATAATTTTTAAAAAATTCTGAAAAAATTGTGAAAATAATTTTTGAAAAAATTGTGAAAACAATTGTGAAAATAATTTTTGAAAAAATTGTGAAAGAAATTTTTGAAAAATTGAAAATAATTTTTGAGAAAATTGTGAATATAATTTTTGAAAAAAGCGTGAAAATAATTTTTAAAAAATTCTGAAAAAATTGTGAAAATAATTTTTGAAAAAATTGTGAAAACAATTGTGAAAATAATTTTTGAAAAATTGAAAATAATTTTTGAAAAAATTGTGAAAGAAATTTTTGAAAAATTGAAAATAATTTTTGAGAAAATTGTGAATATAATTTTTGAAAAAAGCGTGAAAATAATTTTTAAAAAATTCTGAAAAAATTGTAGTTCAGTAATTAAAAATGAAAAAATAAACAAATTTTATTTTCTCCTAGATTGTCCTAGACCCCATAATTCCGAAATGGAGCACCTCCACTCATCAGGGCCCCGACCAAAAATTGTAGAAAAAAAATTTTCAGAAAATTCTGACCACTCCAGTGTGAACCTATGCAACTTTTTACCCTCTTGACATATTCTCTGAAACCCCATAATTATTGGACTACGCCTATTTTCATAAAACATGTTTTTTTTGCTAAAAATGCAATACCGGGGCGAAAAACAATCACGCGGAACTTTCTAAAAAGGGAAACTGTACGTTTCGATACCCTCTTTGAGTTTGTTATGAAAAAAAAAACGAGCGACAAATTCGCCGAAAGTTATGCGGCCAGTTTTAGACAACAATAAAAAAAGGTAAAAAATAGCAATTTTCAAAAAGGCGTACCGGGCCCAAAAAAGCCTGCCGAAAGTGTTCTAAAAAAGCAAATCGAAGGTAAATTTGTGCCCTTTAAAACTTCGCTTGGCAAATTTCATTATCTTCATTTTTGAGTCCGCTATCTAACTTTCACTGCGGCAAGAAATTTCGACTGGTGTACTCAAATTTCTGGCCGGCAGTGTAAATACATTACGATGGGTAAATTGGGCCTTTTTTTCCAAAATGTTTACAAAAGTTTTAGTTTGCGTTGATCCGTTGTTAGAAATGGTTTATCTTGGTGTTGAATAGCCAAAAAAATTACATCACCCCTAACGTCAACGTCCATCTAACCGCACGTTAAATGACACACGTTAAAGTTTTTTTTTATCTCTGGTGTTTCGCGGTGAAAAAGTTGGAAAAAAATCGCAGAGACTCCGTATAGTCTAGACAATAACATATATTAAAAAAAAAATACAATCTTGAATTGTGGCTAACGCTTCAACCTCCTTAACTTCCCACATCGCGATGTACTTCGACGCCGAAGGTTCAGCGGTCGTTCGAGGGAATGGGCCAATCCCGCGATAAATCTCGACGACGTGGAAGATCCCGAGACGAGAAAAATCATCGTTGATTATACGTACAAGACGACGAGGTCGCAGAGCTCCGACGAGATTTGGCGAAATTGGAAGAGAGCCGAGCCACGTTCGTCCGACACGATCTGCGAGGATCAGGCGAACCCGGTAAGATTGACGCGCGTCGACAATCTCGACGAGCACGTAACTAATTATGTCGTTTTTTCTAGGTGTCTCTGAAAGTGAAACTCATGCCCGATTTGCCCGCGGGCTTCAAAGGGGCAGCGAAAAAATGGGACTTTTTGCAGGATCGAGTACTCGTCGACGATCAAAACTTACTCCGGTAATTTTTCCCTTCCACCACTGCCAACGCCCTTGGCTTTTTTCAGGACTCATGAGGGTTTTCAAGCGAAAAAAATCATAATTATATTAAAAATGTAATTATTAAAGAAAATTCTATTAAAAAATTTAAAAAAATCATAATTAAATTTTAAAAAATCATAATTAAATTAAAAATTTAATTATTAAAAAAAATTCTATTACAAAAAATTCTATTAAAAAAATTCTAAAAAAATTCTAAAAAAAAAATTCTATTAAAAAATTTAAAAAAATCATAATTAAATTAAAAATGTAATTATTAAAAAAAATTCTATTAAAAAAATTCTAAAAAAAAAAAATTCTATTGAAAAATTTAAAAAAATATATAATATATCAATTATTTTATTCGAAATGTTAAGCACACAACAGAGCAACATTTCAACAAAATTGAAGATTTATTCCACTTGTAAAGCCTCGCGGGTTTTTACACCTCCCGTCTGTTCGGGTCGGGATAACTCATGATAGCTTTGTCTGAAATTGAAAAACCAATATTTTTCCGTTAGTAGATAAGTATAGCTCGTGATTTAACGAAGGATTTTGAAAAAAATTGAAATTTGAATTTTTGGCAGAGTTGTATGCAAAACAGTTGAAATTTTGGGACAATTTACACTGCGTATATGTAGCCTTGTAAAATTAGTTGCAATCGAAAAAAAAACCTTCGTTTGATCACTAGTCAATGCTATTTTGAAGTGTGCAAAATTCCAATAAGATCGGTGCATTAGTTTTTGAGAATTGTCCACCGGCTTCAAAAATAGCGTTTTGAGAACGGGCGGAATTCCCTTCGGTACCCTTAATATTGTACTATTAGATAATAAAATTTTAAAAAATGGATTTTTGGAAATTTTCATACCCACGTAACCCCTTAAGATCGGAAAGAACGTCGCTTTTTGATTATTTAAGAAGCGGCGGAGCGAATGAAAAATCGACGAAAATGGATGAAAAAATTGACCTCGAACGTTGCGAGGAAATCGTTAAGTTGATCGAGAACGATGAACTGCGACTCGCTTACATGAAGCTTCCTTTGTCGTACGGTGGGCACAGAACGGCTTTGGCACTTGGGGTCAATCTGGACAAGAAGAAAGTATCTAGTGCGGACTCCGTCATTTAAGGTTTCAACTTGCGTTTACCATTTTATATTTTATTTTCAACGTCGTCGTCTCGTCCACCTTGCGACTCCTGAGTAACTCAAGTATCCCGGATAATCCTAACGAAGCTTTTTTCTCCAGGTGACTCGGCAAACTTACGCGAAGGTGTTGCATTCCTCACGAAAAAACAACGCCAACAACCATTTTCTTTTTACACTTTTTCTTTATAATTCGTTTTTTTTTTCAGTCAATACTTTCAACAATATTTCCAAATGAGTTTTATAAATACGACGAAAGGATCGTTTATTTCGGAATAAAAATTATCTCCCTCCTTTCCTTTTCACCTCTTCTCTCTCCCTCTCGTTTTCATAATAAATTTATCGATACCGCTAATAGTTTCGAGAATATATTAATTCGTTTATCGCAATGGTAAAAATATAATTGCACTTATCCCCGTTTAAAAACTTCTTCATTAAAAAAAAAAAAAACTGCCAGAATTCGATGCGAGAAAAAATGCAAACGTCATCGAAGTGTTCGTTTACTAACCCTATTCAATAATAATAATAATAATAATAATAATCCCAACGATAACGCCGATAACAAAAAAGCCTTTCCGCCAAACACGATTTATCCTTCAGATTCGATCGATAAAGAAATACTCTTTTCAACGATTGGAATAATAAATGTAAAAATTTCGTAACGGTAATTAAATATTTGCGTATTAAAATAATATATATATGCAACAAATAGCTCCATCCCCGCACGTGATTACGAACAATTGCATCGACAAGCATCGCCAATTTCTTTGGTGATCAAAATGTTGTTTCTTCCGCCCCCTCAATATTTCTGACTCGTTCTAACGATCACGAGTAAAGCCAAGCGCGAGTGACTTCGCCGCGCGAACTTTAACGAGGCTCTCTTGGTCTCGCAAAAGTTGTAGCATGCGTTGAACGTCCTCGGGCCTCGGTTGGCCGAAGAGGCCGAGGACCAAGACGGCGGTGGCGCGAGTCGCCGAGTTTTCCGATCTCGAGTAACCGCGGACCACGGCGTTTCTGCAAAAATACAAGTTTCGAGATAGCAGCACTTCGATAACACTCCGTAGATATATTTCTATTAAGGGAGCTTTCCAGTGTGAAATTTTCAAAAAATCGATTTTTTTTTTTTTGCTTTATCGAATAGTATACACTCTTCCGAATATTCCCTGAAATTTTCATGCCGAAATTCAGATTATTTCGGTTACTGTACAGCATTTCTTGGAAGAAGGCAACGGAGCGCTACAGCTACAGCGAAACTTTGAACGCGTTTTTCTCGAAACAGCATTTTTCAAAACGGTGTCCAACTTGGAGGGCAGAGTTTTAAAGCTATCGAGTTGAATTTTTTACACAATATTCTTAACGTCATTGTTTATCGTGCTATGGAAGCTTTTTTTTTTTTTGACATCTTCCTATTTTTTGTAAAAAAAACTGCCAAAAAAAATGCTAAAATCGATACTTTTTGTTCAAACCGGCGCCATTTTTGCAAAAAAAAAAAAAAAAAAGCCTCCATAGCACGAAAGCCAATTATATACCGATCAATAATCTTTTTGTGTTTTTTGTTTCAGATCAAAATTGTGACCCCCAACGTGGACACCACATCCAAGTGCATTTTCTGCAACAATTGTTTCATCATTTTTATAGATATTAATTAATAAATAAATCGATCTTTAAAAAATCGTTTTGTATTCTTCAATACCCAATTAATATACAAAAAAAAAAACCAGACCGATTAGATTATTTTTTCTTTAAAAAAAAAAATCGCGAAAAACAGCGATTTTTCGGGCTGTCACACTGGAAAGCTTCCTTAAGGTAGTCCTATCGCTTCACACTAGTCATACCACTGATCATACTTGAGACCTGTACAATTTATATTTTTAACATCCGCAGAAAAATAAAATGTTCCATTTGTAACCTGTTTGATGAATGTTCACATTTAAGTTGGGACACGGAAAACACGGAAATTGAATTTTTGTATGTCTTAATGTGTCAAACGATTATCGGGGGGGGGGGGGGGGGGATATCCGTCGTTTTTGGATTTTGTTTTTCTTCACAATAGCCTTTCGACTTACCTGAGTTCCTCGGCTCTTTGGGGCAACTTGTTTTTCAGGCACTCGATCAATTCGCGAAGAAAATTGTGGACGTTCGTCTCGGTGCCCTGGGCCAAGTGTCTCTTGATGATTTTCGAGAGTTCGTTGCACTGGAAGAGGCTGGAGGCCTCGCAGAGGGTCTCCTTCGCTGCTTTGCACACGAGATCGTTCGGGTCTTCGATCTTCATGGTGAGGCAGGGCAGACAGCCGAGCAAATGGTCGGTCACGTCGTCGTCCGGCTGGGCGAACGCTTTTATCCAACCGGTGGATATTGCGCCAAGCGCGCAAACAGCCGACAATCTCATTTCCCAATTTTCCTTCTCGACGAAGGGCTTCAGGGCCAGCACGACCCTCGGACTCACCGGCCTCTCGATCTTTATCGACAACAATATCGACATACCTCGCAACGACTCGAGAACGACGCCTGCACCACCCTCGCCGTTCGGCGGCTCCTCCAAACCCTCCAAAAGGGCCTCCAAACAGTTTTCAAAGTACTCGTCGATCTGGAAATGAGAATGTTTTGTTTTTTTTTTTTCACCACTAACGACCTCCGGGTCGCTGAATGGATTCGGTTTATTTTCGCGGAAACATTCGTGTACGGTTTTTTTCGGAAAAACTTTGAATTAAGGGGGCAGATACTTCTGGGCGAGGAGAAAATTTACTGATTTTCATAATTTTTTTTCAAGAGGAAGTATTTCTTCACAATTTTTTAATCTTAGAGTATGTTTTATTACTACTTTTGGCTGCTGTGTGGTACGTTTTTAAAATTAATCTTTAATAATGGCGGGGGTATGCCACGGGCTTCTAAACTGCATTTTCAAAACTACCGTGACGTGTAGCTAAATCTTTCTAACCTTATTGTCTAAAACATAACCCTTAAATGTTCAAATAAATGTTCTTGAAAATAAATGTTCAAATAAATGTTCCCATTCTTGTTCAAATCAATGTTTGTTGTTCAATGTTCTTGTTCAATGTTCTTGTTCAATGTTCTTGTTCAATGTTCTTGTTCAATGTTCTTGTTCAATGTTCTTGTTCAATGTTCTTGTTCAGTGTTCTTGTTCAACTTGCTTGTTCAATGTTCTTGTTCAATGTTTGTCTTCTTGTTCAAATAAATGTTTGTTGTTCAATGTTCTTGTTCAATGTTCTTGTGCAGGGTTCTTGTTCAACGTTTGGTGTTCAATGTTCTTGTGCAAGGTTCTTGCTCTCGTTCAAATAAATGTTTTTTGTTCAATGTTCAATGTTTTTCTTCTTGTTCAATGTTTTTCTTCTTGTTCAATGTTTTTCTTCTTGTTCAATGTTTTTGTTGAATGTTCTTCCTCAATGTTCTTGTTCAATGTTCTTGTTCAATGTTCTTGTTCAATGTTCTTGTTCAATGTTCTTGTCCAATGTTCTTGTTCAATGTTCCTGTTCAATGTTCTTGTTCAATGTTCTTGTTCAATGTTCTTGTTCAATGTTCTTGTTCTATGTTCTTGTTCAATTTTCGTGTTCAATGTTCTTGTTCTTGTTCAAATAAATGTTTTTTGTTCAATGTTCTTGTTCTTGTTCAAATAAATGTTTTTTGTTCAATGTTCTTGTTCAAATAAATGTTTGTTGTTTAATGTTCTTGTGCAAGGTTCTTGTTCTTGTTCAAATAAATGTTTTTTGTTCAATGTTCTTCTTGTTCAAATAAATGTTTGTTGTTCAATGTTTTTGTTCAATGGTCTTGTTCAATGTTTTTGTTGAATGTTCTTGTTCAATGTTTTTGTTGGATGTTTTTCCTCAATGTTCTTGTTCAATGTTCTTGTTCAATGTTCTTGTTCAATGTTCTTCCTCAATGTTCTTGTTCAATGTTCTTGTTCAATGTTTTTGTTCAATGTTCTTGTCCAATGTTCTTGTTCAATGTTCTTGTTCAATGTTCTTGTTCAATGTTCTTGTCCAATGTTCTTGTTCAATGTTCTTGTTCAATGTTCTTGTTCAATGTTCTTGTTCAATGTTCTCGTTCAATGTTCTTGTTCAATGTTCTTGTTCTATGTTCTTGTTCAATTTTCGTGTTCAATGTTCTTGTTCTTGTTCAAATAAATGTTTTTTGTTCAATGTTCTCGTTCAAATAAATGTTTTTTGTTCAATGTTCTTCTTGTTCAAATAAATGTTTGTTGTTCAATGTTCTTGTTGAATGATCTTGTTCAATGTTCTTGTGCAAGGTTCTTGTTCTTGTTCAAATAAATGTTTTTTGTTCAATGTTCTTCTTGTTCAAATAAATGTTTGTTGTTCAATGTTCTTGTTCAATGTTTTTGTTCAACGGTCTTGTTCAATGTTTTTGTTGAATGCTCTTGTTGAATGTTCTAGTTCAATGTTTTTGTTGGTTGTTCTTCCTCAATGTTCTTGTTCAAATAAATGTTTGTTGTTCAATGGTCTTGTTCAATGTTCTCGTTCTTCTTCAAATAAATGTTTGTTGTTCAATGTTCTCGTTCTTGTTCAAATAAATGTTCTCGGAAATAAATGTTCTTGAGAATAAAATAAAAAAGTATTTTTTTGTTGCAAAATGTGGCTATTTTTTTTCCGGAAAATTCAATCTTTTTGTTCCAAAGCGTACTATTTTATCGGTTTTCAACATTTATATTCATCTTTATACATTCATTTATACATATTTACGGGAAAAATTTCCTTTTGAAGAAAAATAATGAAAATCAGCTATTTCTTCCTCGCCTAAAGGCATCTCTCCCCTCAATGGAGCATGAAACTCGAGAGCGAAAACTTTTCGGCTTCTTTACCGGCGGAGTGTGTAATTTCGCCTAAAAATGGTACCATCTATTTGAGAACATTGACGGGAAGCTTCGAACCTGTTTTGCGTCGAGAAAAGCGATTCTGGCGAGGCCAATGGTCGCCAATTTTCTGACCAGAGGCGACGAGTCGGACTTCGCCTCGTGGAGGGAATTTATAATTGCGTCGAGCCATATGAGGCCGCAATCGACGCGTCCGATGAGCTCGGCGTAGAAAGCGGCCGCGACGGCGCGTTGCGCCGGTATCGCGCTCGTCACGAGTTTTCCCAGAGAATGAGCGAGACCGGCGAGAATTTCGTTCCGCTGCGACAGACATCGGACCACCGATCTTACCGTCGAGACCAAATTCGCCTCGGCCTGGCTCTCCGAGTCGAACACCTTCAACAACAAAGCAGTCATTGGTTCAACATTAAGATTGTTACTGAGTTATTTTTTAAGCTCGAGGTAACAAACGACGTTCCTATGCTGATACATTGTGTGACGTCACCAATGTCAACGCATTGCAGCAGAATATTAATGCGTACGAATGAAGATCGCAAAAATTTTCCACGTGCGCGGTGGATAATCGTAATTATTGTTCACGTATGTTTATACGAAGTAAGGATCATCGGAATATTCATTCATTTTCCTTTGGCTAGAAAATTCAGGAAATAGGCCATAATTGATAATGAAACTTTCATTAATATTCACCCCAATATTTTTGAGCGACAACCTTAAGGGGTCTTCGCACTTTAAACGCTGACTACTATCTATACGACGCTACTATAATAATGATTATTTTTAATGGGCTATAAGAATTATTATCAAAATTATTATTTGAAATGCACTATACGAATTATTATAATAATGATTATCTTTAATGGCCTATGAGAATAATTATTATAATGATGATTATTTTTAATGTCTTATAAGAATTATTATAAAAATTATTGTTTAAAATGAACTATACGAATAATTATTACTATACGAATTAATTATAAAAAATAACGAATTATTATAAAAAATATTATTTCAAATGCCCTCTACGAATTATTATAATAATGATTTTGTTTAATGGCCTATACGAATTATTATAAACAATTTTTATTTCAAATGCGCTATACGAATTATTATTATACTATAATGATTATTTTTAGTGGCCTACGAGAATTATTATAATAATTATTATTTTTAATGTCCGTTAAGAATTATTACAAAAATTCGTGAACTTTTTCGTGAACTTTTTTGATAGGTTTATATTATAGATATTGATATAAAAGTTGTTAAACTTAATAAATACACTTTCGAAATACTTTTTTTTAATTTTTATTTTTTCAAGTCAATATTTATAGACGTAAATGGTAGTTAAAAAAATGTCCTGAAAAAATTTTAGGTCTGCGCTGTTGATGAAATCTCGGAGATGGATCATCCGAAACAAAAAAATCGAACGGTTTTAGACTCATTATATTAATAATAGCGCATATCATACGATTTTTGATATATGCAAAAATAACAAAATGTCGGACATTTATCGACAAAAAGAAGCAAATATCGAAGTTGAAAAAATCCTTGATATGCGCTACACCTATAGTTGTAAAGAACATCAAAATGATTGAATGGAAAATAATTAAATATATCGAAGAAATTCACGAAAATACCCTTTTTAGGGTATAAAGTGAGAAGACCCCTTAAGACTGTTAATGAAAGTTGAACGCGCGGAACGAAGATAAGAAGTGATACTCACGGATTCGTTGAGTAGACTCGAGGCGACACTCGAATTAACGACCGTCAGTATGTTCGTGAGGACCGAATAAACTTCGCGATGAGGATTGAGCTTGGAGGCCTCGCGATTCGGCACGAAGCCGAATTTCGTGCTGATTATCGAGACCGGCGGATCGACGTGTAGCCAACTCGCCAAGTACTTCAGTAAGATCGAGATCAACTCGGCCAAACGAGTCTCTATCAATTTCTCGGAATTCGTCGATTGCAAGAGATGGCGTAGGGCCACGATGGCGGACAACGAGGGGAACGTGGCCGTACTGTGCTTGCCGGAATTTCCGTGGCTCGACGAACCCTCCGACAGGGCGCTTTGACTCTCCAGCCGCGTCAGGAGATAATCGAGCGTCTGAAATCGTATTGACTTCCAAATTATTCATTTTCGTCGTAGCACTGGAACTCTGGGGATGTGAGGAAAAAAAAAAAACTAAACATCTGTTTGAACTTTTGCGTTGGGTCTAATTGTATGAGTGGAAAAAACAACTATTATGATTCGAAAATCATTTGAAATATGGCCGCGAGGTGGCGCTGAGATGTTGGTCCTTTTTGAAGAGATCCGAACTGTGTATTTCATAATTATTGGTAATTATGTTAGAATTATTAGTAATTATGCCATAATTATTTGTAATTATGCCACAATTAGTTGTAATTATGCCATAATTACTTGTAATTATGCCATAATTAGTTGTAATTATGCCATAATTATTAGTAATTATGCTAGAATTATTGTGAATTATGCCATAATGATTGGCAATTATGTCATAATTATTGGTAATTATGCTATAATTATTGGTAATTATGCCACAATTATTGGTAATTGTGCCACAATTATTGGTAATTATGCCACAATTATTGGTAATTGTGTTAGAATTATTAGTAATATTAGTAATTATGCTAGAATTATTAGTAATTATGCCATAATTATTAGTAATTATGCCATAATTATTAGTAATTATGCCATAATTATTGGTAATTATGCCATAATTATTAGTAATTATGCTAGAATTATTGTGAATTATGACATAATGATTGGTAATTATGCCATAATTATTGGTAATTATGTCATAATTATTGGTAATTATGTCATAATTATTGGTAATTCTGTCATAATTATTGGTAATTATGCCATAATTATTGGTAATTCTGTCATCATTATTGGTAATTATGCCATTATTATTGGTAATTATGCCACATTTATTGGTAATTATGCCACATTTATTGGTAATTATGTTAGAATTATTAGTAATTGTGCTAGAATTATTAGTAATTATGCTAGAATTATTGGGAATTATGCCATAATGATTAGTAATTATGCGATTCGTGATTATTGGTAACCATGCCATAATTATTGTCAATTACGCCATAGTTATTGGCGATTATTCTATAATTATTAGTAATTTTGCCATAATTATTAACATTATTGGTTCTTATACAATTATAATTGACAATTATGCTATAATTATTAGGAATTTCGCCAGGTATTCAAATTATTGGCAGCTATTCGTAATCATGCGCTTGTTATTATTCATTATGCCATAATTATTAGTAATTATGCTAGAATTATTGGGAATTATGCCATAGTGATTGGCAATTATCCCATAATTATTGGTAATTATGTTAGAATTATTAGTAATTATGCTAGAATTATTGCAAATTATGCCATAACGATTAGTAATTTTGCGATTCGTGATTATTGATAATTATGCCATAACTGTTGGTAATTACGCCATAGTTATTGGCGATTATTATGTAATTGTTATTAACTTGGCCAGAATTATTGAAATTATTGGTTCTTATACAATTATAATTGGCAATTATGCTATAATTATTAGGAATTTCGCCAGTTATTCAAATTATTGGTAACTATTCGTAAGCATGCGCTTATTATTAGAAATTATGCGGCAATTGTTAATAATTTCCTGATAATTATTCTTATTTTTCGTTATTATGCCATAGTTATTGGTAGTCATGCTTGTTTTGCAAAAAAATTGTCAAAAGTCGTACAAATAACACTCGATTCGATTGATCGGCAATTAATTATTAGCAATTATACATTAGCTACAATTGTTAGTAATTTTTCCATAATTATGTATATTATTGGTAGTTATTGGTAATTATGCCATCATTATTGGCAATTATGCTATCGTTATTAGTAACGTTGCCATAATTATTTACATTATTTGTAACTATGCCATAATTATTCGCAATTATGCTAACGTTATTAGTAACTTTGCCATAATTTCTTACATTATTTGTAATTATGCCCTAATTATTGGCAATCATGCTATCGTTATTAGGGGTAAAAATGTCGAATGACCAAATATAGAACGACACAAATTTCGAAACGGCAGAATTATGATATCACAAAATAACGAAGGATAAATTATTCGAAATTTTATCTTTCGACTGATAAAAAAATCGCATGACTATAAATCGAACCATTATTTATTGGAGACCTAATTTATTCGAAAACGAATATTCAGATTGTCTGCAATTCGGAGCATAAAAATACAGAATCGAAAAATGCAGAGCATCCATATCTCCGAAACAGAAAATAGCGAGTGCCTAATATGCGTAATACCGTCTATGGCGAAAAGCAATATATCGAAACGCAAAATGTCGATGGCCCGAAATGTCGAACGCCGAAAGGTCGAACGGCCAAAATGGCGAACGTGGTGGGGCCCGTCACGTGGGATGACTGCCTTACGATATTTTAGCCGACTGACCGACAGCGCCATCTCGCAGCTTCACTCTGAGGCGCAAGTAACGTATTGCTCGATTCGCCATCCGGGCCGTTCTACATTTTGACCCTCCGCGATTTCGACCACTCGACTTTTTGGCCGTTCGCTTTAATGATTTTCTGCATTGTGAACCATCGCCATTTTTTTAATTCGGAGAATTGTCGTCTCGAATTATTTGGTGTCATGCATACAGGCCCATCGATATTATGTTTTTCGATATTTTATCAAATCTGATTTTTATTTTTCGCTATATATCAACTTCCGAGATGTTCATATTCGTAATTGTTATTTTCGACTTCACAGACTATAGTAAGATTGATCTATCTATATTCGAACATTCGTCATTTTCCAATTCGACATTTTGGCCCATCTGTATATCGATCGTTCGACATTTTTCCCCCCGCCCGTTATTAGTAACGTTTCCATAATTACCTACGTTATTTGTAATCATGTCATAATTATTGGTAGTTACGCAATAATTATCGGTGATTCCGTGACAAACTTGCCTGGAGGCCGAACGCGTCGTCGGTGCCCAATTCGTACCAGCACTCCTCGGTGCCACGATCCGGCGGCAAAGGCTGATGCAACAGATGCTCGTACACCTCGTCAGGATGATGAGAGCTGAGTGACTTTATAGCGCGCGCCGCGCCTCTCCGGCAGCTCGTGTTCTCCATTTGGCGCATTTGCGATATGATGTTGTCTGGCGACAAATATGACCACATTCCAAAATCAAAGAGCAACGAGGATTTGGGCGAAGAAAAAATGCAGTACTATGCGATTGCTCGGGACAAGGGTGAAAATTGTTGGGGTTTGTTTGGGTTGTGCGCTGGCCGGACTCACCGACCAGATACAAATCGGCACGGGGCAGGTCGAAGCCACGGATCCGGAACAACTGGGTCAATCCTATGCCGGCGGCCAGACCGCCCTCGCCACGGAAGAGGAGACCCTCGACGAGACCCTCGGCCAGGCTGACTACCTCGCCCGAGGCGATTCTCTCGCACCCGGCGATCGCCAACGACTTGACCCCCTCGTAAAGCACACTCGTGTCCTTCGTGTTCAATATCTTCTTCGATTCGCTGAGATCCTGCGTCAGATTGTTGTCCGGCAGCGTCGAACGATGACGTGCACCTATGCCCAACGCTATCGACACGCAGTCAACCACCAACGGCCTCAGCGACATCTCCGGATCCGCGCACCACGACAGTATTCTGCCCAGCAGCTTTCCCGGCTCCAATCTTCCGCCCGGATACGTGTACTTCAGGGAGTCGTGGTAAGATCTGCGGGCGCGCGAAAGCGAGAAAAAAAAACGGTCAACTTTTGAACAACACCGGGAAAAAACGATTTTTCCAACTCGAGAAGGCGGAATGTCTGTTTGTGGGGGGAGATAACGTTAGGCGAGGAAAAAAATTGACCGTTCATTTTGTGTACAATGAAGAATAACACAAATATTAAAAATATGCAAAAATATTTATTTTTATACCGTTCAGTTTTTTTGTCAAGCCGATTTTATTTTTCGTATTTCTTTCAAAAAGTAAATCGTGAGATAATTCCAGAGAATTTACAAAATTCTCTGACTTTTCCCTGTTTTCCATATGCGTAACAATCCTGACGTGTATTCGGTACGAATATCAAGCTGTGAGATTTTTTGTTTTTTCGATGTACAAAATGACCGACTACGAATATTTTCTTTTATCTTTTTTTAGGCGCCCCGCGGCGTGACATTTAGCGTCCACAATGTTTCACCTACAACAAAAAACAAAAATTCTTGTCAATCTACACTAGAATACCTAAAGAAGTACGTACGGAATTTAAAAAAATATTGTTTTATTCAAAAGTTGTAGGTATTTGAACTTGAGAAATGAATTTCCAGTGAAAAATTCGTTATAAGTGCTCATAAATTGCTCATAAAATGAAAAGTTTTTGATTAAGGGGTAAGGCCACTGTAAATTTTTTGAAAAATCGATTTTTTTTATTGGCTATAAAAAACTATTCGCAAAACTTTAAACGCGTTTTTCTCGAAACATGGTTTTTCAAAATGGCACGCAGCATAACTCGAACAATTTTCATTTCTTTTACTTGAAATTTTAACCAGATGCGAACATTTACATTATCTTGAGAATGTCGATCGGAATTTTCAAGAACTTTATTTATTGATTTTTTATTAACAAAAAACTTGCCGTTTTTTTCGTCAAAAATCAATTTTTTTTTTCAAACGCACGCCAAATCCACAAAAATTGATACTTTTTAAAATCCGATCGACATTCTCTAGCTATAGCCCTCTAGATTAATGGTTTTTTTTTGTTTTTGTTCTAGATTCAAAAGTGCACCAGTGGTGCTGCGTGCCGCGGAGCCCTGGAAGCAAAACATGTCCCGGGAAGATAGCTGTGGAACCGCCATTTTGTTTTTTTTTTACTGTAAACAAATTTTATAATAAAGTTTAATGTATGCCCGATAACACCATTAAAAGTTTTTTTTCAAATACCTTCAATTTCGGGAGCAAAAAATTAGTGAAAAAACCTTTTTTTTTGGGCCGTTACAGTGGCCTTACCCCTTAAGGGGGGAAATCACAGTAAAATTTTCAATTTTTTTTGAAAAAAAAATTTTTCGCTTAAAAGGTGCTTTAGGGTCTTAAAAATGATATACCAAATGATGGAATACGGCAAAAGTGTCCGAGTGCCCAAATTTCTTGCGTTGAATACAACGCTTTTTCACGACGCTTCACTTTCGTGCATACATATGTAACATAAATAGTGATAAAAAACAGTGATATTTGTAAATCATTGTCATTATGAGTGACACATCGTCGAGTCGTGTTAGAAAAGGGACGAAAAAGGATACTGCGTACGAAAATCGACTGTACGGTGCAGGCATTGCAGATTAGAGGTATATGAAGTTTTCATATGGTTTCTCAGTACTTAAAACTTTAAACGCGTTTTTCTCGAAACCACTTTTTTTGAGCTCGCCGAAGACATAACTCGAGCAAATCTTTACCGATCGACTTGAAATTTTGACAGTAGCTTCGAAACATCTTCCCCCACGGAGCTACGTAGGATTTTTTATTTTACATGGCTTAGTTTTTTTTTATCGACGATTTTATGGCGTTTTTTTTGTCAAAAATTTAACTTTATTTTCAAACATGCACCATTTTGCGAAAAATCAATATATCGAAAAAATCCTACGTAGCTCGCTAGCTGTTGTTATATGGAAACTAAAAAATTTTGGTTTTTTCTGCCAGGTCAAAAATTAAGGAGTCTACGTCTTCGGCCATCGACACGCTTTCAAAAATAGGCGCCTTGGGGCATATGCTGCGCAGCCGCCATGTTTAAATATTTTTTATTGAAAAAATTACATTTTGTACTTTTTTAGTATTGCTATAAAACCTACTTTACAGATTTTCGATTGATACGTTTATTCAGCCAAAATTAATTCCCGAAAATATGCCTATTTTTTTGTGTGCTACTGTGATTTCCCGCCTTAATCAGAAATTCGGTACGTACTTCTCTGCGAAATGCAATTAGGAACGTAACTTTTGAATTCGAAGTAAATCGAGTGAAAATTTTTGAAGTTATTTGTCACGCCAATTGGAAAAAAGCTGTTTTGAGAAGTTTCGAGTAATCGGCCATTTTGTACATCAAAAAAAAATATATATATGGTTTCTAACAGCTAGATATTCGTACAAAATGTCGGCAGGCTCACTTGAGGGTGGAGCGCAGAACGGTCAGTGTCGTGCGTCTCTCCGAGGCGGACTTTGACTGCATCCAAGGGAGCAAAATGTCAACGAGCTCGGCGATCCCGTCGGCCGAGTCGAGAACGACCTCGCTGCACACGGTCGACAAGCTTGCGACAATATTGTTCGTCGTGTCGAACGGAAGTAGCGTGTCCATCTGCGACCGAGACGAAAGACGGTATAAGCGATACTTCAATTTTTTCCCAACGGCCACATGGGCCGAGTAGACAGAATATTTTTCTGGGGGGCCGGGCGAGGAGGGCCGAAACGATAAAAAAAAGTAGTTTCGTTCGGAATCATCTTTAACAATTATTAAATTGACATAATAGTCGATAATCGCGTAACAAACATAAAATAGGAAGCTTTTATCACAGGTTCATGTTAAAATTAATATCAAACTCTTGCAATATCTTCTTTTTTAATCAACCAATTTTTCATCATTCTTTCATACAGTTAAAAGTCTTCAAACCTTCCTTTAGTAAGTACTCAATTAAATGAGTCATAGCTTTCAATTTTTTCTGCAAATCGCCCCTACACTTTTTTAGCTGACATTTTTTTTGACAATCTCATGTTCAGTAGTGGCAAATGAGAGAATTTGCCGGCAAATCTATACATTTGCTTTCCCATAGTTAACTTAATTGTCGAATTTAAATATCTATTTAGTTTACGCAAAAAAGCTGCTTTTTATAAAAGTTACGAAATTACGATGAAGAAAATGACTCAAGTTTTACTAAATTACTACCTTGTGCTTGATTGGGTGAAACAAATTTTTCTAATTTTATATTGAAACAAATATTTATAATCTATATATTTCCTTTCCCACAGACAACTTAATTGTCAAATTTAAATATCTATTTAATTTACGCAATGAAGCAGCTACTTTCTATACAAGTTGCGAAATTGCGATGAAGAAAATGGTTCAAGTTTTACTAAATTACTTCTTTGCGCTTGATAGGGTGAAACAAATATTTATAATTTTATATTGCAACAAATAGCGATATAGTGAAACATATATTTATAAGAAACAAATGTTATTTTAATTTGATTAATTTGAATCTTTTTTTTGTCTTGATGACGCCCATCCTGGCTACGCTAATGCATGCAGGCGACTTGATTACTCCAATTTTCTGTGTTTCGAGTCAACTAATGTAACGCACTTCGGTACTGGCGCCTATAACTTTGTCGAGGACCGTGCTCAGCAGCACTTCCCTCTCCTCTTCGCTGAGAAACGGTGGAATTCGCCTGTGCATCGCTAAGTTCAGGAAATTATTTCTCGTACCGATGAAAGAGTCTATTTCTTCCGACCTCGTTATTGTCCGGCTGTGTCCGAAAGAGTGTTTCTTTTTTCTTCGTTTGGTAAGATAGGCCGGTGTTTGTTTATGAGAAAAGGATACAGAAGGGCAATAATAGCCCTCATGATGGCTGGGTATATCGGGAGTGGTCTGTGGCCCGTATTTGATTGCAAGAGAGCCAGCAAAGTCGCGAGACATCCTCCTCTCGCCTTCAGGCCTGTGGAATTTGCCAGTCTGTTCGGGTGAACCGCACCACCGACCTGGACAAAAAATTACAGGCTTGAATTTGCGAGCAAAATTTGCCGGCTCGCGCGAACGTTCAGATCGGCCCTACGGCGAACCGCCCTGGACCAAACGGGAAGAAATTAAGCAATTTTGAGGTTTCTTTTAAGGTAGGACGAGCATGCTCTTTTTTTCTATAGATTTTCTTTAAATTTTGACCAGACATTGTTCGTATCATTATGCATGTTTGAGTGAAATTTCCGAACAGTCGACTACTTAGATTGTGAGATAATAGGTTTTAAAATTGCAACTTTTAAGGGGTTACCCCCACTTGCGATTTGAAGAAATCGATTTGTTTTATTGCATTTTTTTGAAGTATAAATATCTGAGAATATGTCCTGAAAATTTCAAGTCGATCCGAACAAAATTGACTGAGATATGAGCGTTGAAAGAGAAGAATCCGTGAATTGAAGAACTGAAATTGAAACTTTAAACGCGTTTTTCTCAAAATGGCATTTCTGAAGTCGGTGACCAAGATTACTCGAACACTAATGAACCGATCTTCTTGAAATTTTGCAGGCTTATTTAATACATAAAAATGTAGTCTTTAATCGTTCGATTTTTTTTTCGAAAAAAAAATGGCCGTTTTATAGCCAAAAAACGGCCGTTTTTTTCGTTAAAATCGAACCATTAACTTTGACTGTCCGCCATTTTGTGAAAAATGAATATTTTTTTAAATCCTTCGATTAAAGACTAGTTTATACTTATATTTGACTAAATCCATCCGCATTTTTTTTTCAGATGATCCACTTCGCCGCAATGTTGGTCACCGCAAACCGTGTATATAAAAACATTATTTCATTGACGGCCATTTGCCACTAAACAATGTAATATTTTTCAATAAAAAAATTACTGAAAGTTCTTCAAGATGTGTTCTTTAAGATGGTATATTGATCGATTGAAAAAGTTTTGTAGTTTTCTTTAAAAAAATTCATGAAAAAGGCCTTTTTTTGCGCTACAAGTGGGGGTAACGCGTTTAGGTCACATAATTTGTCGTATCATTCTATTGTGTTTATAAATTTTGAAGAAAAATTATCTATACATAGCAAACTAGTTAATGAAAGAGTAAAAAAAGTTTGGGCTGCCTTTACGATTCGGTTTTGCTAAAAACGTTCAGTAAAGACAGAATAATGTCCCGTAACAAAATATTTATCCTCTATAATAAGAAGAGATATGGCAACACTGCATCGTTCCACGTATCCAAGGACGTAAGTTTGCGCGGCACATTTAAAATAATACTACAACACAAAGTTTTATTTGGAAGTAAATTTTTATCGAACAAAGTTTTTAATTAGTTATCAGTTCACCAACACTTTGATTTGTTAATGAAGATAACATAACCGATATAAAATATAAATATTTATAACGCGAATATTTTTTTAACGATACGTCTCCCATCACGTAGGATCTCGTCAAGTTTTTGAGTAATCTTGCACGTTCATTTCGAAAATGCCGTTTTTAGAAAAACGCGTTTGAAATTTACGCCTGCTCCGAATCCAAGCGGTAAGGCACAGCGTTGACGGGCTGTAACATTTGAAGTTTCTTGAATTTCGCTTTGAAAGTTTGGAAAAATATTCTACATATACAGTTCTATCGTTTGAAGAAAAAGAAAAGAAATCGATTTTATTGATCGATGTAAATGTACGCCTTGACGGGCTACACCTAACTAGGTGGGTCAAAAAATTGCATTTCCCAAAAATATTTTTATACGATAGTGCCTTTCAGCTGTATGCCCTAAAAATTTCATCGAAATGTTCCTAAAATTGAATGAGCTACGGCTTCTAACAGTCGGCCGGGCGAGCAAGAGCAGCAAATTCGGTGGACACGATAACTCGAGAACCACTCGATGGATTATTTCCAAATTGAAAGGAAATGTGATGAGAAACCTTTGACGGTCGTTGACGATCTCACTTTGGAAAAATCGATCTTCATTTTTTAACAGTTACGTAAAAATAACGAAGTTTTTCAAAGATTTCAAATGCTCGAGTTTCGATCCATCGCCACGTTGTTAAAAAAAAACGATTTAAAAAATCAACGATCGTCAACGACTCGTATTTATCGTTAACTTGAATAATCCGTTTCGTTTTTAGATTTCGGCTGGACCGTTTAAGCTAGAGGGTGACCACCGCCAAATGTCGCGAAAAAAAATGTCGTCATCTGCCGGCGGCCATGTTTTTCTTGTTTTCCTGTACTTTTATGATTTTTTTTAAAGGCTCTCAACCTACGGACCTTTGTGTTTAAAAAAATGCGTTTCTTTTTCACCAACCGTTTCCCAGAATGTTTTTTTCGCATTTGGCCATTTTTTTCGCCCCTGGGTAGGACCCCTTAACGATCCGACGAATTTACCTGCTCGAGTGCAACGAGGCCGGCCTCTTTGCTGCCCAAATCTTTGCTCTCGTTGAGTTGTCTGACGATCCAGGGTAGAATATGTCGCTCGATGGCCGGAAACAATTTGTCGGCTTTGCCCCGTTTGGCGATTTCTCCGTAGGCCCTCGAGAGATTGGCCTTGATCGCCTCGGTACCGGCAGCGGCTTTCGCGTCGCGCACGAGTCCGAGAAGTCTGGTTGGATTCCGCTTGGTGTCTTCGACGACGCAGGCCTCCTCCATGAGGGTGAGAATCTTGTCGAGATGCCTCTTGGACGCAAAGCCCAACGACCTGGACAGTTCATCGGACGTTGGATTGTCCTTCGCCAATGAGACGAGCAGCGCCAAGTGTTGAGGATCGCACGTGATCGCTGCGAGATAAGGAGCTACGCCGCGCAGTCCCCCGCAGTTCGCCAGCTCCTCGGCCAATTTTTGGCCCCAGGCTTCACCCTCGAGCTCTACACTCTCCTCCAGAAAATCCACTATGCTCTCCTCCCAAGCGATCACTCTGGAAAAAGACATTCGATTTCTTGGGTCATTCGACTTCTCGGAAGCTGCCGAGCGAACGAACTTTTGCTTCCGGACCTCTCCGAGGATGTGACCATCGCGTCCTGCGCCTCCAACGTTCTGGTCATCTCCAGAAGCTTCGTGTCCCATCGCGGCTTCAAACTGTGGCCCATGAGGGGCGCCGATGCTCGTAGAAACGCCACAATGCCGAAGCGATTCTTCTCGTCGACCATCAGCTCGATGCAACGCGCCAGTATCTTCGTCCCGGCGAATTCCTTTTGCAAATTCGTCGACGATCCGTCGCCCCTTATTATCTTCACCGCCAGGGCCGAGAGGGCGCGCAAAACTGGTATTACCTTGCGAGCAGAATAACGTCACGGTTGTCATCGAGGCTGAGCGATATAAGGCACGCGCTCGTTCCGAGCAGCCCCCTGACACTGGTAGATAAATGCTGTTCGCAAAATGTCATTGCGCACTGCGGCGCTAGTAGTCATGAGAGCGGCATGCGTATGTACCAGGTGCAGAAGTATGAAACCAGAATTCTTTTGTAAAAATTACACGTCTGTTGTTCGAAAATGATAAAAACGAATGAAGACGGCTTTCTGCGTCGCATTCAATTGATCCGCGAGTTCTCGTTGACTTTGAGTATCGTCTTCATCCAACAAAGCTCGCAATTCGTTGTCTGCGAACCTTTTCGGTGGTTTCCCACGCTCTTCGTTTCTCACGTAAAGATCACGACTTTTGAATTTTTTGGAACACTCGAAACACTGCGTTTTACCAAGAGCATGTTGACCGTGAGCTTCGACAAGCATTCGATGCGATTCTGCAGCTGTTTTGTTCAAATGATAACAGAAAACCAATGCTGTCCGCGAATTGTAGTTCGTAGGCACAAAAGTCGTCATGTTTGAGGTTATAGAAAAATATACCGGTGTAGAGAAGTTGGGTTGTTGTGTTGAAAATCTTCGTCAACTGTTAGAGGGAGATGATGGCGCTGCAGAAGCGGTCTTACGGTTCCTAAACTGATGGCTAGCACCATCTATAGGGAAATTCCGGTTTCGTACTTCTACACCTGGTATATGTGTTGCACTTACGCGAACAAAAGTTCGTATTTTACACGAACAAAAGTCTGTTGTAGATACTTTGTGAAAATCATTATTCGCGTGTATGATTGATTTGAGTTATAGTTTCTGTGCGTTTCACAGCGATTTTCCATTGTTTTGCAGTATCAAATCGTTCAGCTGATCGGAGTATTTAGAGCCGAAGGCGGTCACACAACAGCCAACGCTAGTGGCGATTTCAAGAATTAAAAAGCCGGGACAAAACGCGTTTTCGTTTATCGTATAGGAATAGTAGGCCAGTGTCAGGGGCTGGTTCCGAGTAACGAAATGTGGAACTCGAGCCTACCGAGGCGACGTAAGTGGGGTCGAGAAGGGCCCGTATCAAGGAAGGCCAGAGCCAACTCTCCGCGCCGTCGACCGTCGTGGCCAGAAGGTAGAGCGCCTCCTCGTACGCTTGAGGCTCGTCGCTCGCCAAACCGCAACGCAGTACCTTCGCATTTTGAGATTTTGGGATGAAGTTTTGGTTTGTCGCATTTGTTGGAATGTGGTTTTTTCATTCTTTGGGAATGTACTTTTTCCCCCTAAGGTACACGCTGTTCGCGTTTGTTACCTAACCTTTCCTCACTTCGACTCTGTTTCTTTCCTCCGCTGTTTTTTCCACACTCCTTTTTCTTCACTTTTTTCCCGGTTCCCCCCCACCATGCGGCCTTTGGGAATGTAATATTGCCGGATTCTTTCGGAATGGAGTATCTTTTTTAGATTTCTTTTTTTTTTTGGTTTTTATATATCTTCTGGAGCCTGTTAGGATTTTTTAAATTTGGCTTTGCATTTTAGATGCCAGGATGAAGATTTTTTCGCAATTTCGGAATTTAATAGTTTTGAATTCTTTCAAAACTATTAAATTCCGAAATTGCGAAAAAATAGTTTTGAAAGAATTCAAAACTATTAAATTCCGAAATTGCGAAAAAATCTTCATCCTGGCATCTAAAATGCAAAGCCAAATTTAAAAAATCCTAACAGGCTCCAGAAGATATATAAAAACCAAAAAAAAAAGAAATCTAAAAAAGATACTCCATTCCGAAAGAATCCACCAATATTACATTCCCAAAGGCCGCATGGTGGGGGGGAACCGGGAAAAAAAGTGAAGAAAAAGGAGTGTGGAAAAAACAGCGGAGGAAAGAAACAGAGTCGAAGTGAGCAAAGGTTAGGTAACAAACGCGAACAACGTGTACCTTAGGGGGAAAAAGTACAGTAAAAATCTAAAAAAGCGACATTCTAAAAGAATTTAGAATGTCGCTTTTTTAGATTTTTTAAAGTTTTAAAGTATTTTTGGAAGTTGGATATTTTTTAGAATTTTGTTTCGCATTTTTAGAATGGAACATTTTGGAATTCTTTTAGAATGTATCTTTTCGAGTTTTTCAAAAGTTTTAGACTGGTTTTTGAAGACGGATTTTTATTTTTTGCAGTTGGACATTTTTTTAGCATTTTTAGAATTGAATATTTTGGAATTCTTTTAGAAGGCATCTTTTTTGAATTTAAAAAAGTTTTGGACTATTTTTTGGACATGGATTTTCATTTTTAGAATTTGGCTCTCCATTTTGAGGTATGAAGATGAAGTTTTTTTTTCGTATTTCTTTTATTTTTTGAGAATTTAATATTTTTTCAATTCTTTTAGGATGTAGCATCTTCTTTTTAGATTTTTTTTTAGTTATCCAATGTTTTATAGTTTGTTCGGATTTTTTAAAATTTGGCTTCGCATTTCAAGATATCAAGATCAAGTTTTTTTTCGTATTATTAAGAATGTATTTTTTAATTTTTTGACAACGAAATATTTTTAAACTCTTTTAGAATTAAGTATCTTGTAAAAACTTTCTTTAATTAAAAAACATATATTTAGAGATTGTCGTGTATTTTGTTAAATCTTGGTTGCAAATTTCGAGATAGCAGGATGAAGTTTTTATTTTCGCATTTTTCAAAACGTACTATTTTTTTATTTTTGAGACGATAATTTTTTAACTTTTCTTTAGAAAGTAGTATTTTTTTTTGTTCTTGACTATTTCTTAGTTCGCTAAGAATTTTTTCAGAATTCGGCATCAAGTTTTGAAATATCAGGATGAAGTTTTTTTTCGCATTTTTTATTTGGTTTTTTTAAAATTTTTTTTAAATGTCATATTTGTAAATTCTTTTAGAACGCTGTATTTTTTTTAGCTTTTTTTAAGTTCCTAAACATTTTTCGAGTTTGCTAGGATTTTTTTTTCATATTCGGTAGCAATATTTTTCGAATTTATTAGAAAAGGTTTTCACAAAATTGCGAGAGCTTGGACCTTTCCCAAGCTTCGAGACACGGGACGAATGTTTTGCACATGAATGGAGTATAACAAAGGGACGGTTCGGAAAAAAAAATCGACCTGATTAATCGTGGTGGCATTCTCAAGGAATCCACCATCGAACCACCCGCTCCTAGAATCTCTCTGCGCGCGACAAAACAACGGCAAAGCAATGGAGGAGTTTTTCACTAACCATGAAGCGTATGAACGTCGCTCTCTGTGACGGCAGGAGTGGCAAGGTCGGGTGGGCTGCAAGGGCGACTATGGCGCCGACCATTTGTCGGGCGCTTCCGTCGCTGAGGGCATTCTGGAGACTCAGGGCAATCCTCTGAAGGGTCGCGTCGTCCTGAAATCAGAAGAGGAACGTTAAATCCACTCGTTAAGGGATAACTCCACTCTAGAATTTTGGAAAACCGTTTTCTTTGCTCAAAAAGTACTTTGGGCGTCATAAAAACAATACACAATTGGTCCTGTGGTGACATTTTTTTTAAAGGTTCAATTATCGATTTTGCCACAGCGTTCCGAGGCAAAACTTTTTTCAAACTGGGAGGACGGATTACTCGAACACCTTTGCATGGGACGATTTGAACTGTTGATAGTAGCTTCACAATTACATTCTCTATGGAAGTACGTAGCCGTTTTTTGATCGAATGTAAACTTTTTTCTTTATAAACAATTTACTGCTTATTTTTTGGGCGAAAAGATGATTTATTTCTTTCAAAGTGCGCCATTTTTTCAAAATTTGACAAAAGAAATCCCTAGTCCCATTAGTCCCATAGCTTTATTATTTATATTATTTATATTTATTATATTTATATTATTTATATAGCTATGTTATTTAAATATTATTTATACCGTAGCTAATAATAGACACCCCTTTGGTCTTAGTCGGCACCCCACTTTTTTCGCTCGAACGCAGGAAAAAGCGCAGATTTTCCAAGTTACAACAGGAAATGGACGAATTTGCACCATTCAGGAGAACAAAACATGCACTTTTTTGGTCCAATTTTACATGGAAACATTTTTCGAGTACAATGTTGAAAAACAAAAAAAATGTGAATTTTGAATTGAATGAAAATAAATAAATTGAAAACGAATGATCACTCGCTATCATCGTCAGATTCGCAGTACGTGGAGCGTGCCGAACTCTGCAGCGAACGCAAGTGCAATCCACTTGTGGAGGGTTCTTGTCTTGCGTTTGAAATTGCGTCCCATGACTATAGGGCAAAAAACACCGAAAAAGCAAAAAATACAAAAAAGCAACATAAAAAAATTAACGCCGACTCGAGACCACCCGTTTGGTGCCGACTCAAGACCACTACGACCTTCTACACGTTTCGCGTGATTACGAGCGCGAACAAATCCGAACGGAAAATCGACACGACCAATCGATCAGAACGTTGAATAAAGAAACCAATGCACCGACTCATTTCACACACAATCTAAACTGACAACTGTAAGCATAATTTACGTCAGTGTTTAGCAACATGTGATACGAGAAAATAATTGAGCCGACACGCACGCCATCTCTGAGGAACACCACGGGACCGGCTCAACCCGCAGTGCCGACTCAGGACCACTCTCCCCTATATTATAATTTTTGTTTTGTTTTTGTTCCAGGTCATATACTTTACGAGAAAACCGTCCTCCCGTGAAGCTATTTGTAAAAAAAAACACGTTTTTCAAGATGGGCTCGGTCGCCGCCATTTTGTATGAAAATTATAATGACATTTACTTTTTATACTTCAATATGTGTTAAAGCCTAGGCCACAGTAGCGGGTATAAAATCATGTGCCAATTTAACAATGTTTTTTTCGCATGAAAAAGTGATTCACTCATAAAATCTATTTAGTATTAATTAGTACATTAATTAGTATTTAATTAGTACATTAATTAGTATTTAATTAGTATTTAATTAGTATTTAATTAGTATTTAATTAGTATTTAATTAGTACATTAATTAGTATTTAATTAGTACATCTATTTAGTATTAATATCAAGCAGTTAGAATTTTGTGTTTTTTTCGATGTACAAAATGGCCGACTACTCGAAACTTTTCGAAACAGCTTTTTTCCAATTGGCGTGACGAATAACTTCAACAATTTTCACTCGGTTAACCTCAAATTTAAAAGTTATGTTCCTAATTGCATTTCGCAGAGAAATACGCAAGGAATTTCTGATTAATCGAAAACTTTTCATTTTATGAGCAGTTGTAACGAAATTTTTCACTGAAAATTCATTTCTTGAGTTCAAATACCTACAACTTTGGATAAAAAAATATTTTTCAAATTCCGTACGTACTTCTCTAGGTATTCTAATGTAGATTGACGAGAATCTTTGTTTTTCGTTCTAGGTAAAAAATTGTGGATGCTAAATGTCACGCCGCGGAGGGAAGAAAAAAATATTTTTTCTAACAGCTTGATATTCATACTAAATAAATGTGTAATTAATTTTACGAATGAATTACTTTTTCATCCAAAAAAAAATTGTTATATTCGCACATGATTTAATACGTGGCCTAAGGCCTTAAGGGAGCTTTCCAGTGTGAAATTTTCAAAAAATCAATTTTTTTTTTGTTGCTTTATCGAATAGTATACACTCTTCCGAATATTCCCTGAAATTTTCATGCCGAAATTCAGATTATTTCGGTTACTGTACAGCATTTCTTGGAAGAAGGCAACGGAGCGCTACAGCTACAGCGAAACTTTGAACGCGTTTTTCTCGAAACAGCATTTTTCAAAACGGTGTCCAACTTGGAGGGCAGAGTTTTAAAGCTATCGAGTTGAATTTTTTACACAATATTCTTAACGTCATTGTTTATCGTGCTATGGAAGCTTTTTTTTTTTTGACATCTTCCTATTTTTTTGTAAAAAAAACTGCCAAAAAAAATGCTAAAATCGATACTTTTTGTTCAAACCGGCGCCATTTTGCAAAAAAAAAAAAAAAGCCTCCATAGCACGAAAGCCAATTATATACCGATCAATAATCTTTTTGTGTTTTTTGTTTCAGATCAAAATTGTGACCCCCAACGTGGACACCACATCCAAGTGCATTTTCTGCAACAATTGTTTCATCATTTTTATAGATATTAATTAATAAATAAATCGATCTTTAAAAAATTGTTTTGTATTCTTCAATACCCAATTAATATACAAAAAAAAACAGACCGATTAGATTATTTTTTCTTTAAAAAAAAAAATCGCGAAAAACAGCGATTTTTCGGGCTGTCACACTGGAAAGCTTCCTTAAGTGAACCCTGTCAAAAAAATTCTATTCCTTTTCTCGCACTCCCAAAATAAATGGTGAAAGTAAGGCCTTATTTTCTGCCGCTCCATGAAGTCTCGTAAGGAATAAATATTCCACCTCGGTGGGAAGAGTGTTGATGAGATGTTTCAGTATCACGAGGGCCTTGGCCCTGTGACTGGCGGTGGGCGATTTCAGCTGTTGGAGAATTCGGTCGAGTCCCTCCTCGGGATAAAGAACGACGATGGCCCTGGAGCATTGTAGAACCTCGTAGTGGGTCAAGAGGGCGTCCCGATAAGTCTCGAAGGGCGTAACGCTGACGAGGTCGAAAAGGGTCTGATGCATCTGCTCGAGAAAGGGCCTGAGACACTCCTTCTCGTCTTCGGTGGTGCAGTTGAGCAGCATGGCCAAAAGCCTGACGACCCAGAGGAGAAAATCAGCAAGGTGGCGAGGGACGAAGGGCTTAAGGGCTCGACGGTTTACCTCGTCGCTGCCAAACGCGCACTGGACCATTTGCACAAGTTGAGGAGTATCGGTGTCAGCCTCGACGCTCGGGTCTTCTCGCTGGTTCTTTCCTCAACCGCTAGGAGCGGCAAGATCGGCGAGAGAGCCGTCAGCACGCTCTCGGCGACTTTGATCTCGTTCCGGCTCGTCTTCAGCCAATTGTACGTCAGCACGTCGAACACCTTCGACATTTCCTCGGTGAACGCATCCTTCGTGATACCCGGGTCGGGCGCCTCGTCCAGATTCATCACGTAGTCGTTTATCGCCTCGGCAAACTTGCCCAGTGCTAATTGAGACAACGAGAGTTGGGATTTTACGGCAGAATGGATAATCCTATAACGCCTGCCTGCGAATGCAAGATTGCTGGAAACGGTAACTCAAGGGGTCTGCGGAAGTTTGAAATTTCGAAAAATACGACTCTTTGTCGCGTACTTTTATAGTCTGGCTTAACTTTAATTTGCAACAAAGATGTTGTAAAAATTCGAAGAATTGACCGAGTTAGGTGCCGAGAACCGACCCGCTGCGATTTTTGCTTTTTTCTTTGAGTTTGAAGTTTGAATCGTTGGAATGCAATGAGAATTAAGTTTTTTAACAGCTCGAGTTTCATTTGGCAAATTTTGCGGGCAGAAAACCCTTAACCATTTTCTTAAGGTATTCATCTCAGAATTAACTATCTAAATATACGAAAAATAATTTTTATTGTGAAAATGAGGAAATGGTAAAGTTCTTCATCTTTCGTCTTTTGACTCCTTAACGCTTCCTTTCTTCCCACGCATTCGAAGGCTCTCGCGTACTCGCACAATTCTTCGACCGATTTCTTTATTAATTTTTCCTTCTAGCCAGTCCATATTCTTCTCTTCCCAGTACTCCTCCATTTCTAAACGTTGTTTTCGATCTTTGTCCTCTCCAGTCTTGTTGTATTTCCCGGTCGGTTATTTATTGGAATGAGGAAATGATAAAGAACTTCCACTGCATTCCAACGATGCAAACTTCAACACCATTTTTCTTTTGCAATTTTCTAGACACTTTCTGTGGCACCGAGTGGTTTTTCCATATATGTATTTATTCGTCAATAACGAATGACTACCGTTGTTATTTTTCGTGAAAAATTAAACTTTTTTTTCACAGTTTAGCATTTCTGCAATGTTCAACACGTCCAAAAAGTATCCGGCCGTACGGAAGTTTCATTATTACACCAAACCTACAGTTTTTTCATTTTAAATCTCGAACGAGCCTAGTTGGCAGAGGCCACCGAACGGCCATGCAGCGATGATGGCCCTTTCTCAAAATAATGATAACGGCATTGCTTATCAATATTTTATAGAACCGGAGAAAAAAGAACTGAAAGTTGGCGAGACTATGTATGAATTGTGTGTAAAATCGCGACCTCGTCATCCCGATACTTTCATCAGAAGAGAATATTGAAAATCGACCTGATCTTTGGTGCCCAAGACCGCGCAAGGTGGTCGTGTACTCACTGAAGCAGAATGCTCTCTTCTGCGCATCCTCGTACGCCTGACCGAGCATCGGTAGCATAACGCTGAGCGTGAGTTTGATGAAGGGCACCATGCCGAAAGGGTTGCACGACGCGACCATTCCCATGGCTCGGATTACCGCGCAATTGGGCACTACGTTCGGCTCGAATCTGCGAAACGGAAAGCCTTTGAAAAACCAGCCGAAGACACGTTGGCCCGAGCTGCTAGTCGGAACACACACTGGTTTCAGCCTGGACATTGTATTTCACGTACTTGCACAACAAACCACCCATCGCCTGAGTGCAGTGAGATCGGCTCAGGGCGACCAACAATTCCGAGGCCTCTCTGTCTATCTCGTTGTTCGCGAGCTCGCTAACGGCCAATTCAGCTACCGACGTCGCCAATTCGTCGTCCAATGTTACAGGCTCGTCCCGACACGTCTCCATCATCACCCTGAGCACCGCGGCCACGTGGGACGTGGACATCTTGCGGAAAAGTATGGTGAGTCGTACGGTGAAACTTCAGTTATACGTTTCCAAGGGGTACATCAGATGTGACGGAGAAGTGAGAATAACGTAGAAGTGAGAATAACGTAGAAGTGGGAATAACGTAGAAGTGAGAATAACGTAGAAGTGAAATACAGTATGTATCTGAAACTCTTCGACATTTGAGCATGGCGATTGGTCCATCATTCCCGAGGTTTTTCAATAGCAGTAACTCTATCCTGTTGATGATTAGTTTTCCAATTGAAAATTTGCTTGGTAATTATTGAGTAATGAGCCAAATCGAGTTTTCGAATTTCCGTTTTGAACTTTTATTTAACGCAAGTTTGGAACACATGCTTTGACGTTTTAGACTAGTAAATAATAGACAGGTTCGTATTGACAAGAGAGATGCAATCACAGCACGTGCATACATAGTCGAGGTCGTAAACAGCAAAACATCAAAACGCAGTCATGTGAAATTTTCTCCGACGAGAGACTATCACGTGTGATTAACGTATGACTGAGAAAAAACGAACCTTGAAACCGACGCTGGGGAATAAAATTAATAACGTATGAGCGCGAAAAACGTATAAATGAAACTTTATTAGCACCTTTGGGAACGGAATCTGCCGGGGCTAGAGAAACTTGACGTAGCAATGATAAGTAATGTATAAGTGCAACACGTATGAACGAAGTTTCACTGTATCTCAACTCAGGTTTTGCCTTGCAGGAAGAAATAAATGTTGGTAACATTTATCAAAAATGGTTGGGAAGTTGGAAGCCATCGAGGTTTCCCCAAGACAGTGAGTTTTTTAAAAGTTACCGTCAATCGTGTAACAGTATTTGGATGCTCTTTTCGAAAATGAAGGTTGCGAAGTTTGTTGAGAACCCCAACATTTCTGTAGAACATTTCTCGTGTTACTGTCCTTCGAGCGCATTACATTCGTCCGTTTACTTTGATTTGCCTTTCGTGCTTTGCCAGGACATTTAGGACTTGGTCGATGGTTTTTGATAGATTCTCAAAATATAACATTTGACAAATATATTCTGAACATTTCATGTTGTTCTGTTTAATATTGAGGGACTTATAAGTAGGTATACGTAGTTTATAAGTAAGTTCCGCGAACCAGTGAACTTTGAATGCGTTTTGCTCAAAATGACTTTGTCAAAATCAATGACCACGATATTCAAAAAATCATTGCCCCAATCAATTTTATAAGCTTTTTTGATGTATCGAAAAGCAATGCTTGAGCAAAGGAATTTTGTTTTTTCAACACACTTTTTTTTGCATCAACGAAAACAAAGCAGTTTTTTCACTGGAAATGGACACTTTCACATTGGAATGCGGCCGTTTTTACGAAAATCGATATTTTGTTGAATCCTTTGTCCAAGCACTAGATAATTTTGTGCGGAAACCGAACGAATTTGTTTTTTTTTCGAATGATTTCCGAGCCGCAGTGGTCGCTGCAAAGTTTCTCAAACGGCGCTCTGTACAAACCATTGTATCTACCACATTTATAAATGTTTAAAACAAAATTTGTTGAAGATACTTAAAACAATACTTTTAAATGTGAAAAAAAAAGAAAGCCTGGACACGTTTTCCCAGAAAAAAAATCAATTCAATCAAAAAAATCAAGAGAAAAAAGCAATTTATTTAGTAGTCAAATTCTGTTTGTGAAATCCCAGGGAGCTTTACCGTTTCCGACTCGCCTTTCTATTCACCTTTCTGTGCATTTCCCAGTAGTAGACGGCGGCATGAATTACGACTTCGGGACTTTGCTGTGATATTTTTCTCACGGATTCGACGACGGCGTCTCGGACCACCTCGCTCTTGTCGTCCAGAGTGTCCAGGAGGGCTCCGACCACGGCTTAGAAAGTTGGAAATCATTTAGACGACATTTTTCTTCGTAAAATTAAGAACTTGCAGGAGAATCAATGCCAAGGGGAAGACAGAAATAAAAAATTTCGAAATGTCTTAAATGTGGAGAAAAATCCGTGCAGAGAGTAGTCTTAGCCAGAATGTTTACCCGACAACTCGGATGTCCCATTCGTCTCGATTTCTTCCTTCATTGCGGCAAAATTCACCGGAGGATGAGGATCACCGTTCCCTGCTACGAATCCCTACTCGTGTTGTCAATGATTGTCCATTCTTCGCGAGCGCGCAGCTGTCAAAACGCGTGCCTCTTTTTCGTCGAGCGAACGGTCAGCCTCAGTCCGTTTTCTCGTGAACTCTGCACCGAAAACTTCTCGATTTCTTCAACATTTACTTTATTCCTCGCAAATTGCTCGACCGTCAAACGCAGCACACGATACGAGCCCTATTTATTTTGAGGTTACGATGCTCCGGACAGGTTATGTGCGACGCGGTGCGTCGTACGTCGCGAGATTCGATAATCGAAAGTGCACTCGTTCAATGCAGTCTTTTCTCCCCTCCACTTTGTGCCGGTTACGTCAGAATGCATTTTTCCGGCGATCTTGTCGAGCCGGTTGGACTCTCGCTTTCGCGATCGGCGAAATTTGATCGAATACGCCGCGAGATTGAGGTTAGGTTCGCATTCGTGCGGAATGAATTCGAGCCGTGATTTAAATCAACATGTGACAGCTGCTGGTTTTATTCAAAAAATATACACGAATAAGGGAAAAAAGGTGCGAAAAAAACCGTGGAGGTTTGACGACGCGTCATCGGCCTCCGGGTGAATATTTTCCCGAGTCTTCGATTCAGGGTGTGGGTGGAGCTGTCAAGTCGACGTCCCGAAGCTTCAGGGCGATCGTCACTCCGAGGGCAAACAGACCGATGCTCTTTACCAACGACCTGGAACATTCGACATGGCGTGCGATGGTTATAACCTTCAAAACAATGCTCCTCATCGAGCTGCGAAGTCTGTAGTCGACGAGTGTCGTTTACCATGAGTTAGGGCCGTGGTAAATGTTCTTGACAAAATCAACCACTCCACTCATGGTTTTCGTTTGTTCAAGCGGGCGTGGCAAAAAATGTATCTAAACACGAGACGTAGTATTCTCGGCACAAGTTTTATGGGCGACTTTACGCTGACGGCGTGAATTCTTCTCGCGAATGGGAATTCTGCGTCGAACTTATTGCGACTGGTGATTGGACGGGTATCGAAGCTTCTTTATTGGGTGGTCCGCTCTCTCTACGTTTCGGAGTTTGAGGGACTTCCGGTTCGCGGAAATTGCCGGGTTCGCCCTCTAGAGAGCACATAGAAAACGGGGAAGTTTTGGAATTGCGGAAAATTTGAGCATTGCTTCTTTACCGACAGAGAGAGCCGGTGTGAAGCTCATACTACCTTAACAGGGTATTCTGGTCCAGAGGCTTATATTTCGGGCGCTTTTCGGGCTTGATAAAAGAAAAATGCTAGTATACATTTTTGTACAGTCGTTATATCGATGTTTCAAGAAATTATTTTAAAAAAATGTGTGCAAAAAAATTAAAAATCTAAACGTTATGCGCACTTAAACATGCCCGTGAAAAAAAGGGTTGAGGCTCTTGACATAATTTCAAAGTTCCCATTCATATAAAATACAAATGAAACCTTTTTTTATCAAGAAGAATTTAACTACGGGAGGTACCAACAAGAATTCTTTTTTTATGGTAACGATCGAAAAACAGTTAATTTTTCGCCCCATTTTCTGTGAAGTTAACATTTTTGAAGAATATGTAGTAATAATTTCGCATTGCCCGAGGAAGTGACGACAGAGAGATATATCCTGAACGCCCACACTAAATTGGAAGTCAATTGGTTGAATGCAAAAAAAGTAGTTTCGAAAAAAAACGCGTTTAAAGTTTTGAGTACAATGTCAGCAACCGCTACTATGTAAGTAGCATAATGGCATGTTATACTGACGTTATATTCATCGGCCATTCCTGCTTCGTAAAGTGTGCCTTCCAAAATTACAAAATGATGATTTTCCGAAGCTTGTTCTTCCCCGCGAGAAGTTCTAGCTTCCTTGAAAGCTTCTGAACTTCGTAGCTCCGATCGATCGTACTTTGGTCTCGTTCGTTGGCGTACGAATATTGGCAATACCGAAATTCCATTTCGAGGACATATTCTTGAGAATCTATACTTTAAGAAAATGCTAAAAAAAGAAATAGATTTTTTCAAATTTCAACATCGTGGCCGCTATTCCGAGATGCCCTTGCTGGTGCGATATACATCGGTTCCTGCCGATCCAAGCGACCCTAGCGGTGGATGTTTGTAGCCTCAACTTTCTACATTCTTCCGAGCGCTCTTTCCGCCCCTTCTCCTACAGAATTTGGACGCCGGTACCCTAACCTCCACAATATTGTTTACCCGACACGTGACGCATATCAAACTGCACGTAGAGAAAGAGAACACGTCAAAAAATAAGGAAGCAGCGAAAACGCGTTTTCGAAGATCCAAAAGTTCGTTCGAACGTACGAATGAAATAGTTCTGAGCAAATGTGCGAATAATGGTAAAAGTGACGTTTTTACATCCCGATCTGGGAATCGGCGGCGCCGAGCGTCTCGTCGTCGATGCCGCTCTCGCCCTCAAAAGTAAAGGACACGAGGTTGACATTCTGACAACTCATCACGACCCGGAACATTCGTTTTTCGAAACCAGAGATGGAACGATACCGGTGACGGTGGTTGGAAATTGGCTGCCGAGGCACATCTTTGGCAAATTGTTCGCCCTTTGTGCTTACGTACGAATGGTGAGGACAATTGAACTTTCACAATTTCGTCTTCTTTTTGTGTTACTCTTTGGATTTAAAATATGAAACAATTCGTGGAAGTAACGACCAGCGAGAACATTCAAGTAAAATTATTGCGCTGTGAAATAATTGGGTTTGGCAGAAAAATAATAATCGTTGAAGAATGATAATACTTTTAATTTGCTTTGAGTAATTGTTTCATTGAACAATATTGATAATGAAGTTATTATATTAATTATTACTATTTAATTATCAATTATTATCTATTAATCATTATTCAAACAACGTGCTATCGATGCTTCATGGCCGATTGGTATAAATGGCAAGCTGTAGAAAAAAAGAAGTTCTATTTTTTACCAAAAAAACTTTAGTTATTTGTTATTAATAAATGGATCGACATATGAAAAAACTCAGCTGGTCATACGATAGAAAATGTTATAAACTATGCTTTATGTTCGGATAAAGTATAGTTTTTGCATGAAATTATGTAGCCTATTATTAGCGTATGTAGAAATTATGTAGCTCTATTTTCATTGATAAAAAAAACTTCACCGAAAAAAAACTCTTTCGTTCAAGCAGTGCTTTTTGGTATGTAAAAGAAGCTTGTAAAATTCGAATTTGATAGGTGCAGTGATTTTTGAGATATCGTGGTCACCGATTTTGAAAAAGTAATTTTGAGAAAAACGTGTAAGCCCTTAAGAACGATTATACCTTACACCTTCACCTACGTGTAAGTACTGAAGAACCTCAAAAAGCACATGAGTAGAAATCGCAGGGCGATCTGGCCCTCTCCAAAAATTGGCATAATGAAAACCAGATGCAAATGAAAGTTCCGACCCAAGGCTATAAGACTACGCGACGAAAGAATCGGGCTCTCAAAACTTCGAGTCTACGCAAACTCCTCAATGCCCCTGCTCTATCTACCGATTTATGGTATTGAGGTTTGCATCGTTGGAACGCAACGAAAATTCTTTTTTCCTCCGTTATTACTTTATTTTTACTATTAACAAAATGATTTTCTCGCCAATTTGTGTTGTAGATTCTAATGAAGATCCTAAAAAGGGTTCAAGTGATTTTTCTAGCAATGTCTAACAATCATCGGAACGAAACGCAAACTGTTTCGGTGATGTTCATTTCCTCATTTTCTTCATCGCCCGAAATGTTATCCAGCAAATGTGGGCTTCGAATTCCTCCCGAGGACCCCAAAATACATTCGAGTGTCTAACGTAGCACCAGCTGGCCAAAAAAAAGATCGAGCTACTGAACTTTCGTTGCGTTCCCACGATGCAGCCTTCGATATAATATTTTCTAGCCGAAACCTAGCGAAGGAATACTTTGGCAATCCTCAAAAGTGAATTTCCGTTGCGTGCCAACGCAAGCTTCCGACGCAAGCGTCGACTCCATGGTTATTTCCGCTTTCAGGCATACGCAGCGATCAGCATGTACTTCCTAGGCGTGAGGCCGGACGTGGTCTTCTGCGACTTGGTTTCCGTGTGTGTGCCGATTCTCCGTCTGTTCGTGCCGCGCGTCATATTCTACTGTCACCATCCGGACCAGCTACTGACGAGTCGCGGCGGTCGTTGGAAGTCGCTCTACCGTCTGCCCCTGAACTACCTCGAGGAACTGACGACCGGCAAAGCCGACAAGATATTCGTGAACAGCGTTTACACGCGCACGGTGTTCGCGGCGACTTTCGAGACTCTGACGTCGCAGCCGGAGGTTCTCTATCCCTCGATAAACACGCGTTTCTTCGACGACACGCCGGCGCTGTCGTTGGAGCGCGCACTGGGCGAGAATTTGCCGGAAAACGCGATCGTACTTCTGTCCATAAATCGTTACGAGAGAAAGAAAGGTTTGTCCCTGGCGGTGCAGGCGCTCGCCGATCTCCGCGAGATATTGGACGAGGAAACGTACGCGCGTGTGTTTCTCGTGATGGCGGGTGGCTACGACAAGAGAGTGCAGGAGAACGTCGAGCATTACCTCGAGCTGGTCGCCCTCGCCGAGGAATCTCGCGTCCGAGATAAAGTTCTCTTCCTCAAGTCACCGTCCGACGTCGTTAAAGTTTCGCTTCTCGTCAATTGTACTCTATTGATATACACCCCGGTGAACGAGCACTTCGGCATCGTGCCCCTCGAAGCGATGTACTGCAAAAAGCCCGTCGTCGCTCAGGACACCGGTGGACCAACGGAGTCCGTCGTCGATGGGGAAACGGGCTACCTCGTCGGACCATCCTCGAGACTCGTCGCCGACAGAGTCGCCGCTCTCGTTCGCGACGAAAAAACGTTGCGCGCGTTCGGCGAGGCCGGCTACCAAAGATTCTGCCGAACTTTCAGTTTTCGAGCCTTCGCCGATCAGCTGAACGCGGCCGTTGAGAACTTGACGGCAACTCGGAAATGAAACTTCCGAGGACGTTTACGGCGAGCTCTCGTTCCCTTTTACTCATTTTCATTTATCGTATTATGTAATGGTGTATAAAATGTACAAAATTTTTAAAGATTTATATATGAATTTTTCTTTCGGTCGTCTAACGTTTTGAAACGGTGGGTCCAAGCCCCTGACACTGCAGACCTTTCCATGGTAAGAAAGTGGTCACTCTGTTTTCTGCGTTGTCGCTCGAGTATAACTATATTGTGTGCCGCTGGTAATCAAGTGACCGGTTGACTATATATATATATATATATATCAGTCGTAGTGCACATCGTTCGTATCGGTTCTTATCATGGTAAAGGTCTTGGGACACAGGGGAATGGTCGGGCACATGACTCCCAGCGCCTCTAGCGGCGAGCGACATTTCGTGGTTCGCCAAAACTGCTCTGTCAGGGGTCTGGGTGGGACGTTTCGCGGGATCGCGGCTCGTTGGTCTGTCGGTAAAACAGTATATCATTTATTATATATATAGCAAAATATGTGGCAGTGTCTTGACACCAAGTAATAAAAGCAATTTATATGCACACGGAATAGAAAATACCGCTCGCATGAAGCGGTATTTTATTTTGTCTTTTCTTTACCAACAGTAGGACATTATCTCTTTTATCGACTGCTCGGTCGATACATATAACGCGACGACTGCTCTGGAATATATATATACAGGGTGGATCAATAACTATTAGCACTTTGGATATCTTCGAAACTATAAGGAAACTATAAGGCAGTAAAAATATTCACCGTCGGTTAAACAGTGCAGCGTCAATTCCGTACAAGCGGTAGGTAAGACAGTGGAACTAGGAATTAACACAATACTGTTAGTAAAACAGTGAGGCGTCAATTCCAAGGCGGTCGGTAAATAAGAAAATCCCAGGAATTAGAATGCCTACTGTCCGTAAAACAGAACCAAACCTATTTCAAACGAATTGTTGATCAAACAGGTAGTGCCAGAAATTAAGAGGGAATGATACCTTATCGCGGTCGGTATGGTAGAACGATTATAGATTCCCACGAATCTCTGAAACGGCTCTTCAGATCCCGTCGAAACTTTGCCAAACGACGTCAAATAGACAGACGAACGCTGTCTTCTCCTCAAATTTACCGAATTCGAGAAAAAAAATGTAGATTGGGTTATCATAAGCCAATCTACATTCTTTTTCTCAAAATCAGAAAATTTGAGAAGAAGGGAGCCATTCATCTATCCATTTGACGTCGTTTGGCAAAGTTTCGACGGGATCTGAAGAGCCGTTTCAGAGATTCGTGGGAATCTATAATCGTTCTACCATACCGACCGCGATGAGGTATCATTCCCTCTTAACCCTAGCATGCCACACTTATTTTTTCGGGACATACTTGCCACACTCGGGCTTGTGGGGCCCTATTCAGATTTTCAATCATAACTCCGAGTGAGATAGTCGTATTTCGATGGCTTCTTTTTAAATCGATAGCCAATTAGTATAGAAATCTGTCTATGCATCGACCGAATCGTCAAAGTTGAGAACTTCTGAGATATACTCGTTTGAAAAATATTTTTTCTCGAGAAGAGCGAAACCTTTTCGCGTTTACGCGATTTGTTCGGGTTTCCCAGACCTCAGTGGGGCATGCGAGGGTTAAAATGCGTGCCGACTGTCGGTAAAACAGTGATTCAACGCTTAGCCATGCAAACTGTCGGTAAAATCGTCAAGCCCAAGAGACTAAATGATCGAGCATTTTATATTTAAAGAGCTTTATAAAGCTTTATGTTAATAATTGAGAAAATTGAAGAATAAATTGTTTTTTTCTTCTGATTCGGTATAAGTCCAAAATGAACTTTTTCAAATGGCTGGAAAGCGCACCTCTGTCGAATAATTCGTATCGTACACCAGCGACGAGGTAAATGGCGGAAGGGATGAACCGATGTGAAAGCTCCGATATACCGTGTACATAAACGCATATGTACAGACGCAGTATATATGTGCGTTTACATGCATCTGCATTCTCTACACAAATATATATATCTATAAAGTGTACGCGCACAGTTTCTGGCCAGCTATTCGCCATGGGACCCGGACTCATCCCTTAAATATTTAAAATATGATTTGTCCGTCGGTGAACGAAGCCCCCGTTCCACTCATACGGTTCATATACACTCTCGACGTAGCACAGATTTCTATAGTACCTACAGGTCCTCCCATCGGCCGAACGCTCGGGGTAAAAAGGGCGAGAGAAAAGGAAGACAGGAAAAGTAGAAAATAAAGAAACGAGATTATCAATTGGAACGGGACGGAATTACGTATACTATCGCAATAGAAATAAAAAAATCTGAACCTTGATTAACACATAAATAAAAATCAGCTTAAATAATTATTGTTGTCCGTATCGAACATATTTTATTTATTCAAATTATTTATGCATATTTTTCATTCATGTGACTTTTTTCTCGTGAAAGTTACTCGTAGATTTTTTTTTCTTTTGCCCAAGTTATTTGAGAATTTTTTTTGTTCGTGCAAGTTATTTGAGAGTATTTATTGTTGACGGAAAATTTGCTCAATTAACTTGCACGATAATCGCGATTTTTTTTTGTTCGTGCAAGTTATTTGACAGTATTTATTGTTGACGGAAAATTTGCTCAATTAACTTGCACGATAATTGCGATTTTTTTGTTCGTGCAAGTTATTTGTTAGTATTTGATATTTACTAAAAAATTGCTCAATTAACTTGAACGATAATTGCGATTTTTTTTTGGTCGCGTAACTTATATATGCAATTTTTTTTTGTGCGAACAATTATGCAATTTTTTTTTTCGAGCAAACTATTTATGTTTTTTTTTTATTTGTGCAAGTTATTTGAGAATTTGTATTACTTGTCCATGTTGATCGTGCATTTTCCTTCATTTGTGCAAGTTATCTATGCAAACAAACCCAAACAAATGAAGAATCAAGAGCCCTGATTAACATACAAATAACAATGAGCCTTGCAAAAATAATAATAATTATTTGAGGCATTTTGTTTTTGTAATTTATTCATGCTATTTTTTTTACTTAAGCAAGTAAAAAAAAAGCTTGTGCATAAAAAACCCGAATAAGTAGAGAACCGATAGTCTTCATTAACACATAAATAACATTGTGCATTGCAACAGCAGCAATAGTTGTTATTTAAGCCATTTTATTTGTGAAGTTTATTTATGCCATTTTTTTAAATTTACGCATGCTATTTATGGAAACAAACCCCAACAAATCAAGCATCGATATTCTTTATTAACATATCATTAACATTAACCATCACAAATCTACTCATTATTATGATTATTATTATTTATGTACTTTTCTTTGTATGCAAGTAATTTATGAAACTTTTGCATGGAGTACATAAAATTTCTTTGCAATACGCATTGCAAGAAAAAAATGATTAAACTGTAACATTTTTTCAACACGAACAAAATCAAAGGTTGCCTACTTTTTCACACGTAAGAGCAAAATTCTCAAATCCAGGCAATATTAAAACACATTTAGTATCCATATTTGAAAAAAAAACAAACAAAAATCCTCCAAATCAATAAAAATCGAAACCCAAAATAAAAATCCTAAGAAAATTATATCCCAAATCGTCTCCTCATCTCGTTAAGGCGTCATTACCCCCACTTGTAGCGCAAAAAAAGGCCTTTTTCATGAATTTTTTTAAAGAAAACTACAAAACTTTTTAATCGATCAATATACCATCTTAAAGAACACATCTTGAAGAACTTTCAGTAATTTTTTTATTGAAAAATATTACATTGTTTAGTGGCAAATGGCCGTCAATGAAATAATGTTTTTATATACACGGTTTGCGGTGACCAACATTGCGGCGAAGTGGATCATCTGAAAAAAAAATGCGGATGGATTTAGTCAAATATAAGTATAAACTAGTCTTTAATCGAAGGATTTTAAAAAATATTCATTTTTCACAAAATGGCGGACAGTCAAAGTTAATGGTTCGAATTTAACGAAAAAATGGCCGTTTTTTGGCTATAAAACGGCCATTTTTTTTCGAAAAAAAAATCGAACGATTAAAGACTACATTTTTATGTATTAAATAAGCCTGCAAAATTTCAAGAAGATCGGTTCATTAGTGTTCGAGTAATCTTGGTCACCGACTTCAGAAATGCCATTTTGAGAAAAACGCGTTTAAAGTTTCAATTTCAGTTCTTCAATTCACAGATTCTTCTGTTTCAACGCTCATATCTCAGTCAATTTTGTTCGGATCGACTTGAAATTTTCAGGACATATTCTCAGATACTTATACTTCAAAAAAATGCAATAAAAAAAATCGATTTTTTCAAAATCGCAAGTGGGGGTAACCCCTTAAACCGTGCATACATGCCGAAAAAAAAAATCGTGCACTCATTCAAATATACATTGTGTCCCGATTAAATCCTCGACGTCATTGCGAGTATCTTCGTTCCGGCAATACAGCTAAACTACTCTCGATTTCTCATTTTATGACAATTAATCTTTGCGGATAGCCATCGACTATCCGCCGAGAGATCGAGGAATGCACGAAGCTTACGCGAGATGTACACTATCTTTCGTATTATTCGCGTTGATGGAGCCCTCTGTGCCCGAGTACAGGGTATCGAGGCAGGGAGGCGGAGGAAAAGGCGAAAATGTGAGACGAAGGAAAATAAGAGGCGAGTTGAAAATGGGGAAAAAGGGACGCTTGAATTTCAAATGGAAGGTGGAGAAGGGTGTTATACCCAACGGTGCAGTTCCGCACCCCCGGGCCAGTCTCGAGGAGAGCAAGAAATTCAGTTAGTTCCATATATACTAAGGACCATGCACATGTATATGGAGCTTTGGTATATAAATGTGTATAGTTGACATGTGAAGTGTATAAATATACATGCATACATACACATATATACATACATACATACATACATACATACATACATACATACATACATATATATATATATATATATATATATATATATATATATATATATATATATATATATATATATATATATATATATATTTGTATATAGATGTAGATATATAGATGCGCGTGTGTGTGTGTGTGTGTGTATAAATACAGGGTGTCCTGTTATAAATAATCATGTTAAATATTGATATTTTGTATTGTTTATGTTATCTTTATTAACAAATAAAAGTGTTGGTTTATTCATAAGTAATTAGAAACTTTGTTGGATTAAAAATTACTTCCAAATAAAAATTTGTGTTGCGGTATTATTTTAAATATACCGCGCAAACTCACGTCATTGGATACGTGGAACGATGCGGTGCTGCCATATGTTTTCATATTATAGGGGACAAATATTTTTTACGGAAAATTAATCTGTCGAAATTTCAATGCAGACTCCGCAGTGTTAAAAGTTGCAATTTTAAAACCCATCATCTCTTAAGGGGTTACCCCCACTTGCGATTTTGAAAAAATCAATTTTTTTTATTGCATTTTTTTGAAGTATAAGTATCTGAGAATATGTCCTGAAAATTTCAAGTCGATCCGAACAAAATTGACTGAGATATGAGCGTTGAAAGAGCAGAATCCGTGAATTGAAGAACTGAAATTGAAACTTTAAACGCGTTTTTCTTAAAATGGCATTTCTGAAGTCGGTGACCAAGATTACTCGAACACTAATGAACCGATCTTCTTGAAATTTTGCAGGCTTATTTAATACATAAAAATGTAGTCTTTAATCGTTCGATTTTTTTTTTCGAAAAAAAATGGCCGTTTTATAGCCAAAAAACGGCCGTTTTTTTTCGTTAAAATCGAACCATTAACTTTGACTGTCCGCCATTTTGTGAAAAATGAATATTTTTAAAAATCCTTCGATTAAAGACTAGTTTATACTTATATTTGACTAAATCCATCCGCATTTTTTTTTCAGATGATCCACTTCGCCGCAATGTTGGTCACCGCAAACCGTGTATATAAAAACATTATTTCATTGACGGCCATTTGCCACTAAACAATGTAATATTTTTCAATAAAAAAATTACTGAAAGTTTTTCAAGATGTGTTCTTTAAGATGGTATATTGATCGATTAAAAAAGTTTTGTAGTTTTCTTTAAAAAAAATTCATGAAAAAGGCCTTTTTTTTGCACTACAAGTGGGGGTAAAGCCTTAATCTAAATAGTCGTCTGTTCTGAAATTGCGCTCAAAAATGCATGATGATATGAACAATGTCTGGTTAAAATTTGAACAAATTAAGGAGGCTGCTCAGGGTCTCGCGGGGTACGCGGCAAGAGGGGAACGCATATGCTTAAACACGAGCCTGTAACGGCTGCCAACCCTGAATAATAAAATTTTCCGTTACGTAAAATAAATAAATGTCAGTTGATAAATATGTGCAATGCATATAATTGACTGTTCAGAAATGTTATTAATATTTTTTGCTTATTCGCATCGCGAATGAGTTATCAACCAAGTTGAAACGTGGCAAACGCGCAATTTAGTTCTCAGCAGTTGGTATCACTGAGCTCAGATCCGAACGCCACCTCGTGCGCGCGCAGCTGTCAAACATCCTTCTTGAATACCGTTCTTTTTTCGTTCGGCGAAAATGAAAAGACGGACGGGAAAAATGCAAACCGAAAAACAGTAGAATCGACGATGGCGCAAGTACAACCTGGAAAGCGGCGGAAAAAAGTAGTTCAGCCGGAAAATAAATGCGCGGTCGAAGGACGACGGGTAAATTGATTTGAAGGTTATGTCGAAGCACATGCACTGCAGCTTCTGTAAAGAATCATTCAAAACATTGGAATACCCTTTATGAAACCGCGGTAAGAAATTTATAGCGAGGAAGCAATGGTTTGTGCGTTTCAAATTTTGGCGCCTTTTCAAAATGGCCGTCTTGACAGCAGCGTTGCCACGTGCCGTAGGGCGCTTTAGAGTTTTACGCGAATCGTCTGAAATTTCCCGTTTTGTTTCACGAATATCTCGTTAACGAGACAAACAAAACGCTGTACTCTTCGTTGAAATTATTTATAAACAATTCAAGAATTTTTTCCGCCTATTTCCACTCAATTCTTGCTATTTTTATTACGTTGCGGCAGTCGTATTAGAGTTCTCGTGAAGCTTTTGCTATGTCGCCCGTGTATAAGAGCCTAACTTCAATAATTAATTGCTCAACAATCACGCTGACGAAGTACTGGAAATTTTACACTGAGTCGTGACACCTGTTCGCAAATATCCTCAATAAATTTCAGCAAATTCTTACGAGTTCGCGATAGCGAGCAACCCCCTTAAATGTCAAGGAAACTTCACTTTGAAATGTTGTGGGAATAGCATGCGAAAAACCAAAAGCAAATATTTTTTTTTCAAATTTTTTTGTTTTTTAAAAAAAAGCCCAAAATCTCGAAAACTGTGGGACTTTTGATAAACTTAAGTTCCAGCTACAGTAGGACACGATCTGACCTATCGACAGTTGCAGGATTATTCATTCATAACTGGACACCCTGTATATATATATCAGAGTATGTGTAGGAGGAATCGGAGGGCAATTTTTTGATACCCTGGAAAACCCCTCGCCCATCCGCCCCTTCCCGTAGCTCTGATTTCGCTTTATGGCAGTCGTTTCCTCGAATTAGGATGGCGGCCAACTCGCGCACACTCCGGAGATGGAGAGGGATGAAAAAGAAAATTCACGAATCAGTCCGAGCCGAGGGGATTTGCCTGAAGGGAAACGAAAAATAAAATAAAAATAAGAGGGCGAGGGTGTGAGCAAGGGATGAAGGCAGATAAAAGGAGATACAGAAAGAGAGGGAACGTTCGTTGCTTCTTTAATTTATTATTATTTATTCAAAATGGAACACAGATGGCAAAAGGTACATGAATTATTTCATATTCATATTTATATGTATATGCAAATAAATATAAATATAGAAATATAATAAAATAATATAAATAATATCATATTATTTATATTATATTATTATTATAATATAATATATTATTATATTAATATTATATCATTATAATAAAATAATAGTATTAATAAATATAGAAATATAATAAAATATATATATAAATAAAGAAAAATCTATCGGAGAGTTTCCTATGATAGTCGACTATGCAGACTGCGTCTGCCAATTTAGATTTATCTTTTAAATATTTTAGAATTGTTGAAACATTTTTTTACACATTCTTTCAGCTACTGAAAACTAAAATTTATTAAATTCTTACGTAATAAAAATAGGTTACTGTAAATCGAGATTCTCTTTTTTTTAGAATTTTTTATTACTCCAAATGATTTTTTTACTCCTTTTTCTTTTAGTTGATCGAAAATTAGACCAATTAGCTCAAAAAGGAGTATGAAAATAAATTGAAGTAATGAAAAATGATTTGCAAGATGAATCTAATTTTGCAGTAACCTATCTATATTAAAGAACAATTTAATTAATTTCATATAGATTTTATTATCGATACTAAGGTGATCAACTAATGAAAAAATTACCATTTATTAAATGATTCGCTGATACTCGAATGCTCGTGCAAATTGGAGGGCACTCCGACGGCTCGAAAAAGGGTTGTTTTTGCCTTTTTTGTCCACTGGGGTATTTATTTGAGATCTGGAAAAAATGTAGTAAGCATACATTGAGTTTACTTCGTGAAAATTTTTATTGAAAAAAAAATCTACAACTTTATTGAGATATAATAGTCTCTGGATAGAAAATGTGGTCTAACCACCGGATCGATAATTCGACAATTGTTGGTCTGGAAAATAGAAACAAAAAGTTTTATGATCTTTACAAGTGTAGTTCTCGTTGTACCCAGCCATTTTCTGAAAGAAAAAAAATCATAAAATAGTGGGTGCTACAAAAGTGTAATTTGGGCGTAATTTTTACTTATATTCGAGGGCTTAAAAATACCAAATAAAAAAAGAACGACTACATACAACGATAGCTATTCCAATTACGAAAAAAAAATTGCAAATCGAACAATTATAGTTATGATTCCGGCCAGTTCGAGAAAAATCGTTTCGAGAAAAACGCGATTGAAAATTGTTATTATAAATCGTCTGTAATTTGGTCAATTTGCAATATTTGAACTTGAATTTTATTTCGCACATTCAAAAATATGTAAACTTTGAGGAAATGCCAATAAATCGTTTTTTTTCACTCGTCGCAGTGGTGTCCGCCTTAAGGGGTCTTCTCCCTTTAGACGCTAAAAAGGTTATTTTCATGAATTTTTTTGATAGGTTTATATTATGGATATTGATATAAAAGTTGTGACAATCAATAAATAAATAAAATAAAAAGTGGTTACACTTAATAATAAAATTAATACTTTTGAAATACATTTTTTTTCAATTAATTATTTAAGTCACTATTCACAGACGCAAATGGTAGTTACAAAAATGTCCTAAACAAATCGTAGGCCTGCGCTGTTGACGAAATCTCGGTGATGGATCATCCGAAACAAAAGAATCAAACGATTTTAGATTCAGTATATCAATGTCTATAGCGCATATCATACGATTCTTAATATATGCAAAAATAACAAAATGGCGGAAATTTTTAGAACAAAACGTGTTTTTTTCACCCTTTGTGGCAAAAAAAAATAGTAAATATCAAAAAAAATTTACATCCTTAATATGCGCTATAGCTATAATTGTAATGTGGTTAAAATTTCATAAGAATGTTCAGTAGTTTGTAAGATTTTATCAACAAGCCGTCGAAAAACGTTGTTTCGAGAAAAACGCGTTCAAAGTTTGTTTAGGTTACATAAATACATTAAACATATTTCAAAATGTATTTCGAAAGTGTATTGATCAAGTGTAACAACTTTTATATCAATACGTATAATATAAACAGATAAAAAAAATGCATGCAAATAGCTTTTCATTAGTGTCTAAAGTGAGAAGACCCCTTAAATTTATTTCCACATCGGAGCATGTTTTACTAATTTTTCTTATTCAGCCAAAAATCAAACTAACCCTGATAAAGCACAAGACCTTGACCTTTTTTATGAAAATTTCCGCAACGTTTATTCCATTTTTTTAATCGTCCATTTTTCAATATTCCGTAATAATATCTGTATACAATTTCGATAGAAAAAGTGGTGGAAAAAAATTCGTCTTTGCACAATACGGGTGAGATCGAATGATCAAGTCGTCAGGCGGCGATGAATCGAGGGATGAGGCGTTCAGAGTAAAGCTATTAATCATTCGAGCTCTCGTGCTCTCCTCGCTGCATTCGCGCACGAGAGAGCCAAAAAACGTCATCACGAATCACGAGGCATAAGGCCGCTGCATTATTGATATAAAATACGACGGACGAGTTTTATCATTATCATTATCATCATTATTATCATCATTATCATCATCATCATCATCATCATCATCATCATCATCATCATCATCATCATCATCATCATCATCATAATAATAACAACAACAACAACAATAATAATAATAATAATAATAATAATAATAATAATAATAATAATAATAATAATAATAACAACAACAACAACAACAACAACAACAACAACAACAACAATAATAATAATAATAATAATAATAATAATAATAATAATAATAATAATAATAATAATAACACTAACAATAATAATAATAA
>OX632358.1:45518849-45598849 GCA_951751655.1 Ophion costatus
AAGATTCAATTTTCCGAAAAAAATGGCTGCATTTGCAATAAGATTTTTTTTTTTTCAAAAACATTTGAGGTCATGTTTTAGACAATAAGGTTAGAAAGATTTATGCCAAGTTTCATAAAAATCGGTCGATTAGTTTCTTTAGCTATACGTCACGCTACTTTTGAAAATGCAGTTTGGAAGACCTTGCCCATCCTCCATCATTTTCAAAAAAATTTTAAAAATACCAGACAGTTGCGATTTTCCATTTTGTCTCCTCTATTTTTCTCGAAATTATATTTTTCGAAACGGTGTAAGTCGTATCGCAAAATCTGTATGCCGATTCACTTCAAATTCGGACATAGCATGGTTTAAAACTTTTTCTGTCGTACGATAGGATCATTTTTTCGTATCTTTGTCTCTTTGTTAATAACAAATGATTTTAAACTGTTTTTTCCATCGAAAATAGCTATTTTTTTGTCACAGCATGCCATTTTCGTAATCGTCGACATTTCAAAAAAGTATCCGGTAGCACGAAACTTTTATTATTATACTAAAATCACACTTTCTTTTTTTTTTAATCCCGGTGAGCAATGTCATTTTTTCAAACGACAATAACATCCTTCCAAAAATTCATTCATATTTTTCAATTAAAAAAACTCGAATTCGCCCGATTGTCCATCAATTCTGTGTAAAATCTCGATCTCGTCATCCAAATACTCTCATCCTAAAAAGAATTAAAAACCGACTTCTTTTTTCTTCCCCGAGCTTATGCAGATAAGCCACATTAGCCAATTACTTTTTTTTCCCGAATAGACAACGTCAGATCTTTTACCGTACCATGACAATTTAATTTTTACTTTCGAATACACAAGTTTACATTTTTAAACGTGAAATTACAAATTTCCTTTTTTCCTACTGATAAAAAAATTCCCTTCTTTGCGTGTAATAATCAATTTCGTTTTTTTTTTGCGGATGGACAATTTCACAGGTCACGTGACGTCTACGCGAGAGAATTGAGTCGGGTACAAGGGGGCGTTATGTGTATTATAATGCAAGGTGAGCTGCGAGTGTGCATGTGTGTGTGTCCGTGTGTGTGTGGGTTTGCTCGGAGGGTTGGGGGTGAGAAAAGCTCGTTGGTAGGAATATAGCCGAGGAGAGATCAGGGGTCGTAACAGCGCGGTGCCCAACGCCTTATTGCCTATCCGCCGCATATCCAACTACATATATGTATATGTACATATATATATATATATATATATATATATATATATATATATATATATATATATATATATATATACATATATATATATATATATATATATATATATATATATATATATATATATATATATATATATATATATATATATATATATATGTATATATATATATATATATATATATATATCCTTAACACCTTTACCATTCTCCGTTGGAAAAGGAGCAACAAAAGCTCGTCCCGTCGGGGGAATCTCATCCAAGCTGCAGCACACGCCATTCCGAGGACGAGCAAAAGCACCCGGGCTTTATGTATATATTCCACGATTCCATGTGCACCCATACCATGTATTATGTATCCGTGCTTTTTCTCGTTTTTATGTACGCACACAGATAAGGTCGGTTTGTGAGTACTGAATTACATATAAATAAATAAATGAACACTTGAATAAATGAATGAATGAACAAATGAATGAATGAATGAATAAATGAAAAAATGAATAAATGAATAAATGAATAAATGAATAAATGAATAAATGAATAAATGAATAAATGAATAAATGAATAAATGAATAAATGAATAAATGAATAAATGAATAAATGAATAAATGAATAAATGAATAAATGAATAAATGAATAAATAAATAAATGAATAAATAAATGAATAAATAAATAAATGAATAGATGGATGAACGAATGAATAAATAAATGAATGAGCGAACGAATAAATGAGTAAATAAATAATAATCGTTCATATTCGTAACAATATATTTATATTTTTTAATATTTATTCCACATACACGAGTCATGTATATAAACGATTTATTATATGGGTTCGGCAGTACTTCGAATTGAGCAGCGTTATACATGGGGGGTACTCGGAGCGGTGACCGCTTAGCCGTCCACCGGGCTGCTCATCAATCAGCGAGCTGGGGTCCATTACTCCTGCGACCTTGGTCTAGATACTCAAGGGGACTAGGCATCGAAAAATCTGGTTTTTTTTTTATATTGTGTTATTGCAAATTGTTCAAAACATTTTAGCGCAAAGAAAACTGAAAAATCCGCATAATTGAGCTAAGGCGAGCAATAAAACGTTGAAATGTGCAAGTTGCGTGACTGGGAACGCTTGTTGGATGCAGAAAAGAGATAGCAAGTATCGCTAGCATTTTGTACTAGTTTCGTCGCGATAACTCAAAAACGAGTGAAGATACCTTCATTTTTTTTTTTTCAAAATAATGATATCAACTTTTCCTACAAAGTGAACCGACGCCTATGTATAAAAATCAATTTATTATTATTGACATTACAACAAGTGTCAGTCGTTTTCGATGTTTTTCAAATTTTTGCCGCCATTTTTCAGATTTTTATGATTTTTCAAAAATTTTAGGTTGCGGCTGTGGAGGAACGTCCCCTGAAGGGAATGGCGTTTGGGAATAGCTGAAAACTTCAACGGGCCACTCGGAATCGTGGCAATGAGGGAGCAGTGCCCGAGACGCGTGGTCTTCTTCATCCGCCTGTATCTCCCTTAAATATTTATATCGTTGAAACTTCAACCACTGAATTGAATAGCCAAAACTCTAATAAAAACGTTGCAAAAAAGAAAATGCATGTATGTTGTTTGGGTTCCTCACAAATGCCATTTGAATTTCATCTCTTTTTCGGCCTACTTTTGCTGCCTATTGGAAGTAACACAACATAAAGGTGAATGTGCAATTTTCACGCATTAGATTATTACACACCCTCGTAGCTGACCCCATAAACAACGCGCTTATTGGAACACACATAGATTGTGTAGAATCATACAAGACGCAAATATTCACAAATATTCTGAACATACAAATATATTCACAGAAAAAATTGTGAATATTCACAAAAAATGTGAATAGTAAAAAAAAATCGTGTGAATAAAAAAAAAATCACATCAAAGTCTGTGAATGCAAATGTATTCACAAAAAATTGTAAATACAAAAAAATTGAAAAAATTAGTTGTGAATTTTACTCACTACTTTTTGTGCAAAAATTCCTTTGCCTCGCGCAATGTTTTTTCTCAAAATACGTGTGAACTCACTTGTGGTGTAAATTTTAATATAATTGTCGTGATTTCGATTTTAATGTTCTTCAACTTGAGAAAATTCACAACCCATTTTGGGAATTTTTTCATATTTATAATGTAATATTTGAAACTCACCATTTTTTTGCAACAATTTCTTTGCCTCGCGCAATGTTTTTCCTCAAAATACGTAAGAACTCACTTTTGGTGTAAATTTTAACCTGATCATTGTGAATTTGATTTTCATTTGTCTTAAATACGAAAAAGTTCCCAACTTATTTTGTGATTTTTTTGTATTTACAATTTTTTGTGAATACATTTGGATTCACAGACTTTGATGTGATTTTTTTTTTAATTTGCACGATTTTTTTCTGTAAATATTCACATTTTTTGTGAAAATTCACAATTTTTTCTGTGAATTTATTTGGATGTTCAGAATATTTGTGAATACAATTGTATTTGTATTGATGCATGTGAATACAAATAAGTGAAGTATGAATAAATTTGTATTTATATATACATGAATATCACGATGTGAATAAATTCGTATTCGTACTTATCGATAGAATTACGCCAAACTCTGGTATGCAGTACTGCAAAAATAAATGTGTTGTTTCTACACACTTTGAGTGTGTAAATTGCTGTAGACACTTTTTACACGTTTTAACGCGTGTAAGAAAATAACACACGTAAGTGTGTTGTTTGAACGGATATATCCGTGTTGTTTTGACACCGTCATTTTTTTACACACGTTAAGGATGTTGAGTCCCAAATCGCAAATGATGATAAAATTCTGAAAATTTGGTATGTTTTTGTACGAAGTATTTCAGAGGTCGTGTAAAAATTTCACGACAATTAGGAAGCTCGTTATTGAACAATTAACATTCACAAATTAAATGTTGTTTTATGGAAACTGATGTAACTTTGCAATAAGTTTTTTTTTTGACCTCTCAGTTTTATAGTATCTACAATACTATGAAAGCAACGGAAACAAAACGAAGTTTATTGATACATTTTTTTTTAATTTCTTTTAAAAATTGTTCTTAACAAAATGTTAATTTTTTAATAACGAGGTTCCTAATCGTCGTGAAATTTTAACACGACCTCTTAAATACTTCATACAAAAACATACCAAATTTTCAGAATTTTCTTATCATTTTTTATTTCAACCCTTAAGGGGGTGGAAGTAATGATGATAGAATTCTGAAAATTTGGTATGTTTTTACATGAAGTATTCAGGAGGTCGTGTAAAAATTTAATGACGATTAAGAAGCTATTTATTGGACAATTAACATTAACATGTTTCATAGGGACTCAACATCCTTAAAACGTGTGAAAAGTGTATACAGCCATTTAAAGTGCATAAAAACAACACACTTGTTTTTGCAGTGTAGTGCTCTAATTCAAAGACTGTACAACAGAGAATCAGAAGAATACGGGGTCGTCTATACCGATGGGTATTCCACAGTCTCCCCGTGCCGTCATCACAGGCGGTACAGCTCAAGACGGCTATGGACACGACGAATCGTTAGGTTAGATGAGCGAAGTGCGGGTAGGGTTCAATTGGGAAGGGTAGGACAATTTCATTCGCTTTTTTTCACCTGGACGATGCGAATTGCGAGTAATACGATAGGGACTTTTATATGGGGAATTACGCCTGTAAATGGGGTAGCAACACACGGGGACGTCCGCGGAGCAAATAAGATAAAATGTTGCCATCTAACTCGAGATTAGTACCAGGGATGTAGCTATGAAATTTCATCAAGCGCGTTCGTGCGATTCTTTTTCAGCTTGAGAAATTGCCCGTTGATTTCCGTGGACTGTCAGAATGCGGAAACGTCATAGACAGGAGGTTCCATTTTCCCGAAAAGTCATAACTCAGAACTGTTGCATTGCCGAAACATTACGAGAGGATTTTGAAATTGACGGATGGTACCAATGACATCTTCCAATTGGATGGATTGCCCACATTCGTCAATTTCTTTTGAGGCATTGACACTTGGCACTCCGCGTCGTTTCCAGTTAGAGAACAATTCCGATGTGTTGCCCTCATTCGTCCATTTTATTTTGAAACGTTGACACTTGACACTCCGCCACGTTGCCAGTTGCTGGAGAAACACTCCCGGAGTGTTGCCCACATTCGTTTTTTTCCTTCGAAACGTTGACACTTGACACTCCACCGTGTTTCCAATTGCTGCAGAACACTCCCTACGTGTTGCCCACATTCGTGATTTTCTTTCGAGGCGTCTCCAGTTGTTGGAGAACATTCCTGGAGTGTTGCCCACATTTGTCAATCTTTTTCAGAGTCGTTGGCACGCTACATTCCGCCACGTTTTCAGTTACTGGAGAACACTTTCGGAGTGTTGCCCACATTTGTCCATTTTTTCGAGACTTTGACACTTGGAACTCCGCCACGTTGCCCGTTGCTGGAGAACACTTGACAGTTCGCCACATTTCTAGTTGCTGTAGAACACTCCCGGAGTGTTGCCCACATTCGTTATTCCTTTTTCGAAACGTTGACACTTGACACTTCATGGCGTTTCCAATTGCTGCAGAACACTCCCAGAGTGTTGCCCACACCCGTTCATTTTTTTTCGAGATGTTGCCATTATAACACTTTCGAAGTGTTTCCCCCATTCGTCAATTTTTGTACCCGAGTCGTTGGCACGTCACATTCCGCTAGGTTTTCGGTTGCTGGAGAAAACTAACGGAGTGTTGCCCACATTCGTTTTTTGTTGTTGTAACGTTGACCCTTGACACTCCATGGCGTTTTCAATCGCTGCAGAACACTCCCAGAGTATTGCCCACGTTCGTTAATTTTTTTCGAGATGCTGCCAATTGCCGTAGAACACTTTCGGAGTATTTCCCCATTCGTCAATTTTTTTCCCGAGCCGTTGGCACGTCACATTCCGCCACGTTTTCGGTTGGTGCAGAACACTAACGGAGTGTTGCCTACATTCGTATTTCTTTTTGACGCGTTGACACGTTACGTTCCCCCACGTTTTCAGCTGTTGGAGAACACTCCCGGTGTGTTGCCCACACTCGTCTATTTTTTTTCGAGACGAAAGAGGAATTTTTTTTCGCGTACAGGCGAAGGCATTTCTATCTCGCGTTACGTGCCTGAACTTTCCGGCAATATTCATCCACGAGGCGGATATTCCGGCCGTGCCTCGTGAACCGGTATCGTGTTAAAGGGGGTCGTCGGGGAAGGTGCCGGTGGTGGTGGTGGCGAGGCTGCCAGCGTAAGGAACAGCCATGTATAACGCACTGCTGGCACGGGAAATGAAGAGGGGCCGCGGTAACGCTACCCCGCGCGCACCCGCTAATAAGTTTCATCCCCCGCGTAGTGAGCACCAATTATGAACCTGCTTTCGCGCTCGGGGGTTGATAATTTAAAAAATGTAATTTCCACCAAGCTTCGCGTATATAACTGTACAAATGCTCCGTCGGGTTCGGCCATAACGAGATCTCCTTCGAGCTCGAAGAGAGAGAGAGAGAGAGAGAGAGAGAGAGAGAGAGTGTCTATCGCATCCCCTTCAGCTTTCCCTGACTTTCAACCCTCTCACAGCTTTTCTGCCGCTGATTCGAAAGCGATTTCAGCAAACGACTTGGAAAAACAAATTCACGATTTCTCCCAAGAAACAGCCACTTATGCAATTAAGGGGTATGCGTAAGCTTGAAATTAAAAAACACCACTTTTTATTGCATTTTTTAATAGCGTTAGGTCTTAATTTCAATTAAAAAAAACTATTTTGTAATAATTCGTAAAATCGACCGAGTTATTGTGATTTTTATTAACCCCTTCGTTGGCATTGACGCAATAGTGCGTCAAATAATTGTGGCATTGACGCCGTAGTGCGTCAACGTTTATTTCCCTATTTAACTGGCTCTGATTCGAAATCGGAGCCTCACTCGGGGGTTTTTGGCCTCGCTCAATCCGAATTTGAAGGCAAAGTTTGGAAATTCAAAATGGCGGCGCCAATATGGCGGACGAAAATCAAAAACTTTACTCGATTTAAATGAAAATTTGTACTGCGGGATTTTTGAGGTCGTTTATTATGAATCTGAAGGTTAAATTTGAAAATTCAAAATGGCGGCGCTAGAATGGCGGACCAAAATTGAAAATTTTACTCGATTTAGATAAAAATTGGTACTCTGGGATTTTCGAGGTTGCTTATTAAGAATCTGAACCCAAAATTCAAAAAGATTTAATGGCGGATCTAATATGGCGGACGTAAGTGCACAAAACAGCTCGATTTGGATAAATCTTGGTACTCGGGGGTTTTCGGGGACGCTGAGTGTGATGCTAAACTCAAAATGAAGGAATTTTTCATGGTGAATTCAATATGATGGAACATAATACAATAAATAGGTGGAAATATATGAAGCTTGAGTACCGAGTTTCATCTAAATCAATGTGTATTATTTGTATTTTCATTCGCCATATTTGTTCGTCATTGTGAATTCTTGAATTTTGAGTTCAGATTCGTATTCAGCACCCTCAAAAACCCCACAGTACAAGTTTTCAGGATAAAAAAAATGTCCTGCCATTTTGGGCACTTTTTGTCGAATTCTCTCTGCCAACGAAGGGGTTAAGGGGTATGCGTAAGCTTGAAATTGGAAAAACATGATATTGTGATTGCATTCTTTTATAGCTTGAGGTTTTAATTTCAATTTTAAAAAACGATTTTGTAATAATTCGAAAAATCGACCGAGTTATGGTGAATTTTATTAAGGGACGGGTGCACTGCGCTACGGCGAACAGCCGTTTTCATTTACCCTTTTTTTTCTTCTGCCTTTTTCTAGCAGCTGTTTTATGAAACGGTGTAAGTCGTATCTCAAAATCTGTTCGTCCGATTCACTTCAAATTCCAACAGAGCACAGCTAGTGACATTTCCCATCGTACGACCCGATGATTTTCCCATATGTTTATCCATTTGTTAAAAACAAATTCCGGTAGTTATTTTTTCCGTCTAAAGCCGAACTTTTTTTTCTGCACCTTGGCATATTCGTAATTTTCAAAATTTCAAAAAAGTGTTCTTTGGCACTTTCTTGAAAGTGCCTTTCTTGAAAAGGCACTTTCTTCAAATAATAATAACTTCATTGTTTATCAACATTTATGCATGCAAAAAAAGCTCAAATTCGCCAAGAATATGTATGAACTCTGTGTAAAATCCCGACCTCGCCACGCCAATAGTCCCGTCAGAAAAAAATATTGAAAAATCTCCCTGTTTTTTGAACCCCGAGCGATTACTCATTAAATTCGTCGATCGCTCTTTACATCGATTGCTAATCAGATTAAGGGTTTACCCCCACTTGCGATTTTGAAAAAATCGATTTTTTTATTGCATTTTTTTGAAGTATAAGTATCTGAGAATATGTCCTGAAAATTTCAAGTCGATCCGAACAAAATTGACTGAGATATGAGCGTTGAAAGAGAAGAATCCGTGAATTGAAGAACTGAAATTGAAACTTTAAACGCGTTTTTCTCAAAATGGCATTTCTGAAGTCGGTGACCAAGATTACTCGAACACTAATGAACCGATCTTCTTGAAATTTTGCAGGCTTATTTAATACATAAAAATGTAGTCTTTAATCGTTCGATTTTTTTTTCGAAAAAAAAATGGCCGTTTTATAGCCAAAAAACGGCCGTTTTTTTCGTTAAAATCGAACCATTAACTTTGACTGTCCGCCATTTTGTGAAAAATGAATATTTTTTAAAATCCTTCGATTAAAGACTAGTTTATACTTATAGTTGACTAAATCCATCCGCATTTTTTTTTTCAGATGATCCACTTCGCCGCAATGTTGGTCACCGCAAACCGTGTATATAAAAACATTATTTCATTGACGGCCATTTGCCACTAAACAATGTAATATTTTTCAATAAAAAAATTACTGAAAGTTCTTCAAGATGTGTTCTTTAAGATGGTGTATTGATCGATTAAAAAAGTTTTGTAGTTTTCTTTAAAAAAAATTCATGAAAAAGGCCTTTTTTTGCGCTACAAGTGGGAGTAACGCCTTAAGTAGTTTCTCCTGCAATTTTGTTCATCTCCGCATATTTTGCAAAACGCGCTGAAAATTTCACCAAAAAAGGAGAATGTGTTGACGCAGGCGAAACAATGCCTCGTCTATGAGGAAGCAAAACGTTGACAGCCTTGATGCGAAGATGAGTGCTGCATCTGGTGCACTCGTTCTCGTATATGCGCGCTCGAGTGAATTTTAACGCTCGTATCATAAGGACATTGAGTGGACGAGCGGAGTCGGAAGGGTGCCGGGGAGGGGGGAGGGAACCTCTCGAAAGATCGTAAGGGGATAAATAGATGAAGCGGGCAGCGTGTGAAAACTTTACGACGTGCCGACAAGCATGGCGAAAAAGCTCTTCGAGACGATGAGCCACGCACGCGAGAAAAGTGGCTCGAGCAACAGGCGTACACGCACGGAAACCGGATGCCAAAATGCCCGGATTCGTCGCCTCTTGCGCAACCTGCACGTTCACATGACATATATCTACACATACTAGGATGGTTGAAAAAAAAAAATTCTTTCGCGGTACTCAACGGTCTAAACATTTTTTTAGGTAGTCCTTAAACGACTTTAAGGGGGATTTGACCATTCAAATATATCAAAATTGGAAAAAGTTTGAAATCTTTGTGGATTTTGCCAAAAACCATTATTTTTTTATCTTCTTAAAAAGCAAGAACCGTGAGACCGATCCTTATTGAATTCAATACGAGCAGCATTAAATAAATAAAATTTGCCGTCATATCCCAAGGAATATTTTTTAAACTAGAGCCCGAACAAAAAAATTCGTATACGCGGACAATTTTTCGATAGATTTTATTTTTGGACGTTTCCGAATATTCTCAATATATTTCCATTGGCATTAAGGGGCTGTCCTTCTCTGGAAGCCCAATTTGAAGGGTCAGAATGATGAATTTTTTTCCAGTAACCCATCGGTTGGAATAAATTAATTTTTTCCCAGCATGTTGTACACATGTTTGTGGTTACAATGTAATTTTTCCGGAAGAAAATCTTTCACAGTGTTCGTGGTGCTGTAGTTGGCGTTTCATTCCTTCAGCGGCGAGGCCCGAAACGGCCGGATCTCTACCAGCCTCAAATGCAATCTGAAACGAAAGCAAAGAATTTTTTCTTCAAATATATCCAACTAAATATGGGTTCGCGATTCACTTTTCGAAATTTCGAAAAATACGAAAAATGACAGCTTCTCCAAAGAAAACCTCATTTTTCTCTTGAAAAACAGCATGCTGAAGTCATTGCTATTAACAAATGGTTCGTCCAATTAAAAAATGCGATCGTGAACCGAAAATGACTACTGTTTGACGCTGACTGTGCAAATTCAAGTCAATAGTGCGAAAGTTGCTCGAGGCATCAATTCCACCGTGAGTTTCGAGAGAATCGAAACTTCGTCAATTTTCAGAATTTCAGCGTCCGGTTGGTCTCAAAATATTTTCGAAAGTTCACACTATAACAATACACAAAAAAAACGATTTTTTCAAGTTTCCAGAGATGGATACCCCCTTAAGAAAAATCGAAATAAATCCACGTCCGTCGGAAATCCCACGAAATTTCTTTTTTCTTAATTTCAAACCAAATAAAAGCACACGAAAAAGAACTTAAAACCAAAAAAAAACGTGTAAATAAAAATCAATGTTCTCGTGATCGTCAGTTCGCTCGTCGTAGAAGCGCCAGGTAGAAATCTCGAGCTTCCCGTCGGGGAAGTCATTATTGGCCCTAGTGCCTGCGAGCGAGAGAGACGGCGGCCGACGGGGCTACCGGAAGCTTTAATATCGTTCACCCTCTTGCGCCCCCTGGCTCATCGCTCCGCCAAACTTCGTATAATCGAGTTGGGAAAATCGTGTGCAATTCCCCGCTCTTGTTCCCTCGCGCACGACCCTACGGAACCGGAAGCGCGTCTCTTCGTCCTGGCTGCCGCGCGAATTCCGCTCCCCGACGAACCTTTCGCCCTTCGCGACTCTTGACGGGCTTGATTAAATTAGGGGATGATCGCGCCAAATTAGAGATATTAAATTCTCCTACGATACGGAAAATTTCTCGGACCAATCTCTTGCGCGGATCCCCACAATTCTCGCGAACATGATAAATTCATGGCAAAACATTTTTCGTTGAACTGTATTTTTTTTTTCTAATAAATATCGGAGGGTATGTCACATAATCGAATTTGTTGTTATATTAGAAATTTGTTGTACTGGTTGTTGAAATTAGTCATTTATACACGGTCTGTCATTGAAAGAGTTCCAGGCTGCTATTGATATTATTGAAATAATAATTGAATTGAATTGGATTGAATAATGGAATTGAATAATTGAATTGAATAATTGAATAATTGAATTGAATTGACTCATTGAATTGAATTGAATAATTGAATTGAATTGAATAATTGAATTGAATTGAATAATTGAATTGAATTGAATAATTGAATTGAATTGAATAATGGAATTGAATTGAATTGAATAATTGAATTGAATTGAATAATTGAATTGAATTGAATAATGGAATTGAATTGAATTGAATAATTGAATTGAATTGAATTAATGAATTGAATTGAATTATTGAAGTGAATTGAATAATGAAATTGAATAATTGAATTGAATTGAATAATTAAATTGAATAGAATTGAATTATTGAATTTAATTGCATTGAATAATAATTAAATAAATATTGGAATAATAATTAAATAAATATTGGAATAATTATTGAAATTACTGTGATTATTATGATTTCTATGAATAGTGTATTATAATTATCATAATTATTGATATTCTCGTATTTATCGTTATTATTATCATTATTATAACTTACATAAATTTTATAATTATTATAATAATTTTCATTATTAATACTGGTACGATTATTACAACTATTATAAATTGAAGCAAGATCATTTTGATTGAATTATAAATGAATTTTTCTTTAATTATAAATTCGTTTTTATTGAATTATAAATTCAGATAATTAGGGTTATTATAACTATTGTGGGTATGGCAGTTATTATCGTGGTTATCGTTATTATTATTAGTGTTGCTGCAATTATTAAGACTATTGTGATAAATGTCACACGATACGTCGAATAATCAATTCATGGAATAAAACATGCATTTTATTCCATATTCAAATTAATATCACACACAGCGTGTCCGAATAAACAGTGTCGCGGTTTGCTATCTTGAAAAGTACACTCTGCAATGATGAACGTGGATAATAATAACAAGCGCGTTATTGGGAATTTAAAATCTCATGGACGATGAAAATATCTCATTCAAACTGCAGGAATTGAGGGAGGACACGACTTCGAATAAAATTATTCATCTGGGATTTGGAAAAGAGGTATTTTTTTAAGCATACATGCCACTTATTTCGTGTGAATTATTATTTTCGAACAATTAAAAATGAACAACGTTATTGAGGTATAATAGAGCCTCTGTATAAGTAGTGTGGTCAAACGGCCGGATTGAAAACTTGAAAATGGTTGGTTTAATGGAATAAAAAGGCTTTATAATTTATATAAATATACTTCTCGTTGTACGTAGCTGATTTTAGAAAAAAAATCACACAATGGCGGGTTTTCAAAAAAAGTGTAGTTTCGACAAAATTTTTACTTGTATTCAGGAGCTTAATAAATACGAAATTTCGAGATTAAAAAAAAAATTATTGAATATCGGATAATTAAGCTAGAGTTATGATTCCGGGTAGGTCGAGAAAAACGCGATTGAAAGTTTTCTACATGCTCTCACTAAATCGTCTGTAACTTGGTCAATTTTCAATATTTAAACTTGATTTTTTTTTCGAAATATTCTTGAATATGTATACTTTGAGAAAATGCAAAAAACCCGTCACAGTAGTGTCCCACCTCAATATTGCATTACAAATTTACAAAAAATTTGAGTTGTTTTTTTTTTTTTCGAAATGACACTAATTATAGAGTTCAATGTGATCGAATTATCTTTTAGGTGGAACCGTTACTTTGACTCGCCAGGATGAACAAAAATAACGAATACGGTTTTTTAATACTTCGCGTCAATGTTTATCGAAAACCTCGAAATGACTTCCGCACCGCGTAACTTCTCCGCTATTAGCGAGTCGGAGTTTCGTGTACGTGTTGTCTCATTCACGTGGCAATAAAAAAAAAAGCAGTGACGACGAAAATACTAAATACTCTCTGGGGAAGGTTAAGCAATAAAAAATAAAAAGACGAAAAAAAAACAATTAGGTTCGTGTCTCTCGTTTATCGAGGCAATTAACGACTCTGGCCCAACTGGCCTTTTGTCCTCGGTGGCCCAACAATTATTATTATTGGTGCCATTTATGCCGCGTAGGAAGATCATCTTCTCGTATTTCATTTTTTTCGCCCCCCGGATTCCTCTTTTTTACTTCTTTTATTCGTTTTTTTACCCTCGGATCGACGCGCATACGGACGTTTTATAATATCGGGAAACCTTTTTCGTTCGAGCAGTCTTTTTTTTATGACGTGTAATAAATACGGAAAAAAATAATACAAATCGAGGACTCCGTGAAGCTTGTATAATAATCATGCTTTTTTGGTGACCGTGGTAGGTTTTTTTTCGATGCAATTTGTCGGTTTATTTTCCGAGCGTCACCGAAAAAAAAAATCATCGTGGCCGAGTTTTTTTTTCAGGGCTGTTCGAAAATCATCAATGTATGCAGTCGTCAAAAATTGGGTGTTTCAAAGATTGAGAAGACAAAAAACGATACCATCAAAACAAGAGGAAAAAGTAGCTTATAGAGAAAAAAAAAGAAAAAAAATGGTACTTGCAAAAGAAATTGCATTGAAAAAAGTGGAATTTCAAAGAGACGAAGATCTCAAATGCATCAAATGAAAAGTACTTCATCGTCATTGCATGTTGATTAATTATTGAATATCTAGCTTTCGAAAATTTATCAATTTTTGAACATTTATCAATTTATAACAATTTATTAATTTTTGAAAATTTATCAATTTCTGAACATTTATCAATTTTTAACCATTTATCAATTTTTGAAAATTTATCTATTTTTCAAAATTTATCTATTTTTCAAAATTTATCTACTTTTCAAAATTTATCAATTTTTGTACATTTATCAATTTTTAACCATTCATCAATTTTTGAAAATTGATCTATTTTTAAAAATTTATCTATATTTCAAAATTTATCTACTTTTCAAAATTTATCCACTTTTCGAAATTTATCAATTGTTGAATATTTATCAATTGTTGAAAATTTATCAATTTTTGAAAATGCATCAATTTTTGAAAATGTATCAATTTTTGAAAATGTATCAATTTTTGAAAATGTATCAATTTTTGAAAATTTATCAATTTTTGAAAATGTATCAATTTTTGAAATGGTATCAATTTTTGAAAATTAATCAATTTTTGAAAATTTATCCATTTTTGAAAATTTATCAATTTTTGAAAATTTATCAATTTTTGAAAATTTATCAATTTTTGTAAACATCAATTTCTGAAAATTTATCAATTTTTGAAAATTTATCAATTTTTGAAAATTTATCAATTTTTGAAAATTTATCATTTTTTGAAAATTTATCAATTTTTGAAAATTTATCAATTTTTGAAAATTGATTTATTTTTTATCTTATTGATTTTTCATTTCATAGATTTTTTATTTTATTAATAATTTTCTGAAGTATTATTTCATAACCGATCGCCAAAAATAATATTGGGATGATAACCATCAAAAGTACAATTCGTCGCGGTCCACGTGCGTGATCCCCGACCACGGATATGTGGCATCTACGAAAAAAGTGTGAGTGCAGCACCGGAAATAGAAACCGGGAGCATCCCCTTGGCACTCCAAGGGCTCGCATCTCGATTGCCTACCTCTTAAGTGCCTCGGCTAATTCGATTCTAATCCGGGCGCCGCTCCTTAGTCAAACGCACTTATATCTCTAAATGTATATATAAATATACATACGCCAACAGATAAGTCGAGCCACAAAATCTGGTGCATCTTGGATTTGTATTAAAAAAAAATTTGAGATGAAGCCATCAAGTTAAGCGGGTACGTGGGATTCGTTGACGTTTTCTGCGTCATCTAGGAGAACTTCCGGAACGCGGAGTGCATTCTCGAGTATTTCTTCTCGTGCACTCTGCTGCTTCCTTTTTCCTGGGCATCAATGGGCTTGGGATTTTTCATTTTTTTTCTTCTTCAAAGTGTCCGACAGAAGGCAGTACGATTTTCATGAAAATGGATGAGCAGGTGAAGTTTCACGCACGCTCTTTTATTAATATTATCATTATTATCATTTTTATTATTAATATAATAATGTGCAGTTTAATGTAAGTATCAATATTCAAATTAAAACTTTACAAATTACTTTCGTAATCACAGTGACTGAGTCTGTGCTAGGTCAATTTATTTAATTTTGATAATTACTATTGTTTAGACGCCTTGAATAAAAAAAAGTCTTAAAAATGATTTTTTTTCACAACGCCGCCATTTTATTAATTTTTTTTAAAGGCCACGCACAACGATGGCTACATTCAAATAGATGTTGCATTTTTTTTATTTTTTTATTTCCAGATAACCCGTCACCAAAACTTCGATGGGGCGATGAAGAGAAACTTTTTTTTTATCGTCACATGGAAGCTTATAACTTTGCACATTTTTCTATTTTTCATTAGAAAGTTGTTGTTGCAAAAGTTGGTTTCGAAAATTGACTATATGCTCAATAGAGCATCCCTTTCCCAATCCTTAAATAATTAATTATAATTCGAAAAAAAAAATTCCCAAAAATCGCCAATCTTTCGGCTCATCACCGTGGCGTTTTGCCTCAACACGATTATGATTATTATCATTATCAGTATAATCGTTTCACAAATTATTATCATCGTCATTACTCTTCTCGATGATATTATCGTGGTTTGGGTTTGAGTTTGACGAACGTCGCGTTATTATCATTACCATTAATTTTTATCCCACGACTATTCTATTCCTTACAATAATCAAGATGATTATGATTATTGTAATTACTATAAACATTGTTATTAAATCTTTATAATTATTATAATCCTTCATCGTATTATTAATGTTCGTACCATTATTCCAATTATCACTATCGTCATTATTAAACTCGAAAAATGAAGACAGTCTCGTTCGAACTCACCGGAACGTTATTCTTCAATCATATATCAAAAGTGAGTCACTTCGATGCGCGCAATATACGGACCTTACGGCATCCATGAAAATAGTGGCAATAATAAAATTAACTCGAAACGAGGTCCGAGAGGAGTTTCGCAAAATTCTCGGCACAAAAGGGGATGTCGAGTTATGTTATATATTATGCGAAAAAAGGTTAATACATAGGGGTTACGCAAAAGGAGAGTTAACGCAATTCGTTGCGGATTTTGCGGGGCCCAAAGGGCCGAAACGAGAGTATTGCGTATTATTTAACGGGGTGCGTAAACCGAATTAGCGACAGAGATAAATACGTCGAAGTGAAGGATGATATACCTACCGGGGAAAGAGAGAGAGAGAGAGAGAGAGAGAGAGAGAGAGAGAGAGAGGGCCAGAGGATTTCCGCTGGTTGTGCAAGCAATATGAAAATTCTAGTACAATAAAATTTATGAAGCATGAACACTGATATATATATATTCTCTTCGGTACGGCCATTAAGGATTGCCCAAATTTTGTTTCGGCGATACAGCCCCCATTGTCATGTTTACGAACCTCCAACTAAATGATATTTAGCCTAACCCGGTGTGGAGAAAAACACAGTACCTATATATGAATATATATATATGAGTGTGTATATATATATATATATATATATATATATATATATATATATATGTATAGTATATATACTATATACTAATACCATATACTATAGTATATAGTATTACTATAACTTATAGTATTAGAATTACTAATACTAATAGTACTATTACTTATAGTATAGTATTACTATCACTATTACTGAATTACTGAATTACCAAATTAATATTACTAAATTACTATTACTAATACTATATACTATAGTATAAACTATAGTATACAGCATTACTAATACTAATAGTACTATTACTTATAGTATAGTATTACTATTACTATTACTGAATTACTAAATTACTATTACTAATACTAATAGTACTATTACTTATAGTATAGTATTACTATTACTATTACTAGATTACTAAATTACTATTACTTACAGTATAGTATAGTATTACTTAATACTATATACTATAGTATATACTATAGTATATACTATACTATATACTATACTATATACTATATACTATACTATATACTATACTATACTATAGTATATACTATACTATAGTATATACTATAGTATATAGTATCGCTATTACTATTACTGAATTACTAAATTACTAAATTACTATTACTAATACTATATACTATAGTATAAACTATAGTATACAGTATTACTAATACTAATAGTACTATTACTTATAGTATAGTAAAGTATTACTTAATACTATATACTATAATATATAGTATTACTATTACTAATACTAATAGTACTATTACTTATAGTATAGTATTATTATACTATATACTATACTATAGTATATAGTATTACTATTACTAATACTAATAGTACTATAACTTATCGTATAGTATTACTATTACTATTACTGAATTACTAAATTACTAAATTAATATTACTAAATTACTATTACTAATACTATATACTATATAGTATATATATATATATATATATATATATATATATATATATATATATATATATATATATATATATATATATATATATATATATATATATATATATATATATATATATATATATATATATATACGTCGTCAAGTTCTCTTTCCGTAAAATTTTCAACCATGTACGTCTACGTAAGTATATGTATATATAATGCTCTGCGAGCCGAAAACTACCCAAGAATGTCCGATTTGTATGTGGTGTATGTGTGTATGTCCGATATATATATAGGGCGAAAAGGCCCTATAATGGCTTTATCCTTATACTATTGCATTTTCGTAGGTGCGCGAAGGGTAGCTTGGTCAAACGGGTCTCCTGTAACCGAGCGAAAAGCGGCAAAATTTTTGCTGCCTTGGCCGCGTATCCAATCTACGGTTGCTCAAGGGGGTATCCCTCTCTGGAAGCCCAATTTGAAGGGTCAGAATGATGAATTTTTTCTTCCAGTAACACATTGGTTGCAGTAAATTAATTTTTTCCCCAGCATATTGTACTCATGTTTGTGGTTACAATGTAATTTTTTTCGGAAGAAAATCTTTCAAAGTGTGCGTGGTGCTGCAGTTGGCGTTGCAGCGGCGATGTCCGAAACGGCGGGATCTCTACCAGCCTCAAATGTAATCGAAACGAAAACAAACCATTTTTTCTTCCGATATATCCAAGTGGGTATGAGTTCGCGATCCACTTTTCCAAATTTCGAAAAATGCAAAAATGACAGCTTCTCCGAAGAAAACCTAATTTTTCTCTTGAAAAACAGCATGCTGAAGTCATTGTTATTAACAAATGGTTCGTCCAATAAAAAAATGCGATCGTGAACCAAAAATGACTACTGTTTGATGCTGACTGTGCAAATTCAAGTCAATAGTGTGAAAGTTATTCAAAATGTCAATACTGATGTGTCAAGATATGTCGTTTCGAGATAATTCCGTTCAAACCCACCGTGATCTCCCAATAGATCACTCAACAAAATATTTTTTTTCAGCAACGTGGCGACGACTTTAACCTCGAGCACACAACATTTATCAAAAATTTTCATTCATATCGAAAAGTTATTTTTACGTAATTATCAAAGTATAAATATCTTGGTTCGTTTTTATGGTGGATATGTTAGTATTATTATCACGAAGATTACTACCGAGTCGTTGACAATCGAGTTTTTCAGTTTTTATTTGTCCACGTGCCCAAATTCGTCATTTACCACAATATTTGGCACACTATAATCGATAATACGAATAATCAACGTAAGTAAACATCAATCGGAGCAGCTGTGGGTAAAATAAATTTAGACCTTTTTTGACCCCCTGGAAGTGATCGTACCTCCTTAAGTGGTTCTCGAAATATCATGTCCACCGACTTTGAAAACAGTATCATTTGACAACGGCCATGTTTTTGTTGTTTTTTTATTATTATTTTTTCAAGGCTCTTAATATGGGTTTAAAACCTACCTTTGTGTTTAAAAAAATGAGTTTTTGTTCACCAACCGTTGCCCAGAAAAAACATCAGAATTTAGCAATTTTTTGGGGTCTCTAGGTAAACGTAGTCCCTTAAGGGAAGACACCACCGTGACGGGCCGAAAAGGGGTAGTTTTTAAAGCACTTTCGGGTATGTAGATCGATTTTTCACTGACTAAACTTCAATGAAATTGTATAATTATATTATGAAATTGTATATATATAAACACATGCTGCACATCTTTAATGTCGATTCATCAGGCACTGCCTTGCCGCGGTTGAATTTCTTTTTTTCCCTTTTTTCTTCGTTTTGTCATCGAGACTCACATGGACTCACTTGAGATAAATTTTTTGTATCGATTCAATGTTTTCTGCTCTTTTATGTGGCTACGAATATTCGTATATATATATGCATTGTACCTCGTCTCCCACATCGAGTCTTTTTCTCTCACGGCTCTGAAGCTTATCTATTTTTTTTTGTTTCGGCCACCAATACTAGCTGGAGAGAAGATGGGGCTGGGAATAAAAAATTCATTCTAGAACGAAAAAATATCGAGGTACGAAGAGGCGAGTACGTATTGTGCGCGATATTTCTTTCGGTGCGGGATCGCGTATCGGAAAATACGACAAAAAGAGAAAAAAAATAAAAACAAAATACCAAGGCGAATACGTGTCTCCGCATTCGTTCATCTGGCTTTTCCACCTGCTACACTCTTCGATTATTCACACGAATGCAGGATCTTAGATTACGTTGCCTTTTATTGGATCATCGGACGAAAGTAATTTCGAGGCGCCGTACAGGGGGAAGTAATTCGTGACGTCGGAGTTGTCGAGTATGAGGTTGACCAGTGATACGGGCCTGCTGGGATTTACGGAAATTTCGAGTCACCGGATTGGAATGATGTGAAGGTTTATGGGCTTTTTTTAAGCAAATGAGAAACTTTTGTCAGTTCGCCATTTCCAGCGAAGTCCGTTACTGTTTGAAACGTTCGTTCGCGAAAATTTTCGAGTTGGTGCTTCAGAGAAAGATTTAAATTGAGATATAAGAGAATTTGGAAAAAAATGTCTAGTTTTTTTTACGGGAAAAATGGGGAATTTGTTTTTTCGTCGCGCTCCCCATCGTGTCGGGTCTCATTCGACAGGTCTTTCGAAATGGAATCGAGGTTCCATTTACCACTTTTCATTCCCAAGCCCCGTTTACGAGATATGAAGCTTCAAAGTGACGTACCCCCCACCCCTCTAACTTTTCCGGTGGTTAAAAAAATCTGTAAAAATTCTAGGTCCTAGTATTCGATCAGGACGTTCGATCATAATCATTTCGGTTACTGCCCCTATGATACGCACTCGGTAGGATTTTTTTTTGCATTTGCAGGAGGGCACAGGGAAACTGAAAAAAACCGGCGATACGGGGGGCTAATTTTTCGTCGTGCAGTCGCCGTTACCATCGGAAAGTTAGTTAGATCGGAGAGCCGTTCGGTAGTCGGCGACCAAGCGGTCACCCATCCGAGTATTGGCGCAACGTTGTTTTGCGACGACGACGCGACGGTGACCCTCTCAGCCCCTTGGATATCGAACGAAAATGGCAACCCCAGACGATCGGGGTGACCGCTAGGTTTTCGGGTCTCACCATCGAAAGGCGTGGCGATCGATACGAAATTTTTCCGCACCGGTACCACCCCGCAGTGACGATTGTTCGTCCGCATTAATCCTCTTTATTTTAATATTTACACCGTTCCGGTCTGATTGTGCGGGCAATAAGGTCTCGCATAACCTGTCTCGGCGCTGTAACGACCGCAGTCACGAAACGGTCGCCCGGTATATGGCCTAAATAAACACGCCGCCGGTTCCCGTCGGGACATAATAACGGCAAAGTACTGTTTTGGATTTTGGCTTTGTGCGAGCATCGAAATCCAATAATAAAGTCAAGTCTCGAAGTAATGAGAGATCTTACCGATTTTGCCGATTTTGTGCAGATCTGGGCAACCGGAAACGAAGGGAACGCGCGAAGCGGAAAAACTGCCATTTTTCGATCGATCGCTTCAAATGATCGTTACGATCGTTTTGGTCGTACGGAATTTTGATCGTTATATCAGCAAAAAAACGTTATCAGAAAAGAGCTGAAATTCAATTATTATATTGTTTCAATTAAATGTACCCAATTAAAAAATTAGATGACGTGCAGAAATAAAAATAACTCGTAGTAATTGTGCTTCCGGTCGTTTGGGTTTAAGGGGTTACCCCCACTTGCGATTTTGAAAAAATCGATTTTTCTATTGCATTTTTTTGAAGTATAAGTATCTGAGAATATGTCCTGAAAAATTCAAGTCGATCCGAACAAAATTGACTGAGATATGAGCGTTGAAAGAGAAGAATCCGTGAATTGAAGAACTGAAATTGAAACTTTAAACGCGTTTTTCTCAAAATGGCATTTCTGAAGTCGGTGACCAAGATTACTCGAACACTAATGAACCGATCTTCTTGAAATTTTGCAGGCTTATTTAATACATAAAAATGTAGTCTTTAATCGTTCGATTTTTTTTTTTCGAAAAAAAAATGGCCGTTTTATAGCCAAAAAACGGCCGTTTTTTTCGTTAAAATCGAACCATTAACTTTGACTGTCCGCCATTTTGTGAAAAATGAATATTTTTTAAAATCCTTCGATTAAAGACTAGTTTATACTTATATTTGACTAAATCCATCCGCATTTTTTTTTCAGATGATCCATTTCGCCGCAATGTCGGTCACCGCAAACCGTGTATATAAAAACATTATTTCATTGACGGCCATTTGCCACTAAACAATGTAATATTTTTCAATAAAAAAATTACTGAAAGTTCTTCAAGATGTGTTCTTTAAGATGGTATATTGATCGATTAAAAAAGTTTTGTAGTTTTCTTTAAAAAAATTCATGAAAAAGGCCTTTGTTTTGCGCTAAAGTGGGGGTAACGCCTTAACCGAAGATCTTTTGAATAAACGGAGGTAACGCGCGAAGTGATAATTGCGCCACTTTTTTACTTGACATCGTAAGTGAAATCAAAACGCTGAATTTTAATCTGAAACAAGTTAATTAAAAAAATTGATACAGACCGTTCAGAGAAATGTGGCTTATCAAAAAATCAACTGCAACAAACATGAAACAATTCTTTTTAGAAACGTAGAGTATTTTTTCTCTGTAAGTACATTAAAAATGGAACAAAAAGGATGGCCGTTATTTTCCCTGAGGTGTCTGTAATTCACGAGTTATTGCATTTTAAAGATACAGAGAACGAGGAAGAATTCAAAGATTTACCGAGCCATTGGAGCTTCAGTAATCGAGTAAATAAAAAACTGCGAAAATACGTATTAATTCATATTCACATTAAATAATTTATATAATTTATATTAATTCATATAAATTTGTATAAATCGATATTAGTTCATATGAATTCATATAAATTCATATGAATTCACATAAATTCATATTAATTCATATAAATTCATATTAATCTATATATAAATTCATATACATTTATATAAATTTGTATGAACTCATATAAATTCGTATTAATTCATTTGTATAATTTTTATTAATTCATATCAATGATACGGAGGACGAGGAAGAATTAAAAAATTTACCGAGCTATTGGAGCTCAGTAATCAAGCAAATAAAAAACTGCGAAAATACGTATTAATTCATATTCACGTTAAATAATTCATATAAATTTGTATAAATTCGTATTCATATAAATTCATATTAATTTATATCATTTATGCATGAATTCATTTATTTAATTCATTTAATTTATTTCAATTCATAAATCCATTCATATAAGAAGTGGTTTACTTTTTAAATTCATATCAATTCCTAAAAATTACGAAAAATTGAAAATTCATCCTATCGAAAAATGGTCAATGTTCCGGAGCGAAATATTCACGTGGAACGTCTGGCGTACACGTTATAATTACAGATCGTCGAGCCTCAAGACCTTTAGCCTAACGTTTCTTTGTTTTCCTTATAATCGGCTTAACCATCAATTTGTAACCTTACATATATTAGGACGTCCGAGCCCTACGACAAATATTTCTACCGTCCGTCGTTTATATCGGTTCGACTTTTTCCGCCTTCTTACACTCCGAGAGATGGAGTTGACGAAAAAAAAAGATTGAAGCAAAGGAGACCGTAATTATGTAGGTGGGAGGGCACGCGAGTCGAGGTTAGATCTATACCGAGTTGCCTTTCTTCTATGCACTCTATAATAGGATTAACAAGATTAACTCGGTAATAATCGTTTGGAGCGACGAACCCTGTTGGGTAGCCGACCATTTCCTTTTTCCTCACCGGAAAAATTATATGGAAGCGTACTCTATAAATAAATGGGCGAAAAATTTAAATAGTGTAACAAACGCCGATTATTCGTTCATTCTTGGAAATTTATCCGTTTATATTATGTCGAAAGTATGGTTCGTCCCACAATACGAAATTGGACAAATCCTCGGGCACTGTGTGTTTAACAAAAAGGCTTGTATTTTAGAGATTTGGTACGTATTTTTCAGATTGGACAAGGCGAATACGACTGTACAGTTGAAAGCTGACTTTATAGATGGATTATCGTACTAATATTACAAAATTTTCCATTCGTTTTTTTTAGGCTGAAATTTAAGGGGGTGAAGAAAATTTTTAGGCGAAGAAAAAATTCCCTGATTTTCATGAATTTTTTTTAGAAAAGATTTCTTCAACTTTCTTGAGACTTAGGGTATATTTTATGGATAAGATTCCGACCCCCTTTCTTCCCTCCGATCAAGCTGAAATATTGCACAAACCTTCCTTTTAATATTTGAAAACAACCCCTAAGGGGATTTTTGGCGACTTGTAACGGTTTTCGAGATATTTAAGTTTAAAGTTTTTTTTTAAGGGTAACGTTCCGAACCGCCCCTCCTATCGATTGAGCTGAAACGTTGCACAAACCTTCCTTTTAATATTTGAAAACAACCCCTAAAGGGATTCTTGGCGACTCGCAATTGTTTTCGAATTGTTGCCCTTACAAACAATTTTAAAGTTTTTTGTTTGGGGCAACGCTCCGACCCCCCCCCCCATTCCGATTGAGCCGAACTTTTGCACAGACTTTCCTTCTAATATTTTAAGGCAACCCCTAAAGGATTTTTTGTCGATTCGCAATAGTTTTCGAGATATTGAATTTTGAATTTTTTTTATAACGCGTGTCGATTATATCTATATCTGATACATTTCCGATCATAACCTATATAAATGTTATCGCGCTCTCCAGTTTGCCCAAACAAAAATATCCAAGATACCCAAACAAACCCAAACAACCCCAAATACAATGCCAAACAAACCCAAATACAAATCCAAACAAACCAAAATACAAACCCAAACACTATTGTGCGTTGCCAAAAATCCCTCTAGGGGTTGTGTTGAAATACTAGAAGGAAGGTTTGTGCAAAATTTGAGCTCGATCGGTGGGGCAGGGGTGGGTTGGAAACTCACTCCGGTTTTATAGACTGCATTTTACAAACTGGCGTGACGTATAACTAAAAAACTAATCGATCGATTCTGATGAAGTTTGGTATAAATATTTCTAACTTTATTATCTAAAACATGACCCAAAAAGTTTTTGACAAACAAAAGTATTTTTCAAATTGCAATATGTAGTCATTTTTTTTTTTAATATTCAATAATTTGGTTTCAAAGCGTACCATTTCATGGGCTTACAACATTTCTCACTTTTTCGTGGTTCATATGCTGCGTATGAGTGTTAATGAAAGAAAAACATTCATTGGTTTTTTTTTCAGAAGAATCCCGCTGACGCTACGTGTCACGCCGTCTGATTACATCCGCGCTGTAGCCTGTTTAGAAGACCGTGCCATACCTCCGACATTTTTAAGGGTTAAATAAAAAAAATACCACGTAACAGCCAAAAGTTGTAGTCAAACATACCTCGAGTCTAAAAAATGGCAGAGAAATCTTGCCTCTAACAAATTTATAAAAAATCAGCAATTTTTTCCTTGGCGGACCATATCTTCCGCTTAAATGAGTCTGGCTCGGAGCCCAAACAGGTCGATTTTCAACATTTTTTCCTGATGAGAGTATTGGGATGACGAGGTCGGGATTTTACCCACAATTGATACATAGTATTGCCAAGTTTGAATTTTTTTGGATGCAAAAATGTTGTTACACAATGAAGTTATTATTTAAAATTTGCCAAAAATTGCAAAATTTTATTATTTGCTGTTGCGGCATGGGCAAAATCGATGGAGGTGGTTCTGGCAACTACGCTTATCTCAAGTGAAAAATAAAAAAATGTCCTTTTGTTATAATAATAAAACTTTCGTATGAGCGAATTCTTCTTTCAAATTTTGAAAATCACGAAAACGGCTAGCTGGGGAAAAAAGCTCGATCTTTCACCAAAAAAACAACTTTAATGATTTGTCGTAAACAAATCGATAAACGTATGAAAAAAATCGTGCGGTAATACGATAGAAAATGTGATAAACTATGCTTTAACTGAATTTGAAGGACGAATAGATTTTGGGACCCGACTTACGCCGTTCCATAAAACATTGTGTTCAAGAAAAAACGCAATAGAAAAAAGGACAAAACGTGGGCGATCTGATTTCACGAAAATCGTCAACATTGGATTTATTTTAGGAATTTTTACAAAATCTTTTTTTTTCCAAAATCGATTTTTCCATTTGCTTCAGATTAATAGGAATGACCGGTAAAAAATGTTCGTAAAGATTTAAGAAGTTACAGACATGCAACCTTTAAAATTTTACCATGTATGCATAAATAAATAGATAAATAAATAAATAAATAAATAAATAAATAAATAAATAAATAAGTAAATAAATAAATAAATAAATAAATAAATAAGTAAATAAATAAATAAATAAATAAATAAATAAATAAATAAATAAATAAATAAATAAATAAATAAACAAATAAATAAATAAACAAATAAATACATAAATAAGCGAATATACCGGTACACCTGTCGGCGGCGCGTTATCCCGTATTGATTAACTCGTAAGGCCAGTGCGTAAAGCACTCGTGGCCTGTGCACGTTACAATGCCCAGGGCGTGCATTATGCTGAGCGTATATATATATATATATATATATATATATATATATATATATATATATACATATGTGTATACCTACGAGTTGTGCCGCGTGTGCGGGTTGTACCGAGAGACGTGCCTGATTAAATTAGGATCTTAATGAAACTGTTTAATCAGGTACATGATTGCAACCGCAAATGCCTATACACGTTTCCCTCTCTGCCTCCAATCACCCAAGCGCGGTATCCCCGTTTGTGTGTATCCGGAAACGCAGCCGCGTACGTGGACGGCGAACCTCCCCGCCATGCCAGTCTCCGCGTGATGTGAATCAATGAATTTTCGATCCAATCAATCGAAACTTAATTATCCAAAAAAATATAAATGTTCATGTATGTGGATGCATAGGAAACGGGTCACGCGAGTGTATTACGTATGATATCGTGTCATGAGCAAGATGTCTATTTTGTTGTCAATTACATTCCATTGGAATTACAGTTAAAATTCACTTAAATTCCACGTAAATTCCAATTGAATTGCAATCAAATTCCAATTGCATTCCAATCAAATTCCATGTAAATTCTAATCAAATTCCATGTAAATTCTAATCAAATTCCATATAAATTCCTATCAAATTCCAATCAAATTCCATATAAATTCCAATAAAATTATATGTAAATTCCAATTAAATTCCATGTGAATTCCAATTAAACTCCATTTGAATTGCAATTGAATTCGCAAATTATCTTCATAACCTTGTTAGTTAGTAACGGCAAGCGGATACCTGAGTCACCATTTTCAGACTATTTTGGCGGCTTTTAACTCTATTTCAGCTTGGTTTGAAGGCCGTTGACTAAATTTAAGCTTCACTTGAGGCTGCTTACTGCTAGAAGTCTCACTATGAGCCTCAAAGTGTCACCCGAATATACTTTCGTAGTATAGGCAGGTAGGTTGTAGGTTTGATTCCATGCGTAAGCGAAATAACGTCTTCGAAATAACTAATTTCAAGAGGTCGGGGAATGGCGAATTACAATAGGAAAATAATTGAGGTAGAACTCTCAATTGAGTATTTTATTTATTTTGGAGTTGTGCAATATTCCATGCATTTAGTAGACGTGCCGTGATGCCTTGTATGTAATCAGTGTATGCCTTTATGCAGTGTATGCCTTTATGTATACTTGTGGCATTCAAGAACGGTACTTCGACATCTTACTTACAAGGAACATCACTTAAGTCTCCGCCGTCGATTTTTTTAAACCGTATATATGTGATAAAGCATTGAAAACTATTAGGCACGTTTTTTTTTGTGGCGGAAAAACGTGTTTAAGGTGGTTAACGACCTCTCAAAGGAAGGCCCCCTTAATTCGATTCTTTTTCTATGCTTGTATAGTGGATTTTCCATCGCTTTACATTAGAAGAATTTTGATTTTTGTTTCATTTAGGTGGGTGGACTACTTCGGGGTGACAGTGCAAAACCACCCCGCGAAACGTCTTTCTGTGAGGGGTGGTTTCCCCCATAAACGTCTTATGTTCGAAGGAACAGGCCATAAATGTCACCAAACTGGCCAACTCTAGGCTCTACCAAATCAAGGTTTGCCGGTGCTTTTTACCGCGTCGATTACGGGCCATGCTTGTCTCGGTTCTGATTCTGCCGGACATCGGCTGTTGTTGTGCGGTCACCTATGGTATGGCGTAGGAACATAACGTGATCCTGAAAGTAGCAATGAACTCCTGTATCGGCTTCATTTATGATGTGCAGTGCTTTGAGCACATATCACCTTTCTGGGTGAAGCTTTCTTGGCTGCGCCTTGAAGCTCGGCGTGAATACTTCATGTTACGTATCGCCCATGAGGTTCTCCGCTCGGGTCGGCCAGCCTACCTGCGGTCACTGCTTCGATTAAACGGGCCTAGAGATGGAATGGCACTACGAGCTCGGCCCGAAATTTTGGCCGTATCTCGCTTCCGTACGAAATACTTTAGTCTTTAGTCGAAATACTTTACAGCTTACCTTTGTAGGGATCTGTAAGCAGACAGTCTGCTCCTTAGTGGAGTGGCTTTCGAGAAATTGATAGTAGATCTGTTAAAAATGGGTTGCGCTTAAGTAGTATGGTCGACTGTTTGGACAAGTCCGGAAAAGCATGAGCGACGGTGCGTGCGGCTTGCAATGTATGGGGTCCACCACGTTCCGTATTCTATCGGATTAATGTAATGCATCTTCAGTTTTTAGTCTCTGCTTTTACAGTTTTTAGTTTTAGTTGTTAGGTTTTAGTTTTTAATTTGTAGTTTATTGTTTATAGTTTATAGTTTTTAGTTTTTAGTTTTTAGTTTTTAGTTTTTAGTTTTTAGTTTTTAGTTTTTAATTTTCGTTTTTAGTTTTTAGTTTTTAGTTTTTAATTTTTAGTTTTTATTTTTTAGTTTTTAGTTTTTAGTTTTAAGTTTTTAGTTTTTAGTTGTTAGTTGTTAGTTTTTAGTTTTTAGTTTTTAGCTTTTAGTTTTTAGTTTTTAGTTTTTAGGTTTTAGTTTTTAGTTTTTAGTTTTTAGTTGTTAGTTTTTAGTTTTTAGTTTTTAGTTTTTAGTTTTTAATTTTTAGTTTTTAGTTTTTAGTTTTTAGTTTTTAGTTTTTAGTTTTTAGTTTTTAGTTTTTAGTTTTTAGTTTTTAGTTCTTAGTTCTTAGTTCTTAGTTCTTAGTTCTTAGTTTTTAGTTTTTAGTTTTTAGTTTTTAGATTTTAGTTTTTAGTTTTTAGTTTTTAGTTTTTAGTTTTTAGTTTTTAGTTTTTAGTTTGTAGTTTGTAGTTTGTAGTTTGTAGTTTGTAGTTTTTAGTTTTTAGTTTTTAGTTTTTAGTTTTTAGTTTTTAGTTTTTAGTTTTTAGTTTTTAGTTTTTAGTTTTTAGTTTTTAGTTTTTAGTTTTTAGTTTTTAGTTTTTAGTTTTTAGTTTTTAGTTTTTAGTTTTTAGTTTTTAGTTTTTAGTTTTTAGTTTTTAGTTTTTAGTTTTTAGTTTTTAGTTTTTAGTTTTTAGTTTTTAGTTTTTAGTTTTTAGTTTTTAGTTTTTAGATTTTAGTTTTTAGTTTTCAGTTTTTAGTTTTTAGTTTTTAGTTTTTAGTTTTTAGTTTTTAGTTTTTAGTTTTTAGTTTTTAGTTTTTAGTTTTTAGAAATTGATAGTAGATCTGTTAAAAATGGGTTGCGTTTAAGTAGTATGGTTTTTAGTTTTTTGTTTAGTTTTAGTTTTTAGTTTTTAGTTTTTAGTTTTGTTTAGTTTTAGTTTTTAGTTTTTAGTTTTTAGTTTTTAGTTTTTAGTTTTTAGTTTTTAGTATTCAGATTTCAGTTTTTAGTTTTTAGTTTTTAGTTTCTGCGTTTACATCTTTTCTAGTACAGTTTAGTTTTGAGTTTCTGCTTTTAGTTTTTCGTTTCTGCTTTTACAATATTAATATAATGCGTCTTTAGTTTATAGTATCTGCTCTTAGTTTGCATCGAGCCACCAAACAGTTGACATGTATGTGTGGATTGTGTGCTGGAGGACAACTAGTTCTAGAGCGCTTGATAAATTTAATCTAATCTCACCTTATATTTTTATTATCTTTATTATTATTGATTCTTATAATAATGATAATATAAGAAGAATAATAATAATGATGATACTTTTTTCAGACAGTGAGCTCGAAATTTTTATCATTGAGACAAGAAATAACAAATACTGCAAGACTTCTTAAGTAACGTCAAGCATTGAAAAGTTTTTAACTACACTTTGTAATTATTGATTAATTTTTTCTATCACGAAGTCGCTAAATTTTACGTCACGGCTGATTGTATTATTTCTGCATACTATTTTAATTTCATGGATCATGATTTGAAGCGGATGAAGGTATACAGGAATAGTGTATCTTGGTGTCGTGCCGAGAGTTGATCCGAGACTGATATGTTTGGACAGGTAGGATGTTTACACGCCCACGGATCAACGCAAAGCCGAGGATTAACGGGTGTCCGTGTATATATACATATATATATATATATATATATTTATTTATACACTTATACCCAAGAGATAATTATAAGGTGGTCATGTGTTTTTTAAAGGCCCTGCATGGATCTTCTACGGCTGAGAACAATGTGGTTTTCAATGACTTTTGATGATTTCAATTGCGAGAAAAAAATGATTTTCAATTATTTGGGTGATGAGAAACTATGTTTATAACAATTATTCAAATTCTCTTAAAAAAATAAGTAGCGTATTTCAGTGACGTGTAGTATGTGTCAGAAAAAATTGAGCAGTCTCTCAAAGAATCAAAATTCCATTTCGATTACAGCATAGGGAAGAGAATTAAATTCCGCACACAAAATAGTACTGAAAGTTTTTTTTTCCATTTATCCCGTCATTGAGGAAAAAAAGCATCAAAGATGCATGTAATGTGGACAGATGAAATTTGATTCCATCGAAAAGTAGTTTTTAAGGGGTATTTCGTATTCGGAATTTAATTATCGTCGTTCTGCCGAATTCAAAGTGGAATATTGATCGTTTTCCAGGATGCTCAATTTTTTCTGGCGAATACTATTCTTTACAATAATACGCTATATTTATTTCAAAGAGAATATGAAAAATCATTAAATATCGTATTTTTCTTAGTTTCAGGTTTGACCTCTGATATGGTGATAAAGCAAATTTTTCGGTTCAAGGTCATGCCAACGTCATCGTATTCTAGGGCATTGGTTTTGTTCTTTGGTGCTCTACATTTCTCGCCAATAACAAAAGGGGTTTCCCTTTGAAAATTTTAAGGTGACCTTGAAATCAGTACCTTCAACTGAAGAAATCGAAGGCTACCAAAATGTGCCCATTGGTAAACCGTTCGAACGTTGCCTCCGACTTTTTCGTCTAAAATCAATAAGGTCGTCCCTTTTCGTGTCGGTGGTCTCAGAGTTGGCTCACGCGCCATCCCAGATTTTCCCAGCTCCGTTAGGATTAGAGAGGAAATCCGCTGTCGGATCGTGTCCCAAGGCTTCATCGGCTCGTTTTCGGCTCAATCTACGGGACAAATATCGCGCGTTACACGCGGCTAAACAGTCCTAATCAGGATTACTAATTGCGCGGGATTGCCCTTTCCATTCGACTTGCCCTGTGCGATAATCTCGCCGGCACGAGGGACGTTGACAGCCGAACAATAAGACCCGTAATTGACATTTGGCTTCGAAATGAAAATCGTCGGGATCAAAGCAACCGACGTACATTTGTGAATTGGACAGTGGGGGAGGGGTGGTGGTGGGTGAATTAAGGATGTTGAGTCCCAAATCGCAAATGATGATAAAATTCTGAAAATTTGGTATGTTTTTGTATGAAGTATTTCAGAGGTCGTGTAAAAATTTCACGACAATTAGGAAGCTCGTTATTGAACAATTAACATTCACAAATTAAATGTTGTTTTATGGAAACTGATGTAACTTTGCAATAAGTTTTTTTTTTGACCTCTCAATTTTATAATATCTACAATATACTGAACGCAATGGAAACAAAACGAAGTTTATTGATAAATTTTTTTTTATTTCTTTTAAAAATTGTTCTTAACAAAATGTTAATTTTTTAATAACGAGCTTCCTAATCGTCGTGAAATTTTAACGCGACCTCTTAAATACTTCATACAAAAACATACCAAATTTTCCGAATTTTCTTATCATTTTTTATTTCAACCCTTAAGGAGGTTGAAGTAATGATGATAGAATTCTGAAAATTTGGTATGTTTTTACATGAAGTATTCAGGAGGTCGTGTAAAAATTTCATGACGATTAAGAAGCTATTTATTGAACAATTAACGTTAACATGTTTCATAGGGACTCAACATCCTTAATTGCGATGATGTACCACGGGTGCTTTTGACACTCGAATTTAAATACGCTTTTCCTTGGTCGATTATCAAGGGCGAGGATGTGCGCGTTTAGTGAAAAATTTCCGGGTCAGGAATTTTCGAAATGGCCATTTTTCTGATTTTGGGTGTTGAAGAACGATATTTTTGGGCAAAGTATAAGGGGGGGGGGGGGTCAATTTTATGGGTTGTTGGGCGGGGCATGTTGGGGAAAGTTGGATGGGGTGTATTAGGGCCCTAATCATTAGGGCAACGTATAATGGGGAGGAGGGAGAGTTGACGAAAATTACTGGGTAGGCAATTTTGGAAATGGCCATTTTTCTGATTTTGGGAGTTGAAGTGCGATACTTTTGGGCAAAGTATAAGGGGGGTTGATAAGTTTATGGGTTAGGTTTAAGAGGGGCACGTTGGGGGCCACTTGGGTGGGGTACATCAGGGAAACGTTTTTTACGGGAAAAACGACACAAAAATGATTAGAAAATTCGGGGTTGATGCGTGTGCGAGCGGAGCGGACATTTCGCTGCGTCTTTGTCTGGGTCAGTGGTGCCCTCGCGTTTTGTGTCGCTATTTTCAGAGATAGAGGATTGGACGTCAGATAACGGTTTTATTTTTTAATAAATTTTTTGATTATATATTTATTTTTTAATAAATTTTTTGATTATTTTTTAATAAATTGTCGAACCATGGTTCTATTTTTGAGACACAAATAACCAAATCATGTTCTAATTGGAGCCTATTTCTCTCCTTAGTTTTTATGTGCACCATTAAAGGAAACTTTATAGTCCAGTAAAAGAGACGAAAACCCAGCATGTTTAGCGTAGAATTAGAATTTCTCACTGAAGCTAGATGGTTGCATACTGACAGTAACCCCAATGAAATGTTGCCCCTCAACTCGTCCCAACCCTAAGGAATAGGGGTTGAAAACTAAAAAATCGCCGTATCTCGATAAATAATAACCCGATCAAAAAATGTTTCAAACAAAAGTTATTTGGAATAATAAAATACGTATAAAGTTATCTGACGTCCAATCCCCTATCTGTGAAAATGGCGGCACAAAAACGCGAGATCACCACTGACCCAGAACTTTCTAATCGTTTTTGAGCCGCTATTTTCAAAGATAGAGGGTTGGACGTCATACAACTTTATACGCATTTTATTATTCCAAATAACTTTTGTTTGAAATATTTTTCGATTGGGCTATTAATTATCGAGATACGGCGATTTTTAAGTTTTCAACCCCTATTTCTTAGGGTTGTAAATGTCATTAGGGTTACTTTCAGTATGCAACCATCTAGCTTCAGTCGAAAATACCAATTCTATGCTAAAAGTGCTGGGTTTCCGTCTCTTTTACTGGACTATAAATGGCGAAAGTATCGGCAGTCATCACTGACAGTCGTTTTTACAAGGGCGAAGACCATCTATTTTATCCTCGATACAACGGTATCCGGAAAAACATCACGAGGGTGGAAAAGCACGAAAGGGTTAACGAATTCTCTTTTTCGGGACCGCAGCAAATATTATTGTTCTCATCATTGTACGTGCGATATCGCAGCCACGATTGGGCCCCAGGGACCAAAAGGGTCTATTTATTAAGGGGGGATTGTCTTTTTTTTCGCAAAATTTACCGCTTTTTGGGAATTTTTTTGTGAAGAAGTATACAACGGAAAACTTGTGAAACTTGGCATATAGTTTGATTGATCTGTTTACTACATACAAAAAAATTTTTAAACAACTTAATCAAAAAATCCGCCTCCCACCCCCCTCGACGCGCGATGGTCCTTTTTTGATGGTGTGCACGATTACAGCCTTCACGTTCATCCTGCAACAAAAACCCAAAAAGCATTTTACTTTAGACACATATAGCTATCGTTTGATGAAGCAAAAAAGCAATACGCTTAATAGTTTTTTATTTATAACAAAAAATCGATCAATTTTTTTCGAAAAATCGATACTTCAAGTTCAAAACGTCACCAAATCGTCAATTTTTTTTTTCTCCTTCATCGAACGATAGCGATATGTGTCTAAAGTAAAATGCTTTTTGGGTTTTTGTTGCAGGATGAACGTGAAGGCTGTAATCGTGCACACCATCAAAAAAGGACCATCGCGCGTCGAGGGGGGTGGGAGGCGGATTTTTTGATGAAATTGTTTAAAAATTTTTTTGTATGTAGTAAACAGGTCAATAAAACTATATGCCAAGTTTCACAAGTTTTCCGTTGTATACTTTCTTCACAAAAAAATTCCCAAAAAGCGGTAAATTTTGCGAAAAAAAAAATCCCCCCTTAATCCCAGAGCACGAGCCAGTATCACCGGACAAGTGCTTACGACCGAAGGTGAAAGTTTATTTCTCCCTTCAGTTGCTTCGGCCGAAGTGTTTGCGCGTATTTGTTTTTTTTTTTGCGAGCCAAAAACTTCTTCAACCCTTTTTTTTCAACCCCTTCACAGGCTAATCCCCCGAGCGTCGAGTCTCTCGGACGACCCTCGATTTTTTTTTCACCATCGCGCCTCGTGAGCTCGCCACGACTAAGCGGATTAAAAATTGAGGGGAACAAAGACAACGGAAGGAAAACGAAGAGTGGCGAGATTATGTTTTGGTGAGAAAAGACACGGGGGGTGAGGGGCGTCAAGGGTTGCGATGAGGCGACCGGTTGTATAGGCAAAATATGCGTACCGTTTATGCGCGCGTACGAAGATTAAGGGGAATGAAAAGTGCCAAAAGTTAACGGTATCTTTGCCTCAAAGTGTGCGGAGCAGCAATTTTTTTTCTCGCAGCCAAACGAAAAAAAACGCTCGTCGCGATTTCTCATCAGTGTATTATTTTAGGAAATCCGTTTTGGTTGAGGGCGCAAGAGTGCTGTTGATTGCAAAGCATAAAATCGATTTTTATTCCCACGTGAGATAATAATCGCATTACGATTTTATCGGTATCGAATTTTGATCATAATACGATTGATATCAAAATCGTATTACGATCGATAGTACGTTTTAATCGTATTACGATCGATATTACATTTTAATCGTATTACGATTAATATCAAAATCGTAAGATTTTATCGATATCAATTTTGTACATTTGATATTTAATGATTCGATATAAAAATCGTACGATCATTTTATCGATATCTACTTTGTATATTTGATGTTTAATAATTTGATATAAAAATCGTGTCCCGATTGCATCAATATCAAATATTGATGGTATTACGATTGATATAAAAGACGTAGTACAATTTGATCGATAGCAAAGTTGAATATTTTTATTTATTTTTTCTTAAGGTACACGGGGTTCGTGTTTGTTACCTATCTTTTCCCCACTCTGACTCTGTTTCTTTCTTACTGATAGCAATTTTTTATATTTACTATTGAATAATTTGATATCAAAATCCTATTACGGTTTTATCGATATAAAATCTTGATCGATTGATCTTGATGATACGATTGACATCACAATCGTAGTCCGATTTTATCAATATCACATTTTGGTCGATTACGATTGATATCAAAGTCATATTACGATTTCATCGTAATCAAATGTTAATATCAAACTTTATCATTTTATAATTAATCATTTGATATCAAAATCGTACTGTAATTCTATCGAAATCAAATTTCGATCGTAATTTGTTTGATATCAAAATTGTATTACGATTTTATCGGAATCCAATTTTCATAACACAACTTAAATATTTTACTTAAGATTTTTAATTCGGAATCGCACTACGATTCTGTCAATATAGATGTCGATCGTGATACGCCTAATATCAAAATCGTATTACGATTTTATCGATATCGAATTTTAATATCTAATCTTCAATAATTGATATCAAAATCGTATTACGATTTTATCGATATAGAATATTGATATTTAATCGTTAATCATTTTATATCAAAATCGTTTTACCACTCGACGCGAGCTACTCTCCGCGAGCTCTCTGTGCATCTATTACCTCACTTACTACTCAGAACAAATTTTCAAAACAAAAAAAAATGCCAAAATGCTCTGATTTACTTAAGGGTTAAGACCGCTCTAGGATTTTGGAAAAATCGTTTTCTTTGGCGTCAAAAATCCTTTGCGGTCATAAAAACAATATGCAATTGGTCCTCCAGGGAAATTACTTTTAAATGGTCCAATTATCGATGTTACCTTTTTTCAAACTGGGAGGACGGATTATTCGAACACACGGCTCGATTTGAAATTTTGATAGTAGCTTCACAATTACATTCTTTATGGAAGTACTTAGCCGTTTTTTGATTAAATGTAAACTTTTTTTTATAAACAATTGACTGCTTATTGTTTGGGCAAAATATCGATTTTTTTCTTTCAAGGTGGGCCATTTTTTCAAAATTTGATTTAAAAAATCCCTACGTAGTCCCATAGCTAATAACATATAGATTATAACTTTTTCGGTTTTTGTTCCAGGTCTTATACTTTACGAGAAAACCGTCCTCGGGCGAAACTATTTGTAAAAAACACGTTTTTTAAGATAGGCTCTATCACCACCATTTTGTATGAAAATTATAATAAAGTTTGTTTTTGCTTCTTTAATATGTGTTAAGTAATCCCTCTCTAAAGAAATCCTATTCCTTTTTCCACACTCCCAAAATAAATAGTCAAAGTTAGGCCTTATTTTTTACCGCCAGAGTGGATTATCCCTTAAGGCCTTAGGCCACAGTAACGGGTATAAAATCATGTGCGAATTTAACAATTTTTTTTCGTATGAAAAAGTGATTCGCTCATAAAATTAATTACGCATCTATTTAGAATGAATATCAAGCTGTTAGAAAAAATATATATCTCTTTTTCGATGTACAAAATGGCCGACTAATATTTTCTTTTACCTTTTTTTTACACTAAGGAAAAAGAAATCATTGAATGTGCAAAATGCATTTTGTTGTCTCGAAATTTTGTTCTTTTAACAGCAGTTGCTCAGACATGCTAAATAAGCTACAGTTCACACCACTATACTGTTTTACCGCCAACTATACTGTTTTGTTATGTCAATCAAAAATTAAGTTGAACGTATTTAAATATACATTTTGCTAAACCGACTAAATTTTGGACGTTGTAGGTATCTGAATTTTGGAAAGTTGTCGGTATTTGAACTTAAGAAATAAATTGACAGTGAAAAATTTCGTTACAACTGCTCATAAACTGCTCATAAAATTAAAAGTTTTCGATTAATCAGAAATTCCGTACGTACTTGTCTGCGAAATGCAATTAGGAACGTAACTTTTAAATTTGAAGTAAATCGATTGAAAATTGTTGAAGTTATTTGTCACGCCAATTGGAAAAAAGCTGTTTCGAGAAGTTTCGAGTAGTCGACCATATTGTAAATCGAAAAAAAAAAAAATTTCTAACAGCTTGATATTCATACTAAATAGATGTGTAATTAATTGTTAAATTTGCACATGATTTTACACCCGTTACTGTGGCCTAAGGCCTTAAGGATGTTGAGTCCCTATGAAACATGTTAATGTTAATTGTTCAATAAATAGCTTCTCAATCGTCATGAAATTTTTACACGACCTCCTGAATACTTCATGTAAAAACATACCAAATTTTCAGAATTCTATCATCATTACTTCAACCTCCTTAAGGGTTGAAATAAAAAATGATAAGAAAATTCGGAAAATTTGGTATGTTTTTGTATGAAGTATTTAAGAGGTCGTGTTCAAATTTCACGACGATTAGGAAGCTCGTTATTAAAAAATTAACATTTTGTTAAGAACAATTTTTAAAAGAAATAAAAAAAAATTTATCAATAAACTTCGTTTTGTTTCCATTGCTTTCAGTATATTGTAGATATCACAAAATTGAGAGGTCAAAAAAAAAACTTATTGCAAAGTTACATCAGTTTCCATAAGACAGCATTTAATTTGTGAATGTTAATTGTTCAATAACGAGCTTCCTAATTATCGTGAAATTTTTACACGACCTCTGAAATACTTCATACAAAAACATACCAAATTTTCAAAATTTTATCATCATTTTCGATTTGGGACTCAACATCCTTAAATTCCACATTTTCCAACTTTTTTCATCCCTCTGTGTGAAAGTCCCAATGTCCGCGCTTCCTCTTCCGGAAAATCGTTCGAACAACTAACCGCGTTTTTCGCAACGATCGTATATCAAATTTTTCGAAAATCCCGATCACCCGCCCCCTCGAGCGCTCCAGTTTAAATAAACCCCCATAATTTCGGCGTGCCATTGTCGTGAGTAAAAGCACCGCGAGTGCAGCGAGTGCGACAATTTTTAGTTACGACGTGTCAACAAAGAAGAGAAAAAAAAAGTGCCCTGGTTTTGCGTATCGGTCGTATTTCACCGAATGCTTCGTGGTTCGAACGCTGAGAAAATTCCGCGCGCACGAAATTTTCGAGTCCGAGATGACACCCAAATAAAAAGATGGTGCAACGTGAAAAAATTCGTGGCAATAAAAATAAAAATCGATCAAGTTTTGTTTTCCTTCATTATATTTGGGTGCGAGAGCACGGGGCCTCAAAAATCGTAATTTTTGTCAAGAATTATGAGGCCCCGCTCTCGCTCTCTCTCTCTCTCTCTCTCGGAGTACCGTTGCTCCAGTTTTGGTTTTTCATTTTTCCGCACCGTTTTCACGGCGTTTCGCTTTTTCGTCTATAAAATTTGGCCAAATCGTGCGGCGAAGGCGAAAGAAGATGAGAGACCCTTAGGGCTTCCCAATGGGCCTCATGGTCGAATTACGGGTAGTCCACTTTCCATTCTGCATGCAAAAATATCCTATATATATATATATAGTACAAACAGTTACGCAATACGGTAAAGCATTTTTTTTTCTCTCCGGGACAATGGTATTACGAGGGGCTGATCCCGTTCTAATTGGATTAACTGACCTTTTAGTACACATGGCATTACATTTTTATTATTTTTAAATTTACCACAATTTTTTTCTCTATATTATACTATTATTATTATTATTATTAATTTTTATTATCAGCTCAGTCATCATCATCGTTATTGTCTTAATGATTATTATCATTGTATATTGAACACGCTATTATAATACAAGAATAATGATATGAATAAAGAAGAATAATACAAGAATAATGATCATCATTCTCGTAATCGTTTTTATTATTATTTTTCTTTGGCAAGCACATGGGTTTACATTTTTGTTATGTTTATTAACTACAATTTTTTTTTAATGTCATATTATATATTTATTATTATTGTCATTATCAGTTTAATTATCACGAATGTTATCATCATTTATACTGTAACGCAATAACAAGGGCAAAAATAATAACCATTATTCTCACGATCTTTATTATTATTATTAGTGTTCAAAATTATTACTCGATTTTATTGCTCCGGGCAACACGATTCTTCAGTTTTCACTGAGAAACATCTTTTGTTATTATGATTATTATTATTATGTACATTGTACACGCTATTATAATAGATAAAAACAACAGTAACAATAATAACGATCTTCATAACGTTCATCATAATTGCTTTTATTATTATTGTTTTTGAAATTATTTTTCGATTTTTTTTTCTCCGAGCAGCACACTTCCTCAGTTTGTACTGAGAAAAATTATTATGTTTATTATTCCTATTATCGTTATTATCATGACCATCATCGTCAGCATTGTTATTACTATTATTATTGTTGTTGGTTCACGACGATTATTATTGTCGTTTTTACGATGATTATTATCGTTATTGTTATTCAATATTTCTACGTATTATTATTTAATATTTTCCGCCCGAACCGCCAGTACGCGGCTAAGCGGTCACCCATCCAAGTATCAGCCCCGGCCGCTAAACGCCGCATAACAATTAATATTTCATTCAAACTCTTGTTAGAAAAAATAATACACGAACTCTTTTTAAAATTATGCGCCAATCGAAGCAAAATATTAATCGGGCTATGGAATATGATGAGCGAAATAGAAAAATAATTGGCAGAGGAAAAACGAACAAGGAAAAAATAAGATATAATTCGCAAAATATTAATGCAAAATATTAATATTAAAGCAAAATTTAATATTAAAGCAATATATTAATATTAACGCAAAATATTAATATCAAAGCAAAATATTTATCGGGCTATGGAATATGATGAACGAAATAGAAAAATAATTAGCAGAGGATAAACGAACAAGGAAAAAATAAGATATAATTCGAAATCAATGTTTTCGTCATGCAAAACGGAAAGGAAAAGTTGTCCCCTGCGGTGAAAATTATATATATATATATATATATATATATATATATATATATATATATATATATATCGCTAAATAATCGCTAAATAATAATCGCTAAATAATCGCTAAATAATCGCTAAATAATCGCTAATAAATAATCGCTAAATAATCGCTAAAATGTCCAGGTATATATATATATATATATATATATACCTGGACATTTTAGCGATTTTTTTATTTACGATGTCTATGTTTTGTGCTCTACTTAAGACGAGTCAATTGACCGCTTTACTATAGGACATAATTGTTCCTAATGAAATTTCGACCAACGGTGAGGGCACTTTTTCGCTTATACCTGCGGCGCTCTTTACGCGTCATGCACATCGATGTATATTTGCACTCGTTGGACGTAAACCTCCCTACATATATATATGTGTATATATATATATATATATATATATATATATATATATATATATATATATATATATATATATATATATTGCTAGCGGAAAAAACAGCAAAAATGTCGAACAAAAATATTTTGCTCCGCTTTTCACCCGGCGGTAGAAATAAACGCATCTCTGGAAAAATCATAAAAATATAAAAACACATTTTGACCTAAGCGCGTATTTCTTTACGGATCTTATGAGGGTGCGCGCCCTATATGCGTGCCCTGAATTTGCGTGTCCGGTGGTGCAACAAAAACAGACCCGTGTACTCGTTTTAACCTAAAAGATCGTAAAAACGTTTAAAATGGAGCAAAAATCTTCGTAAAATATACGCAAGCTGCTACGTGTATTTTTGTCCGTTCGCGCGGCTCGGGACGATTTTTCTGCACGTTTTCATTTTTACGATCTTCCGGAATATTTTCGACTCGTAAGTCAAAATACCTAGCCATGTACGTAGAACGTACAGGAACGTAGAACAAACGTGAAAAGGAAAAAAGTACCCTACGGAAAGAAAAATTATTATAAAATAATAATAATTTTGTCAACTGCCTTTAAGCAGTAGGATTTTCGCGTCTGATATTTAAAAACATATTTTCACTCTGCACTAGGCAGAAGTTTTTTGTCTTCATTTATTTTCCGAACCCGAGGAATCTGAACTTTCCGAGCCCTCTGGCCCTTTGATAATCATTCCGTCTAGGGGCCCCTTAAGGCAGGATTCTACTTTGAAACCATGAAAAAAACGCTATTTTCGTGAATTTTTTTTGAGAATACTATTAAAGATATCGATATGGGGTTTAAACTGTTCAATAAATACACTCTTTAAGTACATAAAAAAAATTTTTTAAATGTATTTTATTCATTTTTTGTACACGTAAAATATGTTTAAAGCCAACGCCTCGAAAAGCAGGTACCGTTGCCGTGGTCGTGAAATCTTCCCGACGGATGGTCTGAAACAAAAAAATCAAATAGTTTCATGTTCAGTATGTCTTCAGGAACCGACCTAACTAGAATATTTTATATACGTGCAAAATTAACAAAATGGCGGCTAAAAGACGAAAAAAAATGCGTTTTTTTGGGTCTTTTTTTGCAATAAAAAAATAGTTCTAATCAAAATTTTAAGTTGATTGTAGTTAGGTCGGTTGGTACACACATATAGAATATGTGTTCCAAATTTCATAAGGATCGGTTCAGTACTTTTTGAGTTATCACGACCACGGTACTTGAAAATGTCGTTTCGAGAAAAACGCGTTTAAAGTTTTGGTGAGTGATAAATCGTAGAAAAAATTATCTTACCCTCAATCAGCGATGCCTGGGCCATATAATATGCCTTCGACGTGTTCCAGGTGGGTGTTTTCATCCAATTTAGCCTTTCAAAGTTTCAAAGCAGAATCCTGCCTTAATGCTCAGAAGAAAAAAATTCATACCAATGTTCTTTTTTCCATTTTTCACAAGATCAAAAAGACGAGGAGAAATCTCGTCATGCGAATTTGTGTGTCGAAATGATGACGGATAATTTCGCCTCGTTGCTGGATCCTGATGCAGCAACAAGAAGCGAGACTTGTCCTTGTATACGCAGAGAGAGAGAGAGGGGAGAGAGAGAGAGAGAGAGAGAGAGAGAGAGAGCCAGGGATGCTGGACCGGAGGCAAGATGGGGGAACTTCGGATTCGTCTGTATTTTGTCTGGGCGTGTTCATCGAGGTTGACGACCAAGCGAAACGGTTCCCATCTCTATACTGGCCAATCCCGTTCGGCTCGTAACCCCTGCGTGAGCCATTCCCGGCTCCCCCTGTCCCCACTCTCGAAATAACCGTGACGAAGGGTGGTCGTATAAATCCCTGGCGTTTAGTCCTTCCAGGCTCACTCGGAACTCGAACTACGGCCTCTTCGCACGTTCTCGTCGATTCTATTATTACCCTCGTAGTTGCAGCCTCCTAGCCCAACGAGAACCCGAAATTCGTACTCCGAAAATCCTTCGTCGATTCGCGTGCAAAAAGTGTCGCGGACGGGGCATAAGGGAGGCAAAAGCGAAAAAGACAAGTGAACGCGAAGTGCAAAGTGTGACGTCGAATTTTTCGTAATTCGCCATTTGTGATTCGAGGATTGGACGATTCGGAATAGAGGGGAAGACAAAAGCGAGTATGCAGGGCTATCAGAGAAGCTACAAGGAGCAGCCAAGGGAGGACGAGACGATAGTGGTGGATATGGTACCGCCTCAGTACCAACTGAGCCCACCTCACAGTCCCCAGCCCGGAAGTATGCCAAAGACACCCGAAAAAGGTACGAATCTAAACTATATTTTTTTTCATTTTTTTTCTCATCGCAAGAACCTTCGCCTTAAAAAGAAAAACCAACCCCTAAGCTCCTTGTCAACATCCACAAACCGACCCTAGAGCCTCATCCCACTCTGCGCTAATTACGCGATACCGCGGTCGATTTTTCCTTGCCCTTCATCAGCCCTTACCAGAGGTAAGGCAGGGTTGCAGCCATATCTCGATGATTGAGTCCTTTTTTTGGGCAGGGGACTCAGGGGATGTTGGTATTGGATTTTTGGTGATCGTCCAACGGGGTTGGGATCATTTTGGGCACAGGTCAATACATCGTCACAGCTGATGATGCCAACAAGGAAATATACGTGTACAGTTAATCGTAATCCTTCCGAGAACTTTTCCAACGCCCGCCCAAACGTTTAACGATCCTGGTCCCAATTTTATTGCGGCAATGAACGAACTCCTATGTACGCGTCAATTGACCATTTCTTATTCTTCACGCTCAACTTGGTCACGGCTCTTACCGTGAATCTCCAAGTTTTATGACATTTGTCAATAACAATATTTCGGGGGACGTCCGAGCCCGAGAGATGTTCTTTTTCCACCCCAGAGGACGATCCCGATGACCGAGTTTGCCAATTTGAAAATTATCCCGAGTTCGCGTGTAGCGGAGTGACTGGCTGGCGAATAAACATTGGGCGATTCTCGTTTGGACACATTTGGGGTTGCTCCAGAAGCCACCCCTCGTCCGGTGACTCGTTTTTCTCTCGTCGTTCTTTTTAACGGTCAGAAGGACAAATTTACCGGATCAAAGAAGATTTCCGACTTTTGTGGGCGCGCGGTCGGGAGAAAACGGAAGTGCTGCCTTTGAGGGTTGGCGAGCGACGGGGGGTTGGTTTCTGTCGCGGTCTCCCTGGACCGCCGGCGTCGCTTTTCACCCGACCTCAAAGATTTCCCGACGAGAGGGACGAAAACATTTGCCCCGTCGTGTCTGTTTTCGATCGAAGAATTCGTCACGCCCCTTCCAAATGAACATCCCCTCGAAAACGTTCCCCCGCGAAAGCCTAAACGAAAATGGATCAGCGAGAACGTACCTGCGCGAAAAATAGTTGCCCGGCGAAAATTCTTCTGGCCTTGTTTGGATTCCGGTCGCTGAACTGGCCTCTGGGCAAAACTACCCCCAGTCGATGAAAAAACTACCCCAATGAAGAATATGTTTCTCCCCGATGTGTGTTTAATTTTCGTGTGTTTTTTTTCGCTCTGTGTCAAGAATCTTCGCTACCGATGGACCAGAACATAAGAAGGTACAGGACCGCGTTCACGAGGGAGCAACTGGCACGTCTGGAGAAAGAGTTCCATCGTGAAAATTACGTCAGTCGTCCACGCAGGTGCGAACTGGCGGCGCAGCTTCATCTTCCCGAATCTACTATCAAGGTGTGCACACGTTCGTTCTCCTCCGCCGAATTGCAAATCCAAAAAAAAAGATACGAAAAGAAAAGAACCAAAGAATCACAATAAGGAAGCCAAAAGATGCAAAGTTGGGGGGCCTTGCCTTCGCGAGGCTCGAGATAGCGAAGAAGAATCCACTTGGCGATGGCCCTCTCTCTCTCTCATCGCCAGATGTTTGTGAAGAGGCCCGACGACTTAATCGAAGCAATTAGCAGTTTTTTTGTTCCTTTTCGAACCATTCGAATAGCCACCGTTGGATTTTTCTTCCTCTCTCACGATCCAACCTTCCCCCCGTGTTTGCTCATCTCATGGCATGTTTGATCGGCGATAATACATCTGTTCTCCTCCCTGCCGCGCCCACCGTTCGTCGCCGTCCCGGTCGAGCAAACAAACCGGCGCTACGTCGGACATTCGTGATCCGTCAGCTCCCTATGAGGCACAAAAAACGTAAAGATTCCAGCGAAGTTTGATCAAGGCAAAGAAGCCTCGCCGACACACGAGGTGTCAAACACCCTAATTAACAGCTTCTCCTTTTGGGCTTTTGCCGTTCTTACGAAACCTCCGCCGGATTCCTGCCGCGTCTAGTCGTCCGAAGACTAGAAAGCCACGAGCGGAAGAAACTTCCTCCCCATTCGAGGCTACCAGCCTCATCGAACGCGAAGCCATCGAAAACACAACCCGAGTCGAAATTTAGACCCTCCTTCGAATGCTCGAGAACCTATTTCCTTTGTAACGCACAGACCGCCGCCCTCCTTTGACTCCCCTTGAACCTATATGGAGAAATTTGTACCGTTGGCGATCCTCCTTTAGCCCTACTGAACCTTCTATTCAACCTCCTGAGCCTCCTTTAGGCCTATGGGCTCGGCTTGCGTGAACCTACACAACCTCGTTTTGGCCTAAACTCCTATCTGTACCCTACAGAACCTCCTTTGAATCCAAAGCAGAAGGAAAATGAAAGATTGGATATCGGTGAACTGCAGATGGGCGAGAAGGGGGGGGGCGGAGGGCAGCATATTGAAGTAGGCTTAAAGGAGGGTTAGTAGGGTCAGAAGAGGTTTAAAGGAGGGCTAGGAGGCTCTGCGAGCCACCGGTGAAAGGAGTCAAAGGAGAGTTAGTAGGGCGAAAGGAGGTTTAAAAGAGGGTCTGTAGGTTTGCGTAAGCATTAAATCAGGCTCACTAGGGTTTAAAGGAGGTTCAGATGAACCTACTAAACCTCCTTTGAGTGAAAAAGTCAAATTTCTGCCACTTTTGGAGGTTCAGTAGGTTCTGATATACATGTTTTTGAGATTTCCATTTGAACCTCTTGAACCTCCATTGAATGACAAATTGGGATCGAAATGAGGTTTAAAGGAGGGTCTAAATTTCGACTCGGGAAAGGCATCCCTCCGAACGCCCAAGATCGACAACGAGTAGCTTTCCCACCGCACGGTGGCTTCCACATCGTGCCTCCAACCCCCTTGGCACTTTCCAATCTTCCGGCCCCCGCCTAAACGTCACCCTTCTCTGCTTCAGGTATGGTTCCAAAATCGCCGAATGAAGGACAAACGCCAAAGGATCGCGATGGCCTGGCCTTACGCTATGTACACGGATCCCGCATTGGCGGCCACTCTTTTGGCGGCGGCAACCGCCGGTCTACCGCCGCCACCTTATCATCCAGCGCCTGCGATGCCGCCTGCTCATCTGGCGCCCAACTATCCGGCAGCTGCCGCTGCTGCTTACTACGCGGCTCGTTACAGTCCCTATCCAACCGGAAATCCCGCAATGACGACGAATCCCTCGCTGCACAGGCCTCATCCTCAGCAATCGGCCTTCGCCCAGCATCATCATCATCCCCATCTCATGCAGGCGCATCATCCCTTGCCGCCCCTCCATCTCGCTGGGCTGGGCGTTCATGCCGGCAACGCCTACGTAAATGCAACATCAGCGCCCGCCTATCGACCCACCATACTTCCGGAACTCAGCCCAGCGCACTCGGACGCCTCCAGCGACTGCGACTGCACCAACAACAACAACAACAGCAGCGTCAGCAGCAACAGCAGCAACAACAACAACAACAACAACAATACGACGGGCGTTCATCACCACGGCCACGCGCAATCTCGCGACAAGGCCATCCTCAAGCTACCTATCGACCTCAATATCGCGCCCGCACAGATCCACACCATACAGGGGGCCTTCGAAAGCAAAAACGCCAGCTCCTATCACACCACGACGACGATATCAACGTCGCCCAACACCACCATCAAAATCGAACCACCAAAGCTCTTCCAACCATACAAAACCGACATCACCGAAAGGGCCTAAGCTTCCACTTACGCTTGATGATCGTACCGCCACGGCATCACCCAAAGACTACATTCCAGTCTCTTTCGAGTGATCGCTGATGCGCCCTCTTGCGCTAAACTATGCCAAATAACTCTCTCTCTCTCTCTCTCTCTCTCTCTCTCTCTCTCTCTCTGTATATAATCAACGTGAGATTTTGTACATACGCGAATATGGGGAACGCGCTTGGGTTGCCTTGTGTCGACAACTCGAGCATGTTTTTCTTTGTTTTTAATTGCCGGATTGCGAGAACGCTGGACGACGCGACAGCATCCGTTGGATATAGTAAATTTTTTGCGGTATATCGATTAAGGATGTTGAGTCCCAAATCGCAAATGATGATAAAATTCTGAAAATTTGGTATGTTTTTGTATGAAGTATTTCAGAGGTCGTGTAAAAATTTCACGACAATTAGGAAGCTCGTTATTGAAGAATTAACATTCACAAATTAAATGTTGTTTTATGGAAACTGATGTAACTTTGCAATAAGTTTTTTTTTTTACCTCTCAATTTTATAATATCTACAATATACTGAAAGCAACGTAAACAAAACGAAGTTTATTGATAAATTTTTTTTTTATTTCTCTTAAAAATTGTTCTTAACAAAATGTTAATTTTTTAATAACGAGCTTCCTAATCGTCGTGAAATTTTAACACGACCTCTTAAATACTTCATACAAAAACATACGAAATTTTCCGAATTTTCTTAACATTTTTTATTTCAACCCTTAAGGAGGTTGAAGTAATGATGATAGAATTCTGAAAATTTGGTATGTTTTTACATGAAGTATTCAGGAGGTCGTGTAAAAATTTCATGACGATTAAGAAGATATTTATTGAACAATTAACATTAACATGTTTCATAGGGACTCAACATCCTTAAACCGACCAACCCTTCAGATGCACCCCTCTTTTTGAAGTTTTGCCGCTGCTTCTTTTTCCTCTTTTATTCGCCCGTTGGCCAAGGGGGGTGCACATTTTACGACGATGGACACTCGAGACATTTTAATGAAAACGAGAAAGAAAAAAGCGTCTATGTACGTTTGTGCGCCTATGTGTGTGTGTGTGTGTGTGTGTGTGTGTGTGTGTGTGTGTGTGTGTGTGTGCGCGCGTGTGTGTATATTACGCACTTGTTTTTGTGAGAGATAAATATTATTGCCAATTTTCCGAATTCTTCGTGTACATATAGCGATCGTTGCTCGTCGATCGTCGTGATTAGATCACATCGTCACGGTGCTGCCGCGCCGATTCACATACACAAACATATATATATATATGTTTGCGTGTAAAATTTTAACTATATAGACGTCGGTGGTCTGACCCATCTCTTATTACATACATACATATGTATATGTACATACACATGCACATATATATATAGTCATATATATATACAGCTGTAAATATATTTATATATATATCTTGAACTCAGGGACGAGAAAAGGAGACAAAATAAATATTGTACATAATAATAATAATAATAATAGTAATAATAATAACAATAATTATAATAATTATATGTCTTTTTTTTACTGCGAACCATTGAATCCTCATTACCCAATTTTACAAAATATTACACATGTATATGTAATGTTTTACATTATATATATATATATATATATATATATATATATATATATATATATATATATATATATATATATATATATATATATATATATTAGTACTCGACAAAATCAAATAGGCAAATAGTAGTGCAAACTAAACAGCCACGTGCTTTATTTTGTCCAATGCCGTAGATTAGAATGTTATAATGTGCACAGTAAAATAAATTGTATCGTTAGAGGAAAAATAATGGCGATTCAATACTTATGATAACAATAATCATAATTACAAATAAATCCACAAGGAAATAATCTGTATGACTAAAGGAAAATAATGATAAAAGACTAGAGCCGTACTCTTGCTTCCATGATGATTTATTTCGACGATAATTCAGTCGTCAATTTTAAATTTACGTAGTTTGCGAAATATTGTTTTGTACTCGATCACGAGTATTTCGAAACACGAAAGTAAATAACTTAATTGAGCAGTCGATTTCTCAGTCAGGCACCTCGAAAGGGGAAGCTGCGGCTTATTCGTATTACACACACACATATATATATATATATATATATATATATATATATATATATATATATGTATGTATGTATATATATATTGGCCAATTTACTTCACCGATCGAACAGAAGCGGCTTCCATCCCCAGTTACATCGTGTCGAAGGGCGTTACACAGCAGCACAAAGTGGGGAAGAAGATAATTCTGTATAAACGCTGGACCCTTCATCCAGTTCTCTATCTCCGCAGATCTACATTCATGTGAGTTCATATATATAGATATATATGCGTGCTTTTCATCTCCCCATTTATTTCTTACCCTCCATGTTGGTTTTCAAGCCACGCCAATTTCACAATACCGAATATCCCTACTATGACGTTCTTCCCTCTGTGAACCAAACTTTATTATATATATATATATTAGAAAATTGTTATAAGGGGTGTTCAAGGGTAACTCGTAAAATCATAAAAATTTTCAAATTTAAGTCGTAAAGTTCAAGCGATTTTCTCACTCCCTTTCTCTTTCACTCTTTTATTTTTCGCAGGTCCCTTACCTCTACGGCCTGTTTCGTTCTTCCCTGAACCACCGAAGACGCTAATCTACCCTCATAAATATTAAATCACTTGGTTTTGTCGTGAGGCCGTAAAAAAATTATCGAAAAAATTGTAGATGTATATATATATATATATTCTTTTTTTCAACTACAATTCTTTCGACAATTTATTTTTATTTTGTTATTTGTTGATTGTTATTTTCGATAATTTTATTACAATTTATTATATATAATAATACGCACAAATCGATATGGGTAGTTGTCAAAATCGTTACGATATATTCGGCAAGACACAAACATGTCTAACTTGAATTTAATATTGAAATACAATAAATATCTGAGACGCTGTTTAAAAAAATAAAATTAAAAAAAAATGTCCAAACATCTCGCCGCGATCGTCCCGACGAGACGTCTCTCCGCAATGAAAATTGTACGGACTCGTATTTGCAGAAAAATGAAATAAAACAAAACATAACGAAAAATGAAAAATGAAAAGAAGAGCCGAGAAATTTTTTCTCCTGATTCTGCTTGGAGAAGGATAATTTTTTGTCTAGCACACCATGCATCGATGCCTTTTCCGCGTTACGTCGGTAAGCGGACGTGTCGACAATCACATGCTGATTGCGAATATTCGCGAACCTTCGAAGCCGCAGGATTCAATAAAAAAAAAATATCAACGCCCTTTCGCGTACGTATATACTTAAAAAAAAAATTTCCTCCAGTGACGACCACAGTCATGGCCTGATTTTAGCATTGACCTGAGAATTCGGTTTCGCATTGAATACTGCGGAAAATACGCGAAATAAATCATATATATTTTTTCTCGTTTGTTTTTTCGTTCTCTCAAATCGTACGATATGGAATTTCCGAAAAAAATGTGTGTTCTTTCGGTACGTGCATTATTGTGTGTATGAGTGTACAGCAATAAAACAGATATTTTGCGGAAATTTTTTCGACCACCGCGAACCGTCAAAATTGAAATTCTTCGACAGCGAAACGAAACGTGTATTTTCTCGAACTAAATTTCTAAACATACTCCAATCTCGTATGTACATCTTCTTTTCCATTTGGCAAAAAATGGCGTGTGTGTGTGTGTGTGTGTGTTTGTTTGTGTTTGTGTCCACGTGTGGCGTGACTAAAATATTTCGGACACAATATTTTGGAGTTCACGGTTTAGGCCCAGCGGGATAAAACGTTTTTCTCGAGGCTCCCTTTCTGTCGTGCTCTTTTTTCCAACGTATCGAACCGACGGAATAGCGAGAACATTCGAATTCGTCGGGGTGCCCCCTCCTTTCGTGTGTTCCGGTTCGAAAGCGGATGCGAAACAAATTTTTCTTCCTTTTTTTTCGACTTTTTTTCCTCTCGCTATTCGCGCGAGGTGCGTCGAAAGGGCCAAATTTTAAGACTCAATTAAGCGTTACCCGAGTTGTGCAAAAGTTACGGACGATTTTCTTTCTGGCTCAGACGCAACGACGGACTTCACCTCAGCTGCGGAAATATTGGAAAAATTGCATTTTTTTCTTTCTTCCAAAAGAGTTCAGTTTCATTTCTTTTCACGAAGAGCATAGACAACAAGGAAGCGGATGAAAAGTTTGAATGTTGAAATATATATTTGTGTCTCCGTGGACAGTTATTTTTATTACGATGATTGCGAAAATAATACGATCGATGATAGAAATCATAACGATAACAGTAGTAGTGGTACTGATAATAATAATAATAATAATAGTAACACTAATGATGGTAGTGTTGGTGGTAGTAGCAGAAATAATAATAATTATTAACATCGTCATCGATATTATTGTGTATTTAATAAACTCGTGTTAGTAATAACAGTTATTATTTCGTATGCACATGTCGTATTTTTATTCGGTACTGGGAACGATTTTCCATAAATCATAATACAAACAACAATATTGATGACAGTGGTAGAACTAATGGACACCAATAATATAATAATTTGTAAGTGTAAAGTAAATAAAATTGAAAAGTAAAATAAATTGAAAAGATAAAATAACAATAATGATGGCAGTAATATTAACAGTGATAATTGAGTATAAAAAAGTCAATAGTGAAGCAAGAATAACTATTATATATAGTAGTAACTGTTATTATGATTACGAAAACAATTTTTAACCATAACAATGATTATACCAAATTATAAAAACAATAACAATACTTACAACAAGAATTATAATTATTTTTAATTGGAATATTCGTTTGAATTATAGTTATAATAATAACAACAAATGTAATAATAATCATTATTATTATTTTTACATTTTTTCAGTATCGTTGTTTCTATATTTTTTATAATTATTGTCATTCAACAATTATCCTTATTATAACAACGGTAAATGAAAACATTTACCGTTGTTATAATAAGGATAATTGTTGAATGACAATAATTATAAACATATACACCGTTGTTATAATAAGGATAATTGTTGAATGACAATAATTATAAAAAATATAGAAACAACGATACTGAAAAAATGTAAAAATATTAATAATGATTATAATTACATTTGTTGTTATTATTATAACTATAATTCAAACGAATAATTTGTCCGATATTATAGAAACGTTGAAATAATTATAACAATAATTGCAACAACAATTATAATAACAAAGGTAACTTTTATTATTATTATATCTATATTATTATTATAATATACTAGGTTATTAATATATTCACTGTTATTATCATATTACAATTATAATAATAATAATGGAGTAAAAAAAAGTTAATTTGCACAAAGAGCACAGCTGTAGACTTGGGGAAACAACATTAAGGGGGATGGAAAAACTCTACCCCCTTTCCCGCTCTCTCTCTCTCTCTCTCTCTCTCTCTCTCTCTCTCTCGCCCTTCTTTGCTCGATCGCTCTTTCGGTCCGTGACTAAGTAAGATGGGGCACAATATTTGGGTGAAGGCAAGTCTGTGGCTAATTGAAAAGTCAAAACTCGAGGTAGACGTCTGTGAGGACGGAGAGCCGCGGGGGCGATGAAAAGCTGCGCTGTTTTGTGTGTTTGGTGTCTTCTCCGCCTTCGCGTTAGTCGTGAAAGCGTGGAGGGGCGTTTTGTCCTCAGGATTATGTACTTTAGCCCCACGGGTGGGCCAAGGGGAGTCGGGGCCTCGAAGAGAACAAGGCCCGTGGAGATCTTCGGCTCAGCCAAGTGCTGCGCTTTGCGGACCCCCTGCGACCACCTCGGAACAACAAGCGCCATTGTATTCACGCTTCCTACTGCTTTTGGCTTCTTGTTCTTCGTGGGACACCGTCCACGAGCTCCCGAGATCAGTCTCGTTCATTTGCCATGCTATGGCGTGTGTTTACCAGCACACACGCTGTATTTCTCTTCCCCCGGGGCTGCGCCAGTTGCAGCGGAGAATGCTGCGCTTCACATTAAAAAAACAATTTGTTGGGGATGTCTTTGGTTTAAGGATGTTGAGTCCCAAATCGCAAATGATGATAAAATTCTGAAAATTTGGTATGTTTTTGTATGAAGTATTTCAGAGGTCGTGTAAAAATTTCACGACAATTAGGAAGCTCGTTATTGAACAATTAACATTCACAAATTAAATGTTGTTTTATGGAAACTGATGTAACTTTGCGATAAGTTTTTTTTTTTGACCTCTCAAGTTTATAATATCTACAATATACTGAAAGCAACGGAAACAAAACGAAGTTTATTGATAAATTTTTTTTTATTTCTTTTAAAAATTGTTCTTAACAAAATGTTAATTTTTTAATAACGAGCTTCCTAATCGTCGTGAAATTTTAACACGACCTCTTAAATACTTCATACAAAAACATACGAAATTTTCAGAATTTTCTTATCATTTTTTATTTCAACCCTTAAGGAGGTTGAAGTAATGATGATAGAATTCTGAAAATTTGGTATGTTTTTACATGTAGTATTCAGGAGGTCGTGTAGAAATTTCATGACGATTAAGAAGCTATTTATTGAACAATGAACATTAACATGTTTCATAGGGACTCAACATCCTTAAAACATTTCTTTGTATTTCTTTGGCTCTAGATCCAAAAAGGACATGTCTCCTATTCATTTTGGAGTTCGAGTACACATGTATTTGGACTCGATGATTACTAATATGATAGCGAAAATACCCGAAAATTTGATTTGCAAGGTTAAAACTCATACACACTGATTTTTTAAATAGCTTTGCTACTTTATTTTAATAAATGTTGATCGTAGAGAAAAAAATTTCCTATAAAAGTTGTAGCCTATGAAAAGATCGATCTTTCATGTTCTGTGCAGTTTTTGTCTAAAACCATTCTGTTTCGAGAAAAATGGGATAATACACGTTGCTAAACTCGAGTAGTTTCGATAATATCTACTTACACACTTCACCGCGGGAAGGTTAGAGTTTGGGTTTGTTTGTTGCGTTGTGTATTGTTTGGGTGTGTTTGTTGGGTTGTGTGTTGATTGCTTTTTTTTTGTTATGTTGTGTGGGTTTGTTTGTTGTGTTGTGTGTTGTTTGGATTTGTTTGTTGTGTTGTGTGCTGTTTGGGTTTATTTGTTGGGTTGTGTGTTGTTTGGGTTTGTTAGTTGGGTTGTGTGTTGTTTGGGTTGTATTGTTGTGTTGTGTTTGCATTTGTTTGTTATGTCGTGTGTTGTGTGGGTTTGTTTGCTGTGTTGTGTGTTGTTTGGGTTTGTTTGTTGTGTCGTGTGTTGTTTGGGTTTGTTTGTTGTGTCGTGTGTTGTTTGGGTTTATTTGTTGTGTTATGTGTTGTTTGGGTTGTTTGTTGGGTTGTGTGTTGTTTGGTTTTTTTGTTATGTTGTGTGTGGTGTGGTTTTGTTTGTTGTGTTGTATTTGTGTTTGTATTTGTTTGTTGTGTCGTGTGTTGTGTGGGTTTGTTTGCTGTGTTGTGTGGTGTTTGGATTTGTTTGTTGTGTCATGTGTTGTTTGGGTTTATTTGTTGTGTTGTGTGTTGTTTGGGTTGTTTGGGGTTGTCTGTTGTGTCAGTGTTGTTTGTCGTTTGGGTTTGTTTGAGTTTGTTTGTGGTGTGGTGTGTTGTGAGTTGATTGTTGTTTAGGTATGCGTATAGTAATAAAGATCAAACTGCAAACTTCACGCGGTAAAGTGCGCAAGTAGATAATAGCGGAACTGATGGAGGTTAGGAAAATGTACTTTTTGGAGCATTACCACATTTTTCTCGAAATAGATTGGCTTTAGACAAAACATGTATGAAACATAAAATATCAATGTTATTATAGGCTTTAACTTTTGTAGGAAACATCTTTCTCTAAGATCAAGATTTATTACAATAAAATAGGAAAACTTAAAAAAAACAGTTTTTGTGAGTTTTGACCTTGAAAATTTAATTTGCGGGCATTTTTACTATCATATTTGTGATCAGCGACAAAAAATACACGGGTACACGGAATTCCAAATTAATCGGTATTTTATTGATTTTCGGTATTTCGGTATTGAAATTAGTTTTCGGTATTTTGTCCTTTTTTTAAATACGAAAAAATCGACCTCTCTATTTTCCGATTTTCAATCTAAACAAACCAAAATTTCCGTAATTGCAGTAACTAACGTTGTACACAGCCGTTTTTTTTATTTAGTATTTTTTAAGACGCAACTTTTTTTGAGTTTTTTTCTTTAGATTTTGAAAGTTATTTTGTATTTTTTTTTAACGCGAACAAATCGCCCTCTTCAATTTCCGATTTCCAATCTAAAGAAACCAACATTTCCGTAATTGGAGTAGCTATCGTTGTGCGTAGTAGTTATTTTGATTTAATATTTTTTTAACCCGCAACATTTTTTTGCGGTTTTCTCGGTTTTAAAAGATTGTATGTGTTTTTTTAAATACGAAAAAAAACCTCTCAATTATGTTGTATACAGGGTGTCCAATTAAAAAAATAAGTATGAAAATAATTCTAAAAGACGAGGACGAACGACAAAATGTTTCGTACAAAAGTTACATGGTTCGAAGGGGCACGTTCGATGGTGATATAAAATATTTTTCTTCTCGACGAGTTTTCGAGATAACCCCACCAACATCTTTCGATTTTCCGAATGGCACTGCATAGCTCCAATTTCCCAAAAAATCTAGTTTTGACATGAATATGTTGAAGAAAAAAATTCTCTAGCTTGACAACCAAGGAAGTTATCGCAGTTTAAATATTTCGGGTATAAATATTAAGGGGGCTTCGAAAAACAAAAATTATATCGTATCTTTCCAAACGGAAGCCCGTATTGATTTTTTTTCTATCGTCTCGTATACACATTTCGCAAAACTTCACGAAAGAAGCAAAAGATAACCAAAAATAAAAAAAAAACATTCCTCCTTTATATAGGAAGCTCTCACAAAGGAGTAAAAAATAAGCTGTCCCCCAAATAACAATATCAATAGTAATAATAATTCAAATATTAATGATAATACTCATAAATCCTCTAACATAAATTATAATAAATAATAAAAATCCTCCAATTATTAATAATGATCATAATGACCATCCAACTACCAATTATAACAATGATCATAACAAAATATTCCCCACACAATAAATAATTCTTCCATCGCACTCATAATCTACTTAAACAACTAATACCACAGCCCAAAATGATGAATCTGCCTCGATTACAAATACCTAAAAACTGAACTACCCTCTTTTCTTTATCCTTCAATTTTTCCCCCCAAACCCAAACGACCACGCTCCCCCTCTGCATTTATCACAAATAATTTCACAAACTTTTGCATTTCCGGTCGCAAAAACAAACCATTTTTATTTAGTCCAACAAATCTCAAAATCCAAGAACCACCAGTTCTCCCGCGTGACTGATGATTGTCACATTTGGGTAGGTCCACTAGTAAATGCGTAGGACGAGGAAAATCATCATCGTATCGCTTGTGCTGGGGGGGCAACTCGGCTCGCGGAGTTCCCGAGAAAATTTTCTTGGTGGACACAACCGGACACATTATGGCAGTCGAAACGATGACCGGTCGTAAACAACACGCCTCTGAAGCATTGCCGTTGCCTTGTGATGGGAGCCAAATGCTGCATTACCATTTATTATTATATATACATATATATATAATGTATATGTACATATATACAGGGTGTCCCAGAACCGACTGTGTTCCATGAAATGGGGGGTTGGGGGTAAAATTCTGAGTCAATTGATATAAGCATGTGTGGGTCTCAGATCACCCCCTGAATTAATATAAATTTTTGAAGGCGCGCCAATCAGGTGCGTCCGATGAACCGGCGGACGTCGGTAGGCGATACGCCGGCTCGTCGGACGCACCTGATTGGCCCACCTTGAAAAATTTATAATAATTCAAGGGTTGATCTGAGACCCATACTTGCTTATATCAATCGACTCAGAATTTTACCCCCAACCCTCCAATTCAGAGAACGCATTCAGTTCTGCGACACCCTGTATACGTATATGAATACTTATATACACACGTACACACATATATGTATATATATATATATATATATGTATGGCATAGTAGCATTTTCCTGGCAAAATATAAACGGCGAGGACAATGCTTATAAAACCCTTAAGGTTATTGAAAGTTTTACGATACCGCACGCCCGCCCGCCACGTTAACACATCGAGAGAGAGAGAGAGAGAGAGAGAGAGAGAGAGAGAGAGAGAGAGAGAGGGAGGGAGAGTCAACCCTTTACCTTTTGCGACGAATATATATATATATATACAAGTGGGCAAGGGTGAAAATAAAAGGCATTTTTTTTCACATCGATGCCTCCAGGCATTCCTGCTTAACCCTTTTTTCTTCACAGGTCCGATGGAGATCGTAATACCGCCGCAAAAGATCGAGGGGGTGCGCGCTGACATAAACAAAAAAAAAAGTTCAGCTAGCCGCTCCACTTTTTGCCCCGTTTTTTTTGCCGCTTCCGTACCGCTTCTCGTACAATGTCTCCATCTTTTTCTCCCTTTTTGCGTCTTTTTTTTCGAACCGTACACCGAGGCCGTGACCGAGGCACCCTATGACCCAGAAAAAAAAATCCTCACGCGCCCATAGAGGGTAGTTTTTCTCTTGGTTTTTACGGCGCTCTTTTTTTCTTTTTAAGCTGTATTTTTCCCTTTTTTGCAATGGTTTTTAGTCGCTGAAAAGTTTGACGAGGAAATTATGAGGAAGTTTAGGGGCGGCGGGGGTGCGAGGGGTATTTTTTTTTGCGTTGGGGTTGCCTCTTTTGGCGGATCAGTTTTGCTGTCAAAATAAACGGATATCTGTTTGTAGAGACATTCGTGTGGAGATTTTTTTTTTGTTCTTGCTGTTCGAGAAGGAGTTTTGAGAGAAATTTTTTTTTTTTTTTTTTGAAAGTTCGGGCAAACATCGTTACGACGTGCAAAATGAAAATCTGTTCGATCATCGGCGATGTTTCGTCGGTTTGCTTTTTTTGCAAGTTTTTCCTCGCGCGACGTTGGAACGTTTCTTTTCGACTTTTTTTTCTCCCGCTCGACCACTCCGGTCGCGCATTTGTATTTTTTTTTTTTCGAACACCCCGATCGGGAAATTTTTTAAAAAGTGAACCGTTTTTTTCCAGGCCTGCCAAAAAATGCTGACGAGCGAGCACAAAAAGGACCGCGGAGGTAAGATCGTAAATGATTTTAACTTCTGCACGCTCAACGGTTACGAAATTTTTACCGAAACTTTTTTACTGTCCGGCTCCAAGTGCATATATATACATTTTTTTTTCTCCCCTTCCCTAACGTTTCATGAATTTTTGTGATGAATGTCTCAGACCTGTAGACTCGAACGGACCGGGAAAAAAATTGTTCACGTCTTAAAAAAGGCTCTCGAAAAATACGAGAGTTTTTTTCTTTTTTCGAAAAAAAAATACGTCGTGCACGAGTAGTAAAAAAACGGAAAAAACCGATCAAGCTTTTGAGTTGTTGAAGTAAATCAATGTCAAAATATGCACAAAAGGAAAATTGGACATAGCCTATGTGTATATATACACATAGATCGTTCTTCTGTTATCCTGGAATTTTCTGAATTTTCGTACCGAACGTTGAAGGCCCTGGAATGAACTGGGGAAAAAATTATCAACATCTCAAAAAAGGCACTCGCAAAATACGAAATTTTCTTCGAAAAGAAAAACGTGTCAGGCACGGATAGTAAAAAAAATGAGTAAAGTAGCAATCAAGCTTGTGAGTTATTCCAGTAAATTAACCTAAAAATATTGTAAATATAGTCAATATGAAATATAAAGATATCATCAATGCAATAAAAGAAGTATAAAAAAAATTGCACGAGAGGAAAATGTAACAAATCGTTTAATAAAAATTAAAGGTTTAATTAATTAGGCTGCGTTTACATTTTATAATCTATTTTTCTATTTAATTTAGCATAGCTTAATTTTCCTCTCGTGTGTATCCTAATTTTATTCTTTATTATTCTATTTATATATATTTCTATATATTAATCTTAATACAGTTATATACATGCCTTAAGGGGGGATTGTCTTTTTTTTTCGCAAAATTTACCGCTTTTTGGGAATTTTTTTGTGAAGAAAGTATACAACGGAAAACTTGTGAAACTTGGCATATAGTTTTATTGATCTGTTTACTACATACAAAAAAATTTTTAAACAATTTCATCAAAAAATCCGCCTCCCACCCCCCTCGACGCGCGATGGTCCTTTTTTGATGGTGTGCACGATTACAGCCTTCACGTTCATCCTGCAACAAAAACCCAAGAAGCATTTTACTTTAGACACATATAGCTATCGTTTGATGAAGCAAAAAAGCAATACGTTTAATAGTTTTTTATTTATAACAAAAAATCGATCAATTTTTTTCGAAAAATCGATACTTCAAGTTCAAAACGTCACCAAATCGTCAATTTTTTTTTTCCCCTTCATCGAACGATAGCTATATGTGTCTAAAGTAAAATGCTTTTTGGGTTTTTGTTGCAGGACGAACGTGAAGGCTGTAATCGTGCACACCATCAAAAAAGGACCATCGCGCGTCGAGGGGGGTGGGAGGCGGATTTTTTGATGAAATTGTTTAAAAATTTTTTTGTATGTAGTAAACAGATCAATAAAACTATATGCCAAGTTTCACAAGTTTTCCGTTGTATACTTTCTTCACAAAAAAATTCCCAAAAAGCGGTAAATTTTGCGAAAAAAAAGACAATCCCCCCTTAATAAGCCTAAACGTAAAAGCATGAACGCGCGCGCGCGCGCGCGCGCGCGCGTGTGTGTGTGTGTGTTTGTGTGTGTGTACGAGCACGAAAAGAATGATATACAATTATTGTCAGCTATCGCAAGAATACTGCTGGTGCTTGGAACTTTTACGACGAATCAATTTAATACGGTGAGGGTATAAAGTTAATCTCCCGTTTGATCTGTTGTCCTATCTCTTTTCCGAGGGGTAAATCGAAAGAGATTTTCCTCCGCGTAAACACGAACGAGAAAACCCGTCGTGAATGATCCACCCATCGTTTTCTCTCCGTCCCTGAAGCTCCTCGGGCGCTCTTCTTTCCTACGAGCTCTCCGTTCTGGCTCCAATCTGCTCGTGGGGTGAAAAGATTCACCCTCGTTTTATCACGTCTATATACGCGTATGGGCAGTATCCGGTACATATGTAGGCGCTATTATACAGTAGTACATGTGATATATAATAAACTCGATGTCAATAAATAATAACCAGCTACCGAGTGTTCGAGTGTGGCCAATCGTAACGTCTATTGATATCCATAGGAATATAATCACGCGGCAATGTAACAGATACAATTTGATCCCATCGACGATCGATGTACGTGCCCTCGTAGACCTGGAACGAATTTTATAATATTCCGATACAATTAATAATGGACGACGCGAAGCCTGGGAATTAGACCAGTCTGTCTTCGGTCATGGACGTGGGAAAAACATACTCGATATTGGAATATTGATTTGTCGGGGAAATATATTTTTATCGTATTTTGTATGAATAATGCGGCTGTGGAAAAATTTATATTTGTTGTTGAAAGTCATGAGGATTTCGGATTTTTAGCGTTATTGGGAAATACGTATTGGGAAATTCGATTATTATTGTTTATATTTATTATTTTACTTGTTGATATTGTTATTCGCGAAAAAGTATTGGGACATTTTATTATTATTATTGAATTGTTATTGAACGATTATATTTTGTACACGAAAATAATTATTGAATTGGAAATAATTATCAATCAATCGAATTTTATTTACACAACTTTGATCAGTTTTTTTACAATACAATTAGAAATAATTAAATGAATGTTTAATTAAGAAACAGAATTGCATTTGAGTATCGAGTTGTTATTATGGGTTATTAGAAAAAACAACTCCGTTTTTTTAGATTTGTGGTGCATTATTAAGGGGAAAGACCATTGTGACAGGTAAAAAAATAGTTTTTTTTTTGCGTTTTTTCGAAGTATAAATATTCAGGAAAATGTGAAAAAAATTAACGTGGAAATATTGAAAATTGACCTAGTTACAGACGACTCGACGATTTACGTATATTGAAAGTTTTAATTGCGTTTTCTCGGCCTGGCCGGAATCATAACTGGCTATAATGGTCCGATTTCCAATTGAAAGAATAAAAAATTTCCACCATCGCAACAGATATCGTTGAACGTCACCAAAATTGAATTTATTTAACACCCGCTGATTGGCAATTTTTTTTCGAAAAACGGTTACGTACAACGAGAAGTACATTTATATGGATTATAAAACTTGTTAATTTTTTATTTTTCAGACCAACAATTGTCAATTTATCTATCTAGCCGTTGGACCACATTTTTTATACAGGCTCTAAATAAGTTCGATGTATGCTCAATAACATAAGTTTTTTTTCTCCAAATCTCATCTAAATAATCGAGTAGACAAAAAATTCGGAAAAAACGACCCTTTTTCGGCCGGTTACAATGGCGTACTCCCTTAAACTGTTATTTAGAAATTTTAACGTTTGAAAAAAGTTATTTCGTAAAAACGACAAGTATTACATTTTATGAAGATATTTCGATTATTATATTTTATGAAATAATATAACAATATTGAGACCGACACATTGATTCTTGATGATTATCATTCTTGAAGCATTGCTCTTTAAATGCAACTCTTTCCTTGAAAGAATTTTTTTTATAGCGTTATTATTATTATTATTCATCAACCATTATCCGAAATTGATGGAAAATTAGAAAAAAGGGATATATATCTACTTGAAAAAATTGTATATGAATAAAAATCGTATATGTATTCTTCAATTTATTTTTCGAATTTTTTTTTTCGTTACTTTCTATCCAATTGAAAAAAAAAATTAAAATGTAACTTCAAAGTGGTTATAAATCGGTTTTTTCATAGGACAAAAAAATTCCGTGTTAATTCGAATAATTCGATCGGAAATGGCGTATTCGAAGGGCACGGATCCCCTCGGGATGGCGGGCTGAATTGACTCCCCGACTAAACGATGGGGTGTGTACGTACAAGCTGCGAGAGAGAGAGAGAGTCAATTGTAACGAATCCCTACGACTTCTGCACCCCGAGAAACGAGCGTAAGTGCCTTTATTCCGACGTCAGGTCACGTCCATCGTATATCGATAAGCAGCAGTGACTACACACGACGGTCGGACAATTATCCGAAACCACCCCTTGCAAAATACTTGCTGGGATTTTACAGGGGAGTGAAAATTAGTTATGGGAAATTTTCGCCCCGATTACGATTCCGATAGTACAAAATTTCCAAACCGATAAATTATCGAGACACAAGTGCCAATCGATGAGAGCGTTATTTTTATAGTAAGGATCATTTTTGAAAATCATTAGCCTTTAAAGAGCGTTTTTTCCAAACCAGAAATTCGATTATTAAATATCGTAATTTATTTGACAAATTGCCAATCAGTGCGCTATTTTGTGTTTTACTCGGCAACTCTGCCAATTTTCAATCTGGAACGAGAATTCAAAATAATTTGAGTTCTAGATAAGATTTGTCTTCGAAATATGGGGGAAAATCGAAAAATATCGATTTGTCATCGAGTGGTGGACGGTTGAAAAAAAATTTGTTTCTGGTTAAAAAAATCGCCGAAAAGAATGTTTTTCGGAAAAAGTTTTCAACGTATTAAATATCCTTTACGCACTTCGATGTAAAACGTTGTTATAAGGTTTCGAAAAAAACGTCAAGTCAATCGGTGAGGAATTGGCGATGTCATGATGCCGCCTACAGGACTGTATCGGACAAAGGTGACGCGCTTTATCCCCCTTCAGCGCGGCCATTTTCTTGCTAAACGTTGTGAAAAAAATTGCAAAGATACTCGAAGATATGCAGAAAAAACGCCACGAAATGAAATTTTCATTCCGTCAACTGGGTGTCGACAAAAAAATTGGCGATATTCACCTTCTTTTGATGTGGTCATCGATTTTCGACGATTGATGACATAATTTATGGACGGCCCCGCATCAACTCGGCCAATTTTTTATTGGGAACGAGAATTTTAACTAATTCGAGTTCTAGTTAAGATTTGTCTTCGAAGTACGCACGGACATAGAAAAATATCGAATTGTGATAAAGTGGCAGAGTTTGAAAAAAAAAAAATGTTTCCGGTGAAAAAATCACCGAATATAATTTTTTTCGAAAAAAGTTCTCAACGTATCAAAAATCCTTCACGTACTTCGTTGTAAAACCTTCTTATAGGGTTCCAAAAAAAAAGTCAAGTCAATAGGTCAGCAATTGGCGATGTCATGATGCCGCTTGATGGACTTTATCGGACACAGGTGACTCGCTTTACCCCCCTTCAGCGCCGCCATTTTCTGACAAAAAATTATGAAAAAAATTGTAAAGATACTCGAAGATATGTAGAAAAAACGCCACGAAGCGGAATTTTCATTGCATCAACTGGCTACCCACAAAAAAATTGGCGACGTCCACCTTCTCCTGTGGGCTCCAGACCGGTGTCTTCCCTAAAGTTGTTTTTTCCGTTAGTCGAAATTAGAACTGTTTTTTCCAACCGCTTGCTACAGCTTCTCAATAGATATCACCGTAGCATTCCAGCCCTGACAGCCTACCTTCTGCCGAAAAGAAAACGACCGTATCGTCACTACAATTCAACCCCACCAAGAAAGACCAAATCAACCAAAAAAGTGCCTCCAAATGGAGCTCGATGACTAGACTACCAAACGGAAGTCCAGCGCAGACTCGTTCCAGGTTGCAGCAAAACGCTCGTGAAAAAGATCGCCCAGGCGAGTCGTCAAATGCTTGTGTTCGCCAAGCCCAACCTCATCAGGCCCCTATGATGCTCGTTCACCGTTGTTATTCAACACACCGTGGGGTTATTACGGTAGGCAACGCGAGGGAGAAAAAGTGCAAGATCAGGGCCGAGGAAAACATGACCTGTGTGTTCATGCGGCCGAAAAGAAGCGGCTCGTAGAAGGCGTAATAAACCAGAATAAAACCATGAGAAGATTTACAGATTGGGTGCCGCGTCAAACGGAGTGTTGAGTGACCGAAGGAGAAGTCGGAGCTTCCGGAACGGTTTCGAAGATGAAAAGTGGCCCTTTGCGGTTCAGGGACGCAAGTAGCAAGCAGCCGAAAAACGTCACCACCACCGCAAACTCCCAGTATCCCCTTTTTCGTCCGGCTCTGCCAACTTTGGAATCCGTTCCTGCAGGGTCCTGCAGGACGATTAAGTCGAGGTTACCGTCCCTATGGATCCGTTTGCCATTATGCGTGTATTTGCAGCGCAACGGAGACCTCTGTGCGGTGGTATCGTAAAACCGACGACTTCGGGGACATAAATACATAAACACGCGAACCCTCGCTGACGGAGCGAGAAAGAGACGAGTCTTTGGCTGGACGACCAAGCGAGATAGAATCATTTTCAAATTTACGACCCAAAACCAGGGAAAAATCAGCCTGGTGCAAATTTACATCAACCGATACTCGAACTTCACGAAGGTGAACGCCGTTGCGTCAAAAATTGAAAAATCATTCGTCCAAGATGGTTAACCGTTCCATTCTTCGCATCTTCCTTCAGGATCGCTGAACGCCTTCATGCTTGTAGGTTAGGGGGCACGGGGGATGGAAAAAAAATCGTACAAGGACGTGTAGGGCGGTTTACCCCTGGCCAGAGTGCGGTAAATCTCGCCTCCCAACACGAACCTCCCCTCTCGTTCACTTCACCCTTAACCTCGCAATTTATCATTCTACATCATTCCATCTGGGCTGCTCGAGATTTTCCTCTTCTGCTCCTGCTCGTCCCGAAGACTTGGCGATTCCTTCCTTTTTTGGGATTCCAATGGAAATGGCCTCCGAATTTTCATGGAATGGCGAAAAAACGGCAAGGCCATTTTCGAATTTGGAGCGACGATTTTGGTGGTTCCAAAAACGCAAGATGTCAGGATGAGGCGCGACCGGTTGAGCACTGCACTTCGTAGTATTTTTGAAAAGTTGGTTGCAGCTTGTTTTTCAGCCCTGGGCGGAATTTTGACCGCTAGGTTTTTTGAATTTTTTGGATTCGTTTTCTACACCCTGACAGATTTTTACAAAATAATTCATGTCTAAAAAATTTCAGAAAATTCTCTGACTTTCCAGAGTGTGTTTAGGTTTGTTTAGGCTTGTTCGACTGGGTTTGGTTTCCACACGTGGACAGATTTTTACGAAATATGTCATTTTTCGAAATTTTTCGAAAGATCCTCTAACTTTCTTGAATTCCTTTGAGTTTTTTTGGTTCGTAGGTTTGGTTTTTACAGATGGAAGGATTGTTGAAAATATTTAAATTAAGGGGTCTCTTCACTTTAGACAATAAAAAAGGCTATTTTCATGAATCTTTTTGATAGGTTTATATTACAGATATTGATATTAAAGTTGTTACACTTAATAAACACACTTCCGAAATACATTTGAAAAAATTATTTATTTGAGTCACTATTTATCGACGAAAATGGTAGTTAAAAAATGTACTGAAAAAAAGTCTTAAAAAAATTGTAGTTCTGCACTGTTGATGAAATCTCGGAGATGGATCATCCGAAACGAAAAAATCAAACGGTTTTAGATTCAGTATGCTAATGGCTATGACAAAAAGAAACAAAATGGCGGACATTTTTCGAAAAAAAATAAAAAAACGTGTTTTTTCCCCTTTTTAGCAAAAAGTAAATCAGTAAATGTCAAAATTTTTAAAATCTTTGATATGGGCTGTAGCTATAGCTGTAAAGAATATGTGGTTCAAATTTCATAAGGATCGGTTCAGTGGTTTCGAAGATTTTATCAACAAGCTTTCGAAAAACGTTGTTTCGAGAAAAACGCGTTTAAAGTTTGTTTGGGTTACATAAATACATGAATATTTTTCAAATGTATTTCGATAGTGTATTTATTAAGTGTAACAACTTTTATCTCAATATCTATAATATAATCCTATCCAAAAATTCATGAAAATAGCCTTTTTTGAGCATCTAAAGAGCCCCTTAAAGAAATAGTCGGGAAGTCCGTTGACTTTCTCGAACCCGTTTGGATTCGCTTAGGCTTGCTTTCTACACGTGGACAGATTTTTTCAAATCATTTTTTTTTTTTAATTTAAAAAATTCTCTACCCTTCACGAATTTGTTCGGGTTTCTTTACGTTTGTTTGATTGGGTTTGTATTTTACACGTGAACAGATTTTACAAAATATCATTTTTTTTTGAAAAAAATCAGGGAACTTGCTAAGTTTCTAGAATTCGCCTGGGTTTGTTTGAGTTTGTTTTCTACACGTGGACAAATTTCTACAAAATTGTTGATTTTTCGAAGAAATTCACCAAATTTGCTCACCTTTTCGAGTTTGTTCGGGTGTGCTTGGGATTATTTTCATTACGTGGACAGATCACGTGGACGGGGCATTATTGAGCCAAGTCTCGGCCGGGATAGAAGTCCGAGAAAAAGTGCGGAATAAGGCGGATGAAAGGGAGCATCGAAGCTCGCGAGAGTGGAAAAACCGTGAGGTACACGTGGAAGAAAAGGCAGATAAGGGAAGCGACGTGGTGAAATCGCGATTGTCCCGTGTATATACCGAGGACAGTACAACTTAATTCCATCAGGCTTGGAAACCTGATTCATTATCCAATATCGGACATCGTAAATCCTTGAACGTCGCAAATAAATTATCGCGTCTCTCGTTTTTCTGTCCTCCACTTTATATATATAAATTGAAGGGGGTGAGGCAGGCTAAGGGAGCGAATCCACGTTAAATATATATAGATATATATTTATATTTAATATATTTATAAATATATATACCTAGTAATAATAATAATAATAATAATAATAATAATAATAACAATAACAATAACAATAACAACAATAATAATAATAATAATAATAATAATAATAATAATCGTAATAATAATAATAATAATAATAATAATAATAATAATAATAATAATAATAATAATAATAATAATAAATATTGTATATGTACCTAAAATATAATATAATAAATATATATCCCTAAAATAAACGAATTTTCTTTCGAAAACTATATTTTTAAACATTTTTATGGTAGCTTCCATTCTGTGTGGTCTTTCCCCTATTACATTTCCCACCATATTCCACTTCGCATGCCCAACATTCAAAAAATATATATTTAGATCATTTTGAGAATAGACAAGATGACAACTACAAGATGGCCACATGTTTTTTCAAGGTCTGGTGCGGAAATTTCGCGATCTAGAAAATTATGATATTTGTGGGTTTTTCAAGTCCTCGTTGAAAGAAAATATAGCGAATTTTTGAGACGACGAGTATTTTCCAGAAAAAACTTGAGGACTCTGGAAAAGAATCAAAATTCCACTTGAGTTCAGCAGAACGAGAGTAAGTAAAATGCGAATACGAAACACTCTTAAAAAACGTTTTTTAAATGGAATTCGATGGAATCTACTTTAGACTGCATTTTTGATCATTTTTTTGTCGATGATGGGATAGACAAAAAAGTTTGTCAGGAGTTTAATTATCTGCTTTCTGCTGTACTGAAAATGGAATTTTGTTTTTTTTTCCCACAATGCTCTATTTTTTTCTGGGAAATACTAGTCATCGTAAAAATTTACTATATTTATTCTTTAGAAAAGGACTCCAATCCTCAACTTTTGAAAAATAACGATCAAATAACGAAAACTCGGTTTCTGCAGTTTCCCTGCACCTCTTGAATTCACGGCGCAATTTTAAAAATTACATATATCGTTATTATTATTATTATTATCATTATTGATCAATTATTATCATTAAGGCCTAACGGATAACGATAAAATAACGAAAACGCGCGTTTCCCACACTTTCCCTGAGCCCTCCTGTAAATCGAGAAATCGTTTTTCTTTGTTTTCACATTGGACGAGATTCGTACGAACTTGAAAAATCCGAGGTGTGAGATGTGAAAAATAAAATCGATATTCGAGAGGGGGAAAAAATGATGGAGAATCATAAGAAGAATCGAAGGCGCGGAGTAATGGAATTTGACGACGCGAGTAGCGCGAATGGTTTATGTAAGGAAGCAGCGGCGAATTAGTTCCGCCCGTTATAAATAACGTTAAAAGGTAGCCGTTTCTGTGGGCCTCTATCTTCACGTCACCAGGGAAACCGGGGATCCTCAAAATTCTGCCTCCACTTCATCGTTTTTATATTCTGCAACGAATTTACGGGGATGAGCAGAGAGAAGGAGAGGGAGAGTGTGTGTGCGAGAGAGAGAGAGAGAGAGAGAGAGAGAGAGAGAGAGAGAGAGAGAGAGAGGGAGAGAGAGAGAGGGATGGAAGCTAGCAACCCTAATAGCCTGGTTTATTATTTTACGATGCTACCTTATGCATTGTGTATACACATGAGTTGTAGTCAGAGACTTCGATTTTGGTCTTTCTCGTCCTCCTCAAATATCCCGTGTCTTTGTCCGTTCGTTTGGCCTCCTCGTTGACGTCGATTATCATCGTAAATCATAGAGCCGAAATTTCGGGAGAAACGGTAGCCCCCGCGCAAACCAATTGTTCACCCAAAACTGTTGCGTGATTTTTTTGCGTTCATATTTCCACGAGGAGTAGCATCGTCCTTTCGATCCTTCGAGAAGTCCTCGTACACAGGCAGGAAAGTGAAGTGCTTAAAAAGTATCACAAAAATCATCAGTCTTACGAGAATCAATCAGGAAATCGCCTAAGCTGTGCATCTACTGGTGAAGATTCTCTTTCGACGTAGATTTCTGCGTCGAGGATCGGAAACGATCACGTTTATCATCCCCACTTGCACATGTCGCTTCCTGCCTACTGCACACTGCTCAGTACGAAGCCATCCGTCTTTTCGATTATTGGTTCAGTTTTGTTTTGTGTCCTGGCACGGAATTTTGATACTCGTGAAAGGAAAAATGGAGTGATGAAAAGAGCTTGCACACTGCTGCATCAAAAGGTCACGGAATATTTCGAAAAGGGCAAGAGCATCGTGGAATTCTGGCAAGCCGTTGATTGTGGAGATATGATTTAGTGACGTTAATTTGTCCACTGGTTTGTGACTTTGTGTAAGTTGAAAAATAATTACGTCAGACGGTCAGTCAAACCGCGCGCTAATTGGCTTCAATTCAAATAAGTCACATCACTAACATCATTTTTATACTTTTTCTATATATAGTATAGGAATGGGGATAGATCATAGGGGTATAGCGAATATGGATATAAGGAATAGGGATATAGGAATGGGGATATAGGTATATAGGTATAAGGAATAGGGATATGGGGATCAGGGGTGTGGAGAATAGGGGAATAGGGATGTAGGGAATAGGGATATAGGGATATAGGGAATACGGATATAGGGAATATGGATATGGGAAATATGGATATAGAAAATAGGGAATAGGGATATAGGGATATAGGGAATATGGGTATAGGGAATATGGATATAGGAAATATGGATATAGGAAATAAGGATATAGGGAATAAGCATATAGGGAATAGGCATATAGGGAATAGGAATATTCGGCATGGGGATATGAGGAGTATGGATATAGAGAATATGGATATGGGGAATATAGATATAGGGAATAGGGGTATAGGGAATAGGGGTACAGGGAATAGGGGTCTAGGGAATAGGGGTCTAGGGAATAGGGGTATAGGGAATAGGGGTATAGGGAATAGGGGTCTAGGGAATAGGGGTATAGGGAATAGGGGTCTAGGGTATAGGGGTATAGGGAATAGGGGTATAGGGAATAGGGGTATAGGGAATAGGGGTATAGGGAATAGGGACATATGCAATAGGGACATAGGGAATAGGGATATAGGGAATAGGGACATAGGGAATAGGGACATAGGGAATAGGGATAGAGGGAATAGGGATATAGGGGATATGTGTATAGGAAATATGGATATTGGGATATATGGAATAGGGATATAGGGATATAGAAAATAGGAATATAGGAAATAGGGATATATGGGATAAGTATATAGGGAATAGGGTATAGGGAATAGGGATATAGGGAATAGGGATATATGGGATAAGTGTATAGGGAATAGGGGTATAGGGATATAGGGAATAGGGATATAGGGAATATGGATACAGGAATATAGGGATATAGAGAATAGTGATTTAGGGAATAGGCATATAGGGAATAGGGACATAGTGATAAATGAAATAGGAACATAGGGATATAGGGAATAGGTAATAGGGGTACAGGGAAAACGAATACAAGATACGAAAAATTCGGAAGAGAGTATAAAAAAACGCAAAGAAAAAGCAGCCTCCGATCTATATGGGAAATAAGGATTAGGAGTAGGAGTATAGGGAATACAGATATGGGGAATAGGGATATATGGAATAGTGACGTAGGGAATAGTGGTGTAGGGAATAGGGCAATATGGAATATGGCCGTAGGGAATAAGGACATAGGGAATCGGAATGCAAGTTACAAAAAATTGGAGAGAGAATATAACACTAAAATAAAGAAAAAGCAGCCGATCTGTATGGGAAATAAGGATTAGAAGTAGGACTATAGGGAATAGGGATATGGGAAATAGGGGTATAGGGAATAGAGATGCACGGAATAGGAAATAGCGATATAGGGAATATGGATATAGGAAATAGGGAAGAGGAAAGCAGGATACATAAAACTGAGTATAGAGGATGAAAATAAAATAAAGAAAAAGCAGTCACAGAACTATTCGAGGCTCATATCAACCCGCGACCGACCGAAATGTCCAAGTAAGCTATCGCGTCGCTAAAGTCGCGAACAAGCCTTGCCGTGAGCAGCAAATAGCCACCCCTTTGAAATACAATTCGTCAATAATATATCGGGGCTTCGAGGGTAACTTTTACCTCTCAGAAAAAATTGTGCAACGAGTGAAAGTACAATAGACATTTAAAACGGAAGTTGAAGGACGAGGCCGATGACTCTACTGACCCAATGGCGGAAAGTCACCGAGGCAAACCGAAAGGCACTAAAATCGAAAGTGTCGACTGGAAGCACGGCGCGCGAAAAATAATTTACAGGCCAATAATTTCCACGAGGATTCCAATACGCGTGTGTATTCGTGTGTGAGGACGGTAGTAAGTACATTCTTCGCTCTTGAAGTATAACTTCAGCTGCTGCGCGGTAATTCACGTGGCCCTTTGGCTTTTCCGGCTACCGGTGACGTCTCACTCGCGCACGACGCGTTTCATTTGCTGCGACGGAAGGATGAAATGACGATGAAAAAAAAAAAATTCCTGTGTTTCTGTACACGATAAAAAAAACACCGGAGATGCGAAAGCACAAAAAAATTAATGAAACCTAAAATTGTTTTTTTTACTAACGAATTAATTTTGGAAATTCATTTATGAGCAATTGAAATAAAATTATTGGGTTTGTGCGAGGACACTATGAGTTGCAGATTTTTCTCGAGTGAAACATACACCGATTGTGAGCTTATTATGCTCGATTTTGAATTTGTGATAATATTGTAATCGTTCAATCTGGAAGTGCATTTTGATGGCGGAGATTTTTCCGTGGTGGTGCAAACTGCACAATTCCTTTTTGGGTATTTGGAAATATTAATGTGAGGGAATAGTAAGCGAAAGAAGACATGGGGGGGGGGGGTGATTTTATTATGTACTAGTGGACGAGCGAAAGTTGTGGATTTTTTAATTATTTACGTATTGGGAAATTTCGTTCCGGGAATAGGCCTAAGAATTTTGAAAAATTCGATATTGCTCAGCTGCATGTTTCCAAACTTGTATATTTTGATATTCGGAAGGTGTATTTAAAAACAAGCCTAATGACTGTGAAAAATGTAATTCTGCTGAACGAGCTAGAGCTGCGTTTTCCAAATTCGGATATTTTTGTATTAGGAAATTTTGTTTCGAAAATGGGGCTGAAGGTTTCTGACAAACAGATATTGGTAAATGAGCTAGAGTCGCATGTTTGCATATTTCCACAATTGTCAATCCTAAGTTTACATGCTTCTACAATTGTACATTTGTTTACTTGTATTTGGATAAAGTTCCGAAAAGCCCATACCTCTGATTAATTTGGAATTTCTCGTACCTATGTATTTTAACTCGCTGATGATGAATATCATATTGAAAATACCCGCAAATTTGATTTTCAAGGTCAACACTTACGAAAACTGATTTTTTAAACAGTTTTTCTGTTTTATTTTAGTAAATATTCATTTTAGAGAAAAATATTTCCTACAAAACTTGTAGGCTATAAAAATATTGATTTTTTATGTTTCATACAATTTTTGTCCAAAACCATTACATTTCGAGAAAAAATGGGATAATGGTCCAATACGTGAAAATTGCTTAGCTTCATGATGTTCATTAGCCCACACAAACCCAAAGAAAAAAAACAAATACAAACGGAAACGAAACCAACAAAAAAATCCAAACACAAACCTAAACAAAAAAGCCCCAACAACCCAAAGTAAAAAAAACAAAATTAAATGAAAAGCTCCAGCAGGCCCAACAAAAAAAACCAAACCCAAACAAAAGTGCAAAAATAGTATATAAAACAAAAAGAAACAAAAATAAAAGAAAGAAAATAAAATTGATAAATAAAAAACAAAAAAGCATGCACTTTAAAATTGACTGAATCACAAAAAATGCAAAAATAGTATATAATATCAAAAGCAACTAAAATAAAATAAAAAAATAAAATAACATAAAAAACAAAAAAGCAAAAAAAAACATGCACTTTAAAGACTAAACTCTAACCTTCCCGCGGTAAATTGGGTAAGTGGATAATATCGAAACTAATGGAGCTAAGCAATTTTCACTTATTGGACCACTATCCCATTTTTATCGAAACGGACTGGTTTTAGATGAAAACTGTATAGAACATAAAAGTTCAATATTTTCATAGGCTATAACTCTTATGGGAAATATTTTTCTCTAAAATGAATATTTACTAAAATAAAACAGAAAAACTGTTAAAAAATCAGTTTTCGTGAGTGTTGAACTTGAAAATAAAATTTGCGCGTATTTTCACTCTGATATTCGCAATCGGCGAGTTAAAATACATGGGTACACGAAATTCCAAATTAATCAGAGGTATGGGCTTTTCGGAACTACACCCATATATATAATATATTTAATAAAATATATTATACGCATTAATATACATATACATATCTAAAATTTTATATATTTATTGAACATTTTCGCTTCATTTGCAATGACACCGACAATTATGATCAGACTTACATTCACTATTACCATTACAAATCATCGAATGCAGTTCGATTGAAATTATAAATATCAACCTTAAGATTCTCAAAAAAATTTCAGGCTCCCGGCTTACAAAATCTTGTCACCCGATTCGTTATATATTAGTTCGCTAAATTTGTAACTATAAACCCAAAGATTTCGAATGAAAAACGCCAGGCCCTCGACTTAAAAAAATCTTGTCGACTTAAAAAAAAAACCACATTGATTCGCACCAACTAATTATCTACCAATAATTCTGCTATCTTGACTGGCCATTGCCAGCTCCAAAATCAATATAACTAATTACATATACAATAAATATAACGTAAAAATAAATAACTAAATAAATAAAATAAAATAATAATCGTTTAATAAATCTCAAAATGTTCAAACAACAACCCCCTTCACCTCGTCGGGTCTTCAGGTATCAATAATAGTACGCGGAAGCTGGTAGCCGAGGAACGTTCCCGAAGTGAATTCGAGGAGTCAAGCCGGTGCACGGGGCGATCATGAAGGCCAAATTTGGCAATAAGGGCGGGCTTCGAGAAGACGTCGCGTCGTAAAATTGAACTGTCAAAGTTCCCGAGTTGAACGCAGGCCCCTGAACTCGAGAGACGGAAAAATTAGCTCGATAATTTATGTCCCAATAAAACTTTCTTCTGTTCACCTATGTACCGGCGGACATTAGCGAGATGACGAGTCAAAGTAAGACGGGGTAGTTTCGCGGGGGAGGGAGAGAAAGGACTTCCGTTGGGTGGCTGCCGTTTCCCCGTTGCGCCAATGGAGAAAGCGAGAGAGAGAGAGAGAGAGAGAGAGAGAGAGAGACCAAGACGTAAGAATAAAGGAAAGTCTCCTTGAAAACAGTGGGCCACACGGGTTCGAGGTCAAGGTCATCCAGGTCATTCCAGCGAGGCGCGCGAGCGACAAAGAAAAATAAACAAAAACGCCCCGAGCAAATGAACGAAAAGGGCCCCACGTTCGAGTGGAGGGGGTGAGAAAAAGTGAAAAAGAAAATGAACTGGCCTAGAAAGTGCGCCGGGGGAGGAAAAAGTGGCGCGTGCCGAGTTGGTCCACGGGAGGTCGAGCTAAATATTTTGAAAATATTTGCCAGCACGAGACGAGAAAGGGGCGAGAGTCGAGAGGGGAGGAGAAAAATTGCGAGAGAACGGAACGAACGACGGGGTGGAGACGGCAAGGTCACGGGACCTCAATTTATGTAGGACACGCGTCTCGGATCATTCTCCTTATTCACGTTTGACACACTTCTCTCTGCTCTCGTTGCAACCTGACTTTGTCACGAATTATCTTCTCCGCGCGCAGAGTTCCCGACGATTCACACGTTTTACACTTTACTTACGCTGCCCTGTTGTCGATCAGTCGAGAAGCGAAATTATCGACTTGCCCAGCTGTCAAATTTGGGCAGCAGTCGATAGCACTCCGGGGAACATTGGACAGGTGGTGGAATTGCTTATCGTACGAAGCGGAGAGAGAAAAAAAAATGAAACGTACAAGGTGCTTGACAAGCATGATTTGTTTCACTGTCGTCGAATATCCATAAGTGAATATCCATAAGTCGAATACCCATAAGTTAAATATCCATAAGTCGAATATTCATAAGTCGAATATCCATAAGTCCAATATCCGTAAGTACGAATATTCATAAGTACGAATATTCATAAGTCGAATATCTATAAGTCATATATCCATAAGTTGAATATCCATAAGTACGAATATCCGTAAGTACGAGTACTCATAAATCGAATATCCATAAGTCGAATATCCATAAGTTGAATATCCATAAATCGAATAGCCATAAGTCGAATATTCATAAGTCGAATATCTATAAGTCGAATATCCATAAGTTGAATATCCGTAAGTACGAATATCCATAAGTACGAATACCCATAAGTACGAATATTCATAAATCGAATATCCATAAGTCCAATATCCTTAAGTACGAATATTCATAAGTAAGAATATCCATAAGTCATATATCCATAAGTTGAATATCCATAAATCGAATATCCATAAGTTGAATATCCGTAAGTATGAATATCCATAAGTACGAATACCCATAAGTACGAATATTCATAAATCGAATATCCATAGGTCCAATATCCTTAAGTACGAATATTCATAAGTACGAATATCCATAAGTCATATATCCATAAGTTGAATATCCATAAGTACGAATATCCATAAGTTGAATATCCATAAGTACGAATATCCATAAGAATATTCATAAATCGGATATCCATAAGTCAAATATCCATAAGTTGAATATCCATAAATCGAATAGCCATAAGTCGAATATTCATAAGTCGAATATCTATAAATCGAATATTCATAAGTACGAATATTCATAAGTCGAATATCCATAAGTCGAATATCCATAAGTTGAATATCCGTAAGTACGAATATCCATAAGTACGAATACCCATAAGTACGAATATTCATAAATCGAATATCCGCAAGTGAGTATAGAGTAGAAATGAGTGCCAGAAATGGCGGGAGGCAGAAACAAGTGAGTATAGAGTACAAATGAGCGCAAGAAATGGCGGGAAGTAGAGGAAAAGTGAGTTTGTTTGGGTGTGGATGCAGTTTGGAAGCAGACTGATTTCTGACTGAGAATCTTCAGTTTATTTATACTGTTATTGTCTCATTTCTACTCTATACTTACCTTCAATACTCACTATATTTGTCTACTTCCCGCCGTTTCCGGTACTCATATCTACCCTATACTCACTTATGGATATTCGTACTTATGGATATTCGACTTATAGATATTATTAGACTTATAGACTTATATATTATTATAATTATTATAATATAGACTAGATATAGACTATTATATTATTATACTTATATACTTATATATATATACTTATAGACTTATATTATTATTATTATACTTATTGACTTATATTCACTTGTGGATATTCACTTATGGGTATTCAACTTATGGATATTCAATTTATGGATATTCAGTTATGGAAATTCCATAACTCCTAATAATTTATTCAGCTTTAGAAGGAGTGCGTTTATTTCGAGTTTAAATAAATATTTTTATTTATTTTGTTTATCTGTATATTTATAGATATATATTGCGGAAATAAAATTGATTTTGTTTAATTTCATTTTCGTTTATTGAAGTGATTTTATCTCATCGATATACAAGGTGTTGGAACGGTCGATGCAAAGCCTTAAGGGGGTGATGGGTCACCTCGTTAGGAATACATTTAGCCTACAGGTTACCTTGGTCCAAAGTCTAGGATTTCGAGTTATCGAGGTAAGTATGATTATTGGAAAATTCTCGAAAATGAGGTACCAACTCGTTCTTTGTGTTCAAACAGACGATAATTGGTAACTAGAAAACTTATTTTGGTCTTGGCTCAATGTGTATTCAATCGAGAAAAACCAATACAATCATCTGTGTCCGCACATCTAACTAAATGGGACGTGTTAAATAATTAAAAACTTGTAAAAAAATACCTCTCGTGTTAACGATATTTAAAAAAAATAGGATTAACATAAGGGGTAAACGCGTTAGTACTTAATTTTGGGAAATTTTCCAATAATCATACTTAGCATAACTCGAAATCCTTAGACTTTGGACTAAGGTACCCTAGGTAAGATATGTTCCTAATGAGGTGACCTATCGCCCCCTTAAGGCTCTCAATCGACCATCCAAACACCTTGCATATGGTGTCCTGTTATGAAGAAATAATCCTCCAACTGTCGATACTTCAGATCACGTCCTACTATATGCTGCAATTTCACTTCAGTAAAAGGCCCACGGTTTTCGAGATTTTGGACTTTGTGTTATTTAAAAAAAAATCATCTGCTTTTGGTTTTTCACATGCCATTTCTAGAAACGATATGAGTCGACAATAACTAAGCAACTTTTTGAAGTAATTGGCCCGATTTGAGTAGTACATTTTTTTACACTTCCAGCTGTCAAAGTCAGATGTTCAAATTGGTTTGTATGAACATTCTGCATACGATCTTCTTTCATAAAGTTTCCTTAACATTTAAGGTTAAAAAGAAAACTTTTCTAGATAAAACAAATAACCACGAGTAACCGGTTTTTTTATAAGCTGGGTAAAAAAAAATTATCATTTGTAAAAATGACACGCGAAAAACCAAAAGCAGGTGATTTTTATCTTGAACACCGTGAGACTTTAACGAAACCGAAATTGCAGCATATAGTGGAACATGATCTGACCTATCGACAGTTGCAAGATTATGCATTCATAACAGGACAGCCTGTATATATATATATATATATATATATATATATATATATATATATATATGATACATGCACTATTTTGAAAATCAATCGAGACGTAAATCCAGAACGTGGGGGCGGACAAAAAAGTTGGTATCTTTTCACGCTGAACACTCTTGTAAAAGTTTTTTTTTCTCAAGAGGAAACAACATTCGTTTTTCAATATGCTTAACTTTGGAAAGGATGGATTTATCGTTATTATTATCATTATTATTGCAGTGCATTTGTTTTTATTGTTATTACTACAATGCATTCATTCTAATCATTATTATTATTTTTATTACAGTGTATTTATTATTTTTATTATTTTCAGCCGACATAACACATATGAAAATGCGTCGATAACAATAATATTGAGCATAAACAAATTTATACGAAATTTGAGCTCTGAAACTCAAATGTAGCCCCCGATAATTTTTTTGCCCCCAATTAAGTTACAAGCAGAATTCGTTCCTTATAAGTGGACGCTTGAAAAATACATCAATTAATTAATGTTCGTTTCGATTGAAGCTTCGCAAATATTTTTTTCGACTTTCTCGATATCAATAAACAAAAGATTTCCATCTGTTCGACAAATGCACGTATTCCTGTTCCCAATTTCGGATCAGGACGAAACATTCTATATACTATACATGGATACATTATTTATATTCATATACATATGAATAAATAAAATATATATAAGTGTTATCGTCCTGTGGAGCCGAGGACATCACGATATTAAATAAATTGCAATCTTAAAAAACTTAATGAATTGTTTCCGGGAGAGATCGGCATTTATTGACTATTTTCCCGAAAATATTTTATTCACAATTATAAATATAATTATGATTGTAATTATAATATCAAATATTTATAATACAAATTATTTATTCAATGATATTTTCTTTGGATTTTATTATAAATTGTAAACTATACATTTATATGGCCTTCCAGATAAATGGCCTTCGTAAAATTATTTATTCAAGAGGAGAAAAATGATTTGTTTTATTTTTTATAAAAATTGTTTATTTTATTTTTGATGAAAATTATTTATTTTATTTTTGATAAAAGTTATTTATTTTATTTTTGATAAAAATTATTTATTCAATAGTTTTTCCGTCCCTTTTTCGTTCTTTTATTTTTGTATTTTCTTTCTTTTTTTTCGACGAAAAATGAATTTCGACACTCGGTGATTGACATTACCCCTCGTTGCCGGGTACAGAAAAAGAAACAGCAAGATGTGTCAGGGATAAAGGAGGGCGAAAGGAAAATGTGACGGTAAAGGGCGTGCTCTTTCATGAAAATCCGAAAGGTGGATGAGACGAACGAGTCAAAATATTGTGTCAAGGACGCGTGTTTGGGTCTGGAAAATCATGGTCGAGTCAAAAGCCTCTTTTTCTCTCCTTCCTTCCCTCTCTCTCTCTCTCTCTCTCTCTCTCTCTCTCTCTCTCTCTCTCTCTCTCTCTCTCTCTCTCTCTCTCTCTCTCTTCGTTTGTCAACCTCTCTTTCTTTCTCGGCACGCGAAAAATCCAAGCTCTATGTGTATACCTTGCGTGACCCAAAAGTTCGAAAATTACGGGGAAAAATGTCCCGGGGAGATTCGTCCTCGACCCCATGAACGAGACATTATTTTACTTTTGAGAAAATCACGATTTTCCTCTGCGGCCCTCGGCCCGCGACTCTCGACGAGAGCCGAAAAGTGAGACATAATTGGGTGAGAATATTATCGACCAAGATGAAAGTCGTAAGCACGAATTATTCGAAGAATCATTCTCACGAGTAATCCCCTTGAAATATTATATTTTATCCGTATATTTTCATGTACATTTCATTTATAATCATTTAAATGTTTATACAAATAAAATTACTGAATTGTAGGTTAGAAAAAAATTGTTTTTATGTCACTGACAAGGAACATCCCTCAGGTGACCCCCTTCGATTTTGTTGAAATTTGGATATGTTATAAAGCACCGAAAAGTAAGCGATACGTATTTTTTTTTATCGGCGGAAAAACGGTTTTAAGGGGTGAAACGCGCCCTCGAAAATAGGGGTGTTTTTCGTTTTTCGTCGATAATGGTATCGTTCTCATCTCCAATGTATAGTACATGAAAAAATAAACATTGTTGCAATTTGAATTTTTTTTATATCTCATACCGTTAAAACGTTATCGACGAAAAACGAAAAAACATCCCCATTTTCGAGGGTGCGTTTCACCCCTCAAAACCGTTTTTCCGCCGATAAAAAAAAATACGTGTCTCAAAATTTTTGATGCTCTATCACATATATGAGTTGCAACAAAATCGGAGGCGGACACCTGAGGGATGTTCCTTGTGAGAAACTTTGCAGAATTACTGACGTTTTTGCCTGATAACGAAAAAACGCCTGATGGTTCAGGCATGCTCGATTTTTATTTTG